>JAGIQG010000001.1:35167182-35910109 GCA_024679065.1 Sphyrna mokarran
ATTTGCTATCCTCCAGTCTTCCGGAACCACACCCGTAACCAACGACGACCTGAAGATCAGAGCCAGAGGCTCTGCAATCGCCTCTCTTGCCTCCCAGAGAATCCTAGGGTAAATCCCGTCCGGCCCAGGGGACTTATCCAACTTCAAACCCTCGAGAATATCTAGCACATCCTCCCTATCTACTTCAATACTTTCCAGTTTGCAAACCTGTACCTCAGTGTTCTCCATAACTACATTTACATCACCCTGCGTGAATACCGAAGAGAAATATTTATTCAGTGCCTCTCCAATCTCTTCAGGCTCCACGCACAACTTCCCACTGCTGTCTATGACTGGCCCTAATCTTGCCCTAACCAATCTTCTATTCTTAACATATCGAAAGAAAGCTTTAGGATTCTCCTTAATCCTATCAGCCAAAGTCTTCTCGTGTCCCCTCTTAGCTCTCCTCAATTCACTCTTTAGCTCCCTCCTGGCTAATCTATAGCTATCCATTGCACTAACCGAGCCTTCAAGCCTCATCCTGACATAAGCCTCCTTTTTTCTTTTAACCAGCGAATTAACTTTTTTCGTACACCAAGGTTCTCTTACTCGACCATCTCCTCCTTGCCTGACAGGGACATCCTTATCAAGGACTCGCAGCAGCTGCTCCTTGAATAAGCTCCATATTTCAGATGTTCCCAGTCCCTGTAGTTTCCTAGTCCAACCTATGCACCTTAATTCTCTCCTTATGGCCTCATAATTACCCTTGCCCCAGCTATAACTACTGCCCCCAGCTTCATGCCTATCCCTATCCATCACTAAGGTGAATGTAACCGGATTGTGGTCACTATCACCAAAATGTTCACCAACTTCCAAGCCTAACACCTGGTCTGGCTCATTGCCAAACACCAAATCCAATGTAGCCTCACCTCTAGTTGGCCTATCTACATACTGAGTCAAAAAACCTTCCTGCACACTTTGTACAAAAACTGACCCCTCTAACGAGCTAGAGCTATAGCTATTCCAATCAATATTAGTAAAGTTAAAGTCCCCCATAACAATTACCCATTACTTTCACTCCTGTCCAGGATCGACTTTGCAATCCTTTCTTGTACCTCTCTAGAACTTTTAGGAGGTCTATAAAAGACTCCCAACAGGGTGACCTCTCCTCTCCTGTTTCTAATCTCAGCCCATACTACCTCAACAGACAAGTCCTCATCAAACTTCTTTTCTGTCACTGTGATACAGTCTTTGACCAATAATGCCACTCCTCCCCCCCTTCTACCTCCTTCTCTACTCCGACTAAAGCATTTGAACCCCGGAACCTGCAACATCCATTCCTGTCCCTGCTCTACCCAAGTCTCTGAAATGGCCACAACACCGAAGTTCCAGGTACTGGTCCAAGCTGCAAGTTCCTCCACCTTATTGCGAATACTTCTTGCATTAAAGTACACGCATTTCAAACCAGGGCCTGAGTTAGGGCCTCTGTTAGGGCCTCAGAATCTATACCTCACTACTTTTGACAGGCAGAGTAATTTAAGCAGGAGTTATCTAAAATGAGGGGAGATAGAGCACTTGGTAAGAACCTAATTTGTTTTATCCTTTGATTTGATCAGTTTATTTGGTGGCACAGTGGTTAGTGCTGCTGCCTCACAGCACCTAGGACTTAGGTTTGATTCCCAGCTTGGGCCACTGACATTCTCCCCATGTCTGCATGGGTTTCTTCCAGGTTCTCTGGTTTCCTCCCACAGTTGAAAGAAGTGTTGGTTAAGTACATTGGCCATACTAAATTCTCCCTCAGTGTACCCAAACAGGTGCTGGAGTGTAGCGCCTCAGGGATTTTTGCAGTAACTTCATTGCACTGTTCTGACGAAGGGTCATCCAAACGTAAAGGTTGATTGTATTCTCTCCCCGCAGATGCTGTCAGATCTGCTGAGATTTTCCAGCATTTTCTATTTTTGTTTCATTGCAGTGTTAATATATATCTACTTGTGACACTAATATATAAACTTTAAACTTTACATCTCTCTCTCTAACTTGAGTGTAAAATCTGAGTTTATAAACAGCAGACTATCAATCCTGTCAAAAAATTAGACTTAACCTCTGTATTTGGCCAAGAGCTCTCCAGAAAGCTTTCAGATATATAAATTGGAGGTTTTTGACTTCATTGGCTCCACAACCATTTTTCAGCAAACTATGCACATATGCTAATTTTACTTTCTGCTACCTGAACAAGCAAGGATAATTAACCATCTCCATGAGCTGTGATGTGACATTTGCTAGGTTGGAGTGAACTTTCTCTGATTTATTGAGCCAGTTTTCGACAAAAGAAAAGAAATTTATGACTTAAGGGGATATTATGCCTCCAAATTGCTTACCGTGCGGCTCATTTTAACCCTGCGTTTTGAACTTGCAGCCAAGTTATGAATAGCGCAACGAGCATGAAAAGCTCTCCGAAATGAAACAATACACAATAAATAGGCAGCCTGATCACTCAATTGTGGTAGTTGTTTCATCTCTGATAATGTCATGCTTCATTTAGTCCTATTTTGTTTTCACCTGGAAAATCTGGCAGAGATTTTGTTCCCCACTGTCTTCCTGACCTTCAGGATTTGAAAGGTGCAGTTAAGTAATCACCTTAAAAACAAAGCGGGTGGGAGGGTGGGGGGGAGAAAAATAGTTAGCTTTGATCTATGGTTGTGAATATGGAACAAATCCTGGGAATTTCAATTTTTATCATCATCTGACAGTGAGCAATTGGTAATTAAAGCAGAAAGCGCTGAGTGTGCGCAATGGCATCTGCAAGATGGGTTACTGTTGTGTTTGTGAAGTTGCCTCACAGCTGACAAAGAGCAATCTCCTTAAAGAACAACCAAAACAAGGAGGGAGAAACAGCTCGAGGTCAGAGTTCAGATATGGGGTGCAGTTAAAATAATTGTGCCAACATTGGCTGCCACGCACTACACCAAGAGGCAGTCTGCCATCGACACTGGAATACCTGCTGCACCTCATCAAAATAATTTTGTATAGCTGCAAATGTCACCTTGCCCTTGTGCAGGGAGGAAACCCAGTGAGGCAAATGGAATTTTTGGCCTTCATCTTCAATTTAAATGGATTTCGGTCCATGTGGGAAATCACATTTTACATATTTTGAAAAATCTCATTTCAGTCATGTGTGAGCCTTAGCTAATAGTGGAGAATGAACACGATGTAAAGGTCAGGTGAAAGGACAACCATTGAGCTGGGCCCATACTGATTCCGTGGGTTTTACAAAATTTGACTCCCATCAGGAGTGTGATGGAATACTCCCCACTTGCCTGGATGGGTGCAGCTCCACCAACATCCAAGAAGCTTGACACCATCCAAGACAAAGCAGCCCACTTGATTGGCACCACATCATTCAATCCTTCCACTACCGATGCTCAGTAGCAGCAATGTGTGCTATCTACAAGATGCACTGCAGCAAAGATCCTCAGACAGCACCTTGCAAACCCACAACCACTTCCATCTAGAAGGGCACAGGCAGCAGATAAATGGTAACATAACAACCTGCACGTGCCCCCCCATGCCATTCACCATCCTGACTTGGAAACATATCTCCATTCCTTCACAGTCACTGAGTCAAAATTCTGGAATTCCCTCCCTAAAGCATTGTGAGTCAACCCACTGAACGTGAACTCCAGCGATTCAAGAAGGCATCTCGCTAGCACCTTTTCAAGGGCAACTAGGGAAGGGCAATAAATGCTGGTCAGCCAGTGATGTTCATGTCCCACGAATGAATAAAAAAAATAATTTTTAGCCATGTCTCTTTGAGGAAAAGCGGGCTGTGTTCACCCTAAGATGGGAAAATCCCACCCAGGGTCAACAGACCTACCTGCTATGATTCTGCAGTAGTGGTTGGGGTGGTTGGGGGGGGGGGGGGTGGTGCAGGTGGGAATGTTTGCCGGGGAGTGGGTTGGGAAAGTTTCACTCACTGTTGCAGGAGGTTGATTGGGTCCAAGTTTGAAGGAAAGTGGCTGACTAAGGTAGATTCCACATTCTCACATTTCCATTATAAAGTTATGCTTGAAGGACCAGGGATATCAGTACAACAGTCCCATCTCAGACCCTTCAGTATGGCTTTCTGACTCAATGTGTGGGATCGAATAGTTTACTATTTCCACAGTCTGAATAATGGCAATGTTAACAATATGAAATTAAGTAAGTTTATTTATTATGTTCTATGTTCTATGTTTATTTATTAGTCACAAGTAAAACTTACATTAAAATTACGATGAAGCTACTGTGAAATTTTTCTTGTTGCCACACTCCTGCACCTGTTCCGGTTAATGCACCTAACCAGCACGTCTTCTAGACTATGGGAGGAAATAACTGTGGGAGGTAGAACATTCAGAGGAAAGCCACACAGACATGGGGAGAATGCGCAAACTCTACACAGACAGTGACCCAATCCAGGAATTGAACCCAGGTCTCTGGTGTTGTGAGGCAGCAGTGCTAACCATTGTGCCACTCCTATGAAATGTTTTGGAAATGTTTTTAAGGATACGTTAAAAAGGCACAATATGTTACATTCTCTGCAAACAATCTGATTTTAGATTGTGCATGTGTGGTACAGAAGAGGCTACATTGTTTTTCTGTTTTCAGCTATTTGCAGGCAAATCCTTGTCACCTTAGCTTGATTGTGATATTGTCACTGTATATCAATAGTCCATATTATAATCAAACTAATATAGACACACTTAGTTACAAATTACATGAAGCTGAATAGAGAATTGTATCATGAACCATAAATTGATGTACAATAGGCACAGAAACTTCTTTCAACTCAAAGAAAACAGGTCGTGCAGGTCGTACATTTGCTGATCCGTTTCACACAGGTCGTACATTTGCTGATCCGTTCTTCAGAGATAATAAGAAAAATTAGGATGAATTAGAATTTGGGACTGCAAATATATGAAGTTTAAGCATTGCACATTCAACAACATTGCTATTTTTCAATGTAAACTTCATTCATTTCAGTAAGAGGAGCTGCAGTTAAAGGAAAAACACGTAATGAACAAGTTGGTACAAGGCGCTCCACGCCTGTATATATAAAATCTATGAAGAGTTTTGGCATTTTCCAATGGATTGCCTCATGAGAGAACAGACTTTTAAATACGGTGCTGTAAATCCCCAATATAAAACTATGAGATAACATCCAAGGAAATAAATGAAAACTCAAGGAAATCCATTTTAGATGTACTGATGGAAAGCATTCTGATATGATTAAAAAGGTTGATTTTCCAATCAGGCAGTTCTTTTGAGAAGTGCTACTTCAAAGGATTACTGCTTAGGAATTTGAAGGCCTACAATCCTGGATTTCCCATCTATTTAAATAAAATGATGCAGCACTGCACAGTTCCCCATGGCTTTGTGAGCAAATGCACCACAATTACTGAGCTGTATCAAACAGCAAGTTTCAAGTAGTAGTTCCTAACATGCTATAAGTTCGTTGATTTTTGGCAAAGTATCAGGAAAAGAGTTGTAATGGCAAAAATTCTGGATGACCACTGGTCGATAAAGACAACAAATATTTATTTACAAGCAGGAAATCTATTTATACGTAATGATTTGCGAGGCACATCAACAACAACACACAACTCCTTCAATCTGCCAGTCAGACCTTGACTGTGGGTTGAAAGCCCATGTTCGCTTTTGATCTGTACATGCTCCCATTCCAATGGAGGAGTCATGTGGCTTCCAAGATTTGTCGAAACCTTGGATGAGGAAGTCACAGTGACATCCATTCTCCTTCAAGTCTTCTAGTATTTGGAAATATCGACATCAATATCCCAGTCTATCAGGGGACTTCTGTTTATGTTGAGAATGACGAAGTATCATTGGCTGGGGTTTCTCCTGAGGAGGTGTCTAACACATTCCATTCAGGTGACTGCTACTCCCCCATATTGTGACCCAACATTGACTTCTGTTCCTTTTGTATGCTGGATAAGCTCTGCTTGCCCTCACACCTATGATTTAAGCCTGCTCACATACTACATCTGAAACACCTGAAGCATTCTGCAACCTGCACTTGTGTAGGGCATGATTTCCTCCACATCTGAAACATTCATTGAAATTCTTTATTTGATCGAAACAACGAGCTTTCGCCTAGTTTTCTACTTTGGTCATATTTCCTTTATTTCAATCCTGGTGAAGCTACCACTGCTGCTGCTCCTGGCTTATCTTCCTAACTGGTGGATCTTGCCTTCAGGCATGCTTTGCAACTCTTGAGTGCCTTTTTTGACATCTTCTATGGACAAAGATATTTCCATTGCCTTTTTCTGTCTAGCTTTGATTCTGCCAGCAATTTCTTTTGTTAGCTGTATTATTTATCCCACACACCAGTATATCTCTTAGTATTTCATTCAGGGATGTTCCAACCTCTCAATATTGTGCCAGTTTCCTTAATCTGGCTATGAAGATTGAAGTAAGAATTTAGCAACACCAATTATTAATCCAACCGATTTATTTGATAGTAAAAAAGCGAGCTTTCAACACTCCCGTGTCTTCATCAGGCAAGTGCAGTGTTCTGGTCTGCAATAGCACACATCAGCACAGACAGTCAGAGATTGCTGATTAGAATGCGAATCCTTACATCTAACCTGCTATTCAAGTGTTAAAGTGGCTAACAATGTGTGTGAAGGGATCCTGAGCATTGTTAGAGAATTGTGTATTTTCTCCAGACAGCACAGTAAGTGAGGTTTTTTGCTAACCCAGGCAAGTTACGGGGGTTACAGATAGTGTGTCATGAAGCCAAGATCCCTGTTAAGACCGTCAGATCAGGATATGGCGCTCGACTCATCGATCGACAGTTCCAACGTGCCACAACGATAAACCGCACTGATCTCCTCAGAAGACGAACACGGGACACGGTGGACAGAGTACCCTTTGTTGTCCAGTACTTCCCCGGAGCGGAGAAGCTACGACATCTTCTCCGGAGTCTTCAACATATCATTGATGACGATGAACATCTCGCTAGGGCCATCCCCACCCCCCCACTTCTTGCTTTCAGACAACCGCACAACCTCAAACAGATCATTGTTCGCAGCAAACTACCCAACCTTCAGGAGAACAGTGACCACAATACCACACACCTGCCACAGCAACCTCTGCAAGACATGCCAGATCATAGACATGGACGACATCATCAAACGTGAGGATACCATTCACCAGGTGCACGGTACATACTCTTGCAACTCGGCCAACGTTGTCTACCTAATACGTTGCAAGAAAGGATGTCCCGAAGCATGGTATATTGGGGAGACCATGCAAACACTACGACAGCGGATGAATGAGCATCGCTCAACAATCACCAGGCAAAACAGTTCCCTTCCTGTGGGCGAACACTTCAGCAGTCATGGGCATTCGGCCTCCGACCTGCGGGTAAATGTTCTTCAAGGGGGCTTTCGTGATACACGACAGCGCAGAGTCGCTGAACAGAGACTGATAGCCAAGCTCCGCACACATGAGGACGGTCTTAACAGGGATCTTGGCTTCATGACACACTATCTGTAACCCCCGTAACTTGCCTGGGTTAGCAAAAAACCTCACTTACTGTGCTGTCTGGAGAAAATACACAATTCTCTAACAATGCTCAGGATCCCCTTCACACACATTGTTAGCCACTTTAACACTTGAATAGCAGGTTAGATGTAAGGATTCGCATTCTAATCAGCAATCTCTGACTGTCTGTGCTGATGTGTGCTATTGCAGACCAGAACACTGCACTTGCCTGATGAAGACACGGGAGTGTTGAAAGCTCGCTTTTTTACTATCAAATAAATCAGTTGGATTAATAATTGGTGTTGCTAAATTCTTACTGAGTTCTTACCACTCCAATCCACCGCCGGCATCTTTACATTATGAAGATTGCAACAGATTATCCTAGGCTGACCCCATTGAATTAAATTTGTATCTCTAAAGAATGATAGAAGAACTTGGGTGATAAAAATTCCACGAGTTTGGTTGAACGAATAGTCATCCAGATCGAAACAGTAGCTCTGTTCTTTCTCCACAAATACAGTCAGATCTTTTGAGATTTTCCAACATTTTCTGTTTTTATTGCATGTGTTTGATTTGAATGAAGGGCCTCTGGATAGATCAAACTTCTTGTTACACTGGATATCTGGGTGCCACAAATTATGAGCAAAAGAATCCTATTTTCTCCACACTCTCCACCTTCTATGTTACTTGTTCTAAAAAAAGTAATGCAAATATTCTACAAGTTGTACCCCATCTTCTTTGTTCGCATCAAAAGATTTGAGCTCATGAAAGAATGGCATGATAGTACTTCTTGCGCGGTATACTGAAATTGCTTTGAATCAATAAGGAAAGGCCTTTTTTCTCTTATCCTTTGCAAATTGAGCGCCAATTTATTTTCTCCCCATTGCCAATGTAATAACAAAACTCTTGGCGATGATCAGTGGAAAAAGGTAACAACTATTTAATTACAAGCAAGAAAACTATTTACAGGTAACTATAAAAGACAGCAACAACAAAACACTGTTCCTCCAATCAATCAATTCAAGCTTTGACTGCAAGTTTAAAACCCATGCTCTGCTTTGATCTGCATGCATTCTCATTCTGTTAGATGGGCAATCATGGGGCCTCTGAGATTTTCTGAAACCTCAGATGAGGAAGTCATGGGGATTTACACAGTAAGAAGTCTCACAACACCAGGTTAAAGTCCAACAGCGTTATTTGAGAGCAAACGCAACTAGCTTTCAGGGCTCTGGCCCTTCGTTAAGTGAATGGGGAATTCTGATCACAAACAGGGCATATGAAGGCACACACTCAGTGTACAGAATACTGATTAGAGTGTGAGTCTTTACAACTAATCAACTCTTAACGGTGCAGACAATGTGAGTGGAGATAGAATTAAGTATGGATTAAAGAGATGTGAACTGTCTCCAGACAGGATAGTAAGTGAGATTTTGCAAGTCCAAGCAAGTCATGGGGGTTACAAATGGAGTGACATGAACCCAAGATCCCAATTGAGGCCATCCTCATCTGTGCAGAACTTGGCTATCAGTCTCTGCTCAGCGACTCTGTGCTGTCGTACGTCATGAAGGCCACCTTGGAGAATGTTTACTTGAAGATCAGAGGCCTTTGCATTTTCCAAAGCAGCTTCATGACATACGGCAGTGCAGAATCTCTGAACAGAGACTGATAGCCAAGTTCTGCACACATGAGGATGGCCTCAACTGGGATCTTGGGTTCATGTCACACTATTTGTAACCCCCATGACTTGCCTGGGCTTGCAAAATCTCACTTACTGTCCTGTCTGGAGACAATTTACATTTCTACAATCTATGCTTAATGCTATCTCCACTCACATTGTCTGCACCTTTCAGACTTGATTAGTTGTAAAGACTCACATTCCAATCAGTATTCTGTAAACTGAATGTGTGTCTTTACATGCCCTGTTTGTAATCAGAACTCCCCACTCAACTGAGGAAGGGCAGAGCCCTGAAAGCTAGTGGTGTTTGCTACCAAATAAACCTGTTGGACTTTAACGTGGTGTTGTGAGACTTCTTACTGTGTTTACCCCAGTCCAATGCCAGCATCCCTACATCATGTCTCTGAGGCTTGCCATAACAAATATCCTTGGTATCCTTAGGGATCAACAGAGCTCCCAGTTAATAACTAGTAAAACTGGTTGCGAGCCCACTGAATTGTTGAATGGGACAAAATTGGCCATTGCTTTGGAAAGACTGAACACTGATATGTAACTGTTGGTTTAGTAGCACACCCCTGTCATAAGTTGGCTGAGAGTGGAGTGGAGGTAGTCAATGGAGACATGAGCTGAGCTATGGGGAAATTCTCACACCATCAAATTTGGTTTCTTTTTGTCAAAGGACACTGAGGTGAACCCATGAACAAACAAAAATGGAGCCTGCTGCAGTTGCCAGATTTGATACAAGGGTGAATAAAATATTTAAGTGTATTTATTAGGCTTATTTTGACACTGCAATGAAGTTACTGCGAAAATCCCCTGGTTGCCGCACTCTGGCGCATGTTCACATACACTAACGGAAAATGTAGCATAGCCAATGCACCTAAACAGCATAACTTTCAGACTGTTGGAGGAAACTGGAGCACCCTGAGGGAACTCATGCAGACACTGGGAGAATATGCAGACTCTGCACAGACAGTGACCCAAGCTGGGAATGGAACCTGGATTCCTGGTGCTGTGAAACAGCAGTGCTGATCACTGTGCTACCATGCCGCCCCTGGACACTTACTAATTGCTCTGCTTGCAATAGAGATTTAACATTTTTTTGTGATTCAGTTAATGGGCCCATGGAGGTAGAGTGATGAGGAAAAGGTTGACAATGTCTGTGACAAAATATCCAACATTACTTTTCCCATCCATCTTCTTTTACTGGGTACCCAATATGTGGCAGTCAAACTTTCCTCTGCATGGTAAATGAGGTGAGAACCCCAGGGTCTTTGGCACGCTCAGTTCTCTCTTTACAGAACTTTCCACAGCAGAACAAGGCTGAAGTTTATGGCTATCATACCAGCTGGACTTATGCCCAATTAAAGAAAGGTTGTGTTGAGCTGCTGGTGCTTATTGAGCTGAACATCTGCAGAATTGGGATAGGATACAAAAAAGAGAGAAGACATTGGAAAAAAGACAGTGGCATCTGAACAGTGGAATGTACATCTAGATATGGCAACAGATGTTACCAATTAATTGCAAAACTACTTTGTGTGAAGCAGATCCTCATGAATAATTTTCTGGGCAATAAACTTTCATCCTCCAGAATGTCAGGCAGATCCCTCAGATTTTTGACTCTAGCGATGTGGAGTGCAGGCAGGAAAGTGGAGTTGCAGCTGAAGATCAACCATGATCTTATTTCATGGCAGAGTGGTCTCAAAGAGTGAAATGGTCTAAAACTGTTCTTATTCCTTATTATCAATCAGGAGAATGTGGTTCTATAGAGAGCACTGGACAGGAAATCATTTCTCCATTTATTTCAACATAATGGCCCATGATATTATCAGAACTTGTGTTTTCATAGGATCATAGAAACTCTACAGTGCAGAAGGAGGCCATTCAGCCCATCGAGTCTGCATGACAACAATCCCATCTGGATCCTATCCCCAAAGCCCCATATATTTACCCTACTAATCCCTCTAATCCACACATCCCCAGCACACTAAGGGGCAATTTAGCATGGCCAGTGTGCCTAACATATATTTCTTTGGACTGTGGGAGGAAACTCACTCAGACATGGGGAGAACGTGCAGAATCCACACAGATACTGACCCAAGCCGAGAATCAAATCCAGATCTCTGAAGCTGTGAGGCAGCTATGCTAACCACTGTGCCACCACGCTGCCCAGTTTTGTTACTGTCTTTTATTTTATTGTCATCCATTTGCTTCCTTTGTTTGGACTGTCTTATTGAATAGCGGGGCAGGCTCGAGGGGCTGGATGGCCTACTCCTGCTCCTATTTCTTATGTTCTTATGTTTCTTATATTGTGAACACATTTGAAATGAGTGATGTTTGCGCCGTTTAACACAATGTACACTAAACTAAACATTACAAAATGAAAGCTAAATTGAAAGCAAAGTGTGCGATAATGAAATGAGATACACTCCAAAATGTTGCTAAGCCTGCCATCTCTAAATGTAGTGATATCACACCGTTGTTAACCATTTTTATTGCTTTCTAGCTGTACTTAGAAACAACCAAGGGACAGAAATTTTGTGACCAGGTTCCAGATTACATCATGAAGTTCTGCTCACTGACCTCATGCATTTCTTTTCTAACATTGTTTCCATGAGATAAGAGCTTCACGATGTTTAACACAAAACATTTCCTCTGATTAAAAGTTTTAAAACATAAAGAAAGGTTAAAAGGGAAAGACTGGTTACATTAGTAACAATGTAAGGTCATGATGTTGACATAGGTTAAACAGTACAGAAACAGGTCAACTGGTCCAACCGGTCCTAGCCAGGCATTAGATAGTCCCAGTAAAATAAATAGAATCGTAGAATCATAAATCATAGAGATTTACAACATGGAAACAGGCCCTTCGGCCCAACTTGTCCATGTTGTCCCCCCCTTTTTAACCCCTGAGCTGGTCCTAATTGCCTCTGTTTGGCCCATATCCCTCTATACCCATCTTACCCATTAAACTATCTAAATGCTTTTTCTTAAAAGACAAAATTGAACCTGCTCTACTACTACTTCTGGCAACTCGTTCCAGACACTCACCACCCTTTGTGTGAAAAAGTTACCGCTCTGGACATTTTTGTATGGCCCATGGTATGAAAAAAATGAAACCTTGATAACATTTCTCACGTCTGCTAGGATTATCATTAATAAATTGATGAAGCACTGGTGTAGTGTTTTTTTTTCATTGCATTAATAATCCAATGAGCCTGGATAATGGTCCAGGGCCCCGGATCAGATCCCATCATGAGAGATGGTGAAATTTAAATTCAACTTTAAAAACCCGGAAATAAATATCTAATGATGACTAATAAACCACTGTTATAAAAACACATCTGGTTCACTGATGTTCTTTAGGGAAGGAAATCTGTTGACGTTACATAGCCTGATCTTCTTCATATGACGCTAGATCCACAGCAATGTGGTGGCATGGTGGCACAGTGGCTAGCACTGCTGCCTTACTGTGCCAGGGATCCATGTTTGATTCCAGGCTTGGGTCACTGTCTGTGTGGAGTTTGCACATTCTCCCTGTGTCTGTGTGGGTTTCCTTTGGGTGCTCTGGTTTCCTCCCACAGTCTGAAAGACATACTGGTTAGATGCATTGACCTCAACAGGTGCTGAAATATGACAACTTGGGGAATTTCACAGTAGCTTCATTGCAGTGTTAATGTAAGCCTTACTTGTGACTAATAAATAACCTTTTACTTTACTTTATATGTTTGAGTCTTAAATGCCTTCAGAGATGGGCAATAAATATTGGCCCAGCCACTGACACCCACATCCCATGAACAAATAAAACATTATCTTTTTCCCTCATTGGTTAAACACAGATGTTCACAGCAGAGAAAGTAACCATTTCATATATCCTAAAGCAGCTCTACATTCGAGCAATCCAAAACCAATCTCACAGCGTTGCCCTGTTTCCATATTCTTGTATCTTGCATTCCTTCAAATATTAATTATTCTTCCCTTGAAATTTGTTATGACTGTGACCCAACTAATCCCTGTGACAAAATCTCAGTCGGTCTAACAGCTTTCTAAAAAAAATTGATCCCAGCCTTAATGCTCACTCTCATACTGACAATGTTAAATTGATGACCTCTGTGACTAACTTTCCAAAGAAATAATCTTCCCCTATCCGCCTTAGCAAAACCTCTATTAAAATCCCTCTTAGCCTTCTCTAGTCGAATTGAAATGATCAAGCGATAGTACAAGTTTCTTTTTAAAGCTGTATTGCCTCATCCTTGGTGCAATCCAAATGAACTAGCATCATTCACTCTCCATGGTTTTCAAGCTGTGGTTTTAATGATGGTCCAAAACTGCTGAAAGTACTCTAAATGTGCTGCAAACATTTTCTAATCTTGCTTTCCTCTTTGGTTCTTTTAGTCCTTTCTTGTTTTCATTGTTTAGCATTCATATGGGCCTCCTCTGAAAGTGTCCAGCATCACAGATGCCAATCTTTAACCAATTTGATTCACTCCATATGATAGGAAGAAATGCCTGAAAGTCACTGGATACTGCAAAAAATATGGGCACTGACAATAATTTCGCCAATAGTACTGAAGACTTACACTTCTGAACTTGCCTTACTCCAAACCAAACTGTTCCAGTACAACTACAACACTGGCATCTACCCAGTAATGTGGAAAGTTGCTTAGGAATATCTTGCCAAAATAAAGTAGGATAAATCCAACCTAGCCAATTAAAGCTCTATCATCTCGAACATCAACAAAATTGGGGCTTATTCAACATAAGCAATGTATACTGATATTTTGTTGTGTTCTACAAGGAACACTCAGTTTCTGACCTCATTAGAGACTTGGTCCAAACTTGGAAAAAAATAAGCAAAGAGCAGAAACTCAAGCAGGGAGATGAGAGTGACTGGTCTTGACAAAAAGGATGAGTGAGGCATCAAGAGCCCTTTCAAAACAAAAGCCAGTGAGATTCAGGGTAAGAAACATTTGCTGTTTGGACTCATTCCTCACAGAAAGGAAGACAATTGTGGAAATGAGAGATTCATCATCTCAGTTCTTGGATATAGTTGCAGGAGTTACTCAGGGTAATGTCATGTTCTCAACCATTTTTGCTTCATCAATGGCATTCCCCCCATCATAAGATCAAAATTGGGCTGTTTACTGATGCTTGCACAATATTTAGCACTAATTGTGATTTCTCAGATGCTGAAGCAGTTTGTACCCACATGCAGGATAACATCCAGGCTTGGGCTGACAAGTGGTAAGTAACATTTATGCCAGGCAATGACTATCTCAAAATGAACAAATCCGATCATTCTTTCTTAACATTCAATGGTTTCACCATCTCTGAATCCCCCAGTATCAACATCTGAAGGGTTACCAAGTAGCGGCACGGTAGCACTGTGGTTAACACTACTACCTCACAGTGCTAGGGACATAGGTTCAATTCCCGGTTTGGATCACTGTCCGTATGGAGTTTGCGTGTTCTTCCTGTGTCTGATCGGTTTCCTCCGGCTGCTCCAGTTTCCTCCTACAGTCCAAAGATGTGCAGGTTAGGTGAATTGATCATGCTAAATTCTCCCTCAGTGTACTCGAACAGGCACCGGACTGTGGGATTTTCACAGTAACTTTATTGCAGTGTGAATGTAAGCCTATTTTTGACTAATAAATAAACTTTAACTCTAACTTGAGGAGAAACTTAACGGAAATGGTCATATAAATACTGTGACTAAAGAGCAGGTTACAGGCTGGGAATTCTGCAGAAAGTAACTCACCTTCTGACTCGCCAAAGCTTGTCCATCATCTTCGAGTCAGGACTGTGATGGAATACTATCCATTTGCCTGGATGATTGCAACTCCAACAACACCCAAGAAACTCAACACCTTCCAGTAGGAAGCAGCCTGCCTGACTGGCACCTCATCCACAACTTTAACCATTCACCCCCTTCACCATCGCCACACAGTGGCAGCAGCATACACCATCCAAAAAATGCTTTGTAAAGACTCGTCAAGGCTCCTTTGACAGCACATTGCATTTGGAAAGACACATGGAACAGATGCATGGGGAGATCACCACTTCCAAGTCCCTCACCATCCTGACTTGGAAATTTATCACAGTTCCTTTACCATCACTAGATCAAAGTTTAGAACTCCCTCCTGAACAACACTGGGAACCTACACCACATGGACTGCAGTGGTTCAAAAAGGCAGCTCATTGCTACTTTCTCAAGGGCAATTAGTAATGAGCATTAAGTGTGTCCACACTCCATGAACAAATAAAATAAAATTATATTGGGCCTTTCCTTAATAATGCTGAACCAAAATATTCCAAACCATAAGACATAGGAGCAGAATTAGGCCACTCAGCTCATCAATGCTCTGCCATTCAATCACGGCTGATATTTTTCTCCTCCCCATTCTCCTGTCTTTTTCCCATAGCTCCTGATCCCTTATTAATCAAGAACTTGTCTATCACTGCCTGAAAGACAATCAATGATCTAGCCTCTTGAGCTCTCTATGACAATGAGTTCCGCAGATTCACCAATCTCTGGCTGAAGAAATTCCTCTTTAAGGGGCATACACACAATGGGTCATGCAAGGGCTGCTCTTGGATGTTGCTTCGAGAGTTGTCTAATGCTTCATGTCTGTTAGTGTACGCTAGAACTGGACAAATTAATGGGCAACACGACAGCTCAGTGACTATCACTGTTTGCTGTGCAGTTACAGGGACCCGGGTCAGATCTCCGACTTGGGCCAGTGTCTGTGAGAGTTTGCACATTCTCCCAGTGGTTGCGTGGATTTTCTCCGGGTGCTCCGGTTTCCTCCCACATCCCAAAAACGTGCTTTTTAGACTGATCGGTATTAATAAATTGTCCCTGAATTGGATCTCCCTCAATCTGGTGCACATATAATTCCCCAAATTTGCATCCTCTTCATTGTGGAGTCCACTGGAGGCAGACAAAAACATCAACAATTGACGAAAGACTTGAATAAGGCACTCACTGGATGTTAAAAAGGGTGGTGGGGGCTTGTAGGGCCGAAGGGCTTGTTTCCTATGCAGTGCTGTTCTTTGTTCTTTATTCTTTGTTATCTATGTTTTAAAGAATCGTTCCTTTAGTCTGAGGTTGTGCGCTGTGGTTCTAGATTTTCCTACAGTGGAAACATCCTCTCCATGTCCACTCTGTCCAGGCCTCTCAGTATCCTATAAGTTTCAATAAGATTCTCCCCTCATCCTTCTAAACTCCAACGAATACAGGCCCAGAATCCTCAACCATTCCTCAAACAGTGGGCTGAATGTCATATAAATGTTCAAAGAAGTAGCTACCCTGCCAGTTTCTCCACAGTTCAACAGGAGTTAAATTGATCACACGAAATACTTACAAAAATTAAAGAGGCACTAAAAAGCTTGACCCAAACGATTTCTTACAACTTATACAAATGGCGCCACATACCTCATTGAGTATTTAAACATTGACCTCCAAGGACACTGCCTCTTGTCTCCACAATTGCAACTTGCCTAGCTAATTCAGAAACATATTGGAAGGGTCCTGACGTTGGCATAAATTATATAAATTTTATAATATTCATAATGTTCGACCTGAAAAATATGCTAAAAAATAGAAGCAAGCTAAAAAAAAAACAAATTTCTATCAAAGGAATGAATTTACACTGTTCTGATTTATCTCAAATGTTTTATAGAAAATGACCCAATTGAGTCATGGCCAACATACCACATTTTTACATGTAACACTTATAAGTTAAAGTTCCAGCAGATATTATTGGTTTATTTTCCATAAACTTTGACTATTCGCTCTTGAACTATTTTGGGGGGAGTTAGGAAGATGACAGAGTTTTCAGCCCATACCTTCCTGCCTGATTAAATGGGACCCTCCTCCCAGCCCACCTCAAGGAAAGCAGCCATTATCTCAGTAGAAATGTAACATTTTTATGTGTATAACTATATGTAGTCACAAGCACAAGGGAGCTCTCATTACTATCTCCATCTGTCATGTGGGACAGCAGAGTTCAATTCCCCATCAGGGAGCTACAAAATTTGCCCGGCAAGGAGTACCTTTCTTAAATTTGGCACATCAACTGCTGATTTCATCTGGAGCAAATTTCTAAGCGCTATTCACTTGCGCACATAACAGGTACCACTTTAAAACTGCCAGTTGTCAGCTCTTTAAGGGTGGCACAAGAGCATAGCCTCACAGCACAAGAGACTCAGGTGTACTAGGGAAGTTGAATCTCTGGTGAAGAGGAAGAAGGAGGCTTATATAATGATGAGACGTGAAGGCTCAGTTAGAGCACTGGAGAGCTATAAATTAGCCAGGAAGGAGCTAAAGAGGGAGTTGAGAAGAGCTAGAAGAGGACATGAGAAGACTTTGGCGGATAGGATTAAGGAGAATCCTAAAGCTTTTTACAGGTATATAAATAATAAAAGATTGGTTAGGGCAAAATTAGGGCCAGTCAGAGATAGCAGTGGGAAGTTGTGCATGGAGCCTGAGGAGATAGGAGAGACACTGAATGAGTATTTTTCATCAGTATTCACGCAGGAGAAAGACAATGTTGTCGGGGAAATACTGCGATACCAGGTTGTAGACTGGGCAGGATTGAGGTTCATAAGGAGGAGGTGTTAGTGAATCTTGAGAGTATGAAAATTGATAAGTCCCCTGGGCCAGATGGGATTTACCCTAGGATTCTCTGGGAGGCTAGAGAGGAGATTGCAGAGCCTTTGGCTTTGATCTTCATGTCGTCGTTAGCTACAGGTATAGTGCCGGAAGACTGGAGGATGGCAAATGTTGTCCCTTTGTTCAAAAAGGGGAGTGGGGACCATCCTGGAAATTATAGACCGGTGAGCCTGACTTCTGTTGTGGGCAAGGTCTTGGAAAGAATTATAAGGGATAGGATTTATAAGAATCTAGAGAGAAATAAATTGATTAGGGATAGTCAGCACGGTTTTGTGAAGGGTAGGTCGTGCCTCACAAACCTTATTGAGATTTTTGAGGAGGTGACCAAAGATAAGGGTAAGGCAGTTGATGTAGTGTATATGGATTTTAGCAAAGAGTTTGATAAGGTTCCCCATGGTAGGCTACTGCAGAAAGTGCAGATGCATGGGATTGAAGGTGATTTAGCAGTTTGGATTAGGTATTGGCTAGCTGATAGAAGACAGAGGGTGGTGGTTGATGGGAAATATTCAACCTGGAGTACTTTGGGGGAATTCAAATGGTCGGTGGATAGGCATATGGATGATATTGGAATAGTTTAGGTTAGAGGGTCCGCTGGCTGGCGCAACATCGAGGGCCGAAGGGCCTGTACTGCGCTGTAATGTTTTATGTTCTATGTTCTATGTTCTAATTCTGGCCTCGGGTTACCATCTGTATGGAGTTTGCACATTCTCCCTGTGTCTGCATGAGTTTCCTCGCGGTGCTAGGGTTTCTTCCCACAGTCCAAGGACGTGCAGGTTAAGTGGACTGTCCATGATAAATTGTCCTTAAGTGTTTAGCGAATAAAAATGTGGTGTTATGGGATAGAGTCTGGATGGGATTGCTGGCAGTGCAGACTTGATGGGCAAAATGGCCCCCTTCTACATTGTAGGGATTCAATTCTATGATTCTAAATTTATTTTTAAATGGTGGTCCATCATCCTCAAGAGATTGGCCAGAATTCTCTGAATGGAGTTTTGGCTAAATATCAGATTTCCTGTTCTTACAGGTGTGGTGGTGTACACTATCGGAAAATTCTGGCCATTATTTGTATTCTTTATATTTAACTTGATGACAGAAGGCAAGCAAGACATGCTGCACATTGTTTAATTCACTTCAAAATATATTAAAGTGCTTTAGGTATGAATTCTTTTGATTTTTGAAATATGTCAGAAATATCAATCACGACGGAATGCATTCAATCTTGATAATTGCAATTGAAATAGATCAAAGGGTACATTATTTCACAGTCAAAGTTAAATTGATTAAAGCAGGGTTCAATTACTCTCTGTCATGCAACACTGATATCACTTCCCACACCAACCATTCTTACGACTTGTCTGAGTAAGGTTGCCAATTTTGTGGCAATCAGAATTAACTTGGAGTTAGTTTTGCACTTGCTAACAATCATGTTGAGACTGCAGAAACTTATTCTGTAATCAAATAGTTTAATTCTTAGTTTTAAAGATGGAATCTACTCTGAAATATGGAATTTACTCCTCTGTGGAGCCCAGGTCAGAAGATAGACTCATAGAGGTTTACAGCATGGGAGCAGGCTCTTTTGCCCAACTTGTCCATGCCCCCCTTTGTTTTTAACTACTAAGCTAGTCCCAATTGCCCGTATTTGGCCCATATCTCTCTACACCCATCTTAACCATATAACTGTCTAAATACTTTTTAAAAGACAAATTTGTACCTGCCTCTACTACTCCCTCTGGCAGCTTGTTCCAGATCCTCACCACGCTCTGTGTGAAAAAAATTGCCCCTCTGTATTTTGCCTTGAACCTATGCCCTCTAGTTGTAGACTCCTCTACCTTTGGGAAAAGATATGGATTATCTAGCAGGTCTATGTCTCTTATTATTTTATAGATCTTTATAAGATCACCCTTTAGTCTCCTATGCACCAGAGGAAAAAGTCTCAGTCTATCCAGCCTCTCTTTATAACTCAAACTATCGAGTCCTGGTAGCATCCTAGTAAACTTTTTCTGCATTCTTTCTAGTTTTAATAATATCTTTTCTTTAATATGGTGACCAGAACTCTACACAGTATTCCAAGTGTGGCCTTACCAATGTCTTGTACAACTTCAACAAAAGTTCCTTTCCTATACTCAATATTTTGACCAATGAAACCAAGCATACTTCGCTACTCTGTCCACCTGTGACACGACTTTCAAGAAGCTCTGAATCTGTACCCCTAGATCTCTTTGTTCTATAACTCTCCCCAATACCCTATCATTAACTGACTAAGTGCTGACCTGCTTTGATCTACCAAAATGCATCATCTTGCTTCATCTGAATAATTGTTCTCACGAGTACTTTCTGGGGCAATAACCATCTATTTCAGGTAGCATAAATGATATTTCTGTATGTCATGGATTCATCCACACCTAACTGTCTTCTCTCTGCCTTCCTTGGGTTTGGGAATCTTAGAGGTCTGAATTCTTCCTGGGTCTGCATACGTTTCCTGTGGGTGCTCTGGTTCCCTCCCACAGTCCAAAGAGGTGCAGTTTAGATTGGTTGGCCATGCTAAATTGACCCTTAGTATCAGCGAGATTAGCAGGGTTATGGGAATAGGGTTTGGGTGGGATTGTTATCAGTGTAAGCTTGATGAATCGAATGGCCTCTTTCTATAGTGTAGGGATTCTATGATTTTATGAATGTATGAAAATTTGATTCTTTCTCTCCAGATTGGCAACATCTGTTGCCTTCTCTTGCTTGTTATGTTTTCTGATTTGGTCACAACCCTGCTCCCCCCCCCCCCCCCCCCCCCCCCCCCCCCCCCCCCCCCCCCCCCCACACACACACACACACACACACACACCACACACACACACACACACACACACACACACACACACACACACACACACACACACACCACTTCTGCCGATGAAGTTTCCAGACTGAACATTGATTTTAAATGCTGCAGGAGATCTTCCCGTGTGGTTGCGTGATTTAATTTCATTTTATATGGGCTTTACAACAATGTGCACATCAATAGAAATGCAAACAAACAGACCCAGCGAACTAATCTAAAACTTTCTGCCCAGGTTATCTTCAGTCACAACACTTTTTATAAATGCATCAGTGATGCAACTCACTTTGAGGAAATTGTCTGCCAAAGGTTTTGGATAACATAAAACAGTCGGGTCTTTGCTTTCCTCATTTTGACTTTGGTGCTTGGGAAATAAATGCCTGCAGAAGAAAAGGTCAGGAACAGTGGGTCAATATCTTTCCATTCTACGTTAGTTTTAACCTTCTATTGCTTTACTTGCATGTTAGCTGTTGAGAAAAGTTAATTTATTCACCGCAAATAGGTTTACATTAACACTGCAATGAGGTTACTATGAAAATCCTCCAGTTGCCACACTTTGGCGTCTGTTTGGGTACACTGAGGGAGAATTTAGCATGGCCAATGCACCTAACCAGCACATCTTTAACTGTGAGAGGAAACTGGAGTACCCAGAGGAAACCCATGCACATGCAGGGAGAATGTGCGAACTCCACACAGACAATTCCCAAGCTGGGAATTGAACCCAGGTCCTTGGCATTGTGAGCCAGCAGTGCCACCATGCCAATTATTTTGATTCATGCTAATGCTGGCAAAAAGAGGCGTGCAATCAGGAGTGTGATCTCTTCGAATTTTGACTCATCTCTAGATTGCACATTTTTCGAGTACTAGCATTGATTTGGAATGAGTCATAAGTCTGAACCAAGCATCGCTTGGGCCATTTTGCCCATCGAGCCTGCATCACCAACAATCCCACCCAGATCCTATCCCATAACATTACATTTTTATCTTGCTAATCTCCCTGACTCTTAGTGGGAATTTAGCATGGCCAATCCATCTAACCTGCATATCTTTAGACTGCAGGAGGAAACTTGAGCACTGGGAAGAAACCACACGCAGACATGGGAAGAACATGCAAACTCCATGCCAACAGAGGAACTGGGTTCAATTCCTGACTTGGATCATTATCTACACAGAACCTGTACATTCTCCCTGTGTCTGCATTGTTTTCCTCCCACAATCAGAACGATGTACTTGGGAGGTGCATTGACCTAAACAGGTACCGGAATGTGGCGACTAGGGGAATTTCACAGTAACTTCATTGCAGTGCTAATGTAAGCATTATTAGTGACTAATAAATAAGCTTCAATTTTTGCTCACAAACCCATTTCTAAAGGCATCAGTTTCTGTATCATTGGCACCCAATATGCTGGTGGAGATAACAAAATAAATGTTTCTAATTGGAAACTGACCCTCTTCAAAAACCTAGCTCAGTTTATCACAATTTCCTTTACCCTTATCACCCAGAGTAAAACTCAGGCTTCCCGGATTCCATGCCATCAACAGTTCAATGAGAAAATAAGATTGAAATGCCGATAATTTCTTTCTACAATTCGTCAGTACAAGCAAGTAAATGCTGAGAAAGCAGATGCTTATTAGTTATTAGTTCTAGTAGGATGTGCCAGGAATAATAAAGACATTAAAACAAAAGCTGTAATGAAGCAGACTTTTGATGCATGTTGCAGCAAACTACATGTGTTATTAATGCTTTTGAATCTTGGTCAAAGGGATTTCATAAATTAGGTGCTTAGGGCATCACAGTAGCGCAGTGGTTAGCACTACTGCTTCATAGCACCACGGACCTGGGTTTGATTCTTGGCCTGTGTGGAGTGTGCACATTCTCCCCGTGTCTGCATGGGTTTCTTCCAGGTGCTGTGGTTTCCTCCCACATTCTGAAAGATGTGCTGATTAGGTGCATTGACCCGAACATTTGCTGGACTGTGGTGACTTGGGGCATTTCACAGTAAGTTCATTGCAGTGTTAATGTAAGCCTTACTGGTGATGAATTAACTTTACTTTTCAAAAGTTTCTTTGTCAGATCCATGGGCTTCGTTATTTCATTTTCCTCCCCAGAGATAAACTGTGGACGTTGCAAGTTAATATTAAATCTTGGCTTATATCTTGTCAAACAAGCATTTCAAACAGAATAAATGAGACAAAACATGAAAGTAGAATTACATAAGCTGTCAATCTCGTTCTTGCTAAGCAATCCACAACTCATAGCACAGTCTGTTAGTTGGCAGTTGTGGTCAGCATTAAGAACCAGCCGAAGGAAATAATGCGTTGGGAGTTACATCATTATCCTTGCACTAGTTTCCTGACACTGTTGGAAAAGGTGGGAAAGACTGATATTAAGCTGAATTTATTAGTGTGACCAGGATACTCTAATTAATGGGGTTTCTCCAGGCTGAAGATGGCATGCTTTGCTTTAAGAGAACTTTGATCAGGGAACTAAAGGCCGGTTAGTCTGACATTGAGAGCATGCTGGAATCTATTATTAAGAAAGTGGTAATGGGGCAATTAGAATATCATATTAGGTAGTGTCAGCATGGTAATATGAAGGGGAAGTCATATTTGACAAGTCTATTGGAGATGTTTTAAGGATGTAACTACTGTTACAATTTATTGATCCAGGCGCGACACCTTGATATGTCACTATCCAGCTGAAGTATCTCCCAAATTATCACAAACCTGGGTGAAGGGGGATAGGAACATAGGAACATAGGAATTAGAAAGGAGAGTAGACAATTCAGTCCTTCGAGCTCACTCCACCACTTCATATAATTCATAATCTATCTCATCCTAAGTCCACTTCACTGCCTCTTCCCCACAGCCCTTTATTTCACTTTTGATCAAATAATTATCTATTTTTTGAATTGACTGATTGATTCTGCATCCTCTGCATTCTAGAACAATAATTTCCATTGATTCACAACTTTCTGTGAGAAGTGGCTGCTTCTTAACTCTGTCTTGAACCTTCCCTCTCTTACTCTACAGCTATGACCTCTTGAACTAGACTGTTCTGGAAGAGGGAAGGACTGTTCTAGAGGGATGACTAGCTCGTTGACTTTATTCAACTTATCCTCTTTTGGTAGCAGCAAGTTTTCATCTAGTTTTTCTTGCCTTGGGTTCTTTTTCAAGACTTTATGTTTAAAAAGGAACCAGTTTAATTAGGCTTTCTTGAGTTAAGATAGAGTAAGTTTATTAATTACTGAAAAAATGAGGAGAAATGATAAAGCACAGGCATCTGTGCTCATACAGATCAGAAATAAAAATTGAATTCAGTAGCAAATAAATATAAATAAAACATTTTATGGAACAGTGCTTGGTTTGTGAGGATTAGGTGATGAAGCATGCAGCCATTACAAATTGATTTCAGGATAGTTGACTTCTGGAGGTGAGCATTTGTTTCTTCAATTCAGATTTACCTGAGTTTGAGAGATGTATTTCAGTTCAATTCTACAGCTGGAATCTTTTCTCCTGGTTGGTTGACTTCCATAGTCAGAGGTGGAGTTTTTAGATATTCCTGCAAAAGATGGCTATTTCCTTTTTGCAGGAATATTTAAGTATCAGTATGAAAAACTGCTAGCTGCTTTTCCTTATAGCGCATAACATTTAAAAAAATGACGATCACTGGCCAGCTCAACGATCATGCAGTGCTGCCTCACCATTGCGCCGGGGGTGAAGAAGTCAAGCTGGCCTCCTGGGTGTGTTTGGGCCAGACTTGATCCACCTACATCTGGCCCACATTGATTACAGCATCCCCCCCCATCCCACAACAGTCCCTATCGCCACTGCCTCCCCTTGGCAGTCCTGGTCTCTCCCCATTCTCTGACAGCCCCTGACAGCCCCAACTTCTCCCACCAATGCCAATCCCAATGCTCCCCCCACAGTGTTGAATCCCCAGCAGGCCGATTCACCCCATCCCTTCACCCCAATGGCCAAGTCTGTTCACTGGCTTCCTTCCCTCTGTTACCGCTGAATGTAGAGTGGCAGTGGGAACCCCTGCTCTGACTGACTTCCTCCCCAGACTCTCTGACGCCTATAACCTTGCCCCATTTGGCTCCATTCCCTTGGTGCTGCCTGATGCCTGGTGGGTAGTGCCAAAGTGTCTTCTGGGCATTGCCACTTTGGCTCTTGGACAGTGCCAGGAGGACAGGCTGGCACTACCAAGCTGACAATGCCCAGGAGGCATCCATCTTAACCCCGATCTCCGGAGGGCTTCCATAACTTCCCTTCAGTCTACGAACTTCAAGCTGCCAGCTCCCCATCAGTGAAGGTCTGTTGTAAACCCTGTTGAAGTGAAGCATACCTGGCGGGGTGGGAGGCGGAGAGGGGGTCTAGCAGGCCTGGAGACTTCAGTTGCAGGCATGCCAGTAGGGTACAAATTTTCATCTATATAATTTATGTTGCTCTGTGCCAATTTCTGGTGCAGAGCTGAAAGTGTCAGAAATCCAACCAAAGATTTTACGGAAACCAGGATTCCTAGTGGGAAGCCTACTAAACAGCCTCTGCTTGAGTCTCGCAATCTCCTGCATTGCTTTGGGATGATTAACATCTCCAGTCTTTACTGGAGATGTTAATCAGTGTTTGAATGTTTTTAGAAATATCTTGTTTGGAAACAGGGAGGAATTCCATTGTCTCTTAGAGAAACATCCTGCAGCCGTTCCTGTCATTCCTGTACATTCTCAATCATCTCCAAATGTTGCATTCATTTTAAAATATAAAACTCAGGTCTTTATGAAGTCCAATATTTCCATTTAAATATTCTACGTTATTTTTCATCATTATCGTAACATTAGTTGCGAAGATAAAGAGGACCCAGTAGATGTGTGAGAATTTAATTTTTAAAGGATGTGTTATTTGGGATGTGGATGAATTTAGATGACTCTTTCACAGAATTGGCATAATGGGCTAAATGGCCATCTATGGTGCTGTCTGATTCTATGACTTCTTGAGTACCTAATTTACTGGAAGTGGCCATCAGTTCAATTGTTGGGCAGTACCATTAGATTTCTTACCGCCTCCTATGTATTAGTTGGGATAGATTAGAATTAGCTCCCTTTACATTTACATTATATTTTATTTGTAATGTATTAATTTTCTAGTAATAACTCAGCTTGCTGTTTCCTGACACCAGGAAATTTTGATGGATCTACATAATGTCAGAAGTCATACTTAAAAAAAAGAATGAATCAAGTCAACAAATCAAAGTCATATCTACTGGTGGTGAAATAATACCAGGATAGTCTCAAATCTGAGTTAATTAACATCACTGAACCCCACACTGTCAACATGCTTGATGTTCCATTGACCAGAAACTCAACTTCACTCGCCACATAAATACAGTGGTGACAAGAGCAGGTCAGATGCTAGGAATGACGACAATGAGTGGAAAAGCAAATTGCATGGAGGGTGTAGAAAGCCTCCATACCATACCTGGTAAAGACATCAGGATATATATTCAAATGAAAAGATGTTTCTCATAATACTCTATAACAGTTATATATAGCTTGAGGGGCGCTAATCCACAAGCACTGGGCAAAGCCAAGGGATGGGTTTGCATGAATCACCATAGTTAATACAGGGAATGATCATGCACTATTGACATCTTTTCCTTCACATGTTAGCTGTCTAGCCAACTAAACTAGCCCTACACCCCTCCAAAGGTTGACACGGTACATAGATGATGGGCAGGAATTCCTGCTCGAAGTCAATGGGACTTTAAATAGTCCGCCAAATTTTCTGTCCAGCCCAGTACAAATTTCACGGCAGGCAGAACCAGAAAATCTTGCCCAATGCAATCCAATAAATACAAAAGTATTTTAGTTTGGATGCAAACAACTGCCAGCAGAATCCTTAAAAGGTTGAATTTGTTGAAAGATAAAACCACCAAAGACAAAACAGAGCCGCAGATGGTCAGATCTATGTTGAATTGGGTTATTAAATTTGTTCTAAGACTATTTCAAGTCACAGAAATGATGTATAGCGTAATGAAACATGATGTATTTTTCAAATGGAATGTCAACTTTGCTAAAGCTATCAAGAATAAAAGCGCAACTGATTGTACGAACACCAGGAACAGTGCTTTGATATGAGAGAAGAGATCACACACAAGTTAATTCTGGTTCGATTCTGTGACCCTCCAAGTTAGTAAATCTATGACTTCCATCCAGCATTGTTGACTGAAGGATGATGTACAAACAGTGATATTGGATATTATAATTGGTTGCTGAAAATTCCATCAAAATATATAAATGCAGGGTCAAAGTGGAAACTAACCACAAATCTTTTGAGAGCATCATTGAATGTGCAGTATCGCCACAGGCTGCAAAATGTTATCGTGAAACTCTAAAATACCACAGTGATGTCTTGCAAAAGTTAAGGGAAATGAGGCCAGGTGTAAACTATTCTCGGAAATTGTAGCAAACACGCTGTGAAGAACTCAGCATGAGCATCTACCCTGAATAATCACAAACCTGGCTTTATGGCCAATAAAAGGTCAGAAAATACAAGACAAGACTGCAAAATATTCCATTCTGCAAGAACCTGTTGTCATGGCAGAATTGGTATCAACAAAGTCAAGGATGCTGAAAAGCAAGCGTTCCTGAAATACTAAACGGAATGTTCCAAATTGCATGCCATGTCGCAGCAGATGTGAGAAATGGTGGTCTTCCCTCCAATCGAAGGATACTGTATCATCTGTTAAAGCGCTCACTCAATATTGATCTACGGTGATCATTCATCCTCTTTCTGCACTGGGTGGCAGACCTGTTGTATCGTGATTGCCACTGTCTCCCAGGCTGGAGAGCGGCAGCTTCCAATTCACCCGCCATGCTATGACCTCACTCACGCTTCGCTCCGGGCTCCATATTTAAACAGCAATCATGCAAACCAGAACTAATGCAAGTAAAGAGGTGGACACAAAAGCAAAGACTGCTGGCCCCAAGTTTGACAGCGGCTTC
The DNA here is from genome assembly GCA_024679065.1 of Sphyrna mokarran. Taxonomy (NCBI): domain Eukaryota; kingdom Metazoa; phylum Chordata; class Chondrichthyes; order Carcharhiniformes; family Carcharhinidae; genus Sphyrna; species Sphyrna mokarran. The sequence continues at coordinate 35,194,884 of JAGIQG010000001.1, forward strand.
CTGGACAACTTGCTAGACACAACTGAGATTCTTCACAATATCATCTATACCCCACTCCAGCTGCAGGTACACCCTGAACGTAACCCACTCCATCATACAAGCCAGCATCTCATCCATTGACTCTGTCTACGCTTCCTGCTGCCTCAGAAAAGCAGCCAGTATAATCAAGGTCCCTACACACTCTGGACATTCTCTCTTCCACTTCCTTCTGTTGGGAAAAAGATACAAAAGACTGAAATCACGTACTAACCGACTTAAGAACAGCTTCTTCCCTGCTGCTGTCAGACTTTTGAATGGATTTACCTCATATTAAGTGAAATGAAAGAGGAAAGAAAAATGTTGGGATAAAAATATGTAACTTATGGTAGATAAGGTAAAAGGTAAAGCAGAGATATGTAGAGAATTTGGTAAAAAGGCAGGATCATATTTAAAAAGGCAGAAGATGTAAAGAATGGAAAAGATTAAACAAAGAGTTGAGCTTCCAATTTCAGTCCTTGCTTCATCAACAAGGTGACTTTTGCCTGCCTCAGATTCTAAACATTACTTCACTCAGTTGTCAGCTCACAGGTAACCAACTACACTCCTATTCTTGCTGGAACTTAGGATACCTGCAAATCCTTTGTTCGACCTCACTTAGAATACTGTGTCCACTTAATTCCCAATTTGAAGCACCTCATTTTTCAAGAGAAGCTCAAAGAGGTTCTGCACTTCCAAAAATTGTAAACTTGGGAATGGTTTGACCAAAGGTTATACTAAAATGAAGCAAATATGTTGTGTTTGTGTAGGTGAACAGCTTATTTTAATTGGGGGGTGGGGGGAACAAAGCATTGGAGCTTCAACTTCTGTCAATTCACAAGTAGATTAAATGAGGGGAAGTGGTACTTTACCCAGGGAATAGTACACAAGTGCAATAGGCTGCTAGCTGTGTGATGGGAGTCTATTTGCTGTATTCATCCTAGTAGGAGTTTTGCTGTTTCTGGCTGGGGCAGGGATCACCATTTACAAAAATCAGATGATTTATAACATTAATCAGGATGTGATCTCTTGAACTGGCTTTGGTAATCTAATGAGAAACATATTCCAGATATCCTCCATTACTTTGTACCCAAAATCAGCTTGGCTTTTTAATAGGTTTATTTCACCTCTCTCAGATTCCATAATTTATCAGCTAGGAGCCAATGGGTCTTGTTTTACCATTTTGATGCTAAGTGCTGGGTGGACTTGAAACTGGGAGTGTTTCGGATTCCGACTTTTAGACCCATTCTCCAGTACCTCCATATGCACTCTGCCTGGAAACATACCAGCAATTCCGAACTGCACTGCAGAAATCTATGGGCATGTTTAAACGTGCCTGAAACCCTGTAACTCCGATTGGCGCTTCCAACTGTGCATGCACAGGAAGAAAAAGATAGAACGCGGCTGGATCTAAAATGCAGCCTTGCAACATCCCTCCTGGGCGGATAATGCCTTCCCCTGGCCCCCACAGACATTGCCCCACTCTCCTAACATTACTGATCCCCTTATCCCCCCACCTCCTCCACCACCAGGTCTATCACAGGCCCCTTCCCCCCCCCCCCTACCGATTTCAGGCAGAGTGGCAGTGCATCGTCCCTAACCTCCTCCCAATGACAAACAGAAAGCAGTCGGGCACATCATCCCCCCTCCCCCCCACATCAATTTCAAGCAGACAGCTATCGGATGCTCAGCACTTACCTCCTCACCACTAAGTGGAATGCCTGAATAGGACTACTGTGGAGCTTTCATGTCAATTCTGGATGGATGAATGCAGTGGTAAAGGGAGAAGTATCAGTAAGGTTGGGTGTGCAGCCCATTGAGACTATTTAAATGCATGCAGATGAATTTACATTGTCGTTGAACCTGCTTCGGGCACAGCACCAATCATGGCCATTTTTGGGCTTGGTAAGGGAAGAATTGGCATGGAAGTGGGGGCAGATCGTGCTACTGGACTTACACCCAACTTTACCAAGTTTTTCTTCCTGAATACCAGCACAACCTAATGGTAACATTGGGGCCAATGTTTCGTGATTCACTTAGAATTGCCATTGTATAGGTAGGCTTGATAGTCCAGATGGGCTTTTCCTAGGCATCATTACTTATTTGTTTGTAACTATTTTGCCATTTGAACTCCTGCTTTACCTGGTTGCACTGTTCTCTGAGTTTGAACACTTCCCAATCCATTCTGTACACCACCCTCCCCTCCACCACTGCTACAAACTCATTGACATTTCACCTAGATGACATCCAGGGAAGGACCACAAAGTATTTATCAATTATTCAACCCTTGTTTAAGTGGCATCTAGCTAGCTGCAGCTAAGCTTATGCTTGAATTAAGAATTATAGAATACAACAGTGCAGAAGGAGGCAATTTGGCCTATTCAGTCTTCACCTACCACAATCCCACTCAAGCCCAATCCCCATAACCCCATGCATTTAACCTAGTTAATCCCCTGAGACTAAGGGGCAACTTAGCACGGCCAATCCACCTAACCCGCACATCTTTGGAGGAAACTGGAGCACCTGGAAGAAACCCACACAGACACAGTGAGAATGTGCAAACACCACACAGACAGTGGCCCAAGCTGGGAATCGAACCCAGTTCCCTGTGAAGCAACAGTGTCCCCCATGCCAGACAACAAGACAGTACATTTAAGATGAAGCACTAACATCATATGCTATTCATTGGTAATATATATTTTTTAAGTGAAGCACGCAAACCAGTCGAATCCTGTGAGAAATCAATGTACTGTTTGATTCAGTACTTCATTTTATGAGATGACAACCCTGATCACTAAGTCATACAGGACAAGAGGAAGTCATTTGAAACATGAGGAGCTAGCCAATATTAATCCAACTCCACTGTTCTTTTCCTATGGCCTTGCACTTTGTTTTTCCTTTTTAAGTATTTATATCCAATTCCCAGCCTTTCAAGCACTGCAATTATTTAATCACTTATGTTAATTCCCAGTTATTGGCGACTGAATTGTTGGGGCAGGATATTGCAATGGGAAATGGGTCAGTGGAATTTGTTTTTGGCCAGTTATAATTCCCATTGGAGATAAACATTAGCTGCTGACCAGTTTTGTTTCTGCAGTGGTGAGTTTCAGACAAATGACCATGTCTTCCATGCTTCTGACATGAACTCTACTCCGCAAGTCAATATTCTACAAATAGAATATGGTGAGAAGGAAGAGGGTTGCTAGTGTAACCTTTCATCTTCTTGCAGCCTACTTCTCACTTCATTTACTGCTCAGCATCTCCTCTTGCCTTTACTTTGGGACAAGTGCAAGCAGAATGCTGCACACTGGTCACTTGCATATTCCTCTCTGCTAGAGAGCTAAATGGCCAGAATGATTTTTTCTGAAACTTATAATAGATTGCCACACTGGGGGAAAATGAAGGGTACAAAATACCCACTCAAGTTACAGCTGTTTTCTTGTACCTCTTAGGCTGTAGAAAATAATTTTCTGTCCTATTACAGACCAACATCTGACAGAAGCTTTCAATTAAATTTCACATATTCAAACAATGACAAAATAATATCTTTTTTAGTTTGATAAATGCACAAAAAGGCAAAGCATTTCGGCAGTATAACAGTGCTCTTCTCCTGCAAAAGTACTACACTTGTCAAATTGTGATAAGTGCATAAATTTGTATAAATCTTTCAAATCGTTGTTCATATATGATTTAAAAATTCCTGATAAGAGGTTACATGACATCAAGTTATAATCCAGCAGATTTATTTGAAAAATCAAGCTTTTGGAGCACTAAAAATTCCAAAAGAAAGTGGTCACATTCTTAGTTTTATTTGGATAAAGTGAGGCAGAATTATCCCATATACCCGCTGGCTGGTTCAATGGTGGGCGAGCGTGGTGAATTTCAGCCAGAGTTCAAAAATCGGTTTCATGCCAATGTGAAATTCCCATGGGATCTTCTACTGGTGCCCACAATGGCAGGTTGGGAAACATACTAGGCCGATGTTAAATTGATTTGAATCTCACTAATGGGAAGCTGATGAAGATCTGACTAGAATCTTTCATCCAATTCCAATTTTCCGTGATGCCAGAGGTAAAAGATGACAGTCCAGAATATGCCTGGAACGCTGGGGCTTGTAGGAAATGTGACTTATCTGAATAATGCCACAAACAAGCCTGGAGTACCACAGCAGCGGGAAGGGTGGATCATCAAGAGGTAGGTAAACAAAAGTTTTGGGAGTTAAAGCTTATTTATTAGTTATAAGTAGGCTTACTCATTCATACTGCAATGAAGTCACTGTGAAATTCCCCGAGTCGCCTATTCCAGCATCTGTTTGGGTACACAAAGGGAAAATTTAGCATGGCCATTCCACCTAACCAGCATGTCCTTGGACTGTGGGAGAAAATAAGTGCAGCTGGAAGAGTCCCACAGGGATGAATGTGCAAACTCCATACGGACAGTGACCCAGGCCGGGAACTGAACCCAGGTCCGTGGTGCAGTGAGGCAGCTGTGCTAACCACTGTGCCACCGTGCTGTGATCTTCCTGATTCAGTGTTGGTGAAATCCATCTTCCAGCCTTATGGTTTCTTGGGAAATCCATCTTCTTTCTTAAATGGTGTGTCAAGATATTGGACACCTTTTCAATTGGGCACCCAGATGTGATGCCAGACCCATGCAAAGCACTCAATTGCTTAATTAATGAGGTTGGGGATGGAAGACACGGTGTGATTTCTTGCCTATCTCTGCAGCAGGTAGCATTCCCATCTCTGCCTCCGTCATGGGCCTGAGTCCCTGATGGAAGAATTCCATCAAGGGAGTGATTCACAGTTTTGCCTACATCCCCTAATTTCGGGTCAATTTTTCTAAAAAAATACCTGACTTAATTAAAAACTAGACATCGGGAATGAGCATTGTGCGGAATAATATCCCCCTTTGAGAAGTCTGAGTGTTTCATCTAGAATAGTGTAAAGGATGAGACAGGCAGTAAGTATATGACCTTGTGTAGTCAGGCTGAGTTACTGGATTTGAACATATAATCTAGGCTGACATTTTGTTTCACTGGTCAGAGAATATTACAATGTTAAAGGAAAATTCCTTGAGGGGTTCTTATTTTCTGCCCTAAGTGTGTGGATGACTGTTTTTAACTGTTCACACTGTTAGGTTGGAGCTTTTTTTGACCTTCCACTGAAGATCGAACAATAGATTCAGAGTCTAACACTGCACCAAGCACAATCCCACCCAGGTCCTATTCCTGTAAACTCCACACATTTACCCTGCTAATCCTCCTGACGCTAGGGTCAATTTAGCATGGCCAATCAATCTAATCAACATGTCTTTCAGACTTTGGAGGGAAATCAGAGCACTCGAAGGAAACTCATGCAGACATGGGAGAAAGTGCAAATGCCAGACAGATCCAAGCCAGGAATTGAACCTGGGTCCCTGGAGCTGTGAGGCAGCAGTGCAAACCACTGATGGTTGCCTTTTTGGATGTGCTATAAAAATTAGTGCCATGAGATCCTTCATGTTCCACCTGAATTTGCTTCTCTCAATCAACATCATTAAAATACAGAAACATGCTGGTCATTGGCCTCCAATATGAAAAGCAACCCTCTTCAACCACTGTCTGTCTTCTATCATCAAGCCAATTTTGTATTCATTTGGCTACCTCACCCTGGACTGTGTGAGATTTAACCTTATGCAACAACCTACCATGCAATACCTTGACAAAGGCCTTGCTAAATTGCATGTAAACAATATAAAACTGCCCTCATCCACCTTCTTGCTTACCTCTTCAAAAAACTCAATCAAATTTGTGATTCATGATTTTCCCCTCACAAAGCCATGCTGACTGTCCCTAATCAGTTCTTACATCTCTAAATGCCTGTAGATCCTGTCTCAGAATGCTTTCCACAACTTATCCACCACAGATGTAAGGCTCACCGGCCTGTAGTTCCCAGACATTTCCCTGCAATCTTTTTGAAACAAAGGCACAACATTTGTCATTCTCCAAACTTGAGGCACCTCACCCATGACTATGGATGATTCAGATATCTCGGCTAGGGGACCTGCAAATTCCTCCCTAGCCTCCCACAACATCTTGGGATATATTTCATCAGGACCTAGGGATGTATCTACCTTGATGCACTTTAAGACTCTCAGCACCTCCTTCTCTGTTATATGTACACTCCTCAAGACATCATTATTTATTTCCCCAAGTTCCTTAACATACATGCCTTTCTCAATAGTAAATACTGATGAGAAATATTCATTTTGGATGTCACCCATTTATGAATCCGCACAAAGTTGACCCTACTATATATACTCCTTGTACACTGTGCGGCCAAATTCCCCTCCAATGCAATTTTCAAGTTTGCTGATGATACCACAGTAGTGGGTCAGATTTCAAACGATGGTGAGACAGAATACAGGAATGAGATAGAGAATCTGGTGAATTGGTGCAGCAACAATAATCTCTCCCTCAATATCAACACAACAAAGAGATTGTCATCGACTTCAGGAAAGATCACCAACAACCTGCCCTAGCCTCTCTGTGCAGACACTATAATTAAGAATTCCCATGAATGCCACTTTTTCTCAGAAGACTAAGGGAATTTGGCATGTCAGCTATGACTCTCATCAACTTTTACAGAAGCACCATATCTGGTTATATCACAGCTTGGTATGGCTCTTGCTCTGCCCAAGACTGCAAGGAAAGGTCACAAATGTAGCCCAATTCATTACGGAAACCAGCCTCCCATCCATTGACTCTGTCTACACTTCCTGCTGCTTCAGCAAAGCAGCCAGCATCATTAATGACCCCACTCACGCCAAACATTCTCTCTTCCACCTTCTTCCTTCGGGAAAAAGATACAAAATTCTGAGGTCATGCACCAACTGATTCAAGAACAGCTTCTTCCCTGCTGCTGTCAGACTTTTGAATGGACTTATCTTGCATTAAGTTGATCTTTCTCTACATCCTAGCTATGACTATAGCACAACATTCTATACTCTCTCGTTTCCTTCTCACTGAACGTGTTTGTATAGCACGCAAAAAACAATACTTTTCATTGTATGCCAATACAAATGACAATAATAAATCAAATCAGATCAAATCAAATCAAATGACCAGTATATTAAATTATTATTCGATTACAAACATCAATTTCTTTGCGCAAAAACACTGACAGCTAACATGCCATTTTTATACTCTGGCAGTTGAAATTCCCATCCGTGTTTCAAAATGAAGGAGCAAGTGACAAGGTGGTATCTTACTGATGACAGCTGTCCTCTCCTGTCATGCCTCATGGCAACACTGCTCAAGTTAAGCAATGATGTTTCAAAACCATAATGATTCTCCCCTGGGTAGAATCATTCAAAGGAAGTACGCAAGAGGCATGCTGAAAGCAAGGCTTAGATGTCTGAATGGGTCAGCAGATACCTTCAGTATGTTATCACAAATTGTGAGAACTTGTTCAATCCCTCCAGACATTCACTATCCAAAATAGCATAGAGGTTGACATGTCAGAGAAGAAGGAGTAAGAGGCAGATGGTTATACCATAGGGACTGAATATTGGGCACAGGAAGATGAGGCTGTTGAAGCAACTGCCATAGTAGCAAATGAACTCTGATGGAAGTTTATTCGGGACATCCTCGCTACAGCTTGTTGAAGTCGATTTTAAATAACCCTTAAGCGACTACCTTTCAATCAATTAAAGTAAAATTAAAGTTTATTTGTGAGTCACAAGTAGGCTTAGATTCAGAATTCAATGGAGTTACTGTGAAAATCCCCTACTCGCCACACTCCAATGCCTGTTTGGAAACTCTGAAGGAAAATTTAGCATGGCCAATTCACCTCACCTGCACATCTTTGGACTATGGGAGAAAACCAGAGCTCGCGGAAGAAATCCGCGCAGACACAGGGAGAACATGCAAACTCCACATAGACATAGCCAGGAATCAAACTCAGGTCCCTGGCACTGCTAACCGCTGTACCAACATGACACCCCGATTAAGAAAAGGAATATGAAGCTGATAAATCCACTGTTCAATTTTTTGTGGTTTATGTTTATTTTATTTCTAATATTTAAATTAGTATGGTGTGTTGATAAGGAGAGGCTTTAATTTAAAAAAAATAAGGAAATAGTTAAAGAATGAGTTAGTTAAAATGCAAGAATTGCAGAGCAGGTGATCTGTTGTAGCTGCGGTATTTGGGGAATAGAGGATCATGTGACCCATGGCAAACCATGACTGGAACAGTGGTGTCTATGGCTCAAGGAGCTTCAGTTCCACGTCAGGGAGCTTGGAAGCTGAGCTGCTGACACTGGAATGCATCAGGGAGGGGGTAAGTTAACTGGACATTTTGTTCCAGAAAGCAGTCACACCTGTTCGATTAGGATCTTCAGATTTTGTCCGTGACCAACACAAGGACATGTAACTACAAATGAGGCAGGTAGAGACACCTAGGAGTGGAAGTGGTGCAGTCTCAGTCTTTGCAATTGCCCAAAACGTTTGAGGTTTGTTCACCTTATATTTGTGATAATGCTGACCATGACAACGGAAGCCATTCAATTGGGAGAGTAAAGAGGAATGTACTGACAGTAGGGAACAGTATATTCAGGTGGATAACACAATTTTCTTCAGCCAATAGTGAGTCTGGGAGGTTGTGTTGCCTGCTCAGTGTGAGTTTCAAGGTGTCTTCTCAGGGCTGGAAAAGAAGTTGCAATGGGTTGGACAGTTTTGGAGGAAATGAACAAACTGAGTCTTCATACTGTTTAGAACTTCAACAAAAAATGGTACTATTCAACATGCATAAGGGAGAGCAGTACTTGGAGCTATAATTCCAGCTTGTTCCCAAGCCACTCTACGTATCATAGGTGCTTATACATTCTTACGTGTTTTCTTGTTACAAAGCATTACATTTTGATCAGGTCATCATATTGTTACTTCAAATATGTTAAAGTTCTGTTTTGATCACATTATGCTGATCCATTGTCCTGTGTTTTTTTATTTTTGATTGCTTTCTGAACATGTCCTGTCTACCTGTTGCAACATCAAAGCACTGTAGTTATCAAGCTGATTTCAATGGTGTGTTAATTGTCTGCATTTCCCTAGTACTTGATTAGTTTTCCAGGAGTACAATGGCTCTTCTAGATGTTGTGGAGTCTCAAAGTGGTATCGATTCTCTTATTGTTGCTGTAACCTCAGAAAGATCTCACCTGGGATGTGACTGCTTAGTGCCGTCTAGGATATAGTTATTTGTAATTTGTCATGTGTTTACTTGCAGTGAGTGTGGATACTACAGTCAGGCTGTCTGTTTAACTCTTTCTATTCTTCACTGTCCTGCTGTGGCCTGTGCTCTCTGGGTTACAGAGAGGATTCAGTTGTCATCGTCCATGTAGGTAATAATAACATTGGTTCTCAATGGAAATTAGGGAAAAGCATTAAATTCTGGCATTGCCAGTGAAACTCACATCCCTTGAATGAATAAAAGGAAACGATGGAACTAGAGAAGAGGTTCTTCTGAGGAAGTAAGCAACCAAATTAAAAAGCAAAAATCAAAGTTAATAACCTTTGGATTATTACTCGAGACACAAGAAAATTGATGTAGGGTCAATAAGATTTGGGAGTTAAATGTATGGCTCAAAGATTGGCGTGAGAAGAATGGGGTTTGATTCATGTGCACTTGCTCTAATATTGGGGAAAATGGGAGTTTCACTGTTGGGATGGTCTTCCCTTGCTTCATGATGTGAGTTGTATAACCAGGGTGGTGGAGAAGGCTTTAAACTAGATAGCGAGAGTTCCTCTAAGTACTTAAAAAGAAAGAGTAAATAAAGTGAGTATGTGTCCTCTAGAGGGTAAAAGTAAAGAACTGACAATGGAAAACAAGGAAAATGCCAAGGTGCCCTGTGTGTATGGCCAGTTTTCACCTTGGGTAGTGCCTGGAGACCTCACTGGCACTGCCCAGGGGGCACCTGTCCTTACCCTCGATTTCCTGGGATGACCTCCATGGCTTCTGATTCCTCCAGCAGCGTGGGGCAGTCTGTTACATTTGTGGGGTGCAGTAGTGAACCATACTGGAGTGAACCACTCCTGGCGGAGTGGGAGACGGTAGGAGGCCCAGAGACTTCAGTCCAATTTCTGGCATGGAGCTGATAATGTTAAAATCTTGGGCTGGGAAACCTGCTTAGCCTCTGATACCCAATGGGAAGCTTGCGAAATGGCCTCCGTTGAATTCTCCCTCTAACAGCACAGTGGGCTGGAAAATCAACCCCCCCCCCCACTCCCGTTCCTCCCAAATTATCTTTGCTACTTGGTGTATTCTTTAGAAAAAAAACACTCAAATTTATCATTTGAACTCTTTCAGTAAAGAAAATCACCAAAAGGTTCACAAGGACTTTGCAGCGTGCATCTCTCTAATACCATTTCTGCTTTTTCAGTACTTGTTAAACATCATCTGAGAACAGGGAGTCTGATGCATTGATGACTTATAATAAATCCAGATGTTTCCACCAGTGATCCATTGTTCTCTAATAATATATATTCATTTCTCTTTCAAGAAGAATGTGTCAATGTGAACAATCTTTGGATCTTTATCTTAGGTGCTGCCATTCAAAGTATGAGAAAAAATTATAGGACATGCAAGGCACTTGAATGGGGAAAGTGAACATCAAACAATGAAATGGTGTGGCAAGATGTGCGGATAGGGTGCTGTATTCTACAAAGGCTCTGCATTTCATAATATTTCCAATGAATATCACTTGGCTCCAGACCTTATCACTATCTTGACCCAAGCATCGGTTATAGAGCTGAATTCTAGAATTGAGATGAGAGTGACAGCACTTGACATCAAGAAAGAATTTACCCAAATTTGGCATGAAGTAGCCGAAGTAAAATTGCTGTCAATGTGAATCGGAGGGGGAAACCTTCCACTGGTTAGATGCATACATAACATGCAAGGGGATTTGAGGTCAATTATCTCAATCCCAGGTCTCATTCCTCAGGATAGATTCCTAGACTCAACCATCTTCACCTGCTTCCTTCAAGCATTAGTTGGATGCTTGCTGAAAATTGTACAGTGTTCTGAACAGTTCACAACTTTTTACATAAGGAAGGCATCAGTGCCCAGTGCAGCAGGACATGTACAATATCGAAGCTTAGGCTGATAACTGTCAAATAACATTTGCACCACATAAGTGTCAGGAATTGACGATCTCCAATAGGAGAGAACAGCGCAGTACAGGCCCTTCATCCCTCGATGTTGCGTTGACCAATGGAACCAATTTTATGACCTCTAACTTAAACTATTCCAATGCTATCCATATACCTATCCACTGCCCATTTGAATGCCCTTAAACTTGACGAGTCCACAACTGCTGCAGGCAGGGCATGCCCAATGGGAAGCTTGCGAAATGGCCTCCGTTGATGTCTCCCTCTAACATTTACTCCCTCTGAGTAAAGAACCCACCTCTAACATCCGTCCTTTAACTACCACCCCTTAATTTAAAGCTATGCCCCCTCGTGTTATCAATCTCCATCCGAGGAAAAAGGCTCTCACTATCCACCCTATCTAACCCTCTGATCATCTTAGAACATAGAACATAGAACATTACAGCACAGAACAGGCCCTTCGGCCTTCGATTTGACATCTTATATGTCTCAATTAAGTCACCTCTTAGCCTTCTTCTCTCTAATGAAAATAACTTCAAGTCCCTTAGCCTTTCTTCATAAGACCTATCCGTCATACCAGGCAACATCCTGATAAACCTCCTCTGCACCCTTTCCAATGCCAAAAGTAAGAGTATGCCAAGAGTAAGCCAAGGGAAGGCTAGCAATTACTGAATCCATCACCATTGATATCCTGAACACATCATCTTGCACTTTAAGCATCACAACTATTAGCACTGTACAGTTATAGTGTGTACCATATACAAAATGCACTGCAGCCATATACACGGGCACTTTGACAGCACCCTCCAAGCCCAAAGCCACTATCACCTAGAAGAATGCGAGAAGGAGGGTGGGGACGATGTACAGGAACATCACCAACTATAAGTTTCCCTCCATGTCACACATCAACCTGACCTGGAATTAAGTGATGATGATGAAGGGGAGGTCGGAGGACCTCATTTCTTCTGAGGAGAGCACATTGGAAGAAGACATGGAACAGAACAGCCAGTAGTGAGAGAAAGGTGGATACGAGTGACAGTCCAGATCTTTCAATAAATAAATGTTGACTCAGCAAAGGTCACTTCACACCTGTCTATTCCACCATACACCATTCACAAACATTTTCATTGTTCAAGACTTCTACCAAATTCCTTCATAAAATCCAAATATATACTTCTCATCTCTTCTCTGTCACCAGAAAGTGAAAGAATATGCACAAGTTTACAAAGCAATGTTCACCAATAGATGCAAAAATTTCATTCCTAATGAGTAGAACTTCTTCTAAGCACCAGTCAATTTACGTGTGCATACTTAATACCTACCATATTCTACAAAGGCCTCCCTGAATTAGATGTGGTTGAGTGGTGGGTAGAGGAATGGAATTGACCTTTTAAAAGCATCTGTAGCAGCACTATTCCTTGTCATTCTGAAACCACCAGCATTCTTGGAAGCAATTCTTTGCATCTTAATGCCACAGACTTTTTTAAACCTGTCGATCTCCAAGGCTGCAGGAAACTTCCTGATGTGGGATGTGGTTGTGGGTAGTTCATTCCCCATATCTGTCTATCATCTCGATCCATGTATAGAATATGTTTAGAAACGTATCCACTGCCTTTACATACGGTGGATGTTTCTTTATCATAGCCCAATGTGTCCTTGTTTCTTAGCTCCTTATGTGAGGGTAGTTGTTTTATTACTGATTGAATCCATTTAGCCTATCAAACTTGCACCGACAACAATGCCACCGAGAACCAATCCTCATAACCCCACATATTTACCCTGCTGGTCCTCCTGAGCCTAAGGGACAACTTTTTCTAATGGCTAATCAACCTAACCCGCACATCTTTGGACCTTTACAAATATCTTTAAAGAAATAGTATTGTCCTTCTATAACTAAAAGAAAAATACTGTAGATGTTGGAAATCTGAAATAAAAACAAAAAATGTTGGATAAACTGAACAAATCTATGGAGAGAGTAACTGAGTTAATGTTTCAGATCCACGTGACTCTTCTGCAGGATTTCTGAAAGTTCTGTAGAAGTCATATGGTCTCAAAATGTTATCTCTCTTCTCTCTCCAAACCTGCTGAGTTTGTCCATCATTCTCTTCCTCTTTCTCTCCCAGAACTTATGATGGTCAGGCCCTCTTTCAGTAAGCAACGGTGATATCGTTCCAAGACAGAATGACACACGATTAGAAGGGGAACTTGTAGGTGGTAATGACCCTTGCATCTGCTGCCATTGTTCTGCCAGGTAGTAGAATTGCACATCTAGAAGTTGCTATTGAAGGAGCTTGGTGACTTGCTATACTCCTGAAAGAACTCAAAGCTGAGACTACTGAGGATAAGCATTTCACAATTTTATCAACCTTCTTTTGCTACTTCAAACCTCTTCAAGTCAGTACCCAGCTTACTTGTAGCTAATATTACAATCTCTGAAGTAACTAACAACTTTTAAAAAGAAATTTGAACTTCCAGTTAATAGCATGATAAAATATCATAATTTAAGACATTTACTATAACAAAAAACTAAATTACTTAAATGCTGTCTTTGAATTGAACTTAGGCTTTAAACCTTGGAACAAAATGCCATTCTTGCTATTTTAGCACATGGGAATAACACTCCATGAGTATGCATTATACTGTTCTTTAAGTAGATATTCACTTCAAAAATCATTCCAAAATTGGTCCTAGCTGCTGAAGGGTGACTTCTGTTCCTTTCCTTTCTCAGTCTGGTAACTTCTAACTCTTGGAACTGAGCACAAGTTGAGAATATGGACTCGATCTTGGTTTTCAAGTTGCGTTGGTTGCTGTAGAGCTGGTGTATGAGATGATTAAAGAGTGTGAGAGAGGTGCGATGGCAAGTCTCTCAGCATAGTCTGTTGTAGGTTGGCCTGAGTGAGTTCATGACCTGTAGTCCTTTCGGTATCTTGTCTGTTTTCTTGCATCTTTATAGAGGCTTGATGTCTGTGTTGATATGCTCGATCTTCTTGGAGATCCTAAGAATCTTCAAGAAGATCATGCATATTGACACAGACATCAAACTTCTAATCCCAGAACTGTTCTTCACAGTGAGAGTATTATTACAGATTTTCCATTGATTTACAAGTTATGCAAACCTCCCAGCCTAATTTAACACTCACTAATTTGCTCCCTTCAATCTGAGTGTAAACTTTCATCCACATTTCGACATGGTGAATCATAGAGAATTTCAGCCTCGGGCTGCTGCCTCTGTCCTGGATCTTGACAGGTTAACCTGTCCGTGATATTCAGTGAAATTTAAAATGGTGTCCTTTCCACCCTTTCCCAAAGAAATGTGAATCATCTGGGCCTTGTATTCAGTTAGAAATGCTAATTAGCTTATTCTTGAGAACCCAACTCTGTTATATTGCAACTAAATGGACAATTTAAAGCACAACTATTTATGACCCAACATTCTCATCACTTCTTTGTGACTTTGAAGATTCCCAGTCGATGCACTGGCAGCAAACGTGTTTCTGCCATTATCTCCATTGTAAATAATATGTATCTTTTTCCCAGTAAAATGCTCTGAACCTCATTTAATCTCTAATAATCAAACTACCAAATTTTCTGTTAGGCAGGCTTCAGGTAAGGTGACATGACCTTCATCATTTCACCTTAATTTTTATATATATATATAAATCCAGCAAAAAATAAGCCTGAAGTATTTGTAACAATTTTTAATCAGGACTCCTGATTGATGATCATCTCAGCCTCCTCCAGAGGCTCTTACAAATGTCAATCTTTCGCTAAGATGATTTACTGTGGTAAGAAACAATTGATGGCATTGGAAACTGCAAAGGCAATGGGCAGTGACAATATTCTGGCAATGGTACTGAGAACTTGTGCTCCAGAACTTCTGTGTCCTGAGCCAAGCTGGTCCCGTACAGTTATAACATCTGCTCGGCAATGTCGAAAATTGCTCAGCCTGTCCTATCCACAAAAAGTAGAGCAAATCCAATCCAGTCAATTACTGCCCCATTAGGCCATTCTTCATCATCAGCAAAGTGATGGAAGGAGTGCTATCCATGTGATCAAGCACTTGTCTAGCAATAATCTGCCTACTGAGGCTCTGTTGGGTTCTGTAGTCTAACTCAGCATCTGATCTCTTTACAGCATTGGTTCAAAAATGGTTCCTCAGATTGTGAGGAACATCTTTTTGTGTTCAACCAAATAAACAAAATCAAATTAACTCAGGGACAACTCAAAAAGGACAACTCTCTAAAAGGAGGGGAAGGAACCTCCTGAAACAAAAAGCAAAGCAGAAAGGAAACACGAAACATTAAATTAAAATGTGATTAGAGGGATCGATAATACACTCAGTCCCTGCGGTGCCCAGCTGGCACGGAAAGCATCAACAGTGCCCTCAACCACAGCATGCTCTTTTTCCAGGGACATCCGGCCGTGAATATAGCTGCACTAAAAGGGCAGACAGTCAGGTTGGACAACTCCCTTGATCGCCCACTGCCCAGATCTGTAGATAGAAACAATTTGTTCAGAATGGGTTAACAGACCTTCCAAATTAATTTGATGTCAATTATTCAATAGAAGTCACTGATCTATAAAGAGGTCACTGGATGGCAACTTTTTATTGGTGGCAAATTGTGTGTGAAGTTGGATCAAAGAAATGAAGGTATTTTATGAAGAAGAAAAAGAAAGTGTGTCTCCTTTACAGCAACCGAGAAGCTCAAATAGTGGTAACAGAGGATGGTCATTGGTTCTGAGCGAAGGGCTGCAAGTTACAACTTTTGGGAGAAAAACACAAAGGAAGACTTCACTCAAATTCTACATCAACCAAAGGAGTGAGTAGGAGCCAACAAAATAGCTGAACACAGAATAAAAATATCAAGATATGACTATCCACCTTTATTTTCAGAGACTAAACCTTAGTCCTTCACGCAGGAGAAAGACAGTGTTGTCGGGGAGAATACTGCGATACCAGATGGTAGACTGGGTAGGATTGAGGTTCATAAGGAGGAGGTGTTAGCGAATCTTGAGGGTATGAAAATTGATAAGTCCCCTGGGCCAGATGGGATTTACCCTAGGATTCTCTGGGAGGCTACAGAGGAGATTGCAGAGCCTTTGGCTTTGATCTTCATGTCGTCGTTGGCTACAGGTATAGTGCCGGAAGACTGGAGGATGGCAAATGTTGTCCCTTGTTCAAAAAGGGGAGTAGGGACCATCCTGGAAATTATAGACCGGTGAGCCTGACTTCTGTTGTGGGCAAGGTCTTGGAAAGAATTATAAGGGATAGGATTTATAAGCAGCTAGAGAGAAATAAATTGATTAGGGATAGTCAGCACGGTTTTGTGAAGGGTAGGTCGTGCCTCACAAACCTTATTGAGTTTTTTGAGGAGGTGACCAAAGAGGTAGATAAGGGTAATGCAGTTGATGTAGTGTATATGGATTTTAGCAAAGCGTTTGATAAGGTTCCCCATGGTAGGCTACTGCAGAAAGTGCAGATGCATGGATTGAAGGTGATTTAGCAGTTTGGATTAGGAATTGGCTAGCTGATAGAAGACAGAGGGTGGTGGTTGAGGGGAAATATTCAACCTGGAGTGCAGTTACAAGTGGTGTACCTCAAGGATCTGTTTTAGGGCCACTGATGTTTGTCATTTTTATAAATGACCTAGATGAGGGTGTAGAGGGTTGGATTAGTAAATTTGCTGATGATACCAAAGTGGGGGAGTTGTAGACAGCGAGGATGGATGTTACAGTTTGCAGAGGGACATAGATAGGTTGCAGAGCTGGGCCGTGAGGTGGCAAATGGAATTCAATATGGATAAGTGTGAGGTGATTCACTTGGTAGGAATAACAGGCATATGAAATATAGGGCTAATGGAAGGACCCTTAATAGTGTTGTCGAGCAGAGGGATTTTGGGGTACAAGTACATAGCTCTTTGAAAGTTGGCACCCAGGTTGATAAAGTTGTTAAGAAGGCGTACGGTGTGTTAGCTTTTATTGGTAGAGGGATTGAATTTAGGAGCCGTGAGTTATGTTACAACTGTACAAAACTCTGGTGCGGCTGCACTTGGAGTATTGCATACAGTTCTGGTCGCCGCATTATAAGAAAGATGTGGAAGCATTGGAAAGGGTGCAGAGGAGGTTTACCAGGATGTTGCCTGGTATGGTGGGAAGTCCTTATGAGGAAAGGCTGAGGGACCTGAGGTTATTTTCATTAGAGAGAAGAAGGTTACGCGGTGACCTAATTGAGGTGTTTAAGATGATCAAGGGATTGGATAGGGTGGATAGTGAGAGCCTTTTTCCTCGGATGGTGATGACCAACACGAGGGGACATAACTTTAAATGAAGAGGTGGTAGTTATAGGACAGATGTCAGAGGCAGGTTCTTCACACAGAGGGTGGTGAGGGCGTGGAATGCCCTGCCTGCAGCAGTTGTGGACTCGCCTACTTTGGGGGCATTCAAATGTTCGGTGGATAGGCATATGGATGATATTGGAATAGTTTAAGTTAGAGGGTCCACTGACCGGCGCAACATCGAGGGCCGAAGGGCCTGTACTGCGCTGTAATGTTCTATGTTCTATGTTATGACCAATGGAAAGGTGAAGTCATTATGTGGACTATGGTAACTGCTTTGGGGAAAAGGAAACACGATATGGCATTGGCTCTTTTTTACCTTATAGAAATAAAATCTGATGCAAGGTGTTTTCTGCATTGGAGTTGGAACATTTGAACTCAGAAGATAGCCTTGATAACTTATTAAACATCATGAATAAACTTTATCAAAAGGATGACTTATTAAGTGCGTATGAAACCTGTCAGAATTTGATAGACTTCAAAAATAAAAGGACTTTCGATTGGAGAGTATGTGATGGAATTTAGTAGACTATATAAACAATACAGCCTGGAATATGTTGGCATTTATGTTAGTGGACTGTGCTAAAGTGACCAATATGAATAGGCTCCTGGTTTTGACAGGAGTTAAGTTTGCAAATAATAACACCTCTGTCGATCAAATGACAGAGGCCTTAAAAATGTTTAGGGAAACCTTTTATCCCTATGATCCTTATGAGTCAGTCAGTGCTAAAGCAGAATGTGGAAGATGCATTATTAACAGGATGGTGAGATTGTACAGGCACAAGCAGGCTACCAGAGTAGGGCAGAAGATTGGGACCCAGAAATTGTGTTCAGGAACTCCTTTTAGTACTTATAACAGGTGGAAATTCATGGAGAATGGTCACTGCGAAATGAACCCTAGAAATGCCTACCGTATGATAAATCGGTGTTTCCTGTGTGACACTAAATTTCATTCGGTTTTTAACCATCCAAGACAATTTAATAGCGCTTGAAACGACACATGATACAGAAGAATCGGGAGGGAAAGAGGTAGTGACCAGAAAGGAGGCATTGTCTTATTGTCAAGAAGTTTTATTCCTGTGCTGAGAGTTTTGGTTGCAGAGTCCTTTAGTTGTGCCACATTAGGCAATGGCGGCACATCTACTGTGTGTGGAATTGACTGGTTAAAATGCTACCTGGATTCTTTAAATGCTGAAAATCAGAACAAAGTTAAAGAATTTGAAAGTTCCACAAGTTTCAGGTTTGGGGATGATAATATCCTGAAGTCATTAAAGATTGGTGATCCCTTGCAATATTGACGGAGTGAATCATTTCATCAGCACAGATGTGGTGTCAAGTGAGATACCTTTGCTAATGAGACTATCTATGGAGAAAACACACAAGAAACTGAATATGGAAAATGACAAAGCAACATCTTTTAGAAAAACCATGGACTTACAACTTACACAGTCAGGACACTATTATATTCTGTTAATGAAAAGTAATTTTTTTGGGTAATGGGGTTAAGAAATTGTTATTAGCAACCGGAAATGGATTTTAGCTGATAAAAGCTCATTGTACTGAAAGTGTACAGGCAATTTTTGCATTCATCTCCTTGGAGGCTGAAAAATTTTAATTAAAAGATGCTGGGGTAAGAAATGAGGGCTATGCTAAGCTGATAGAGCAGGTCAGTGAAAAGTGTGAAGTTTGTAGGAATTGCAGAAGGACATCATCACGATTGGTAGTAACTCTACCATTGGCCAGAGTTTTTAATGACATTTTTTGGCCATGGACCTTAAGATCTGGGATAAAGCAAACAATATATTTATTTTACACTTTGACTGAATCTGGTTGCTAAATCTACGATCAACCATTGCCCGTAGTAAAGAAGAGAATAATTCTGGATTAAATCATGGGAAAATGGATGGGACAGGAATGGGTTTTACCTGCAAAGTTTCTCCCAGACAATGGGGGGGAATTTTTTGATGATAAGTTTAGAACACCTTTGTCATAAATATAGCTACAGAAAGCCCATTTAGTAATGAGCTGTGTGAGAGATACCATGGTGTAATAGATGACATGCTCCAGAAAATTTTGGCAGACCAAATTGCAAGTTAAATTCAGCCTTAGCATGGGCAGTACATGCAAAGAATTTGTTACAGATAGTTGGAGGCTTAGGTCTCTATCAATTATTATTTGGTAGGAATCCTAAAATTCCATCCATTTTGAATGATCGACCTCCAGCTTGGGAAGGGACGACAATTAGGTCTGCTTTTGGTGAGCATTTAAATGCATTACACACAAGTAGAAGAGCATTTCTGGAAACCAAAGTCCCTGAAAGAATTTGCAGAGCTTTAAGCACAATGTACAGCCATCAAATATCGTTTCTCAGCAAGGGGATGTAGTGTACTATAAAAGAGACAATTTTAATGAATTGAAGGGTCGTGGAAGAGTTATAGGCATGGATAGGAAAATATTTGCTTTGCACCATGGCAATCAGACTGTTAGGATACATTCATCAAGGATAATGAGTATTGATTACAAATTTAGAAAGAGTAGACTAACATGATGAGGAACCAGGGTCATCGGATATTCACATGTTGCAGAACTGAGAAACAGTTAACTGAAAAAGACAGGGTACCTGTACAGAAACACAATACTTCTGAACTAGAATAAGCCATTTTTCTGAAAGGACAGCTGCCAAAAGTTGGTGCAAAGGTAACATACATGCCTGATGGCTCCAGTCAATGGAAGGATGTAACTGTCATTAGTAGAGCAGGGAAGGCTATTATAAAGTACAAACACTGGTTGAATGTACAGAATACAGGTGAGGATGACAAAACCATGGATTGGGAACATGAAGTTCAAAAATGGAGAGCGCAGAAACATAATGCCAGTTCAGATAATAAGTCCGATAGTGAAGAGATCAAAAACTATTGAAAGAACATCCCGTAGCAGGAGGAAAAGATCAAGCCATGGTAGTACAGAATGAGATATTAGGCAGGATAGTGGGCATAGCTTGACAAGGTCTCAGAACAAGGCTAAGACTACGAATGCTACTAGGAGTAGAAACCTATATGCTTGTGAAATCTTAGTGGCTTCCAGTAAATTAGATGAAAAAGTTATAAGATGCCAAATAACAAGGACTGCACAGTTGGAATTAATTTGGTATATAGATGAGCTATCACATAGGGGATAAAGAGCTCTGTCTCACAGATGGATTTGTACGGAAAAGGTGTTTCCTGATGGAACTTATAAGGCAAAGGCCAGGCTTGTGGCAAGGAGATTGAAGAAAACTTAGACTAGGATGTAAGGGTGGATTCACCTACGGCAGGAAAGACTATTTTAAAGATGATCTTCGCTCTGTTAACTATAAAGGCACAGGAATGTCAATCTTTATCTATAACTGCCTTTTTGCAGGGTCATTAGTTTCAGAGAATTTTTTTTCCATTCTCCCAAAGAAGTATCTAACATAGAAGGAGTACAATGGAAGTTAAATGTGTATCTGGGCTAAATGATGTGTCTAGAATTTAATATTTTTCAATAAGGGAAATATCCTGACTGAGGGGCTGAGGTGTGTCTATTTTAATGCCAGGAGTGTAGTAAATAAGGTAGATGAGCTTAGGGTGTGGATTGCTGCTTGGGAGTGTGATGTGGTGGCCATTACAGAGACTTGGTTGTCTCAGGGACAGGACTGGGTACTTCAGGTGCCGGGATTCAGATGCTTCAGGAGGGACAGGGTTGGGGGCAAAAGAGGAGGTGGTGTGGCACTGTTGATTAGGGTCAGTGTCATGGCTGTAGAGAAGGTGGAAGACGGGGAGGGAATGTCTACGGAGTCCCTGTGGGTGGACGTTAGGAACAGCAAAAACTCGATAACTTTGCTGGGTGTATTCTATAGGCCGCTCAATAGCGACAGGGAACTTGAGGTGTAGATAGGGAAACAGATCCTAGAAAGATGTAGAAATAACAGGGTTGTCGTGATGGGAGATTTCAATTTCCCAAACATCGACTGGAATATCCCAAGGGTAAGGGGTTTGGATGGTGTGGAGTTTGTTAGATGTGTTCAGGAAGGTTTCCTGACATAGTACGTGGAAAAGCCAATGAGAGGAGAGGCTGTACTTGACCTGGTGCTTGCTAATGAGCCAGGGCAGGTGTCGGATCTCACGGTAGGTGAGCATCTTGGGAATGGAGATCATAATTCTATCTCTTTCACGATAACGATGGAAAGAGATAGGATCAGGCAGGCTAGGAAGGTGTATGTCTGGAGTAAGGGGAAATATGAAAACATTAGGCGGGAAATTGGATGCATAAACTGGAAGGAGGTGTTCTTGGGGAAGAGTACAGAAGGAAAGTGGCGGATTTTCAAGGAATGTTTGTCTGGGGCACTGCAAGACAACGTTCCGAGGAGTCAAGGAGGTTCTGGTAGGACGCGGGAACCGTGGTGCACGAAGGTTGTGGTGAACCTAGTTAGGAAGGAAAAAAAGGTATATAAAAGGTTCAGAGAGCTAGGGGATGTTAGGGATCTAGAGGAGTATAAGGTGTGTAGAAGGGAACTTAAAAAGGAAATTAGGAGAGCCAGAAGGGGTCATGAGAAGGGCTTGGCAGGTAAGATTAAGGAGAATCCCAAGGCCTTCTACAAATATGTGAAAAGTAAAAGGATGAGAAGAGAAGGGATAGGGCCTATAAAAGGTGAAGGGGGGAAAGTCTGTGTGAATCCGGAAGAAATGGCAGAGGTGCTTAACGAGTACTTTGCCTCAGTATTCACGGTGGAAAGTGAACTGGGAGATTACACTGCAGGTTTGCGGCATATGGAAAAGATTGAGTATGTGAATGTTAGGAAAGAGGACGTGTTAGACCTGTTAAATTCTATCAAGATAGACAAGTTGCCGGGACCGGATGGGATGTACCCCAGGTTATTGTGGGAGGTGAGGGACGTGGTTGCAGAGCCCCTGGCGATGATCTTTGCGTCATCCATGGAAATGGGAGAGGTTCCGGAGGATTGGAGGATTGCGGATGTGGTTCCTATCTTTAAGAAAAGGAACAGGGATAGTCCAGGAAATTACCGACCGGTGAGTTTGACTTCAGTGGTTGGTAAGCTGATGGAGAGGCTTCTGAGGGATAAGATATATGAACATTTGGAGAAGTTTGGACTGATTAGAAATAGTCAGCATGGTTTTGTCAAGGGCAGTTCATGCCTTACGAGCCTAGTTGAGTTCTTCGAAAATGTGACTGAACACATTGACGAAGGAAGAGCGGTGGACGTAGTGTACATGGACTTTAGCAAGGCGCTTGATAAGGTCCCCCATGCAAGGCTTCTGGAGAAGGTGAGAGGGCATGGGATCCAAGGGCTTTGGCCTCGTGGATCCAGAACTGGCTTGCCGGCAGAAGGCAGAGAGTGGTTGTGGATGGGTCTTGTTCTGCATGGAGGTCGGTAACCAGTGGAGTGCCCCAGGGATCTGTTCTGGGAACCCTGCTGTTTGTCATTTTCATAAATGACCTGGATGAGGAAGTGGAGGGATGGGTTAGCAAGTTCGCTGACGATACAAAGATTGGTGGTGTTGTGGATGGTCAGGAGGGATGCCAAAAGTTGCAGCGGGACATAGACAGGATGCAAGACTGGGCGGAGAAGTGGCAGATGGACTTCAACGCAGATAAATGTGTAGTGATCCATTTTGGCAGGAATAATGGGATGAAGGAGTACAATATAAGGGGTAGGAGTCTTAGCTGTGTTGTAGAGCAGAAGGATTTTGGGGTCCGGGTCCATAGGACTCTTAAATCGGCCTTGCAGGTGGAGGAAGTGGTCAAGAAGGCTTACGGTGTACTGGCCTTCATTAATCGAGGAATAGAGTTTAGGAGTCAGGAGGTAATGATGCAGCTCTATAAGACTCTTGTCACACCCCACTTGGAGTATTGTGCGCAGTTCTGGTCGCCTCATTATAAGAAGGATGTAGAGGCTATTGAGAGGGTTCAGAGGAGATTTACAAGGATGCTGTCTGGATTGGGAGGCAGGCCTTATGAAGATAGGTTGAGGGAGCTGGGACTCTTCTCACTGGAGAGACGTAGGTTGAGAGGTGACCTGATAGAGGGTTATAAAATGTTGAGAGGAATAGATAGGGTGGACTCTCAGAGACTATTTCCCCGAGCTGAAATGGTCACTACAAGAGGACACAGATTTAAGGTGCAGGGAAGCAAATACAAAGGAGATGTCAGGGGTAGGTTTTTCACTCAGAGGGTGGTGAGTGAATGGAACTGACTGCCGTCGGAAGTTGTTGAGGCAAACTCACTGGGGTCTTTTAAAAGACTTCTGGATGAGTATATGGAAAAGAATAGGATAGGGGGTTATAGATAGGTTGTGGATTGGTAGATGTGATCGGCGCAACTCGTGGGCCGAAGGGCCTGTTTGTGCTGTATTGTTCTATGTTCTATGTTCTAAGGTCGGTTTTGTTAAAGTTAGGCTGTTGCCCGTTGAATGCAGATCCTGCAATGTTTTATTGGCACTATGAAGGAAAACTTTCTGGTATCTTTGTAATGCATGTGTTTTTTTTGTGGGGTAGTGGAGGGATTTTGAAGCTACAGAAATCTCTGGGCTGAGGAAGAAATTCAGCATTGGAAGTCAGGCTTCGGGGCTTTCAAATATATTGGATTGGAAATCAGACAAACTGGGTCTGGTGTCTCTTTACATCAGCAATCTTAATTGGAGAGTATCAGCCCAATCAATCATGGTAGGGCTTCACAAAAGGACATGATGGTTTTGAGGTAGAAAAAGAGAAACTCTGAAGTTTGGGCAACTGAATTGGCTACATAGACAGATTAGATTGGATATTAATTTTGATGTCCTAGAAATGAATGATCCTGCAGTGGAAGACATAATGGAAGCAAATAAAACATTGGTCAAACTAAGTATGCAGGAGTTTTTGAGGTCCTTGTTTTTGGATGATCTGAGGCACTGAAAACTGATAGTTTGTAGTGATGCATTCTATGCCAATTTGTAATGGGGTTTCAAGTACAGAAGGTTTTAGAACTCTTTTTGCATGAGTGGAGGGAGGGAATTAAAAATGTTGCCCCCTTTGTGGGGAAACTAAGAAAATAAGGGGAATGGTTAAAAACACATTGGCTGCTGAGACACTAAGCCTTGAAGAGGCAATGGACATAGCCTTTTATATATCCTAGATATTAACAGAAATTAGGGGATTTGGATAGAATACTCATTGATTGTCACATTGACAAATCCCTGTGTAGGGGAGGGGTGAAAATGTGCACTCCACAAAAAGTGTTAACCAGAAGATTGAGGATCAGGATAGCAGATGCTAGGCAAAGAAAATATATCACAAATTAAATGGGTTGATAGCTGCTGTCAGTTATCCAATTCTTTTACTAAGAGGAGCTAGTTCAAAAAAAAATTAAGGAAGGGCATATCTTTCTGTGAATGTTTGTTTTCTTACAAGAAATGTATTCTAGAAAAAAGAAAGGGGAAATAGGTTGGTTTGTATCTTGCTTTTCTTGAAAAACCAATAGTCATCAAAATAATTTTTTTCTCCAAGGAAGGAAAGACTGTTAGGAATGGGTTAACAGACCTTCCAAATTAAGTCTTAATTTGATGCCAATTCAATAGAAGTCACTGATATAAAAGTGTCACAGATGTCACTTTGTTGGAGAATTGTGTATGATGTTGGATCAAAAAAATAAATCTTATGAAGAAACAGAACTTGTGTCGCCTTTACAGAAACGAAGAAGCTCAAGCACAGATGAAGTGAGTGACAGCCCTTGATATCAAGGCAGCATTTGAGTGAGTGTGATATCAAGGAGCCTGGGCAAAATCTGAGTCTACAAGAATCAGGAAAGTAGCAACTTCTTTAGTCCCTGATATTGTGAATACTGCCATAGAAGTCTTAGTTGAACCTTAGTAGCCTAATGTATGTCTATGGTATTATGACATGAGAATGATGCAGATTTAGTTCCAGAAGTTGAAGTTCCCAATCATAGTTCTAGGGTCAAGGACAGACAAATTCCAAAAAAATTGCGTACAACCCAAGAGGAAGAAATAAATCAAAATATGAGGTGCTTCAAAAAGCTAGTCATGGCACAAATCAATTCCAGCTTCGTCGATTGCCTGGATCCACTTCAGCTTGTCTACTGCTGCAACAGGTACTCAGCATACCCCATCTCCCTGGTCCTGCAATCAACCCTGTAACTCCTACTTATTGACTACAGCTCAGCCTTCAATATCACTAATCCTACCAAACTCCATGTCCTGAGTCTCAGCATCACTCTCTGTGACTGGATTCTGAACTTCCTAGCTCAGACCACAATCAGTAAGGATAGGCAACAGCACCTTCTCCATGATCATCCTCAACACTGATGTCCAACCGGTTTTCTCAACCCCTATTACACTCCTTACACACTATGACTGTGGACAAATTTCCCTCCAACTCAATTTTCAAATTTGCTGATGACACCACCATAATGGGTCAGATTTCAAATAATGACAAGTTAGAATTTGGTAAACTGGTGCGATGACAATCTCTCCCTTAATGTCAACAAAATGAAGGAAGTTGTCATCAGCTTCTGTAAGTATAGAGGAGAACATGCCCCTGTCTACATTAATGGGGATGAAGTGGAAATGGTTAAGAGCTTCAAGTTTTTAGGTATTCAGGTCACAAACAACTTGTCCTGGTGCCTCCATGCTGACACTATAGTTAAGAGAACTCACCAACACCTTTACTTTCTCAGAAGACTGAGGAAATTTGACATGTCTGCTATGACTCTCCTCAACTTTTACAGATGCACCATAGAAAGCATTCTTCTTGGTTGGATCACAGCTTGGTATAGCTCCTGGTCTGCCAAGACCGCAAGGAATGACAGAAGTTCATGAATGTAGCTCAATCCGTCACACAAATCAGCCTCCCATTCATTGACTGTCTACATTTTCCACTGCCTTATCAAAGCAGCCAGCCTAATTAAGGACCTGACATACAGTCTTCCACCTTCTTTCACCGACGGGGGAATTGGGGGTGGGTGGGAGGTGTGGAGATACAAGTCTGAGGCTACATACAAACCAACTTAAGAACAGCTTATTCTTGCTGCTGTCAGACTTTTGAATAGACGCACCTTGCATTAAGTTGATCTTTCTCTATACCCTAGCTATGATTGTAAAACTACGTTCTGCATTCTCTTTTCCTTCTTGGTATCCTTTGTCTGTAGCATGCAAAAGACAATACTTTTCAGTGTATGCTAAATCAATAAATCAAAGTTTATTTATTAGTCACATGGCTTACGTTAACACTGCAATAAAGTTACCATGAAGTACTGCACAGGAACAGACTCTTCTGTTTTCCAAGCCTGTGCCAATCATGATGCCCTGACTAAACTTAAAACCTTCTGCCCTTAATGGGTCAATTTCCCTCTATTTCCTCCATATTCATGTGCCGATCCAGGTACCTCTTAAATATTGCTTCCACTCCACCTCTGGCAGCACATTCCAGGCATCCGTCGCTCTGAAAAACCTGCCCTGTGCATCTCCCTTGAATGTTTCCCTTCTCATCGTAAATCTGTGTATGCTTATAATTGACATTTCCACCTTTGGAAAACGCCACGGACTGTCCACCCTGTCAATGCTTCTCAATTTTGTAGATCTCTATCTGGTGTCCCCTTGGCCTCTGTCTTTCCAGTGAAAACAATCCTAGTTATTCAATCTTTCCTCATAACCAACATAATCGAGTCCTGGCAATATCCTGATGATTCTGATTTGCACTGTTTCTAAAGTTTATATATCCTTCTGATGGTGTGGTGACCAGAACTGCAAATGTAACCTAACCAAAGTTTTATATAGCTGCAAGATGATTCCCCAACTCAGTGCCCCAGGTGATGAAGGTAAGCATGCCATTTGCTTTCTTAATCACTTTGGTCATCTGTGTTGCCACTTTTACAAAACTCAAACCCTGCATGCTCAGACCCCTTTGTACATTAATGTTCCTAAAGGGTTCTGCCATTTACAATATGATTCACACCTTAATTTGATCCTCAAAAATGCATCACCTCACATTTATCCTGTTTAGATGCCATCTGCTATTTCTGTGCCCAAATCTATATCCTGTGTGGGGAAAACTTCCCCCACACCCCCTTAAACTTTCACCCTCACTTGACTCTGTACCCCCTTGTAATTGGCACTTCCACTCTTGGAAAAAACCTCAGTATCTTCTCAACTTCCCCATGAATGATATGAGACACACTGGCTTATAATTTACTCAATTATCCTTGCTTCCTTTCTTAAACAAGGGAACATTGGCTATTCCCCTGTCCTCTAGAGCTTCACTTGTGGTTAAAGAGGATGTTAAAATATCTTAAGGTGCCAGCTAATTTTTCCTTGCTTCCCACAGTATGCTGGAATAGATCCCATCTGACCCCAGTCCACCTTAAAGCAAGTTAGGATACTAACACTTCCTCCTTCAGCATTGACATTCCCTAGAGTGTTCATATACTTATCCCCGACTTCAACATGTGTTATGTCCATTCCCTTGACAACCGATACAAACTCCTCATTAAAGATCTCATCCACTTCCTGTGTCTCCACACATAACTTCCCTCTATTGAGTAGAATGGAGTTGAATAACTTCCCTTAAGTGGACCGACTCTTTCTCTAATGGTTTCTAAGTCCAAATGCTCCCCTCTGAAACACTGATCACCTGGCCTAACTCATTCCCTAATACCAACTCTAGTATGGCCCCTTCCCTTGTTGGATTATCAATCCACTGTATCAAAAAGACCTCCTGGACACATTTAATAAATTGCTGTCTATTCAAGTCCCTGCCTGTAAGGGACCCCAAGTCAATATGGAGAAAGTACAGCTACCTTGCTTTTTTTCACATCTCTTACCTGTTGTGACTCCACAATCATTCCTCTGTTTCCTGTGGGTTAGGATGTCAATAGAACACTCCTAACGTTGTGATTTCACCTTTTCTATTCCTGAGGTGTACCTGTAATGCCTTAGTACAAAATCCCTCAACACAGCTGTGATGTGCTCCCTTAGCAGCAGCTCCTCCATCTCTTGTATTTCCTCATTTATCCTGTTTAAAACAGTGATAACCCAGAATGTTAAGCTACCAGTCCTGTCCCTCCTTTAACCATGTTTCCATAATTGAAATAACATCATAATTCCATGCTCTCAGTTCATCCATTTTACC
The DNA here is from genome assembly GCA_024679065.1 of Sphyrna mokarran. Taxonomy (NCBI): domain Eukaryota; kingdom Metazoa; phylum Chordata; class Chondrichthyes; order Carcharhiniformes; family Carcharhinidae; genus Sphyrna; species Sphyrna mokarran. The sequence continues at coordinate 35,223,539 of JAGIQG010000001.1, forward strand.
TGTTATAATTGCATTAAAGCAAACACACTCCAGATCTCCAGACCCACTGAACCCCATCACCTCCCTCTGCCTGCTCTTACTCTGTGCTGTGTTTATCTCAATCTCATTTTTTTTCTCCAATCCCCACAGCCTGCTGTTCCTGTTCTCACTCCCACCTTCCACATTAGTTTAAATCCTCCCAAACAAATGTCTCTTGGTCTTATTGACTCTATATAATTAATGACGTAAGAAATCTCAACTCCAGGTTAAAATCCAACAGGTTTATTTGGCAGCACACGCTTTCAGTCTAGCTCCTTCAAGTGAAGAAGGGGTGAGACTCTGAAAGCTTGCACTGCCAGATAAACCGGTTGGACTTTAACCTGGTGTTACGAAGCATTTTACTGTGCTTACCCCAGATAAACACTGGCATCTCCACATTATAATTAATGGCGCATAGTACTGTGCCTGGAGTATTATTGATCCCATGTATAACATTATTGTAATTTGTGTCGTGACCATAGAAGTAAAGGAAGAGGGATGTTATGTATTTAAGTAGTTGCATCTTGCTTTGAAAGCTGGTCACTGGGGAGGTTCAGGAGCTTTGCTTTTAGCCTCAGTTCGGTGCATGGAGAGCAGGACAGTACCCCATCTGGTAAGGCCACAAAAGTAAGTAAGCCCGGACAACTGAGTGCTGGATGTTAGTGATTTAAATCATATATTCAGCCTCTCGCCAGTGAAGCTAACCGCAACAGAAATTCGATGCCGGTAAGATCAGGACAAGTTGGAAAATTGGATATAGGGTGATCCAGCAAAATCATGGCCTAAAGTTTTAATCCTGACTCTGAAACCTTTCACCTTATCAAATTTGAGCTGAAATATCTCCAGGTATAAGTAAAGTTTCAGCACGGAGAGAGGGAGAAAGCAGAAGAGGTAGAGAAAGGGACAAGGAGAGGGAAGAGAGAAAGGGCAGAATTTTACTGGCACATGTGCCCAAGTTTCGCACAAACCCGCCTGAAGCCAACGAAAAATACCATTGTCTGAGCCGAGCCCGCCCTTGGAATCAGGGCTGGCATACCGGCAAAATTCCGGCCAAAGTATAGGGAGAGAGGAATTCCAGCTCTGACAACTGAAAATGGCAGATGAAACGTAGAGAGGTCAGAGAGCTGTAAGAGAAAACCAATCTCTCTACCCCAAAACAACTCTGAGGCTCTAAGTACACTTTGATTCATTCCAGAATTAGAAGAGAGTGACTTGGATTCATTTTTCACCACTTTTGAGAAAGTTGCAGGCGAGCTAAAACAGCCATTTTAAATTTTCAGGCAGCTGTCAGTGAGAGCTGAAGAGGTCTACTCCACGCTGATTCCAGATGTGTCTACTAATCATGAACAGACCAAGGCTGCCATCCCGAGTGCCTATGAGTTAGTCCCGGAGGCATATCAGCAGCAATTCCGGAATGCTTGCAAGAAACACACCCAGACCTATATCGCGTTCAAACAGCTGGAATGAATTGTGTTTGACCCATGGGTCTGATCTTTAGTAATCCAGCGCTTCTACAAGGGATCGCGTGACCTAATATTATATAGAATCCGTACAGGCAAAAGGAGGCCATTCAGCCCATCTGGGTGAGATTGTTGCACTGGCAACAATAACACGATGTATTTACCCTGCTAATCTCCCGATACTATAGAAGAATTCACAAACTGCTTCTTCTCCAACTTGAGTATGCAGATGGAGGTGCAGAGAATCATCACAGACCAAGATACAGCCGGCACAGTAGACAGCTATGTCTAACCCACAGACTTGGATATTGTGGCATAGACTCTCTCGAATCCATTCTCATTTCCATCAGAACGGAAGGAAGAGCGATGTAGAAAGGAAAGAATCTCCACCCAGAAAGGAAAATACAAATGTAACAAGTCTTCCTGCAGTCTGAAGAAACAGAGCTGCTGTATAAAATCAGCCACTCTAAACCTGAACACCGGAGGCTGCAAGGGAAGCCGATGGGTTTAATAAGACCTCCTGAATTGGTGCCCCAATTCAAAACATTGGGTTGGCAGATAGAGCCATTTTAGATGTAAATAGGGACACGGGAAGTCCAAGAGCAGGAAAAGAAATAGCAAGGGTGATTCTCCGTTCTACCCCCCTCCCCCACCCTCCCACTTATCCAAAGAGCCTGAGAAGGCAAATTATTAAAACAGGAAAGACACAAGAATTGCCTGAAATTGCTGGTTAAAACTTTCTTTTCAATAGCGATGAAGGGAGGCATCTCACTCTGAAACACACAAGTAGATAGGGAGTGAGGTGCCTCACTCAACTGAAGAATCGCAAGGGAGTATAGCAGGAGCTGAACCTTTGCTTGAGTGCACAAATTGTTCTGGGGTCATGGAACAAATTAGGAAATACCCAAAATCATCAGCCGTATAGCCAATAGCTTTGCAGCAGACTTAAATGAGGACCAGGCAAGTCCTCAAGTAAACCAAGAAATGGTGACAGTGATGCTTGCTGAGTTGAAAAGCAAGGAGAGTATAGCAGAAGCTGTATAGACACTAGAGGATAGGAGCGTTCCAAAAGGCATGGAACAGCTTACCGGAAATCCCATTCCAAAACAAAAGAGAAACTGAGAACCATGATAAATTACAAGGAGATATAGGTGAAGCCTTCATTGGGCTCCCTACTATCTGACTAATTAATGGAGAAACTCCACCAAAATTGGACTCCATATTTGCCCTCACCGTGATGCAGAATCTTGAGACAATCTGACAGGACTGTCCCCTGCATTTAAACAATCCATAAAGATAAACCAGGAGGCACCACTGCAGTCCTGCCTGGTATGGATACAAGGGAAACCTCTTCCACAGAGAAACATCTCTCCCATCCAGGCCCAGGAAGATTGATGCAGGTTCAAGAGAGAATTACTCGCCAGTCCCAGTGCCAACTCAGGGCGCCTAGCAACATTAGTTAGGTTGTTCCTGAGCTGAACACGGAACCAGAATCTCTGAAAGAGACCAAAATCATATTTTAAAAATCCCCAATCTCCTGGCAATTCCCTTGATAACAGTGCCTGTTTTTGAATAACTGAATCCACAATCTGCCAATGAAGATAGTGTAGGATTAAGCTGAACTCTTGCTGCTATTTCTTATGTTCTTATGTTCAACTTAGCATGGCTAATCAGCCTAAGCCACACATCTTTGGACTGTGGGAGGAAACCAGAGTATATGAAAGTGATCTAAGCCAGGGATTGAACCCAAATTTTTGGAACTGTAAGGCAGCAGTGCTAGCCATTGTGCCACCATGCCACCCAATGGTTGCAACTGTCTCCAAGTTACCAGTAGCAGGAACTAATTGGCTCCTTAGGAATGATTTGGCTGGTAGCAAAGTATTAGCCAGCAAAACAGGGTACCATCAGCCAGCAGGAACCTGCAGTAGTGCAGGAAGAGGAGAATGGCTCTAAGTGGTGAAAGAGATTGTATAACAATTGTCAGACAGCTGTTTGAGTTTGATACAGCCAAAGACTGACCAGTTAAGGCCCAGGAAAGTCCAATAGAATTCAAAACAGACCCCAATGTGAACCTTTCGACTGCAGGATGGAGACCACCTGGACCTTGGAGCAACATGGCAGAGTGCGGGCAGGAGAATCTTTATATTTCCAGATCTGGTATCCGGGATGAAGTCCATCCTCGAGCCTCAATGTTCCTAAAAGTCCTTTTCCTTCTCAGGAAAAGGACATTTTTTCTTCAACAATGGTTCAGTGATGTTGGACACCTTTTCAACATTGTGTCTGGACAGAAAGGTGGACTAAATGCCTTCCAGGCTTATCCCGCCACTGAATACAATGTGCAACACATGAGTACATAATTAATGAGGTCAGGGCGAGAGGGTTTGGCCGCAGCAGCATGAAACATTACGTTACTGTGCTCGCCACAGGACTTAATCTCAAATTGGAAGAATTCCACTGCTTGGCTTTCAAACTCATAAATTTTTCAATCATTAGTTCTGCACACAGGTCTTATCTTTCTATAACCAATGTACCTATCTTTCTATAACCAAATTTGCTGTCACTTGATTTCTGTGTGCTCTCACTTGTCTGAGATTTATCTCTGGAAAAAAGGGGATGGTGTAATATTGCTTTCAGTGCCTTTCAGAAGCTCAAGATGCTGATGAGCTAGATATCTGATATCATGATGTGAGCAGGAGCCATGATCTTCCTCTGCACAATAGTACCATTGACAACAGTGTGTGTCTGGAGATTGCTCAATTGCTTGACCTATTTTATTTATAAATAACTCCACCCAAGATCATCATGTAAACAGAATCCGCATACCTTTTTTGCATTCCCTGTAGATAACTCTAGGATAGCTCTACATTTATCACCGAGAAAAACAATTACATGAAATGCCATCACTTGCACGTTCCTCTCCACAAAATGAACAAACCATTCTGACTTAGAACAAAACAAAACCAGAAAATTGTGGAGTAGCTCTGTCACCATCTGTGGAGAGAGAACCGAGCTAACATTTTGAGTCTGGATGACTCTTCACATTCTCATTTCCTTTGTCGATTCTTCATCATCTCTGGGTCAAAATCCTGGGACTTCCTGAATAACAGCATTATGGGAGCAATTTTAACATGTGAATGATTACAAATGGGTAACTACATTACACATGGGTAACATACCAATGTTCACATCCTAAGAATTATTAAATAAATGTTTTGATGTTCAGAGCTGGGCAGCATTGCTTCGCTAATTGGCCTTGTCCTTGAAAAATGAGCATATGTCCTTGTGGCAGGCTCTGTGTCTTAACTTTTAGTTTGGATGGTATTTAAATATTTTGAATAGTATCTAACTTGTGATGGTTAAATGAGCCACTGCCACTTTTTAGTAGCAAGAGCCCTGGCTGCTTTCCTATTTTGGGATCCATTCAAAAAAGTAGTGAGCATGATTTCCATGTCACTAATGCTTGTTTCCCACTGGAAAATGGGGCAGGACAAAAACCATACTTGCCCTCGTGATTTCTGAAATCACAATGAAATTAAAATGTGTTTAATTACAAAGGATAGAAAATCAATCATTATTAATTAAAGCAGGAAGTCTTCATTTTCTGCTTTGAACAAAAAGTTTGGTTTGGTTATATGTTGCAGTCAGACACTTTCACTTTCAGATTAGAATTGCATAAATCCAAGCCAATGGACAGGAAAAAGTGTCTGAGAAATCAACCTCTTAAGACTATGAATGGCATAGCCCTGGTTAGGTTAGATTTCAGTCTGCTATGCTTCCTGGAATTGAATAAGATAGCATTAAGACATATGTGTAATTGAGATGTTGGATCTTTAGAATGGTGCCTCATATTTTCTCCCACACTTTGTTCAGGTTTTTTGTGACCTGTTTCTCTTGCTGACTCCATCACATTTAATTGATGTCAGGCAGGGCTCACAAGATTGGTTGATTTAGTTATCTTCAATATTGTTCGACTGGAGCAAAGCAGAGAGGGAGCGATTCATGTCAGGAGTGCTGAGGGTAAGAGTGATTTTCTTTTTCCCACCTTACTTTTTATTGGAGTTTTTTTCTCAGTAAATCAGTAAACCAGAAGTAGGCTGCAGGGTGGTCTGAGAAGGTTTCTGTACTATAAATTTGAATAGGGAGGAATCCCGAGACATAGAGTCTCCCACCCTCCTCCTTCCTCTAAGAGCAGGTAAATAAAAAAAAAGGAGTAGGAGCAAGGGAGGCAGTGAGTGGAATGTGAGACTGCGCAGGCTACTGACATCAGCCAGTATCGCGTGGAAAGTTTAAAAAGCAGGCTGCTCTATCCAGCAGGCAGCAGAATGAGAGAGAGCAGAATGGGATGGCTTTGGCTCAAGCAGAGGAATGGTAGGTTTCAGTAAGTTTTTTTTAATTTTTCAGAGTAGAAATAATGCCAGGCAGGATGTTGGAATGCTCCTCCTGCAGGATGTGGGAGACCCCCAGTGTCCTTGACAACGACACCTGCAGGAAGTGCATCCAGCTGCAGCTCCTAACAAACCATATTAGGGAACTGGAGCAAGAGCTGGATGACCTCCGGATCATTTGGGAGAATGAGAAGTTTATAGATAGTAGCTCCAGGGAGGTAGTTACGCCAAAGACACAGAGCACAAGTAATTGGGTTAATGTCAGGTGAGGAAAGGGGAAAGGGCAGGCAGAGCAGGCTTCCCCTGTGGCTACTCCCCTCCGCAATAGGTATACTATTTTGGATACTATTGTGGAGAATGCCTTACCCAGGACAAATCACGACAGTCAGATCTCTGGCACTGAGTCTTGTTCTGCAGCGCAGAACTGGAGGCAGGGGAAGGGGAGGTTGGCGCGAAGAAAAGAGAGGTCGTGATAGGGGACTCAATAGTAAGAGGCACATTTGGAAATTCTATGGTTGTGACAGAGACTCTTGATGATTTGTTGTCTCTTGGGCATGTCTCTGATTGCGTGCACAGCATCCCTGAAGTGGGAGGGTGATCAGCCAGATAGCATGGTACACATCAGTACCAATGACGTAGGAAGAGGGTGTGAGGAGGTCCTGAAAAGTGAGTACAGAGAGCTTGGTAGGAAGTTAAAAAGCAGGACTCCGAGGATAGTAATCTCAAGATTGCTACCTGTGCTACATGCCAATGAGGGTAAGAGTAGGATGCTCAGGCAGATGAACACATGGCTAAGGAACTGGTATAGGGGGCAGGGTTTCAGATTGCAAGATCAATGGAATTTCTTCTGGGGCAAGCGAGACCTGTATAAGAGAGACAAGTTGCACCTGAACTACAAAGGGACCAATATACTTGCAGGGAGGTCTGCTACTATTATTGGGGAGGGTTTAAACTAGATTTGCAGGGAGATGGGAACCAGAGTGCCAGGGCAGACAGTAGAGCGGGGGTGAAAATAAATGGTAATAGTTCATGCAAAATCACAAATAGAAGAGATGTGTACGGTGGTAATAATCTTCTGAAGTGTGTCTATTTCAATGCCAGGAGTATTATGGGGACAGCAGATGAGCTGAAGGTGTGGATTAACACATGGAATTATGACATTAGAGCCATTAGTGAAACTTGATACAGGAGGGGCAGGACTGGCAGCTCAATGTTCCAGGGTCCCAATGATAAAGGTAGATGAAGGGTGTTGCTGAGGGGAGGGGGTTGGGGGGGGGCGGAGGGTAGGGGAGGGGGGTGGGTGCAGTGTTGGCATTGCTAGTCAGGAAAATGTTGCAGCAGTGCTCAGGCAGGACACTTTAGAGAGCTTGTTTAACAAGGCCATATAGGTAGAGCTGAGAAACAGGAAAGGTATGATCATATTAATGGAGATGTATTGTAGACCACCCAATAGTCAGTGAGAATTGGAGAAGCAAATCTACAGAGAGATAGCTGACAACTGCTGGAAACCTAAAGTTGTGATAGTAGGGGATTTTAATTTTTCACATATAGTTTGGGACTCCCATACTGTTAAAGGTCTAGACAGGGTGGAGTTTGTAAAATATATTCAGGAAAATTTTCTAAATCAATATATAGAGGTACAAACTAGAAGGATGCAATATTAGATCTATTAGGAAATGAGTTAGGGCAAGTGACGGAAGAGTGTGTAAGGGAACACTGTTGTTCCAGTGGTCATAACACCACTAGTTTCAACTTGATCACGAATAAAAATAGATCAGGTTCTTGGGTTGAGGTTCTAAACTGGAAAAAGGCCAAATTTGAAGAAATGAAAAAGGATCTATAAAGCATGGATTGGGACAGGCTGTTCTCTGATAAGGATGTGATTGGTAAGTGGAAAGCCTTGAAAGGAGAAATTTGAGAGTGCAGAGTTTATATGTTCCTGTCAAGATTAAAGACAAAGTGAATAAGGAAAAGAACTTCGGTTCTCGAGGGATATTGCAACTCTGACAAAGAAGAAGAGAGAGATGTATGACATGTATAGGCAACAAGGAACAAATAAGATGCTTGAAGAGTATAAAAAGTGCAAAAAACTACTTAAGAAATAAATCAGGAGAGCTAAAAGAAGACATGAAGTTGATTTGGCTGTCAAGGTGAAGGGTAATTTTAAGAGTTTCTACAGGACAGATAATAAGGGATAAAATTGGTCCCCTTGAAGATCAAAGTGGTCAGCTTTGCATGGAACCAAAAGAAATGGGAGAGATATTAAATGGGTTTTTGCATCCGTATTTACAAAGGAAACTGGTATGAAACAGAGATGAGGCAAATAAGTAGGGAGGTTAGGAACATATACAGATTAAAGGAGAGGAGGTGCCTGCTGTCTTGAGGCAAGTCAGAGTAGATAAATCCCCAGACTGGACAGGATATTCCCTTGGACCTTGAAGGAGACTAACATGAAATTGTACGGATTCTGGCAGATATATTTAAAATGTCGGTATCCATGGGTGAGGTGACGGTTGATTGGAGGATAACACATGTTGTTTCGTTGTATAAAAAAAGGCTCAAAAAGAAATCTGAGGAATTAAAGGCCGATAAGTTTGACGTCAGTACTAGGTAAATTATTGAAAGGAGTACTAAGAGATAGGATCTACAAATACTTGGATGGACAGGGGCTTATTAGGGAGAGTCAACATGACTTTGTGCATGGTAGGTCATGTTTATCCAATCTATTAGAGTTTTTCGAGGTTACCAGGAAAGTGGATGAAAGGATGGCAGTGGATGTTGTCTACATGGACTTTAGTAAGGCCTTTAACAAGGTCCTGAATGGGAGGTTAGTTAGGAAAGTTCAGTCGCTAGATATACATGGAGAGGTAGTAAACTGGATTAGACATTGGTACAATGGAAGAAGCCAGCGAGTTTTAGTAGAGAATTGCTCCTCTGAGTGGAGGCCTGTGACTGGTGGTGTGCCTCGGGAACAGTGCTGGGTCCATTGTTGTTTGTCATCTATATCAATGATCTGGATGATAACGTGGTAAATTGGATCAGCAAATTTGCTGATGGTACAAAGATTGGATTGTAGTGGACAGTGAGGAAGGTTTTCAAAGCTTGTAGAGGGATTTGGACCAGCTAGAAAAATGGGCTGAAAAATGGCAGATGGAGTTTAATGCAGACAAGGTATTGCACTTTGGAAGGACGAACTAAAGGAGCAGATACAAGGTAAATGGTAGGACACTGAAGAGTGTAGGAGAACAGAGGGATCTGGGAGTACAGATACATAAGTCCCTAAAAGTGGCATCATAGATAGGCAGAGTAGTAAAGAGTGCTTTTGGAACATTGGTCTTTATAAATCAAGGTATTCACTATAAGAGTCAGAATGTAATGGTGAGGTTGTATAAGACATTGATGAGGCCGAATTTAGAGTATTGTGTGCAGTTTTGGTCTTCTAATTACAGGAAGGATATTAATAAGGTTGAAAGAGTGCAGAGAATGTTTACAAGAATGTTGCAGGGATTTGAGAAACTGAGGTTACAGAAAAGGTTGAATAGGTTAGGACTTTATTCCCGGAGTGTAGAAGAACGAAAGGAGATTTGATAGAGGTGTATAAAATTATGGTGGGTATAGGTAGAATGAATGCAAGAAGGCTTTTTTCACTGAGATTAGGGGATTAAACAACTAGAGGACATGGGTTAAGGGTGAAGGGGGAAAAGTTTGAAAGGAATGTTTGGAGGGGAGTTCTTCACACAGAGAGCGGTAGGAGTGTGGAATGAGCTGCCAGATGAAGAGGTAAATGCAGGCTCACTTTTAACATTTAAGAAAACCTTGGGCAAGTACATGGATGAGAGGAGTGTTGAGGGACATAGTCCAAGTGCAGGTCAGTGGGACTAGGCAAAATAATAGTTCAGCACATCCAAAAAGGGCCAAAACGCTTGTTTTTGTGCTGTAGTGTTCAATGGTTCTATGGTTGCTGTAGTGTTCAATGGTTCTATGGTTGCTGTAGTGTTCAATGGTTCTATGGTTGCTGTAGTGTTCAATGGTTCTATGGTTGCTGTAGTGTTCAATGGTTCTATGGTTGCTGTAGTGTTCAATGGTTCTATGGTTGCTGTAGTGTTTTATGGTTCCAGCAACAATTTCAACAATCATGGGTGAGGCCTGTTCAAAGGTGACAACAACTCACCAAGGTTCCTTCATCAGCACGTTTCAAAACTGCAACTTTTACCACCTACAAGGATAGAATGATGGCAACACCATCACCTGCAAGCTCTACTCCTAACCACTCACCATCCTGACCTGGAATGATCTGTTCACTGTTGCTGAGTCAAAATCCTGGAACAGCACTGCGTGTTCCCATTCCACATGGACTACAGCAATTTAAGAAAGTAGCTTACCATAACCTTCTCAAGGCCATTTCGGGATGGTCAATAAATGCTGACTCAGCCAGCAACACCCACATTGGCTTGGCTAATTGATAAAAGAGAAAAGGCCCAATCATTGCAATGGCTTCACTTGCTATGCTTCTCTTTAGAGGTGGCTACATTCCTTAGGATCATTTTGTGAAAATATTTTTCGAGATGCTTCAGAGTATTTCTGCCCATTTAATTGTGACATCTCCTTTTGCTGGGGATGCGACTGCAGCTTTCCCACATAAACACCATCATAGCTCCCTGCCTGGCTGTGATGGGATCCCTCAAATTTGAAAGGAATCTACCAAGGATTGCATTGTCTACATTTAATGAATTCCAGTCTAGGCAAATGGATCCGATCCTGATCCCTGCAGGAATGACTAGTGAAAGTCAGGTTTGATTCCTAGCCTGGGTCACTGTCTGTGTGGAGTTTGCACGTCCCCCCTGTGTCTGCATGGGTTTCCTCTGGGTACTCTGGTTTCCTCCCACAGCCTGAAAGATGTGCTGATTAGGTGTATTGACCCGAACAGGCGCTGGAGTGTGGTGACTAGTGGAATTTCACAGTAACTTCATTACAGTGTTAATATAAACCTTCCTTGTGACTAATTAATAAACAAATAAGCATTCTTAATTTGAATCAATGGTTCACTTGATTTCAAATATCAGTAAATGCATGTTTATTTGAATGAGATGCTTGAAAGTGTTTTTTTTTGTTAACCTATTTCACATTTTTCCTGTGTGCAGGGATTTATATGGACAGATGTTGCCTGAGTGACCATGGTCCTTACTGTAATGATTTGACTAATGACACACTTGGCCCCTTCTCATCTTTCTTGATACTTTATTTGCTATCATTATTGTGTTTTTAATAGAATCTCTGCCTTAATTGAATCCCAGCTGTTATTAATCATACATGACTTGGATATATTTATCTTTCAGATGTGAAGATTAAATTCATAAAGTGCTTAAAATTTAATGAGGCCTGGTATACACCATCCGCAGGCAATTTGTAATCCCATCTCTTCCTTCCATCATATTAACAACCCGTTGTGATAGATAGCTGAACGGGTCACTGGGGATTCCTATAGCCCTTCAGTGTCAAAATAGATGCATTTTACAAGTAATCATTGATGGAGGAAGCAGTTATTAGTGATGATGATGGTAAACCCTAAGGTTGTTGACATCTGCAGCCAATATTTTGACTTTTTGATGGGATAAAAAAAACACAGAAAATGTAGGGATGCCTTAGATCTGGTCTTATTGAATCTCTGATCTGCATCATTAAGTTTTCAAATACATGCCACAGCAGAGAGGCAGTTTTTCATTTGCCTGAGGAGATGGCTACTGTACTTGTTTCTGTTCAGTCTATTTACTGCTTGATGCGCTTAACATGAGGCCTGCAATATTTCTATTTTTTTTGCGCATTGAAATCATATTAGCATTGCAAATACGCCAACTCTCATGTATGTCATCATCACTCCTTACTGTGTGTGTGGATGAGAAAGAGGTGTTCCAAACTCACTTGATTCCATTCTGTGAGCACACCCTCACAGTTCTCTGGCAAAGCAGATGACATGACTTGTACATCAATCACCACTGACAATAACTTCAGCCTTAACCATTTAACTGCAACACCTTTTATACCTGGTGTTTTAAAAGTTTATTAGTGTTCTTTGATAGCAAAATTTCTATCTTCATCTTTATTACACAAATAGACGCATAAAATGAATTGCTTCATGTAAGTATGTAATACAAATTCATTTGCATTTTATGCATGCATAATTTATGTATGAGGTCGTAATATCTTCAAGCAGAGATAAATAACATATTGAGGTTTTGGAAGTAATTTGTTTGGAGCCTTTTGTGTTTTGCAATTCAAAAACTTCCACTGAAATTTTTATAATTCTATCTAGCATTTAATACAAGATTGACTGAAGCATGCTGTGTGGAATTCCATACTGCCTCTAGTCAAGGAAATCTGTAACTCCCACAAATATGTTCTCTTTTCCGAGTGCTCTGATTTTTGTTGGCATGAAATATTTGCAAGGGTTGTTAATTATCACACCACCCGACATGGGTTACTATGGCCCACCTAATATGAATGAAACCTCAGCTGTATTTGTTTGGAGTTGCTGTCCTAGTTTGATTGGGTAATTTTCTTCTCATCACCTCCATTTGCACTTTCACAGCCATGTTATTGCTATTACCTATAATTATAAAACTTCTGCCTGTATCAATTAGTAACATCAAACCAGGTGAAAGGTATCCTGGGGTAGGTGGGGATAAACTTAGATCAGTCTTGATCTTATTAAACGGAGGATCAGATTCAACTCCTGCTCCTAATTTATATGTTTGTAATCTTTTTCTTCAACGTTCTTTCATATGATGTATAATGTGTTTTAAGAGTCAACCACATTGTTGTGGGTCTGGAGTCACGTGTTGGCGGACCAGATAAGATCAGCAGATTTCTTGCCCTAAAGGGCATTAGTGAAGCAGATGGATACTTCACTAATTATAGTTTCTATAATTAGTAATTATAATTATAATTATAAAAATTATAGTCTATAGTTTCATGGTCATGATCACTAAAATTAGCTTTTAATTCCAGATTTATTAACTTAACTTAAATTCCGCTGGCTGCAGAGGTGGGATTTGAACCACTGGCCCACAGCATTTGCTTGGGCCTCTGGATTATTAGTTCAGTAATATTATCATGATGCCACTGTGTTCCCCAATCTAGAAATTGAACCTCATTGCACCTGGTGGGAATGGTAGTGTTTTGGTGGCGATAGACTATTGGTCCAGAGACAAAAGTTCAAAATATTACCAATGGCAGCTGGGAGAGTGTAAATTCAATTAATAATACATTTGGAATAAAAGCTGATCTTGGAAATGGTAACCATGAAACTAGCAATTGTCTTAAAAATTCACCTAATTCATTAGTCTCCTTTAGAGAAGGAATCTGTTGTTTTTATTAAGTCTGGCCTATATGTAACTCAATTGAATTAAACTGTGGAAAAGTTATAAAAAAATAAACCAGGTGGACTATTGACTTAGGCACTAGAACTGACATAAAGCACAAACTATCCTGTCCTTCAAAGAATTCCTAACTAATATCTGGGCACTTGTGTTCTTCTGCCTATAAAAATACTTCAGTTGCAAGCAATAGAAGAACTAATTTTACAGAACAAATCAAAGAGGTTTAATGAAGAAACTTCATGACACCAACACTCTGACCCCACAAGCTCCCACAATTCCCATCTGCTTTCTGCTTATACCAGTTAGCTAATCAGCTGACCACCATATCATTTTGCTATTGGTTATATTGTCTATCGGGTCAGCTGACCCTCATAGCATGTTACTATTGGTTACATTGTAACAGTTTCTCATTATGTAATACCATTTGTGCTAAAATTATTCAAGCAAATGATATGCATAAATAATGGCTTATTATTTACTCTAGTCATTGTGTGCAGTGATATTGAGGACAATAGGTTGATTTTCTTTGCTATTTCTAGAATGATTGTGGATATGTTAAATTGTTAAGATCCAGGCCAAAACCTCCAAGGTGTTTTATGAAGATAGGGTCTAAGTATTTTATATTTGAATTGGCACAGGTGTTTCACTCCAGGTGTGATTCAAGTAACTCACCAGGAAGCTTTTTTCTCAAATACATTTTATTCAAAAACACAGTTAAAATATAATAAAAAGAATGAGGATAACTTTTACAATTACAAGATTCAAACATAATACAATATAAACCTTAACAGCTAGCTATCTATATTATTCCCAGAGACATACAACCTTGTCTCGACTTGGCACGTAAAGCAATCATGCTCATGTGATGCTATATTTTCAGCTTGTTAACATTTGTTGTGAATTAGTCCTTTGACTCATGGAACAAATCTCTGATGCTTCCCCATTCTTAAACTTTTAGCACACCTTTGGAGAGAGAAAAACTGAGGCATTGCCTTCTTCCATCAGCTTTTATCAGCAATTCACAGATAACAGAAGTGCCAACTCCAGAGAGGGGAAAAGATAAGACACTGCTTTCTGTCTCAAGTCCAAAAATCACCTGAGAAAATGAAACTAAAACCTAGACTTTTCTGTGAAGTATTAGCTGTCCCTGGCCACATGTCATGAACTGTCAATCAAAATTCACTCAACAATTCTAGGGGATCATTAAAAACCAGAGGATGCTGCACTAGTCTTGATGAAAATTGACATGACGTCAATTATACTGTTTAGTGAAAATGAAAGATGCTAACTGCAGACAAAATGGTGCTGGCAATTTCCAGGACCTGCTAGAAACATCTGGCAAAGGAACATGATCAAAATACATTTCTTAAAGGCACACATTCATCACACAATGAATATGATAACATTTTGTTAGAAATATCACCAGCACCTGCTCCTGTGTTTGGAAAAAGTAACTTCATTACAAGCTAATAAAAGTGTCAATTATTCATACTCTTTAAAGTATCAATAACTAAATCTACAAATCTATTTTGCATTTCTCATGTGTGCAAGAATTTAGGTTGACAAATCTTCTCTCCTTACATTGTAACATGCTGCATTTCAGAAGAATGTAAAATAACCTTCAAATCTAGGGCCGTACGGTGGCACGGTAGTTAGCACTGCTGCCTTTTGGCACCAGAGACCTGAGTTTGATTCCTAGCTTGGATAATTATCTGTGTAGAGTGTGAACATTATTCCTGTGTCTGTAGGTTTCCTCCAGGTACTCTGGTTTCCTCCCACAGTCCAAAAATATCTGAGTTAGGTGTATTGGCCATGATGAATTATCCATGTACTTACTCTACTAATCGCAGCATAAATACATAAGGCTGCAGGGAGTAGGGTGGATCTTTATTGGTGCAAGCTTCATGGGTCAAATGTCTTCCTTTGCTCTGCAGGGATTCTATTCTATTCTTAATCATGATTTTAGCATAGTTGAGATTTTAATCTAGAGATGGAAAGCTGAACCCAAGCATCATTAATTTACTAAACCACCTTTCAGAAGCTCAGAGGCAGCCCAAAGCATGGGTAGTTTTCAAAATACATAGCATAAGCAAGCCAGGTTCTGGCACCTCACCCAGCTTATGTAGATAAGGACTAAAGACCAAAAACATGTTGACATAATGAGGCGGTTGATCGAATGAAATTTGGGACAGAACAGAAAAGTGAAAGTAATACCAGCAGGATGTCAACAATAATCTAAACAACTTGAGTGGAAATTGCTGAAATTAAGTGTGACTTAAAGGGCATCTTGACAAATACATGAATAGGATAAGAATGGAGGGATATGGTCCCCAGAAGAGGAGGGGGTTTACTTCAGTCAGGTAACATGCTTGGTGCAGGCTTGGAGGGCCTGTTCCTGTGCTGTAATTTTCTTTGTTCTTTGTTAAACTCATCATTAAAGAAACGTCATCTCCAGTCAGAAATTGTCAATGAAATTCTAAATAACTTGGATTCTTGCTTTGACTTTCAGCATTTGAGTCGACTTGGTCTCATCAAATCCAATGTTTCATTTTTTTGTTTTGAAAGGTCAAAATTGGCACAAACATTTTTTTTTAAAGTCTCCCAACCATAGATGTTATATTGTTAAGCTTATTGTAGAAGTGAAATGGTAGAAGTATGTTCTTGGTTTAAAAGTCATCGTTTTTCATAAATTGAATTTTCTGTAATAAATCACAATGTCCATTTTCAGTGGCTCTTTGAATACACATGCCCTTTCTTCATGACGTGTAATGATTTTCATTCTGAAAATGACCTTTCAACATTGCCACTTGACACCGACAAGCTAAGTGGTAATTCAGACCTTCCAGCCAGATTTGATAAACTTTAAGGTCTTTGTTTGCAGGGATGGACTCTGAAAGATAAAAAAAAGAAGCTACACCTCACACCAGAAGCTTTAAAATGTGAAAAGTAAAATTGAATGCAGATGATTGGTTTTGTTCATTTTATATCGTCAAATTTTGAATCTGTATAGGGAACATTGTAATGATTTCCTTGAAATGAGCAAATCGAAGACTTCCATCACAGCTTCTTAAAATTTTGAAGAGGAATTCACTCTCTATTTAGGCTAATGATTTATACAAAACCTCAAAGTAAAGACGCATCAAATTCAAAAGCAAAGGGTCAGTTCACCAAATTACTCCTTCAGAAAGCCAGCACGGAGATGCTGGGATTGAATGGTCTCTTCTGAGCTGTAATCATTTTGTGATTTTTTTTGTGTGAGACTGATGTCTGCCATTTTCTCATCAATACTTGTCAAGAGTAACCTAAAAGTAGCTTTTACATTGTGTTTCACATTGAATGGCTAACAGATCAACACAGACCAAAACAGAACATGTGGAAAGGTAGAGGCTCAAACTCAGAAACATTCACCCGCCACGACTTAACTCCCAGTTGCTGATTTGACATTTGTCCAATCATATCCAATGTCCATTATCTGAATATGCAAAGGTGTCAACCATTTCATTATTTCTCAACAGAACTTAGATTTCCACTTGAAATTCACATTATGAAGTCAAGTGTATTCATTTTCACAATAAGGAAATTTGGCTTACCAGCTACAACATGCTCTAACTTTTACAGATGCACATAGAAAGCATTGTTTCTGGTTATATCACAGCTTGGTATGGCTCCTGCTCTGCCCCAAATCACAAGAAACTACAAAAGTTCATGAATATAATTCAATCCATCATGCAAACCAGACTCCCATCCATTGGCTCTGTCTACACTTTCTGCTGCCTCGGCAAAACAACTATCACAATTAAGGACGCCAATAGAGTGTCAGAGATTCATTCTGATAAGTATCCCCAAAGTTGGGCATTTAATCTTTTTTTTGTGGGGACGGAAACCCTGGTCATAAGTCCAAATCAGGATGGTTTTTGACTTGGAAAGAAACTTGCAGGTGGCTGCCTTTCCTTTGTGTACTGCACAAGTCATTCTAGTTGATAGAGTTCATGGGTTTGGAAGATAGTATCAAAGAAGCCTTGGTGAGTTGCAGCAGTATGTCTTCTTGATGGTTCACACTGCTGCCACAATATATTGTGGGAGGGGATGATTGTTGAAGGTGATGGATAGGGTGTCAATCAAACTTCTTGCTTTGTCTTGGACGATTTGAGCTTAATGAGTATTGATGGGGGCTGCATTTATCCAGACAAGTAGGGAGCATTTCATCACACTCCTGACTTGTGCCTTGTAGATGATGAGCAGACTTTGGGGAGTCAGCAGATCAGTTATTCTGCAGAATTTCCATCCTCTGAACTACAGTTGTAGCCACAGTATTTAAATGGCTCTGATTTGCTTAGTAGTCAATCAGAATTAGCATGGTTCCCTCTTTTAAATTGGGGAGGGTATGCTATTCCTGTACGAGAGACTGGCAGCTTGGTGCTGAGTGGCCCAATGTGGATGCGCCAATCTGTCAGTTTGGAGCTCAGAGCATGCACAGCCATTCCCTCCCCAGCTGTCTGAGTGAAAAACTTACCCCTGACATCTCCTCTGTACCTGTTTCCCAGCACTTTAAACCTGTGTCCTTTCATAGCAACCATTTCAGCCCTGGGAAGTAACCTCTGAGAATCCACCCATTCTATACCTCTCAACATCTTATAAACCTCTATCAGGTCACCTCTCATCCTTCATCTCATGAGGGAGAAAAGACTCAGCTTCCTCAACCTATACTCGTAAGGCATGCCTCTCAATCCAGGCAACATCCTTGTAAATCTCCTCTGTACCCTTTCAATAGCTTCCATATCTTTCTCGTAATTAGATGACCAGAACTGTGCACAGTACTCCAAGTGGGGTCTGACTAGGAATAGATATTATATTTGAGATATTTTAAGCTGACAAGAAAAACCTTAAGCAGGTGATACGGGTTTCAAGTTCTAGATCCCCCGTGATAGTACATTTGACTGTTAATTACATCTGCCTGTAGATGTAAAGAGTGTAGCATTAGCAGTCCCCTCGTATTTCAGGTGTGTCATTGCAAGCTGAATACTTTTAAAAATACACCTCTGATATGTTGAATGTTTGAGGCAGTTATTAATAATCCATCTGCTTAGGTTTTAACAATGTCTTGACACTATATCTGATTCTGGAAAATGTGACAAACAATATTTTGAGACTGACTCCAGATTTCTGTATGGCAAATGCAATTATGTCAGCAACATATTTATAAGCATCACATTGCTTTTTGAACCTAGAAATGAATTTTGATTTTACTAGTCTTTTGGATGTGGCCATTTTCTCACTGCCATGGACTATTTCATAAGATCAGCAGACAGCCAGTTAAGATAATTAACTGGCCTTTTTCCAGCCATTTTAACCTTAACACTTGACAGTATTTTACTGACAGTATTCTCTTCCCTCTCTGCAAATCTTGGTTATGTGGGAATACCTTCAGGCTCATTGAGGCAGCCTCCTCGTGTCATCTTGGGGAATACCTTCTTTTCAGGGGTCTTCATGTCCCTGTTCCCTGTTATTCCAATATCAATGACTATCCCATGGCTCCTCCATCGCCATTGGAGGTTTCACACTATGATCACTGGGGCTGCCTGCTTGAACGTGGCACATAATAAAAATGTATCTCCAACTCTTTGAGGGTGCCTCAGCATTTGGGCTGGCAGTTTCTGTCATAGCCCTTTAATTGGCTGCCAGGGAAATCCCTTCCTCAGTCCAGCCCAGAAGTGAATTGAACCCTTTAAATGGCCAATGTGGGCAATTGGTTTAGCTAGTAAAAGATGGCAGCTGGCTTGCTGTCTCAGTAGGACTTCTTTTGATTGGGCACTCAAAAACTAATGGAGGGCCACCTCCTCCCTACCGATGGCAGGAATCATCCTACAACACCAAGTTAAAGTCCAACAGGTTTATTTGGTACCACAAGCTTTCAGAGTGTTGTTCCTTCATCAGGTGAGTGAGGAGTTGTGTTCACAAACTCAATTTACAAGATCATGGTTGGAATGCGAGTCTTTACAAGTATTCAAGTTTTAAAGGTACAGGCAACGTGAGTGGAGGGAGCATTAAGCATTGGTTAAAGGACTGTGTATTGTCTCTGGAGAGGACAGTTAGTGAGATTTTGCAAACCCAAGCAAGTCATGAGAGTTACAGATAGTGTGACATGAACCCCAGATCCCAGTTGAGACTGTCCTGATGTGTGCGGAACTTAGCTATCAGTTTCTGCTCAGCAACTTTGCGCTGTCATGTGTCGTGAAGGCAGCCTTAGAAAATGTTTACCCAAAGATCACAGACCGAAAGCCCGTGACCGCTGAAGTGTTCACCAACAGAAGGGAACAGTCTTGCCTGGTGATTGTTGAGTGACGTTTATTCATCTGTTGTAGTGTCTGCATGATCTCTCCAGTATACCATGCCTCGGGATATCCTCTCCTGCAGCTATTATTAGGTAGACAATGTTGGCTGAGTCATAACAGTATATACCTTGCATCTGATAAACGGTATTCTCACGTGGGAGGATGGCATCCATGTCGAAGATTTGGCACGTCTTGCAGAGGTTGCTGTGGCAGGGTTGTGCGGTGTCATGTTCATTGTTCCCCTGAAGGCTGGGTTACTTGTTGTGGATAATGGTCTGTTTGAGGCCACGCGGTTGTTTGAAGGCAAGAAGTGAGCGTCTTCTTGGGGATGGCCCAAGATGGCCCAAGGGAATGGCCTTGGTGAGATGTTCCTCTTCATTGATGACACGTTGAAGTTCCTGAAAAGATGTCATAGGTTCTCCGGGGAAATACTGGAAAACAAAGGACATTCTGTCTGCCGTGTCCATTGTTTGTCTTCTGAAGGCGCATCAGAGCTGTTGAATCAAGCATCATGTCCTGTTCTTATGAGGTCATCTTTGAGCATTTGTAGGTGTTTGTTGCAATCCTCCTCATCTGAGCAGATCCTGTGTACATGGATTACCTATATGGGGTGGCTTCTTTAATGTGTTTAGGGTGGAAACTGAAGAAGTGAAGCATTGTGAAGTTATCCGTGGCCTTGTGGTGCAGTGAAATGTAGACGTGACTGTCCTTGGAGAGGTGTGTGTCCAAGAATGCAACCAGTTCCGGAGGGTAGTCCTTGGTGAGTCTGATGGTGGGATGGAACTTGTCGATGTCACTACATAGTTGTTTCAGGGATTGTTCATCATGAATCCAAAAATGTCATCGATGTATCTAGTGTGTAACATTGGTTGAAGGTCCTGTGCGATGAAGAAGTCTTGCTTAAACTAAGGCGGCTTTCACATTGCACGACAATGCAGATTTGCTGAGCAGAAACTGATAGCCAAGTTTGGTATACATGAGGACAGAGATCAACGGGGATCTTGGGTTCATGTCACATGATCTGTAACCTCCATGACTGCCTGGGCTTGCAAAATCTCACTAACTGCCCTGTCTGGGGACAATACAGATCCCTTTAACCTCTGCTTAATCCTTTCTTCATTCACATGGTCTATACTTTTAAGACTTGATTACGTGTAATGACTCACGTTTCAACCATTATCTTGTAAATTGAGTTTGTGTTTATATAAGTCTTATTTGTGAACACAACTCCTCACTCACCTGATGAAGGAGTGACTCTCCAAAAGCTTGTGATACCAAGTAAACATGTTGGACTTTAACCTAGTGTTGTGAGACCTCTTACTGACCTTACCCCAGTCCAACACCGGCATCTCCACATCAGGAATCTCCCTCTTAATGAGCCCCCTTTCTTCTTCAACAATGATCCAGCAACCTTCCTCCACGTCCCATCCCCTACCATCACCAGGGCCGGGCCTGACTGATTCTTGCATTGAAAGCCCAACACACTTTGTGTCTTTCCGTAGCCTCCTCCGTTATTACCGATCCTCGCCTCCTGCAGTAACAGCTGTGGCAACCACTGCCATTGGAACTGCTGAAGTGATATAGCTGCCGGCCCTCCAGTTGGCTGTCAGGAGGTGGGATATCTATCCGTTTGGGCACAGAAATCCCGATGCTGGATAATTCGCACTCTGAGCATCTATAGCCCTGCAAGGTTGCCCAGGGCTTTCTAACTAGTGGGTAGACATGTACTACATGTATTAATTTCAGCCCATGCTTTCAAAACATACACTGTCATAACATGACTTGATGCCTCATGCCTGAACTCATTTGCTACTGAAACTCTCATTTATACTTTATCATCTCTGGTGACATTGACATTGGCTTCTCACATTCCATCTTTCATAAACTTTGACTCATCCAAAGATCTACTGTCCATATTGATCTGACGTCATCAACTGGTTGGCAATCCTTCCTGTTTTTAATCAAGTGCATTGATTCCCAATCCCCCAATTTCACAAAACTTGATATACATCCTGCACCTTTCCGGGTAAATGATGTAGAATGGGAATGAGCCAAAATTAGCAAGGTATAAACTCAATACTTCCTTGCATGGTGAGATTCAATTGATCATATTATCATGTGCATCTTCTAATCTGCATACATGTTGTTCTCCACAATTGCCATGTGCTATCCAGAGTTCTTATAGGGTGGTTGCTATGGGTAGACCAGCTTCTAATAAATGTTAGAATTACTTTTCATAAGTAGATCAGGAGTATTTAGGAATTGTAGATCATGTTGTAAACAATTGTTGTAAACAATTGGAGGGTGCAGGGAAAATTACTGGAGTAGAAGCGGAGTTGAGCGACTCCAGTTATGTGAAGGTGGGAGAAGTGGGATTGTTCTCCATGGAACAGAAGGTTAGAGGAAAACTTAATGGTGGGCTCCCAAATGATAACTGGATTTGATATGAGCAAATCCCACTGGCAGGAGGCTTGGTAACCAGTGCATTACCAGACTTAAAATAATTGGGAAAACATCCAGGGGGAAGTGAGGATATTTTTAAATGCAGCAGCTTGTTATGATATGAAATGCACAGTCTGAAAGGAAGGCAGAAGCAGATGGCAAAAGAATGTTAGACGTATATTGTGCTTGGGGAAAAAGAAAACTTTCATGTTTGTGGAAAAAGGGCCTGGAAATTAGATAACTGGATAGCTTATTCAAAGAGATGCATAGGCTTGATGGGCCAAATGCCCTTCTACGTAGTGTGGAATCAAACTATGGGGAGTTGGTTATTATAGTTGGATGGATAGCTGGTTTGGGACACAGACTGAAGCTAATGGCTTAGGTTCAATTCCTGTACTAGGTTAGGTTGTTCAAGACTTTCTCAACCTTGCCCCAAACCTAAGGTTTTGTGACCCTTAGGTTAAATCACCACCAGTCACTCAAAATGAAAAGTAGTCTACGGTCATTTGAGACCATACTGAGTTTATCTATCTAATCAAATCATGTTATAATAAGGTCAACATGGTGGCATAGTGGTTAGCACTACTGCCTTACAGCACCAGGGACTCAGGTTAGATTTCTTGCTTGGTCACTGCATGTGTGGAGTTTGCACATTCTCCCCGTGCCTGTGTGGATGTCCTCCTGGTGGTCTTATTTTCTTCCACAGTTCAAAGATGTGTGGGTTAGGTTGATTGGCCATGCCCCTTAGTGTCAGAGGGATTAATGAGGTAAATATGTGGTTTTAAGGGACAGGACTTTGTGGGATTGTTGTCAGTGCAGGCTGGATGGATCAAATGATCTCTTTCTTGTGATGACTTCAGTCAGGCAAATAAGGTATGAACTCCCTGATTGAATTAGGACTCAATCAGGAAGCCTTATGTTCCCTATTTAAAGCAGGTATGTCAGTCTCTCTGCCTGCTGAAACAGGGAACACTCTGTTGTGTAATATGTTTTATAAATAAAGGAACTTTTGATGACAGGACATTCGCCTGTGTGGATTTATTACACTTCTGCACTGTAGGGATCCTATGATTCTAATTATCATATCGTATTTAATTAACGTTGAATCCCTACAGTGAAGAAGAAGGCCATTTGACCCATCAAACCTGCACCAACTCTCAACAGATCATCTTCCCCAAGCTCTAATTATGTAACCCCACGTATTTACCCCATCTAATTCATCTAGCTCACACATTTTGGGACACTAAGGGACAATCTAACATGACCAATCCGTCTTACCTGCGTATCTTTGGTGTGTGGGAGAAAAACCATAACATCTAGAGGAAATATATTATGAAAACGTATGAAATTGTGGAAAGATAAAAGTTTTAGTAAATCCTTATACTTGTACCTCAAACATAGCAGAAGCCTTAACACCAAGATTGTAGCTAATAAAGTATTGCAAAGACTATAGGATTCTTAGCACAACTAAATGGTGTAAATTGATTTAGTGGCATAGAAGTTTACAGCGTGGAAACAGGCCCTTCAGCCCAATTTGTCCATGCTGCTTTTTTTTTCAAACCCCTAAGCTAATCCCAATTGCTCGCATTTGGCCCATATCCCTCTATACCCATCATACCCAGGTAACTATCTCAATGCTTTTTAAAGGACAAAATTGTACCTGCCTCTACTACTACCTCTGGCACTGCCCTCTGTGTGAAAAAATTGCCCCTCTGCACCCTTTTGTATCTGTCCCCTCTCACCTTAAACCTACACCCGCTAGTTTTAGACTCCTCTACCTTTGGGAAAAGATATTGACTATCTGGATAATCTATGTCCCTCTTTATTTTATAGACGTCTAAAAGGTCACCTCTCAGCCTCCTATGCTCATACAAGAAAAATATCCCAGTCTATCCAGCCTCTCCTTATAACCCAAACCAAGTCCCTGTAGCATCCCAGTAAATCTTTTCTGCACTCTTTCTAGATTAATAATAATATCCTTTCTATAATAGAGTGACTAGAATTGCACACAATATTCCAAATGTGGCCTTACCAATGTTTTGTATAATTTCAACAAGATATTCCAACTCCTGTATTCAATGTTCTGATTTACAAAGTCCTTTTTACCTTTGGTAGTGGGCTTGAACCTAAAGGAGTTTAATTTGATGAGACTGTCTCTACATGAAGTTTAAGGGTTATATCTGAAATGAATATGTGCAGTTTCAATCAAGTATATTGTAAATGCCAACCTAACAACATGATAGTACAGTTTGATCAACAAGAAAGTCAAGGGAGATGGGATGGGGGTTGGTTGGGGGACGGATTGGGAGGGGAGATATAGGAAAGTGGAGTTAAGCCACATCAAAACACTCCTATCTGATCGAATGGTAGATCAAGCTCGAGCGATGAAATTGCGTTCTATTGTGAGACAGGGAAACATCACTGTCTCAGGGAGGCATGGTGGCACTGCTGCCTCACGGTGCCAAGGACCTGGGTTTGATGCTTTCGCTTGGGTCACTGTCTGAGGAATCTCATGTCTGCGTGCATTCGTCCAGGTGTTCTGGTTCCTTCCCACTGTCCAAAGGTGTGTAGGTTAGATGGATTGGCAGTACTACATTGCTGCTAAGTGTCAGGGGGACTAGCTAGGGTAAATACATGGGGTTATGGGGTAAGGGCTGGGTGAGATTGTGGTTGGTGCAGACTCGATGAGCCGAGTGGCCTCCTTCTGCACTGTGGGACTCTATGATCTATGTTTCAGATGCTGCATTTCAGCAACAACAGCAACTTCTATTTATTTCTCATCTTTAATGTAATGAAATGCCCCAACGTGTACCACAGAAGCATTGTGAAATAAATACTTCTGCTGTTAGATACAGGAGAGATCCTTGCACTGCTTGATGGTCAGTCTACTTTGAGTAAAAGAATTTGAAACTTGACGCTGGGTTTTAAACATGGAAACATCTTTTGTTAGCTCCCACCAGTATCTTCCAGTTTAAAAATTCACACAGTGATTAAAAACATGTATCTAAAATGCGCTGGGTTTTAATTGTTCATGGGACAAATATTTATGTCATGTTAAATACATTTAGTACTGAAACAATAATAGCAACCTGCTCATACATACATAACTGAACAAAAATTAGATGCGAGGATATAGAGATTGGGTTGTGTTATGTTATGTTATGTTATTATGTTATGTCCAGTGAAGGCACATCACATTCATAACTTTAAATAGGGACTCAGTGTTCATGTAAGAGTTTCTGGAATTGTCTTTTATTGAAAATGAACATCAATGGCCACCAATGGTCAGGTTTGCAAAGTCAACATAAACTTGTAGAAAGTTCTTAATTAAATCACCCTGGGTGGGGGCCTTTCCCCTTTACTGGATGTGCCCAGCCAGCACACTTCTGAGGAAGTCACACTGTCTCAATAAAGCAATGGGACCTATTTCACAGTAAGAATACCCACTTCCTGAAACCACCCAGAACTGTGCTCCTGGTTTGAACAAACTCTTTCAGAAACAAAGCCACCAATAGTCTCAAGCCCCAAGGGACCTGGCTGGAATCCATAAGACACAGGGGACAGCACGGTGACATAGTGGTTAGCACTGCTGTCTCACAGCGCCAGAGAGCCGGGTTCCATTTCCAATTTGGGTCACTTTGTGTGGAGTTGTCCCCATGTCTGTATGGGTTTCCTTCGGGTACTCCGGTTTCCTCCCACGGTCCAAAGATGTGCAGGTTAGGTTGATTGGCCATGTTAAGAAATTGCCTCTTAGTGTCCTGGGATGCATAGGTTGGAGGGATTAGTAAGTATAATATGAGTGAGATTGTAGTTGGTGCAGACTCGATGGGCTGAAGGGCATCTTTCTGCACTCTGTGGTTCTATATGTCACACATTAAGCCAACATGGTAAAAATGACACTGAAGTTATACTTTTATCCAGAAAATATTAATTAAAACACTGTAATTTGTGTTAGATCCACATGGAAGGATATTCCAGCTACCAAGGAAGAAACAAAACAATTGAGATGTTAGGTAGGTTGTACACTCAAACTAAACCTGATGCTAGCTATGATGTATTAGAGCCATGTACCATGATGAGGCATACTTCAATTGAGGAAATTCTGAGATCAAATAAAATATTAAAGAAGTTAAATTTGGAAAGATGTGTGTGCTTGAATTCACAGCCCTGGGTGAGCAAAGAGTATAAAGTTGATCATTTTTAGTGATGGTTCACATGCATACCCCAGCACAGCATGGTTTATCATATTCTTCATAGGAAAAAAATAATGAGAAGTGCTGTCCATTGACTTGGGAGGCCAAGAGATGAAGAGTTATAAAACACACATTAGCTGCTGAAACACTGGTATTTATAGAAGCATTGTTTATGGGAGTTTATTTGTCCAATATCTTATCAGAGATGTTAAAAGGGACAATGTGAGGAAAGTTTACCGAAGGAATATTATATTGGCAACAGGTCTCTTTTGGATAATGTCATTCGACAAAGAATGTAAGTGAGAAAAGATTAAGAAAATACCTAGCTGGCATAAAAGAAATGCTAGAGAGAAAGAAAATCTGAAATGTAATAGGGTGATACAAGTCACCAGTTATCAGAATATTTTAAAAAAAGTGCTTGCTCTCATAAATTATTAAAAGTATTCGAAGAGGGGTGTCTTATGAAATGAAAAATTAATTTCTAAACATTAGTCTAATGCCCTCTAACTCTCACTCCTCACACTTATTCAGCCCACATCCTACACACTTCTCTTGCTCCATCATGTACTCCACCATTTCTAATAGCCCTGTCATGCATGTCCCTCTGCCAATTTATGACCTAACCTACACAGTCCCTTATGGCACCGCATGTTTCCCATGCCAAGGTATATATCCCACACATCCACTATGGTCCCTCATTCCAAGAATTCTATCCCTATCCATATTCCCTATGGCTCATCATACTCCCATCTTAAGTTATGCCCCACACCCACCATTATAGTTCTTCATACCCCAATACACCTGCCACCCCCCAACCACCCCCCCCACCGACCCCCCACTGACCCCCCCCCCCCCCCCCCCCCCACATGACCCCAGACTAGGCAATGGCACTTACCTACTCATTATCCAGTATGTAGTGTACAGAATTACTGAACTGTCAATAATGCGGCAAATCATTGCAAGAGATAAAGCTAATGGATTTGCAACTATCTTCAGCCAAGATGATCCACCCTTTCCTCCCTCTGAGCTCCTCAGAATCACGGATATTAGTCTTCAGTAAGTTCAATTTACACTACATGATATCAAGGAACAGCTGAAGGCATTGCATACTGTAAAGGCTATGGGCTTGACAAAATTCTGGCAAGAGGGCTGAAGATTTATGGTCCAGAGCTAGTTGTACCAATAGTGCAGTGGTACAGCTACAACACTGGTATCTCCCAGGCAATGAGTAAAATTGCTCATCTATGACCTGTTCACGCAACACAGGACAAATCCAACCAGGTCAATTACTTTCCAAGCAATATACTTTCGACAATTGGTAAAGTGATCTAAGGTGTCATCAACAATGCATCAAGAGGCACTTGGTCAGGAATAACCTGTTCATGAATACTCAATTTGGGTTCTGCCAGGGCCACTCTTCTCCTGACCTCATTATCGGTGAGAGTGACTGCACTTGACATCAATGCAACATTTGATTGAGTGTGGATTTATTCAGCAAAAACCGAAGTCAATGGCAACCAGAGGAATAATTATTCAATGTTTGAAGTCATACCCATAACAAAGGAAGTTAATGATTGGTGACTTAATTTCTGTTCCAGAACATTGATACAAGGAGTTCCTCAGAATAGTGTCTTAGGTCTGACTAACATCAGCTGCTTCATTAATGTCCAATCGTGACGTCAGAAGTGGGATGGTCTCTGAGAAATTACACAATTTTCAGCACCATTCATGACTCCTCAGATAGTGAGGCAATTTGCATTCATGCAAAACAAACCTGGACAATATTCAGGCTTGGGTTGAGAAGTGGCAATAACTGTTGATCTTTGTGAATCTCATTGGAATACATTAACATATCATTATTGGGCCCACACACCAGAATCACACCCCCAATGTCAAATGGTAGTGTGATGTCAGACTAGTGAGACTCATGACTGGCCACAAAAGGCATGCATCTGGCAAGGAGAACTTTTGAGAGGAGCTTAAAATAGTTCTCTACTACTCACAGCATTCTGACTGTCTTAACTATTTTGCAGATGATTCATTAATTCCCTGTCTTGTAATAATGTAATCTACAATCATGCGTACTAAGTACATCAGCACGTTCATTAGCTCCTCTTCTGACTTTATATTTAAAACTTAAGTGATGCTATATCTTAAAAATCTTATTCTCCAAAATCCCCAATTTTATGATAGACCTGGGCCTTGAATTAATTTGAATTGACTTGGAAGTGTGGAATTCTGATCCATGTTCAAAATTTTAACAGTGTATGTTCTGTTTTGAGAGATGTCTGAATTTCAAGATGCTATTGCAGTTCACACAGGGATGAAGGGATTTCCCACGCATGCTGGTTTTGGTGAGCTCTGTAATAATGGTGATGAAATTCAGCTTGAAAAAGGAAGTTAACAATGGCTGCCTGCATAGGCTGCCTGCAGCCTCTTGCTAAGCGCTTTACTTTTTTTAACCCATGAATCTGTCAAATTCTATTAGGCTTTTGTTGTGTTAAATAGTCGTGATGTATCCAAAATATTGTTTTTTTTTTCTCTTTTTCCCACATTTGTTTGGATACCACACGTTCATGTTCCAACTCAGGGACTAAATTTTAGCAATGAGTTTTTTTCAAACAACAGTTCCCGCACTAAATTATATAAATATTTCTCAGGATTTGCTGTAGTCTGGAGTTTTAAAAGATTTAGCTCACCCTGTTGACTCTATTCTGGGATTTTGGAACCTGGTCTACTTTGGAACAAGTCCACTTGGGAAAATGGTCAATCTTGCAACATGGTCAATTTTGGAACATGGGTGATTTTGGAACACAGACATTTTCGACTGTGGTCCTTTTTCGATTGTGGTCCATTTTGGAATGTGATCCATTTTGGAACATGGTTAATTTTGATTGTGGTTCATTTTGGAACATGGTGCTATTTCAACCTTAGTCATTTTTGGATCACGGTGCATTTTGGAACATGGTCAATTTTTGAATGTGAATGTTTTTGGAATATGGAATGTGGTGTGTTTTCGACTATTTTGGAACTTGGTATGTTTGGAACTTGGTGCAAATTTTGATCATGGTCCATTTACGGCCATGATCCATTTTTGACCATGGTAGATTTTTAGAACATGTTTGATTTTGAAACATGGTTCATTTTTGACCATGATTCATTTTGGGACATGTTTGATTTTGCAACATGGTGCATCTTTGACCTAGGTCTACTATAGAACTTGATGCATTTTCTGCCATGGTTCATTGTCCACTATGGTGCATTTTGAAACATTGTCGATTTTGAAACATGATCCATTTTTGAGCATGGTGCAATTTTGACAATAGTTCATTTTGGAACACAATTAATTTGTGAAAGTGGTCTATTTTCCACCATGTTTATTGCTGATTATAGTCAATTTTGGAACTTGATAAATTTTCCACCATATTCATAGAACATAGAACATAAAACAATACAGCACAAATAGGCCCTTCGGCCCACGAGTTGCGCCGATCACATCTACCAATCCACAGACCTATCTATAACCCCCCTATCCCATTCGTTTCCATATACTCATCCAGAAATCTTTTAAAAGACCCCAGCGAGTTTGCCTCAACAACCTCCCACGGTAGCCGATTCCATTTACTCACCACCCTCTGAGTGAAAAACTTACTCCTGATATCCCCTCTGTATTTGCTTCCCTGCACCTTAAATCTGTGTCCTCTCGTAGTGATCATTTCAGCTCGGGGAAATAGTCTCTGAGAGTCCATCCTATCTATTTCTCTCAACATTTTATAAACCTTTATCAGGTCGCCTCTCAACCTACGTCTCTCCAGTGAGAAGAGTCCCAGCTCCCTCAACCTATCCTCATAAGGCCTGCCTCCCAATCCAGGCAGCATCCTTGTAAAATTGTTCATTGTTGATCATGCTGTGTTTTTGAATGTGAGTGGTTTTAGAGCATGGTCGACTTTGGAACTAGGCTGTATTTGGAACATGATCATATATGGAATATGGTTGATTTTGGAACACGGTTTATTTAGGACTGTGGTCCATTTTTGAACATGGCCCATGTTGGAACATGGTTCATTTTTGAACATGGTTTATTTTAGAACATAGTTCATTGTCAACCAGGTTCACTTTGGAACACGGTCAATCTTGGAATGTGATTCACTTTCGAACATGGTTCACTTTAGAACATGGTCGATTTTGGATTTTTTTTTAATATGATTGATTTTGGAATGGTATGCTTGCTACCTCTTGAGGGAATGAGGTGAGGGTCTCATATGTAATACTGCTTATGTAATAAATGTAATACAGTTTTATGTATGTCTTCATCAAATAACTATCTAAATAGAAGGAGAAACCAACTCAAAGTATCCCAGACTGAAACATCAGAAGAAAGTTCATACTTCCAACAGAAACCTGGTATTATCTGAGTGACTATATTCTGTAATGATTTATTTCATTATTCTAGAATGAGGTTTGAAGTAGGGAAAAGGTGAATGCATTTTGTACTTGAAGAAGAGAAAGTGTTAATGGATATTGTACCCAGAATATATTACAAACATAACCTTTCATCATGACTGATCTTCTCAAACTTACACTACTCCTGGGAGTAATGTCAGTTGTTTGTTCATGTCTTAAACTCTCATTTTTATAAAGACAGATAGTTTATTGTGGCTGTTATTTTGTAGACTTTGCAAATCTTAACTATTTGTGTTAGTTGGACGTTTTACATAGATGGTAGTTTATGATACTGCCTTTTAACTTCTGCTGAAGGCAGATCGTGATACCGGCTTTTAACAGGAAGAGTCCTGCTGCACAGCCGCAATCACACAAGTAACTTCAAAGACAGAGATGCCAGTACAGGGATGCAGAAGGATTTTGAATCATGATGGGATTGAAGACTGTATCATGACTGCAGGACTGTGATTCTTGATTAAATCTGGGACTGAATCATGACCAAGGAAGGAAGACCTGAGGTCTGGCCAGAATTGGAACATTGAATTGTGATCACTGCTGGAGCTCATAATGTATAAATGTCCAATTGTATTTGTGTTCTATGAGAAATCTGGTAGTCCCTGCTTCTCCCAAAGCTCTGGAATAAACACCAGAGCTTTGAAGTAAAAACCACTTGTTTTGTTTCACTAACAGTCTCAGAAGTATTATTTTCCCTACAACAGTTTTGTAATTGGAACAACATTCTATTGGGGAATTTATTCTGTTTGTTAATTATTTTAGTACAGTTGTCACCAGTTCTAAAAAAAATGTTAATTATTTATGATAGAGAATGGTAGATCCTGCTTTAATTTACAAAAAAACACATACATTAAGATTACAAGGTGAGGTATATTCCTTTGGGGCTTTCCAAAATTGCACAGAGGGAAACATCACCTCCGCATCGTAACAATCAATTTTAGAATATGGTTGATTTGGAAACATGGTTGATTTTAAAACATGATGTGGAGATGCTGGTGTTGAACTGGGGTAGGCAAGAAAGAAATCTCACAATGTTAGGTTAAAGACCACCAGTTTATTTTGGAGTACAAGCTTTTGGAGCATTGTTCCTTCATCAGATGAATGGAAAATTGGATTACAAACAGGGCATATATAGGTACAGACTCAATTGCAACATAATGGTTGGAATTAATGTCTTAACAAATCTTTACAGGTACAGACTATACATTTTGAGAGAGGGATAAGCACAGGTTAAGGAGGTGTGAATTATCTCAAACCAGTCAGTTAGTGAGATTTAGCAAGGCCAGGCAAGTCATGGAGGTTACAGATAATGTTACGTGAACTCAAGATCCTGGTTGAGGTCATTCTCATGCGTGTGGAACTTGGCTATCAGTTTCTGTATGGCGATTCTGCACTGTTGTGTGTCTTGAAGGTTGCCTTGGAGAATGCTTACCTGAACATTGAAGCTGAATGCCCTTGATTGCTGAAGAGTTTCCTGACAGGAGGGGAACAGTCCTGATTGGTGATTGTCAAGAGGTTGTCCATTCATCCATTGTCATAGCATTTTCATAGTCTTGCCATTGTACTATGTCTCCGGGCATCCTTTCCTGCAGTGTATCAGGAACACAATGTTGGCCAAGTTGCATGAATATGTCATGTGAGATGGATGGCATCCATGACAATGATCTGGCATGTCTTGCAGAGATTGTGTGATGTTGTGGTTACTATTCTCCTGAAGGCTGGGTAGTTTGCTGTGAACAATGGTCTGTTTGACGTTCTGTGGTTGTTTGAAGGCAAGTAGTGAGGGTATGTCGATGGCCTTGGCAAGATGCTTGTCTTCATTGATGACATATTGAAGGCTCTGAAAAAGATGTAGCTTCTGCGGTCTGGTGAAGTACTGGACAGCAAAGCATATTCTGTTGGGGTATACTGTGTTTGTCTTCTGAGGAGATCAGTACAATGTTTCATTTTTACCACTTGGAATTATCGATCAATGAGTTGAGTGCCATATCCTGTTCTTTTGAGGGTGTCTTTCAGATCTGTAGGTGTCTGTTGTGTTTCTCCTCATCTGAGCAGATCTTGTGTATACAGAGGGCTTGTCTGTAGGAATGGCTTCTTTTGTGTTTAGGGTGGAAACTGGAGAAGTGGAGCACTGTAAGGTTATCCGTGGCAATGCGGTACAGTGAAGTGCCTTGGTGACCCTCCTTAATGGAGATGCAGAGTAGTCCATGGTGAGTCTGATGGTGAGATGAAACTTATTGATCAATTTTAAAACATGGTCGATTTTGGAACATGTTTCATTTTCGAACACTATCAATTTTAGAACATCGCCAGTTATGAGACATGTTTGATGTTGGAACATTGGTCATTCTCAACCGTGATCCACATTGGAAGCTGATGCATTTTCCACCATGGTTCATTTTCAGCTATGGTCTATTCTGGAACATGATCTGTTCTGAAACGTTATTCGTTTTCAATCATAATCCATTTTCATCAATGATCAATTTTGTGAAATGGTCGATTTTGGAAGTTGATGTATATTCTATGGTGGCACATTGTTGACAATGATGCATTTTTGACCATAGTTGATTTTAGAACATGGCCCATTTTGGAACACAATCAATTTTAGAAAACTGTGCAATTTCAACCATAATCTATTATTGAATGTTGACCATTTTTGAACACTGCTGCTTTTGCAAAATTGTCAATATTGGAACAGGGTCCATTTTGGAACATTTTCAACCATTATTCATTTACGATCATAGTCCATTTTCAAAACTAGAGCATGATTGATTTAGGAATGAGATTGATTTTGGAACATAGAACAAAGAACAAAGAACAACATAGCACGGGAAACAGACCCTTTGGCCCAACAAGCCTGCGCTGCCATTTTAACATTGTGAGTTCTCTCTTCCACATGGTCAATTAACATGGTTCATTTTGGAACACAGTGCAATTTTGGAACACGGTGCAATTTTGGAACATGGTGCAATTTTGGAACATGGTCCATCTTCAGCCATGGTTCATTTTGGACCATGGTCAATTTTTGGACATGTTCAATTTCGGAACATGGTGCATTTTTGAGTTTAGTCCACTTTGGAACATGGTGGATTTTCTACCTTTATCCTCTTTGGAACATATTAATTTTCAACTTTGGTCCACTTTGGACCCTGATACATTTTCCACTATAGTTCATGACCAAAAATGGTCAATTTTGAAAATTTATTCACTTCAGAACACAGTTCATTTTGGGACATGGTTCATTTTGGAATGTTATCAATTTTTGCAGCATGGCTCATTTTGGAATATGGTTTATTTTCAACCATGGTTATTTTTGTGTGGCACCTTATCAAATGCCTGCTGGAAGTTCAGATACACTAGATCACAGGATCCCCATTATCCAGTTCGCTTGTTAAGTCTTGAAAGAACCCGAGCAAATTAGTCAAACATGATTTACCTTTCTTTAAGCTATTCTGACTCTGACGGATTGTGTCTTGACTTTCCAAATGTCCTGTTACTACTTTCTTAAGTAGTAGTAATCTTTGGATTCCAAAGTTCATTGAAATTTGAAGTTCATTCAAAGTGAACTTCTCCTCCATTACAGATAAAAATTCAACCATATTCTTTACAGATATTTAAAAGGGCTCAGAGTCCCAGGCAACCCTGAAGTATGAAAACAGTGACTAAAGTCATGAAATTGTTGGAAAATTAAAGCACTCTGTGCATGCACTTGAATAATTATAGTGCATGTATAATTTAATAGCATTCAGAACATATAATTTCATCTGTTGCTACTCCTAGGGTTGATTTAAAAATAACTAGAATTGGGATAATTCAAATGTGTTGAGTAAATTAGAGATTGCAGGAAGATGCATGTTTTGTTAAAGAATCTGAGTTATATGTTCCTTAAGGCAGTAAAAGAGAATTCCTTTGAGTTGCTCTATATTTGAGGTTTGTTATGCCTAAGAAAAGTCCTTTTGAGTGGTTTCCTTTCTGATTTGTACTGCACTATTGTTCAAATGTCTGTTTGTTTTCCAGTAAAGGAGATGATGGTATTATCACTGGATGAGTAATCCAAACTCCGTTGGAGTTTAGAAGGCTGAAGGGGGATCTTATAGAGACATATAAGATAATGAAGGTGCTAGATAGGGTAGAGGTAGAGAGATTCTTCCCAATTAGAAAGGATAACAGAACGAGAGGGCACAGCCTCAAAATAAAATGGGGGGGGGAGGGGCACAATTTAGATCGGAATTGAGGAGGAACTTCTTCACTCAAAGGGTGGTGAGTCTCTGGAATTCTCTGCCCATTGAAGTGGTGGAGGCTACCTCACTGAATATATTTAAGTCACGGGTAGAAAGATTTCTGATAATAAGGGAATTAAGGGTTATGAGAGAAAGCTGGAAAGTAGAACTGATCCACTTCAGATTAGCCATGATCTTGTTGAATGGCGGGGCAGGTTTGAATGTTTAGATGGCCTAGTCCTGCTCCTATTTCTTATGTTCTTATGTAAAGACCTAGAGAAATTCTCTGGGAACTTGTGGCATTCATTACCAATCTGGAATTATAAATCTAATGGTGACCATGAAACCATTGTCAATTCTGATTTAAACTAACAACTTTTAGAAAGGAAATCTTTACTTGGTCCGGCCTACATGTGATGCCAGACACAAAACAATGATTCTTAACTACCTTTGAAATGGCCTAGCAAGCCAGTCAGTTCAAGGACAATTCAGCATGGATAATAAGTACTGGCTCAGCCAGCAATGATCACATCCCAAGAATGAATAAAATAGATTAAATAGTCTGTTGGTAAAAAACAAGACTGAATGGCACATCCCTGTTGTGTACATTAATGAAAAGATCTGGGATTGGTGGGAGAGATGCACGTGATTCTCCCAAAAACATTCAAAGTGAATTTTCATGTCAAAACTGAAATAAATCCCGCTGATTTTTTCAGTGGTATTTTCGCAATGAACTCGACATTGCAGACTGCACTAGTGTGAATCACACAAAAATTCATGTGGCCTGGAGTGGCCTATTCTGCTGGAGAGGCTGACAGCATAGAGTTGAGTGGGCCACTGCACATAGGCTACCTGTCAATGCTGTGATTGGTGCTATAGCAGCAATCCCATACTGCTGGTCTGCCAATCACTGGTCAGCGTGATCTCTGGCCAGCCTCATGACCCCCACATTGCTACCTCTCTGACCTACACACGGCTTGATTGCTGGGCACCTGAGCATGTCTAGGCTCCAATCTTCCAAATCCACACCCCTACTCCTTAACCAGCACAATGCTCAGTCCCGATCACTAGCCTCCTATCTTCTGCTCACGATCTCAGTACAGAGTGGCAGAGGGACCTTCTGCCACCTCCCCACCCCCAATCTCTCTCCTCAGATGCCCCATCCCTTCAGGCCCTATGTGCATTGTCAATTTGCCCTTGAGCAGTGCCAGTGGGCCAGGCTGGTACTGCCAGGGTGGCAATGCCCAGAATGGACCCCTCTTGTCCCAACTCTCTGTGGGGCCTCAGTTGCCTCCCTTCAGTGTAGAAGGACCAGGCCTCTATAGGAAAATCTGCTGGAGTGAACTACTTCTGGTTGTGGGGGTGCAGGGGGTGGGTGACACAGAGATAGTAGCAGGCTGCTTGAACTTGGAAATTAAAAAAAAAATCACTGCATTCACCCACATTCGTCCGCCAGCACCGAGACACATGTTTCAAAGAAACTTTGTTTTAGAATAGTCTTGGGGGTCACAATTTGGAGATTGGGTTGTCATCACGTATTCAGCACCATTCATGCATGATTCCTCAGCTACTGAAGCAGCCTGTCTGTAGCAAGACCCGGACAATGCTCACCCTTTGGCTGCTAAGTGGCAAGAGAGAATTTAACTAACTCACTTTGACAGTCAATGGCATTACCATCACTGAATCTTCTAATATCAATATCCTGGGGGTCACAGTTGACCAGAAACTGACTGAACTAGCCATATAAATTCTATGGCTACAGGAGCAGGTTAGAGACTAGAAATTAGTTTGTGGAGAGTAATTCATCTTCTAACTCTCCAAAGACTGCTCACCATCTAAGGCACAAAGCAGGAGTGTGATGAGGTAGCCTCCACTTACCTGAAGAGTGTAGTTCCTATAACACTTAAGAAGTTCGATACCACTCAGGGCAAAGAAGTCCCCCTGATTGACACCTTAACCACCATTTTCAATACCTGCTTTCTCCAACATTGATGGACAGTGACAGCAGCTTCTATTATCTGCAAGGTGCATTGCAGGAGCTCACTAACACTCCTTCAACAACACCTTCTAAACTTGCAGCCTCCTAAGAGGACAAGGGCAAGAAATATATGGGAATAGGACCAACTGCAAATTCCCCTCCAAGCCATTCACCTCCCAGACTTGGAACTATGTCACCATTCCCTTACTTTTGCTGGGTCAAAATCCTGCAACTCCCTTTCTAACAGCACTGTGGATGTATCTACACCACATGGCCTTCAGTGCTTCAAGAATGCAGCTCATCATTACCTTCTCATGGGCAATCAGTGATGGGCAATAAATGTTTGCCTAGCCAGAAACACCCACATGTTATTAGCAAATAAAAATGACAGAAAAAAATTGCAACCACAAACCTATAACATCTCTGTCAGACCCAAAGCAGATTCAGCAATTGATTGGTAGCAATGCTTATCTTTTGGACGTAACACTAAGTTTTGTTTTACGTAAAGAAAATGGACAAACTGAACTCTAAAGAGATGATTTGATTGCACATATGTTTGTGATTTGGAATAGTTTAATTGAAAAATAAAAGGACTTTCATTTTACAAGGGACAAAAGATGCAGTGTTCAAATATTCGGTGATTGGTTACATGAGTCTGTCCATTGCTGATATTCACTGTTCTTGCTTGGTTAAGTCTGGGTGTAGATTTAGAAATAAGTAAACAAAACTGTCAGAAAATCAACCCAGCATGCAGTAGACAGTACTGTATAAAGCTTCTGCAAATTAAGGTTCCTCGCACATACAAGCTGGCGTGTCACCCCTGCACAGTTCTGTGAATATAAAATGAACAGGATCAAACCATTTAAAATGCAGTGAACTGCTGTGGGCCCAAGGCTGCCCCCTTCCCTCTGAGGTCGTGACATCCCACCTCCAGTCTGCTTGGCAACCTTTAATTTGTCTGGAGAAACACATATGGCAGTTTAAGACAGGTAGAACAATCATATTTAAATGATGCTGGGCACATCTCAGAATGGTTCCCACCTCTTCATTGTCACAGCGATCCCCCTTGTATAATGGTTTTGAGTCTTTAATTCAAGTGCACAGGTACATGAGTGGTTATTTAGTGACCTGCTTGTAATTTTAATTTGCCTGTGTTTATCTGTGAGACGTTCCCCGTCTCAGACTTTGCTTGTTTCCATAACAACCATCCACTGTAGAGAAGAAACCTTTGAGATAGCTATTTTGTTTTGATGTGCGCAGTCCTGATTTCATTTCAAACAAGCACCCACCATGAGAGGCTTCTTAAAAAAAAATCTTGAAGTTATTGGAGTCTTTTAGCAGTAACATATTTTAGTTTTGTTGAATGCCTGGGGGTGGCAATTGTTTCAAAGAAAATTACAGCACAGGAACAGACTCTTCAGTCCTCCAAGCCTGCATCGACCATGCTGCCCAGCTTAACTTCTGGGGACCATATTCCTCTATTCCCATCCTATTCATGTATTTGTCAAGATGCCCTTTAAAAGTCACTACTGTACCTGCTTCCACTATCTCCTCTGGCAGCAAGTTCTAGGGCCACCCACCACCCTCTGTGTAAAAGAAAATCTGCCTCATACATTTCCTTTAAGCCTTGTCACTCACAACTTAAAACTATTCGCCCTAGTAATTGGCTCTTCCATCCTGGAAAAAGCATCTGACTATCCACTCTGTCCATGCCTCTTATCATCTTGTAGACTTCTATCAGGTCGCCCCTCACCTCTGTTGTTTCATGAGAACAAAAAAAGTTTCTCCAACCTCTCTTCATAGCTAATGCCCTCCATAGTAGGCAACATCCTGATAAATCTTTTCTGTACCCTCTCCAAAGCCTCCACATCTCTCTGGTAGTGTGATGACCAGAATTGAACACAATATTCCGACTGCGGCATAACCTTCTGTAAATCTGTTAAATAAAATAAATAATAGTCTGTGCTGCCCAGTTTTTACCACTGAAATATTCTCAACACTGGTGCGCCACGAGGTTGTGTCCTCAGCCCCTCACTATACTCTTGTTACATCTATGACTGTGTGACCAAATTCCCATCCAACTCTATTTTCAAGTTTGTTGGTGACACCACCATAGTGGGTCAGATCTCACACAATGGTGAGATGGAGAACAGGAAAGAGACAGAGAATCTGGTGAACTAGTGTGATGACAATAACCTCTCCATCAGCATCAGCAAAATGAAAGAGATAGTTATTGACTTCAAGAAGCATATTGGAGAACATGCTCCTGTCTACATCAACAGGGGTGAAGTGAAAATGGTTGAGAGCTTCAAGTTTCTAAGTGTCCAGATCACCAAGAAGGTTATCTAGAATCGAAACAGGATCGTTATCAATTGGGCCAGTGGACTAATGCATGGCAGATAGAGTTTGATTTGGATAAATATGAAGTAATGCATTTTGATAGATTGAACCAGGACAGGATTTACTCACTGAATGGTAGGGCATTAAGGAAAGTTATAGAACAAAGTCATCTCGGGGTTCAGGTTCATAGCTCCTTGAAAGTGAAATCACAGGTGGGCAGGGTGGTCAGGAGAACAAAATCCCACCTGCATATCCTGCTATCAGGAACCCATTCATTTACCACACGTCAACGTAAGATTTCAACTCCTGCTGACAGGAGCGGAAGATGCCACACTACATCACCATCTTAAATGTCCACACTCCCACCTATACTCGCCCTATCTCTGTTATTGCAGGACAAACCCAACCACAGTAAGAATGAGCAGGTGCAGCCTGCCAAGGTCATGCCTGAGCTCTGAACCCTCCCATATTTTGAGAACGAGCACTTCAGCTAAGCCAGGGAGGAGGAAGAGTGCGCCTATGCTGTTGGTTTCATTCCTCAAGTCTCAAGTGAGTAATCAATGTTCCTTTCAATATCCCCTGCAATTCACTGACATCATGTCCCTTCTCTTGCAGGTGGTTTTTCTTTCCTCTCAAGATCAGAGACAAGAATAAATGTCCATTTTATTCATTTGTGGAACATGGATGTCACTGGCTGGCCAGCATTTATTGCCCATCCCTCGTTGCCCAAGGGCAATTGAGAGTCAACCACGTTGCTGTGGCTCTGGAATCACATGTAGACTAGGCCAGGTAAGGACAGCCGATTTCCTTCTCTAGAGGACATTAGTGAGTCAGATGGGTTTTTCCGACAATCAACAATGGTTTCATGATCATCACTAGATTCTTAATTCCAGATATTTTGATTGAATCAATTTCCACTATCGACCTTGGCGGGATTTGAAGCCAGGTCACCAGAACATTAGCTGGGTTTCTGGGTTAATAATACCACTAGGCAATCACTTCTCCAATGTCTCAATGGGATACTGTAGTTATTTTATGATACAAAACCATTCAGAGTAGACCATTTGGGATGGAAGTAAGGAGACATTTCTTTACCCAAAGAGTGGTGAGCTTGTGGAATTCATTACCAGAGGAAGTAGTTGATGCCAACATTGAATGTATTTGACAGGTGGCTGGATATAACACTTTGGGTGAATGGGATCAAAAGTTATGGGGAGAAAGCAGCATTAATCTATTGAGTTGGGTGATCAACCATGATCTTATGAATGGCAAAGCAGGCTCGAAGGGTCAAATGGCCTCTTCCTGCTCCTATCTTCTATATTTGTAAAGATTTGAATTTGACCAGAAAATGTAGTTTTTAGCACAATCTTTCTTGTGAGTGCTACTGAAGAACAACAAGTAAGGAATAATAAATTCTTTCCTTCGTGAGCCAGAGAAGTTCCTTTGCAATGTAAACTTATATAATGCTGCATGTAGTTTTGCTCAAGATCTTTGCAGAGTCTATGTTGTTCTTAAATTATTTTTCTCTTTCAGGTCATATTTTGCCATGTTTTCCAATCTAAGCATTCTGCTGGGCTTGTCTTCTATCTCTTTAGCTAGTCACCATGCCTTGTACTCTGCTTTTCTTTACTGTTCTTTTTTCTAAACAGGCACAAATAGTACATTCAGAAAAGTTCAAAATTCTCCAAAGCAAAGCCACAATAAGACTGCTTGCAGATTGTTTCATGTTTCAGGCTGGTTTATCTCTTACTGACATTCAGTTCATAAATGTGTACACTTAGAAAAGGTAATATGCACACAAGCAGTGTTAGCTTATTCAACTTGCCTTACTTAACTCTGTGCAATGCGAAGTTTGTTGAAACAAATATCATTTCTGGTATAATACAGATTGCTTCCTGCAGAATATGCTGGACTGAGCCTAACCCAGATAGGCTGTTTTCTATTCATCTTGATAATTTTGTTTTATCTAACTGTGTCCATCACACTACCTCAATTTGGTGACAAAAATGGGTCTGTGTGTGCCTTTGTCAAAAGAAGAATGCACTAGAGGCTGGGCAATTGGTTCCCAGCCAGTGTGCCATGGCATCCTGGTATGCCATGAAGATACCTCCCAAGTGTGCCACAAAAAAAATTAAAATGATTCAAAATTCATGTAACTAAACTAAAACTAACTTTTGTTTTCAGCTTGTGGTTGCCATCACTAAGACACAATGAATCTGAGCCTTCCATGCATGTGCCAGCTGGGAAAGATCCATACATGTGTGGTTTAGATTTTCTATGTTGGGCAGGCTTGTGCGCATAATGAACAGGACTTAGAGCTCAAGACAAAAGTCACATACTTGCACACAAAAAGCAAAAATTCAAAGTGTTCAAAAACCCTGGAAATGCAAGAGAGACAGGAAGACAATAAAAAACGGGTGAGGGGACGGGAAGAAGTTCAAAACAAAGTTAAGGGAAGAAGATGGAGAGGTGTGCCGTGAAACATGAAAGATTGTGAACACCAGGTTAGGGCGTCATATGTAAAATTAGCAACATCAACCTCAATACTAGATTCTGCATCTGATCCTTTCCTTCTCCAATGTGTACTTATGAAGAATATGCTTTATTTGTATAACATGCAAGAAACAATGTTTTTCACTGTATCCCAATACATTTGATAATAATAAATCAAACCAAATCAATAATGCCATTGGACTTTCCAATAGTGGAGGAGTACATTTCAACATTAAGAATCTGGGTTAGGCAGCAGGTCCAAACAAATACAATTGAAAGAATTGTTGCTGCCACAACAAATAGGAATAACAGAGCCTGAACAACTGAAGAGATTTTAGGCGGAAATTTCTGGCCATGCTCACCCAAGACTGGAAAATTCTGCCTAACATCAAGGGATCTTTATAAGTCATGTCCCACCTGCTATGATTCCCATATGGAATGGGACAGAGATATTCGACCCTTTAAGTGTATTTATTTATTAGTCACAAATAAGGCTTACATTAATACCACAATGAAGTTACTGTAAAACTTCTCCAATCACACACTCTGACTCCTGTTTGGGTCAGTGCACCTAATCATACATCTTTGAGACTGTGGAAGGAAACCGGAGCTCCCGTAGGAAACCTACACAGACACGCGGAGAACGCGAAAACTCCACAGACACTGACACAAAGCCGGAATTGAAGCCAGATCCCTGGTGTTGTGAGGCAGCCGTGTTAACCACTGTGCCAGTCTTAACATTACGTGATATGTTTTTGCTGTTTATAATCACCTCACACCTTTAAATGCATGCGAAAACAATTCTAATCAACAAAAGAGAGGATAAGTTATTTGGTTACGGAAAGGAATAAATGGAATTATTTGCAATCTGTACGCTGTGGCGTTGAAATATGAAAAGCTGATCTTTAAGATGCCAAACGGACAGAGCATGACTATCCTTGTGGTGTGTCTGTTGCCTGCAGCCCTTGGCAAGTACCTGATCTGTCTCATAACATCTTGACAGTGAGCATGTGAGATAGGCTGTGCTTTGGCCCTGAACCCGAACTGGCATGAGGATATGGAGATGTCAGCGCTAATGATGAATTGGCAGTGTGGTGGTTGTTGTTTATGTGCACTTCATCATGCACCTTTATGAGATTGGCCTCACAATCCACAGCCTCAAACCATAGCCTATCATTGCTTACTTCAATTAAAGGAAAATAGAAAACAGAGCCTGAGGTCCAAATGTAATGTCTTCCCAAACAGGCGCAGCCAGTTAATCCTTTTACAATACGCTTCCTGGCTCATCTGGAATTGGCAAGTATAAATCAGCCCTGAAAACTGCCAATTTCTATTGAGTTTGGATCATACTGCACTGGCTAATTTGCATAACAGTCATTCTTTTGGGCCAAGGGAACAGAAAATTCGATACGGCACAGGTCACGCAATAGGCTTGATATCAAAATAAAATATACAGCATAAAATATATCACTACATTTTTATATAGAAATAAGCCACATATTTTAATTGAAATGATACAAGTATTTCATGAAATTAACAGTGTTTGTATCTGGAATTGCCCCTAGCAATGTTAATCCTTTTCCTCCGAGAATAGGAAATTGGATGCTTCACCCACTTTATCTAAACAAATTCTGGTTAACAAGGTTGCATCCAACATTATATTACATTGATTTTATAATTATATTATGGCTAAAATTAAAGCTATCCTCACTGTTAATAAATAAAGCAAAAACAATCTGTAACAAAACTGCTGATAAAACACAGCAGGTCACTTAGTGTCTGTGCAGAAAAACAGACTAGCTAATATTTCAGGTGTAACACTTAATCAAAACTGAGGAAAAGATAGGTAAGTATTGGAAGGTAGATTGGAAGTATTTAAATAGTGTCAGGACAGAAGGAGAAAAGATGCGAAAAAGAGAAGAGGTTAGCTGTGAGATAACTCTCAATCTATTTACAGGGAAGACAAGGGGTGATTAGATGACTGAGAATATCTTTACATCAAATCATGGGAAGAAGCTTAGCATAAATTGAAGATATGAGGGAAATCAAATACGTTATTAATTGAGGAAATAGGCAATAACCTAAGGCACCCGAGATAAGGTCTGAGGAAGATACCGGGACTTGATGGTTTGAGTTATAAAGAGAGGCTGGAGAGACTGGGACTTTTTTCTCTGGAGCATAAAAGGCTTAGGGATGATCTGAAAGAGGCCTATAAAATCATGAGGGGCAAGATCAGCTAAACAGTCAATCTCTTTTCCCAAAGGTAGGGGATTCTAAAACCATACGGCATAGGTTTAAGGTAAGGGGAGAGATACAAAAGGTCCCAGAGAGGCAATTTTTTTCACTCAGAGTGGTGAGTGTCTGGAAGAAACTGCCAGAGGTAGTAGTAGAGATGGGTACAATTTTGTCTTTTAAAAAGCATTTAGACAGATAGGTGAGTAAGATGGCTATTGAGGAATATAGG
Source organism: Sphyrna mokarran (assembly GCA_024679065.1). Taxonomy (NCBI): domain Eukaryota; kingdom Metazoa; phylum Chordata; class Chondrichthyes; order Carcharhiniformes; family Carcharhinidae; genus Sphyrna; species Sphyrna mokarran. The sequence goes on from JAGIQG010000001.1 coordinate 35,267,698, forward strand.
CCAAATGTGGGCAATTAGGACTAGCTTAGTCATTAAAAAAAAGGCAGCATGGACAAATTAGGCCAAAGGGCCTGTTTCTATGCTGTTGAACCTCCATGGCTCTAAGAACTTGTATGTGCTGCGAGCAGTCATGACTTGGAACATTTTACCGACAGATTTGGTGGAAACAAAGATAGTGAATGATTTTAATTGCAAATTGGAGGAGCTGATAAGAGGAATAAATTTGCAAGGCCATGAGGATAAGGCAGGAAAGTGGGACAAACTGACATTTGCTCCACTGAGAGCTGACTCGGAATTGATGGACCAAATAGCATCCTGTGCTGTAATGACTTTAGTGTAATGACTGTAATAAGTTTAGTGGCATCTCGACATTATGACTTTGAGGGCCAGGTTTGGAAGGCAGGATTCTCCAATCTCGTCTGTACCTTCCCCATTGCCAGCGAGAATGGAGAATTTCTCACTCAGCCAAATCCTGGAGCAAGTCAGAGATCAGAAATCCTTGGTCGCCTCCTGACTCCCCAAGCCCATATACCATCTGCAAGGCACAAGTCACGAGTGCGATGAAATATTCTTCAATTAGCTGGATGAGTGCAGTTCCTACAATAGGCAAGGAGCTCAAAGACATCCAGGACAAAGCAGCCACTTGATGGACACCCCATCCATCAATTTAAGCATTCACTTCCAATGCACAATGATAGCAGTGTACAATGTACCATCTGAAAGGTGTGCTCACCAAGGCACCTTGAACAATACATTTCAAAATTGCAATCTCTATTACCTGGAAGGACAAGGGCAGCTGGAATCTCCCCTCCAAGCCACTCACCATCCTGATTTGGAACTGATCATTTACTATCAATGGGTTAAAACTCTTTGTAATAGCACTGTGGATGTACCACCACCAGATCAACTGAAGCAGATTAAGTAAGTAGCAACAATCGATTAAAGCAAATTATTGCAGATGCTGGAATCTGAAACAAAAACATAAAACACTGGAAAGTTTGAACAGTTGTGGAGAGACAGCAGAGCTAATGTTTTGAGTTTTGATGGCCCTTAAATCAGCAACGACTGCTTTTGTTGCCACTAATGGCCATGTTGTACAAAATAATAAAAGAATAAAAAAAAGATACAGAGAGATGTGAGGCAATATATTTTAGCAGAAGGGACAGGGAGAGACAAACTGGACTTAGACCAGAATTCTGTTACCCCACCTACCACAGGGTGAAGCAGGCTGTGGATCCTGAAAGAACTCTTCTGCTGCAAACAATAAAAATATAACAAAACTTACTACAACTTATAAATCAAAGAAAAGGTTTAATAAAGAACTTTATTATTCTAAGCTTGATGCCTCACCCTGGGCCATTCCACACAATTAAACAATTCCAAACAAGTTCTTATTTGCACTGAGTTAGCTAGTTAGCTGATCATCAGATCATTCTGTATTGGTTACATGGGTCAGCTGACCCTTACAACTTGTTACCATTCGTCACATTACAACAGATGCAATGTTAATCAGATGGTTGCATTCTAACAAGGGCAAGGGGCAGAGAATGGGAAGGTCTGTTGATCTTAGGCTGAATTTTACAGTTTTGGAATGAGCAAGGCTGTAAAATCCCACCCTTAATGTTTGATGAAGATGAAATTCTGATGAAGATTTAGTCTCAAAACATTAGCTCTGGTTCTGTCTCTGCAGGTGCTGCTAATCATGCTGAGTTTTTCTAGCATTTTGGCTGGAATTTTACTGGCATGCCTGCCCAGAATTGGGATGGGCACAATTCACAGAACGGCATTTTCCATTGGCCTTGGGTGGCATCTTACATGCCTCAGATGGGTGAAGTGGTAAAATACCGGTATTTCTGTTTTTAATTATAGACTTTATGGCAATGTTCCAAAGATTGTGCAGAAACAGAGGGGTCTGGGGGTGCACATGCATCGATCTTTGCAGGACAACTTGAGAAAGTAGTTGGCAAGTCATATGGGATCTTGGTCTTTATAGAGAGAGGCACTGAGTAAAAAGCAATAAACTTATGTTGAACCTTTACAAAGATCCGGTTTCCCCCGAACTAGAGTATTGTGCCCTGCTCCGGTCACCATATTTTAGGAATGATAAAAAGATCCATGAAAAGCTGCAGAGTTTTACCATAATGGGTTCAGGGATGGCATTCCATGGATTTTAGTTAAAAGGCTAGGTTGGAGAAACTGATGTTATCCCTGGAGAAACACAGATTGAGGGGAGTTTTGATAGAAATATATCAGATTATGTCAGGCTCAGTTAGATGAGATGGACAAGAGAAAACTATGATCAAGAGTCGCAGATTTAATATTTTGGGCATGAGATGCAGAAAGGAAGAAAGTTTTCATGCAACGATTGGTGATGACCTAGCCATTGCTGTCCAAGTGGTAACAACTTGGTAGAGGCGAACTCGCTGGGGTCTTTTAAAAGACTTCTGGATGAGTATATGGGATCTAATGGGATTGGGGGTTATAGATAGGTCTATGGCTTGGTAGGTATAGATGTGATTGGCGCAACTTGTGCGCCAAAAGGCCTGTTTGTGCTGTAGTGTTCTATGTTCTAATGAATTAATTGAAAAAGAAATTGTGCGAACACTTCACAGGTCTATGAAGGCTAACCAGAGTAATGGGACTGACCAAAGAATTGAATGGGTTGAATGGTATCCTTCTATGCCATAATTACTCAATGAAACTTCCCTTTTTCATATTATTGATTATGTCAATGAACAGACATTTGTGTTATCATTTCTTGGTGTCACAAAGGCTCATGATGTGGGAGATGGGTTTCTCATGGTACCTTGTGCTGTGTTGGGGGAGATTGCCGATGGTGGAGATGCCATTTTAAGTCAATGGGTGGCAGTGAGATTATTCGGATGTCTGCTTGCTGGATATTTTCTCTCTGAGGAAAAGGATGTGACAGTACCATTTCTCATAAGGGTTGAGAGGCACTTGGCTGAATAAGCATGGCTCTTGCTGCCGTGGCACTCTGTCAAAGGCAGTGAGTCCTGGGAATGTCTCCCCAGACCTTTTCCAATGTCTGGGAACAGACCATCTTGAGAAAACCCCCTTTCTCCTCTTTTTCCTCCTGTATGAAGAGATTCTAGGTCCTCCCGTACAGCATGCAGGAATCGGCAGTAATTTGAGGTGCCCTGACTGACTTGTACTGGATGACATCACTCGACCAGTCAAGGTACAGAAGCCCACCTTCAAGATGCCAACGGTCTGTTCAATGCAGGTTATGTGACAATTGACGGCTTTGGCTTTAGCACATGCCTGCAGTTATTGCTGTGTACATGACATGTGTTAGGAGATGCTTCTTCAGGGGAAAGCCCTACTCTCAGCAGCCACCCACAGAATCTAGATTCTGGCCTGAATGTGCTGGGGCACATGAGACTCTGACACGATGAAGGAATCATGACAGATGATCAAGAACAAGGCCCATACTTGCGAGCTGCACTTCTTGTCATCACAGATCAGTTGAGTGGTAGCCTATTCTATTCCAGGATCTGGCTGGCACTTTGTGGGTACCTTGATGGTGACACAGGTACAATTGATGATTCTCCCTAGGCCTGAGGGAATCCATGAATTGCAGAAATCCTAAAGTCCTCTATGCTCGCACTGTTCCCACTGTCTGAAAATGAATCAACACTCCATAGAACTGTAGAACCGTAGAACCCTACAGTGCAGGAAGAGGCCCTTTGACCCATCGAGTCTGCACCGACCACAATACCACCCAGGCCCTATTCCCATTCCCTACATATTTTACCTGCTAACCCCTCTAATCTAACCATCTCAGGACACTAAGGGGAATTTTTTTTAGCATGGCCAATCAACCTAACCCACACATCTTTGAACTGTAGAAGGAAACCAGAGCACCCGGAGGGAAACCCACGCAGACACAAGGAAAATATGCAAACTCCACACAGACAATGACCCGAGCAGGAATTGAACCCAGGTCCTTAGACCTTGAAGCAGCAGTGCTAACCACTGTGGTACCGTGCCTCGCATCCTCTGAAATAGAGCTTCCATTATCTGCCTGATGGCAAGATGGGAAAATATAATGAGTGTTATGCCATAGTGATTAGTTTTGGGACCTCAATATTTACAATTTTTATAAATGACTTGGATGAAGGAACTAAATGTATGGTTGCTAGGAAAGTTAATGATCGAGAGGACAAATGCAAGGTGATGTATTTTGTGTTCCACAGGGATCAGTGCTGGGAGCACTCTTATTTGCAATAAATTTCAATGTTCTGGAGGAAAATGTTGGAGGTCTGATTAATAAGTTTGTGGATGACATAAAAATTGGCAGAGTTGCTGATAGTGCCAAAGATTGTCTGAGGATGTAGATGGATTGGAGATTTGGGCACAGAAATTGGAGATGGTGTTTAATCCAGACAAATGTGAGATGATGCATTTTGAAGAATCAAATTTAGGTATGAATTATCCTTTAAATGGCAGAACCCTTAGGAACATTAATGTACAGAGGGACATGGGCATGCAGATCTGCAGTTCTATAAAAGTGGCAATAGAGGTGTCCAAGATGATTAAGAAAGCAATCAGCATGCTTACCTTCACCAGTTGCGACATTGAATACAAGAGTCTGGAAATCATGTTGCAACCATATAAAACCTTGGTTAGGCTGCATTTTGAATAATGCATGCAGTTCTGGTCACCACACTAGCAGAAGGACATGGAAGCTTTGGAGAGAGTGCAGAGAAGTTTAACCAGGATGTTGCCTGGTTTTGAGTATGTTGGCTCTGAGGAGAGATTGAATAAACTAGGATTGTTTTCACTTGAAAGACAGAGGCTGAAGGGAGACTTGATAGAGATCTACAAAATTAAAAATAAACAGGGTAGACAGTCAGAACCTTTTTTCCAGAGTGGTAGTGTTAATTAGAAGGGGACGCAGGTTCAAAGTGAGAGGGGGAAAGTTTAAGGGAGATGTGGTGGGAAAGTTTTTCAGACAGAGAATGGTGGGTGCCTGGAACGCATTGCCAGAGACGGTGGCAGAAGCAGGCACAATAGCAACATTTAAGATGCATCTGGATGGGCATATAAATAGAGAGAGAATATAGGGACATGGACCAAATGAGGACAGAAGGTTTTTTTTCAGTTAGTACAGGCTTGAACGGCTGAAGGACCTGTTCCTATGCTATCCCTTTCATTCTAATTACTCTGGAGAAAGTGCAGAGGGGATTTACAAGAACTTTGCCAGGGTTAGAAAAATGTAGCTATGAGAAGAGATTAAATAGGCTGAGGTTATTTTCCTTGGAACAAATAAGGCTGAGGGGTGACCTGATTGAGGTATACATAATTATGCAAGGAAGAAATAGATTGAATAGGATAACATTATTTCTCTTGGCGGAGAGTTCTAAAACCAGGAGACATTGATTTGGAATAAGTGACAGAAGGTGTAGAGACAGAGTATCATGGAATAAAGAGACCTTGGAATCCAGGTGCACATTCATTAAAGGGAGTCTTGGGTAGCCAGGATAGTGAAGAAAGCCTTTGGCATGATGTCTTTTATGAATCAGGGCATTGATTATAGAAGTTGGGAAGTTATGTTGCAGTTGTACAAGATGTTGGTGAGGCCATACTGGAGTATTGCGTTCAGTTTCAGTCACCTTGCTATACCAAAAATGTTATTAAACTGGAGAGAGTGTAGAAGCGATAGACAAGGATGTTGCCAGGACTCAAGGGATTGAGTTATTGGGAGAGATTTGACAGACTAGGATCTTTTCTGTGGAGCATAGGAGACTGAGAGGTGATCTTATCGATGTGTATAAGATCATAAGAATCATGGATAGGGTGAACGCACTCAGTCGCTTTCCCAGGGTGGGGGGATTGAGAACTAGATGGCATAGGTTTAAATTAAGGGGGGAAAATATTAATGGGAGCCTGAAGAGCAACATTTTTTACACAGAGGGTGGCATGTGAGGAGCTACTGGAGGAAGTGGTTGAGGCAAGGACATTGACAACATTTAAAAGGTATTTGGATAGATACATGGATTAGAACGGTTTAGAGGGATATGGGCCAAATGCAAGCAAATGTAGTTAGCTTAGATGGGCATTTTGGCCAGTGTGGTCTAGTTTGGGTTGAAGGACCTGTCATTGTGCCATAGATTCTACGATTCTATGTGTCTATGACATGAGGAAGAAGTTCTTTTATGCCAGGATGGTGGATGTCTTGAATTTGCTGCCTGAGTGGTATAACCTGGACCTGCACCTGAAGCCTAAACTTCAGAGCTACAGGCTAGGAGCAGGAATGTGGGATTAGAAAGAGTGTCTCTGTGTCCTATGTGTGGGCTAGCATGGACAAGATGGGCCGAATGGCTTCCTTCTGTGCTGTAGCATTTCTATGGTTCTATGAAAAATGAAAGTAGCCAGGAATAATGGTGCTATCTGGAAGTGTAACTATATTAAGTTGTGTCTTCCTCACACAGATGTTAGCCAGATTACTCCATTTCTTTCGGCTCTCAGTGTGCCTAGATAGCATGCATGATAAAACTTTAGGATATATTTTCCTTTATTCCAAAACAGAACAGTGATCCGTAATCTGCATTCCACTAATAAACGTAATTAATCTTGTGGTTTTGGAGCACATAACTCAGACTCTGATTTTATTACTTGGATGGAGGAAATAGCAGCCATGGAGCACTGCAAAATTGTTTAATAAGCATACATTTTGAAAAGTACAGTACAGCTGTGGGGTGTGCAACATTTCTCTGGCATGATGACATAGAAGAAAAAGTCAACCAGATGAGGATTAGAGTCATGGGTTCCGACTGCTTTGTTTATAGCTGACTCTCCAGCTACACAATTCCTCTGAGGCACTCAGAGTAAGAGTCCATCCTGGACCCCCACGTAGGGCCTCACCTCTGCCAATCAAAAGACTTAAGCACTGAATTCTTCCCCCTTAGTCCCATCCCCATTAATGACAAGAGGCCGCATTTGATGCAGATGGAAGTGCAATCCTCTCAAGACCCTGTTTAAAAAAAAACTACTGCAGCTGGGGGAAACCTACATGAAGATCCAATAATCCTGATCCTCAGTTTACTTTAACTTCAGATCCAAGAATCTTTATGTTCTGCCTCATATCTTAAAAAATGTGCCTAGATAAATTAATGAAATGTGCATTATTGCGATAATGATAACAGACAGCCCAAACGAATAAGAATGCTTTTTAAAGTAAAATTTGGTGCAATTTTAGTGCAACTCACTACAATGCATCACAGCCAGGCAACTGCATAGACAAGAGACAAAGTAACTGGTAATGCTGATGAGAGAGCATGGGATGACTGGTGGGATGGGATCACAAAGTAAGGCTTACATTAACGCTGCAATTAAGTTATTGTAAAATTCCTCTAGTCATCACATTCTGGCATCTGTTTGGGTCAATGCACCCAATCAGTGTGTCTTTTGGACTGTGGGAGGATACCAGAGCACTCGGAGTAAACCCATGCAGACACGGGGAGAACATGCAAACTCCACACAGACAGTGATCTAAGCTGGGAATCAAACCTGGTCTTTGTACTGTGAGGCAACATTGCTAATCATTGTGCTACTGTGCCGCCCACTTTAACACCATCTCTTTTTTTCATCAAGCAAATAAAAATTAGTGACACACCAGTGAAACTCAAACAGTGCAACTCACTACAACACATTGCAGCCAGGCAACTGCTAGACAAGAGACAAAGTAACTGGTAATGTTAATGAGAGAGCACGGGATGACTGGTAGCACAGTGGCACAGTGGTTAGCACTGCTGCCTCACAGCGCCAGGGACCCGGATTTGATTCCTGACTTAAGTCACTGCCTGTGTGGAGTTTGCATATTCTCCCCGTGTCTGCGTGATTTTCCTCCAGGTGATCTGGTTTCCTCCCACAATCCAAAGATGAGTGGGTTATGTGGATTGGCCATGTTAAATTACTCTGTAGTGTCACGGGGACTAGTTTTCGCAAGTGCATGGGGTTATAGGGATAGGAGCCTGGGTGGGACTCAGTGCAGAGTCATTGGGCTGAATGGCCTCCTTCTGCACTGCAGGATTTTATGATTCTTTGGTGAGTCCCACTTGTGGCCACCAATCATGCTGTAAGTAGGTAAACTTAAGCATTTCATGAGACATTTTGGAAAGGGGGAGAAATTCTCCAGTTATATTTAACAGCTTACATATGCTTTCATAAAGAACTTATGTTGGATTTTTTAGTTTTTCTCCTGTTACATTGAAATTAGTCTACCAAAGAATCAATGTAGAGAGAATGGTCCAAATGGATCTTTATGCTGTAGATTTCTGTGTTACAGTAAGAATACTTAAGAACAAGAAAAGACTATTGACACAAAATGCCAAATATTTTCTGAGATCACCAGATCTATCCCTCTTTTTATGATGTCACAATAAGCATACACAAATAGATTATAGAATGGGGACGATGGATGAAATATTTTAGAGTGCAGTAAAACAGAGGGGAATATGATGTTTGAAAGCAAGTCATTTGGCTAACTTCAGACCGAATTCAGCAGTCCTATTGCTTTTGGCATCAAGGTGACTTAAAGTCACACAGGGACAACTTCTGGATGTAACAGAATGGGGTTGAGTTATTTTTAAAGTCACTGCTGGGATTCTCCCAAACAAAAATTCAAGAGCCTGATGGCCGGGAAAATGGAAGTATTTCCTGCCCATTCTTTGGGTGTACTTAGCAGAGAGAATCTCTGATGCTGTGAACATTGCAGAGTGTGTGATTCCCTCTGGTACATTAGGGATGGGGCCTATTCCACTGGAATCAGTGTGCTAAGAGGACCACTGCGCATGCACTGATCTGTCAGAGCGGAGATTGGCACATGCTGGCATTGCCAAGGTGGCATTGCCCAAGGGGCACCCTTTAATCTTTAACCTTCATAGGGGTCATCAATAACCCTGTTCGCTCCACTGACGTCAAGACACCTAGTCCCCATTAGCAGTGAGCAATCATAAATGCCACTTGTGGGAACCACTCTCAGCAGGGATTGGGTGGAGATGCTAACAGGCCAGAATAATACCTTCCCAGGCCTGCAAGTCATGCTGATTTTCTAATTTCAACATGATAATTAGCTTGGCATGCAACAGATTATACTAAAAGCTCTGATCAGTGTTACGCCGATCGCAAACATTGCTGAAGGCTCAAGCAGTGCAGCGGGCCAAGAGAACCCTATCCACTGCCTGTGGTGCCTGATCAGCAAACAGAGTTCAAAAACTTGCCAATTTGGAGGAAGAGACGGAGACAGAAAGAATAAAGGCAGCCACTTTTGTTTCTTAATACCTCAGGTTGCATCCCAGTTTTTCCTGGGCCTTTGCTTATCGCAGTGCTTCTGGTGCTAATCCAGTGCTTGCAGAGTGGCTGGCAAAAGGTGGTCTTGGAGCACAAAACACAGGCAGCTTTTGATCCAGAAGCCCCCATTTTGTACTGCACTATTTTAACATAGGCAGTGACAGTCTGAGTCGGCTGGTTATGGACAATTGTACGAGTACTGGTTAGACGCAGCAGTAGGAGACTGAATGTCATTGCTCCGTGAAACCAGCGCACTCTATCAGGGGGTGGCACTTCAGCGAAGTTTGTAATCGGTTGGAGGGCTCTGTCTGAGCTTTCCCATGTCTAGCTAAGTTTCTGTCTTTCTCAGGTTATTCATTAGTCATCAGTAAGGCTGACATTAATACTGCAATGAAGTTACTGTGAAATCCCCCTCATCGCCAGAATGCAATGCCTGTTTCCGTCAACACGCCTAAGCAGTACATCTTTCAGAACGTGAGAGAAAACCAGAGAACCTGGACTTGGCGAGAAGGTGCAAACTCCACACAGTAACCCAAGATGGGAATCAAACTCGGATCCTTGACGTTGTGAGGTACCAGTGCTAACCACTGTGCCACTGTGCTGCCCAAACATGCAACATACCTTTAATAAGAGCTTTAAGTAGTGCCAGCCAGGTTCAAACAGTGCCAGTAATTATCAATTTTGCTTGTTGTTGATGCTTGCAGCCAGTCAGTAGTCTACTTTGTGCTGGCTGGACTCTGAAATGTTGTGAATGAGTGGGTAGCAGACACGTAGTGCATTGCTTGCATTACACCTTGTCAGTCAGGTTAACCCTGCTTTAATTCCCACCTCCCTTTCCCCAAGGTTACTTGTTTTAGCCCACACATGTTTTCATTAAAAATTCAAACTTGACTATTTATTTTCAAAAGTATAGCTTTTTTTCAGATTTCTTAGTCTTAGACTAAAATCTCACACTTTTCAGTTGATAGATTTTTGCTTTTTGTTAATAAAATCTAATTTTTCCACAAACATATTTTAACGTTTTAAAAAAAGCACATTCATGGGATGTTGGTGTCGCTGGCTGGACCAGCATTTATTGCCCAACCCTAATTACCCTGGACTGATGGCTTGCTACGCCATTTCAGAAGGCATTTAAGAGTCAACCACATTACTTGTTAATTTCAGATTTTTACTGAATTCAGATTTCACCATCAGCCAGGGTGGGATTTGAACACGGTCCCTGGCTTACAGTGACAACACTGTTACACCATCATTACCTCTCATGTGCATATGTACATTGTGATGTTTTATTTATTACTTGGTACAGAAATTGTCCTTTTTTGAAAGGGTGCATAAAAAACTGAAAGGTACCAACAGGAAAAGAATACCTGGGCCTCTGCATTTATAGTCCAGTGACATTGCCAACTTCCTCACAGTCTGCTCTTAAAAATAATCAATCTCTTATTGAAACCATAGTTAAAGCCATCAAAGATGTAGGCATTATAGGAATTTGGAAAGCTAATGAGGATCATTGAACATTAGAGTGTCAGAGATCCCAGTGAATTATTTGCGCATCTTTGCTGACGTTATAATTTTGGTTCATAGACAATGGCACTGAAAGGACTGCTGTTACAATACTTACTGCTTAGCTTTGAGAACTCTCAGAAAGTGTGTAACAATCTCAATGCTTTTATATCTTCAGTGATGACTACCTATTCAAATTCAGTTCAAGAATTACTTTGAGACTGATTGCTTTCAACGTTCTGGGCAAAAAGAAACAAAATGGCTATGGGTATGTGTGAGAGGCAGGGCTGTCATTGGCCCAGCTGGACTAGTGGTTGGAAGGTATAAAAATTGTGATTGTGTAACCAAGGGACCATTGAGACTCACATTCATGGTAAATGTTACAGATTATGAAAATAAACATAAAATATAATCAAATCATTGTTTGTGTGTTAATAATTTTATTTTAATACTTTTATCAACAGCACAGATCTTGTGCTCAACTGCTCTGTCCAAGTCACTTAAAAATCTTGTTATCACTTTGTCTTGCTTTTGAATTACGGGTTTTTTAGTGAAAATTTGCAGAGGGTGATAGTATTCTGTAAAAGGTAACTTTTACAAGGAGTGAACAGCTGCAGGAGGTTAAGAAGGATAATTTGTGGTTAAAGGAATGAGCAAATGCCTTTTCCATTGAGTCAAGATACCAGGTTAGAAGAAAATGAATCACATCAAGACATGTTTTTGTATTTCTGAGATATCACTGTGCAAAACTGTTGGTCAGTTACTTGAGCTGTTGAGTGTTGCCACCAAGGCAATTATAACCGTACCTCTGTAAACTGCACTAAAGATCTTTTTCACTATTCTACACTCTCCATTTACTTCTCATTCAGCAGCGAGATGATGTCGGCTGCATTTCAAAGTCATTTATTTTGCATATTTAATTCAGTCATTCTTCTCAGTCAGTAAAAATTAATTATTTACGTAAATGTGGCATTAGAATCATGTATAGGCTGAGGTTAATGGCACTTAATGGTGTTCAAACATCAATTTTAGGAAAAGGAGGGTTGGGGGGTCATGGAAAGGACATGGTGAAACTATTTTGTTTCATAAATCCTGCATCATTAGAGTGATGAATACTGATTTACCTCACACAGTCAGGTCAGAGCCTATGGCAATCTGATATGTGATGTTCGAGTGGCTGGATATGAAGGGAAGTTTTTACTCAGTTATTGTTACATTCCCAATTAAAAATGCATTAAAAAGTCCAAAATTCCTGGAATCCCACTCCACTTTTGGAATTGTGACCATTTTGGAAGTTCTGGCCACCGACATCTTAGAATATTAATCTGCTTCCAAATCTGGGGAACAGGGTCATTATAATAATTAGGGGACAGCGACTTCACTTAAATAGATACAACAGAAGTAATAGGATATCAGAGTGATACACTGTCCCTCCATTGAGGAAAGCAAGGAGTCCTTAACTTGAAGGCCAACATACAAGCACGTTTGTCTAGCAGAGAAACCAACTCTGTTATTATGAAGCAATGAATTACCTTTGGAATTCTTCTTCCATTTGGAAATGCAAGGATGTCAAAATGTTAAATGAGAAAACCAAGAAAATTTTAAAGGTCTAAATAATTAGTGTTAGGCATGAATGGTACACGTCTGAATACATACAACTCAAGAAAAGATCAGAGCTCAAAAGTGTGCATTGCAGTTGAAGGAATGTGAAGTAGTCATATATCAAAGGTATAGCTTGGGACTGGATGCTTAATAGAGTTAAAGGGGATTCTCTGAGGCAAAAGAAAAATCAGACAAATTTCTTAAAAGATTTATGTGCTCCAAGTCACCCACATTTCCAACATTTGTTGTAGCCTTGTGCTTCACTGATTCTGTAGGAAAATCTCTCAAAATGTTTCTATAATGTTCCTGATTATACCGTTCAGAGGAGAAATGGGAAGGGAAGAGAAAGGAGAGTTAAGTTGAAAGTTTTAATGAAGGATTCTCAAACTTCCCCACTGAAAATATATTTTGGGGGGGCTGTTTTAAGAAAGAATCTAAGTAGCTAGAGCAAAGAAATAGAAAGGAAATTGGTGCAATTTTCAGTGTGCATTGAAACTATAAGATCATAAGATATAGGAACAGAATTAGGCCACTCGGCCCATCGAGTCTGCTCCACCATTCAATCATGGCTGATATTTTTCCCATCCCCATTCTCCTATCTTTTCACCATAATCCCTGATCGCCTTATTAATTTAGAATCTATCTATCTCTTTCTTAAAGACACTGAATGTCGTAGCCTCCACAGCCTTCTGTGGCAAAGAGTTCAATAGATTCAACACTCTCCGGCTGAAGAAATTCCTCCTCATCATCACACACATCAAATGGTGAAGAAAGTAGAGAGGTGAAGATCTTCAGTCAATTGTAAAGAACAATGGGATAATATGAATGATTTAAATCATCCCAAGGTATTTTGAAATAAATCAAGTAATGCATGTGGTCAAAGGAGAATATAAAGTTTAGAACGCATCCAGAATTGCATCAAGATTGGCAAGTGGTAGGATTTGTCTGGAAGTCCTTGTGATTTCCCACTGTAACTTTGATGGAAGATCAGCAGGCACCAGTGTAAATGGCCTTTTATGTTGTTTCTCCTGGTCTTCTTCAACATCCCATCAAGGTTAGGAAATGCCATATTAATGAAGACCAGGGTCATTCTATTTTGCCTTTCACCTTCCTAGTGGGCATATGATACAATCATAATGGAATTGTTGACTAATCACAGCAATCAATCAGAATTTCTACAGTGCAGAAGGAGGTCATTCAGCCCAGGAAACCTGAACTGATAACATAGAACATAGAACATAGAACAATACAGCACAGAACAGGCCCTTCGGCCTTCGATGTTGTGCCGACCAAAATAAAAAGCAATGCCCCTCCTAACTAAACCATTCCCTTCTCATCCATATACTTATCCACTAACCTCTTAAACGCCACCAAACTTGGCGCATCTACAACAGCTGCAGGCAGGGCATTCCACTCCCTAATCACTCTTTGAGTAAAGAACCTACCTCTGATATCCGTCCTATAACTCATACCCCTTAATTTAAAGTTGTGTCCCCTCGTGCTAGCTTTTTCCATCCTAGGAAAAAGGCTATCACTGTCCACCCTATCCAAACCTCTAATTATCTTATATGTTTCAATAAGATCCCCCCTTAGCCGCCTCCTTTCTAACGAAAACAACCTCAAATCCTTCAACCTCTCTTCATAGGACCTGCCCTCCATACCAGGCAACATCCTGGTAAACCTCCTCTGTACCCTCTCCAATGCCTCCACATCTTTCTTATAATGTGGCGACCAGAACTGCACACAATACTCCAAGTGCGGCCGCACTAGAGTTTTGTACAGTTGCAACATGATGCTGCGGCTCCTAAATTCAATCCCCTACCAATAAAAGCTAAGACTCCATATGCCTTCTTAACAACTTTATCCACTTGACTGCCTACTTTCAGGGATCTATTGACACATACACCAAGATCCTTCTGTTCTCAACACTATTAAGAGCCCTACCATTAGCCCTATACTCTACACATTTATTGTTCCTGCCAAAGTGCATTACCTCACACTTTTCCACATTAAACTCCATTTGCCACCTCTCGGCCCAGCTCTGCAACTTGTCCAAGTCACTCTGTAAACTAAAACACCCCTCTTCACTATCTACCACACCACCAACTTTAGTATCATCTGCAAATTTACTGATCCATCCCTCAATACCCTCATCCAGATCATTTATAAAAATTACAAACAGCAGGGGCCCCAAAACAGACCCCTGAGGCACACCACTCGTCACCGAACTCCACGATGAATATCTCCCATCAACCACCACCCTCTGTCTTCTATCTGCCAGCCAATTCCTAATCCAATTAGCTAAATCACCCTCTATTCCACACATCTGCATTTTCTGTAGAAGTCTTCCATGGGCCACCTTATCAAAAGCCTTACTAAAGTCCATATATACTACATCAACCGCCTTACCCCCATCCTACTCAATCCTACTCAGGCCCTGAACTCCACATGTTTACTGTGTTAACCCCCTTGTCACTAAGGGGCAATTTAGCCTGGCCAATCAAGCTAACCCGCACATAGAACATAGAACATTACAGCATAAACAGGCCCTTTGGCCTACGAGTTGCACCGACCATACCCATACTGACTAGACCATCTATCAGTCTACAACAGATCCACTCTATGAGGAAAAGTACAGTGATAGAAAGCTTTGGGAATAATCAGCCAATGTGCTGATTTGCCTGTTCCAATTTCTATAAATTTGAAAATTCTCATAATGCATAAGTTCGCACCAAAGAATCACCATAGCTAACAATTTCCTCATGGCCTTTCCTGCTTTACTGGGAGCAGTGGAAGTGTGGAATTTCCATCACAATTTTGGCTAAATAGTGAAGTGATGTGGGGACAGGTTGAAGGAAATTCCCAGCACAAGGAAACTGCTAGATTCTGGAAAATAGACTTGTTTATTGTGTCATTCATGCTGAGAAACCAGTCTATCCCATATCCAGTCTGGTTTCTATAATACACTGGTTGACAATTGCAATGTCTGAAAACTGGGATGGAACTAGAGGTGGAAGTTGGAAAGAGAGTATGGTCATGAGCCAGCACTTAAAATCATCTCTAGGCAAGACTGGCTGGCAACTTTCTAGTCCCTGCAGTGCCACTGGGAGTGGTGGCCACTGCTGGAATGACTCTTGTCTCACAAGTCTCACCAAAAAGCTCTGGACAAGATAAGCTTATGAAGCTTATAGAAGAGACAAGAGGTGAGGACCCAGAGGGGGTAGGTTCCATTTTTCCTTTAATAAGGAGACCAACTGTGCACACAATACACCAGATATAGTTTCATTAATGCCCTTCCTTATCTTTGCAATCAACTCCCTGCATAAAAAAAAACATTCCATTAGCTTTCCTATTTACATGCTGTATCTGTATTCATGCATTACGTCATTCAAATCTCTGAACATCAGAGCTCTGCAATCTTTCATTGTTTAGATAATAAGTTTTTTTATTCTTTCTGACAAAACTTCATAGTTGCACATTTTCCCACATTATACCCCACTTGCCAGATCTTCATCCACTCAATCTAATTGTGCTCCTTTGTAGCCTCTTATAAATAGCTCTTGAGGCTAAAAGGATCAAAGGATATGGGAGGGAAGGAGGAATCAGGATATTGAATTTGATGGTCTGCCTGATCAAAATGGATGGCAGAGCAGGCTTGGAGGGCTCAGTGGCCTATTCCTTCTTCTTGTTTCTATGATAAAATATAATATCAAATGTGTAAAATAAAATCTGATGTGCAGGAGGTAACATATGAGAATAGATAGAAGATTGGCTGGCTAAAAGGAAACAGAGTTGGCATAACTAGGTCTTCTTCTGGTTGGCAGGATGTGATTGATGAGTAGCGTGGCACAGGACTTGGTGCCGGGGCCTTAACTTTACCATTTATATAAATTACTTAAATGAAGGAACTGAAGATGTTGTTGCTAAATTTGCTGACAACACACAAAGAGATGGGAAAGTAAATTGTAAAGAGGCTTTAAGAAGGTTTCTTGAAATCAGACAATGTTTTGGCCTCAACTACATTCTGTTATAGTGGATTCCACCGCTTGCATGAAGAAATCTCTTCTCACCTCAGTTCTAAAAAATTTATCCCTCAGGGTCAAACTATGATGCCTAGTTCTGGACTCTCCAATAATTGGGAACATTCTTTCTGAATCTACCCTGCCTAACTCTGTTAGAATTTTGTAAGTTTCTATGAGACCCCCTCTCACTCTTCTAAACTCCAGTGAATATAATCTTAACTGACTTAGACACTCCTCATATGACAGACTTGCCATCCCAGGAATCAGCCTGGTAAATCTTCGCTGTACTTCCACTACAGCAAGGACATCCTTCCTCAGATAAGGACACCAAAACTACACACAATACTCCAGATGTGGCATTACCAATGCCCTGCAAAACTGCAGTAAAACATCCCTATTTCTATAACCAAAACCTTTTGCTATTAAACATACCATTCACCTTCTTTATTACCAACTGTACCTGCTCACTTTCAGCAACTGAAACATGAGGATGCCAATGTCTCACTAAGTATCCACTATTCTCAATTTACACTCACACAAGTAATAATCTGTCTTCCTATGTTGTTAGCAAGTAGGTAACTTCACATTTATCCACATTATATTGTATCTGCCATGCAGATGCCCACATACTCAGCCTGTCCAAATCACACTGAAGCATCTCAGCATCCACTCCACAGCTCACCTTCCCACCAGACTTTTGTATCATCTGCAAATTTGGAGATAATGTATTTAGTCTCTCTTCCAAATCATTAGTATATTATGTGAACAGTTGGGGTCTTTGCACAGATCTCTGCAGAACCCCACTAGCCACTGACTGCCAGTAAGAAAAAGACCTACTTGTGTGAACTGTAACCAGCTAACCAGCTGTGTATCCATCTCAAGATATTATCTGCAATCCAATGTGCTTTAACGTTAGATGGTAATCTGATAAGTGAGACCTTGTCAAAAGCCTCCTGAAAACCTAAATAAACCATATCTACTGGTTTTCATGAGCCAATGCTACTAGTTACTTCCTTAAAGTATTCCAATAGATACATCAAGCATGATTGCAGCTTTGTAAATCCAAATGCTGAGTCCTTAATAATGGACTCTAGCAACTTCCCGAATACCAATGTTAGGCTCACTGGCCTATAGTTCCCTGTTTGTTCTCTACCTTCCTTTTTGAATAGTGGGCTTTCATTAGCTATCCTCCAATCTATAGAAACCAGTCCTGAGTCCAAAAAATTTTGGAAAATTATCATCAACTGATCAACTGATCCAGGACCACTTCTTTACATACTCTGGGGTGAAGATTATCAATTCCTGGAATTTTATCCACCTTCAGTCCCATCAATTTCCCTAGAACCATTTCTCTACTGGTGCTGATTTCCTTTAGCTCCTCATTACAACTTGTTTCTCTCAGAAGTTCTGATATATTATTCATGTCTTCCTTTGTGAAGACTGAAGCAAAGTACAAATTTAATTCCTCAGCCATTTCTTTATTCTCCCTTATGAATACTCCTGTTTCTGACTGCAAGGGGCCTATATTTGTTTTTGTCAATCTTTTATTCTTTATATTCTTATGAAAGCTTTTACAGTCAGCTTTTATGTTCCCTGTCTCCTTACTTTCACACTTTATTTTTCCCTTCTTAATCAATCCCTTGGCCCTCCTTTGCTGAATTTTAAACTGCTCCCAATCCTCAGGTTTATTGCTTTCTCTTGCTAATTTGTATGCTTTGAATCTATTGCTATTTCTAATTTTCCTTGTAAGCCATGGCTTGGCCATAATTCCCTTACCACTCTTGCACTAAACAGGAATAAACAACTCTGGAGTTCACTTATTCATTCTTTAAATGCCTATTATTGCCTGCCCACTGTCTTTTCCTCATCAAATGCCTTCTACAAATATAAGTACCATCCATCCACTGGATCTTCTTTCTCCGTAGCACATGTTATTCATTCAATGAACTCCAGTAATTTGGTTAAGCATGATTTCCCTTAGATGTAGTCCCTACATAGTCTTAGAATTTTATTTGACTTGAGCATCATTACCATTGGAGTTGCCCAATCACTGTAGTCAGTTTTCACTTGCAAATAATGTTTCTTTAGTTTCTTTAGCTCCTCTGCAATCTGAGATTTTTGCCTTGTATGCATTGGTTTTGCATTAGGCTTGATTTGGATGTGAACATCCTTACCAATTATGGCTTCATAGCTTCCTTGAAAGCGTTTACCTTAACTATTCAATAGTTAATTGAATAGTTAATGGAGCTTCTTTCATCTGAACTTCATCTGGAAAACATGTTTCCAGCTAACTTTTGCTTGTGAAGCCAATCCTTATCCAATTAACTTCAGCTTGCAAAGCCAGTATTTATTCAACTTTGTTGATATATCTTACTTGAACTATGTGCAACTTTAGGGACTTCTCTTAATATTGGACAATGCATTTCATTGACCAGAAGTTTCACACATTCTTCACAATCCTCACATAAATCAGAATGGGAGTTAAATTGAATTGAGCTCTCAAATAGAGGAATGACACTGAATTTTCTCTCCTCCATACTCATAATGGAACAATCTGCAGGAGTATTGATACAGATGTGGATGTACCAATACCTTTGTGCAAAAGTCCGTCATTTGAGTGATTGCTAGTGGCATGAATGCTGATCAGCCTTACCTCTTCTTTACTTAAACATTTCAAGATTGTGAACTTGTGATGTTGCTGTTTTCAATTACTATTGGAATGAGTTCTTGTTCCTGCTTTGGTCTTCGCTTGGCAAGCAGTTGAAATGTGGCCTATCTTTTGGCAATTGAAGGATTTAGTATTTCTGTTCTGATATGTTTTCTGTGGACTGAAGTTGTATTAATAATTTGCATAGGATAAAATTTCATAGTATTCTTCGATGCCATTTACATGGAAAAAAAACAATCCTGCAAGTTAGTTAAAATGTACATTTTGTGTGTTTAATAAGTTTGATTGGACTCTTTAATGCATCAAATCACCCACAAATCGTCTCATAATGCACAATCTTTGTTTATGCCAAAGTTGCAATTAAATCATAAATTCTTGGAGCCATGATATGTGCACCAACTCTTTCAATATCTTTCTGGTTCCCAATTTGCAGCTTATTCCTTTCTCTTATGATTTAGGATTGAATATTCCTCTAACTGACTATTTTGAATGGAGCATTTTCACCTTTTTGGTGGCATGAAGTTTTGTTAACAGGCAGTATTTTTGTGTCAGTCTCTATGAGAAAAATTACTTTCTTGAGCACAGGAATTTGAGCTCAAGGTCTAGTGGTATTATTACTAGATTGTTAATCCAGACAGCTAATGTTCTGGGACCCAGTTTCAAATCCCACTACAGCAGATGGTGAAATTTGAATGCAATAAAAGAAAATCTGGAATTAAGAATCTACTGATGACTATGAACCCATTGTTGATTGTTGGAAAAAACCCATCTGGTTCACTAATGTCCTTTAAGGAAAGAAATCTGTCATTCTTACCTGGTCTGGCTGACATGTGACTCCAGAGCCATAGCAATGGAGTTGACTCTCAACTGCCCACTGAACAAGAACAACTAGAGATGGGCAATAAATGCTGGTCAGCCAGCGACGCCATGTTCCACAAATGAATTAAAAAAAGGAATTACTTTGGACTTCTTAAACTCCAAGTTCAAAAGTTTCATTAGCTTTGCAAAAATAATTCATTCTTTCAATATATGGTTTTCAATCTTTCTCACATGTTCTTAGCCTTCCATTGCATCTTGTGTGTCCCATGTCAAATGCAACAGTCTTGTCATCTGCTTTTTGCGACTTTCCCCAAGAGCAATAGAAAGGCTAAGTCACCATAGGTAGAATAAACTCATCCAAAGCCAGACTAATTGAGAGTTGGTTAGATGGAGATTAGGATCATATCCTGCAGCAGCCCATTCAATTGGCATGATGTCAGTAACAGTGAGGCAGTGCAATTAAATCCAATTATAATCTCCAGTGTCCAAGCAAATCACGGAGAGCTGGGTAATTTTATTCATTCACCATTTGCTGCCATTAGTTTTGTATTTTAATCCCATCAATTTGCCAGAAAATTGGGAAGGACTTAAATAGAAGTACAGACACCAAATAGTTGACATGTTTAGTGTTCACTGCACACTATGCATGCTTATAACACAACTCATTTCAGGCAGCAATCTCATAGTGGCTGTGGCTGTAGTTCTTCCTCCTAAGTGAGCAAAGTCTCCAGAGTCACCGCTTTAAAGAAACTCTTTTTGCTCTGCACTCACCTGGTGATCCTGGCAAGTCTCTGAAAACTGGGCAGTATAGTGGCATGGTGGCATTGCTGCCTCAGAGCACCAGGGATCGGGGTTCAATTCCTGGCTTGAGTCACTGTCTGTGTGGAGTTTGCATATTCTCCCCATGTCTGTGTGGGTTTCTTCTGGATGCTCTGATTTTTCTCTTACAGTCCAGAGATGTACAGGTTAGGTGTATTGGCCATGCTAAATTCTCCCTTGGTGTACCCAAACAGGTGCCAGAGTGTGGCAACTAGGGGATTTTCACAATAACTTCATTGCAGTGTTAATTAAGTCTATTTGCATTAAATAAACTTTAGCTTGAGAAACAGTTTCTATGGTTGGAAGTTCGACTTCTACAACAGCTCAAAATTGGTTTCTCAGCAACCCTAACAATTATGTGTTCTCTTACTCAATTGACCCAAGGCAATTTTCCACTTGCCTTCCGTCACCTTGGGGAAACCAGAAAACGCAAAGATCACAACGGGATCTCAACCAAGCATCAATTTCCAGGATTTTCTCACCTCATTTACCCTGATCCTAATTCCAATGGGCTGGGAAAATAATGTTCTAAGTTGATGTGGAAATGTCCGTGAACCTTCTTTCGGCAGCTCATGATTCTGCTTCTGATACTTTTCCTGAAGTTGGCGCACAACAAAAATCATGTCAATAGTCCCACGATCTTTACGGAAGCCACACTGTGACTGTGGGCTCAAGTAAGGCTTACATTAACATTGCAATTCAGTGACTGTGAAATTATGGAATCTGTGAGGTACAGGAAGGCCAATGAACTGACCACATCTCCCCTTTTCTCCATTCCCTCTTCATGCATTGCCAATCCTTTCAAATACGTGGACACATCACCCTTATTCAGTTGTCTACCCCTTGCATCCAAAAGCCAATGGGTGAGGATGGGAAACTTTTCTTTGTCCTAGAGAAGCTTATTTGTCACCTCCCCTTGGGAAATCAAGGACAACTGACACTTTGAATAAAGATCCCCTGGTAGAACGAATTGATATACTGAGATGTTCCATTTATATCTTCTGTGTTTAACTTTTATCAATGTGTCGGCATAGATCTCCCTGTCATACACTCTGCAGCTTGCGTCTGCACAAAATAAATAAAATACTTTTAAAAAAATCATATTTCTGACTCTTAGTAAATGAAACAAACTGCAAAGTGACAGTAAACTAGCTGATCAACAATAAACTGTTTCCCCAGTTTGCTTTATGATATAAAAAAACCTTAATTCCATTTTTCTTAAATGCTTCTATTCCTGCTGTGATTTGGAAAGTAATTCACCCGTAGAACAGAAAGGTAACACCATAGATACCTCTGGGACTTGCTCAGGCTGATGCAGTTAAAGTTTCTGACAGCTGTTAAGGGCCCTAAATGAAAGCAGAGGTGCAATTCAGTTCCTGCTGGATACGAGTGCACAGCACTGATCTGCCTATAATTCAGCACTAATTGGACAATCTCACTCAGAGAAGCCAGAAGGACAGTCAGGGTGAAAAATGGAAGTGTCACATTGATTGGTAGTGAGTGTTCTTCCAAGGTTGGGGTCATGCTGTTGGGGCAGGGTAGAGGGAGCTGTACACTGCATCTAGCACACCTTGGTGGAATGCTTAATCTTCAATATGCAATGATGACACCAGAATAGGGATTAAGTGCTCCATTCCTCAGCACAGCTTCCCTATCAAAATGAGTACAACATTCATCTCAAGGTCTCCCCAAATTATTCCTGTATTACGATAATTTCTTTTCTTAAAAAGCAACATTTTTAACTTACCAGATGGAAAATAAAGAAACACGATTTGCAATGGCTGATTGCTCACCAGCATCAACAGTTCATATCACAAATACAAACAGACAGCTTGTCTAAAGAATTGACTCTAATAATCTAACTCCACAGTGATTCATGCTGATCAGTTGTTTGTTTGAAAGGAGAGGAAAAGCAGCACCTAATTATAGAAACCGTGCTTCCTCATTAAAAACTGTTTCCCTTTTTCTACTTTGGACATTTAACTGTGATTTCTGGCAAATTTACTTTGCATTTTTAATCCAACCAAGGTCATTCAAATTAAGAAGATTTCTGCTTTTAAATGAATGCTTCACAATATCTATATCTTTCAGTTGCGGGAAATCCCTAATAATATCTCCAGTGCCTAGTTGTACTAATATCTCTTGTCTGCTGTAATTATTCGGACACTTAGCACATATGCTACCAGCAGCAACAGCAAAGAATCATTAAAGAAAGATTATATTTCCTTCTTTACATATGCATATCAGGCTTTTAATGAATGCTCTTAGTGCTGTTGTCATTTTTATGAAGGTTGCTGTTGCATAATTATGATCTTATAATTGCAACAAAATAGTACAACAGGTAATAATTCACACTACCCACTTAAATATTTATTGAACACCAGATCCAGCAAGTTGTATGTAATTTGGACTAATATTTCAGATTGAAGGATTTGTCGCAATTTTTAAGCTTCTGGACTCATTTGGATGTAACCAATGAGCTGAAGGCGGCCCATGGAAACACTGCTGTAGCTTGCAGATTAAACATAGAAACTAGAGTCCTTCAAACCTGCTCTGCCATTAATTTTGATCATGGCAGATCATCAATTTCAATACCCTGAACGCATGATTGTAGTAGGGTAGGTTATTGTTGGGCCCAGGAGGGATGTTAGCGGAGACAGTCCTACCCAGAGTGCAACATCACCAAACAGCTGGCTGCACTATTTTTTAAAATTTATTTGTGGAACATGGGTGTCACTGGCTGGCCAGCATTTATTGCCCATCTCTACCTACACTTGGACATCAATTGAGAGTTAACCACATTATTGTGACTCGAGAGTCATATGTAGGCCAGACTAAGGACAGCAGATTTCCTTCCCTAAAGAACATTGGGTTTTTCTGACAATCATTTCACAGTCATCAGTGGATTCTTAATTCCAGGTATTTTTTATTGAATTCAAATCCCACCATCTATTATGGTGGGGTTTGAACCTGGATCCCCGAACATTAGCTGAGTTTTCTGGATTAATGGTCTAGCGATAATACCACCAGACCATCGCCCGACCACATTTAGGTGGAGTCAGGGGGAACACATCACTTGGCCCAGTAAAAATCACACAGAAATACTTTTGCAGCATTTTCTGAAGAATGCCCACCATTTTTCCACATCTCTGTACTCCACTTTCCTTCAGATATCTTTCTAATCTGTTCTTAAATGGGCTACAAATTCCTCCTATTTTTTTCCTGCTATTCAGGTGGAAGTAAAATCTCTGGCATGTTTCCAGCCATGTTGTCTGCTTAATTCACTCTGTAAAAGATGGATTCATTCCTCCAATTTTGGTTGTTCCCATTCCCATAAACTTTTAAAAGGACAGAATTGGTGCTTCTGGTTGTTTGACAAGCAGATTTTATCAAGTTACTATTACTGGCTCCCCTCTTTAACTGATCAGCAATTTAGAATAATAGGACTTTGTTCTGAATAGTTCATTTAAGTCTTTAACCTACCAGTTGATAATCCCAATGGGTTTGTTTTACAGATACTATTTCCAATTCACTCACAGACAAATGTTATTTAATCTTATGAAATGGGAAATGGCTATTAGCATAAACTTTATCCTGGCAGCCAATTTGTGAAAATGTGAAAAAACAGTTTGGGGAGTGTCATATTGCACACGCTACCCAATTACTTTCAGGTTACTATGGATGCATTGATGATACTATAGATATGTCAAATATCTAGCATGTCTGAACTTCATGCATGCATCAGCCATATTTTGGTCATTGTTTCTAGTATAATTGCTCATTAAGGGGATAGTGCATCCAATTAACAGCCCTACGTTTCATAAGTGCAATACATTCTTGTGGATCAGGTATTGCAGCTAAATCAAGTTCTTGTCTTAGGAATTCTGAGGGGAAATACTATGTCATTGACTTTTCTGAGTAGAAAATTTGCTATAGTGGGGAATTCTTTCAATCCTCCATATTAATACAGCCAGGTAGGAGCAGTGAAGTGGCTGTCTGACATGTCACAACATAAAAAGCGTAATTTCAAGCCTTTGCATTATGCCAACTAAATAACAGACCAGGGCAACCTGTTGTAATGACTGATTACTGCGTACTGATGATGCGTTCAGAACGCAGCACAAACATTTGATTTGAAATGGACATCGTCTGGCTGTTGTAAGGATGTTTGGTGTCTCAATAAGAAGCCTTGTGACTTTTATGGTTGAACATGAACTGATTATTATCAATGCATAACTCTATGCATCTCCAAGATACAGTCTTGAAGAGATAGCTTTTGTAGTTAAAGTTTATTTGTTAGTCACAAGTAAGGCTTACATTAACATTGCAATGAAATTACTGTGAAATTCCCCTGTCGCCACAGTTCAGTGTCTGTTTGGGTCAATGCACTGTTTTTTTCAGAATGTAGGAGAAAACCAGAACACCCGAAGGAAACCCACACAGGCATGGGGAAAATGTGCAAACTCCATATAGATAGTAAACCAAGCCAATTGAACCCAGGTCCCTGGTGCTGTGAAGCAGCAGTGCTAATTACTATGCTATCATGCCACCCACTGGTACTGCATACTGTCCACCACCATGTGACTCTCTACAACATACCATGGGTTCTCCATCCTCACATGAACTCTTGGTCCACCTGAACACCCCAATACAATGTAAACTGCCTAGCAAGTAATAATGATGCAGGAAATAAGGGGGAACCCACTAAGAACTTACACCACACCCTCCCACACATTACTTGATACCCATGGGCACCAATTTATTGGGCAAGAGAGAGTTAAAGTCAATCCATTCTTTTTCCGTGGTGTGTAGCTGAAGGAGATGAGAATCATAGAATATTTACTGTGCAGAAAAGGCCATTCAGTCCATGGATTCTGCACAGACTGTCCGAAAGAGCACCTCCCCTCTGCCCTATCCCTCTAATCCTACATATTTATCATGGCTAATGCACCTTATTTACACATCTTTGGACACCAAGGGACAACTTAGCAAGACCAATCCACCTAAAATGCACCTCTTTGGACTTTGGGAGGAAATCAGATTATCTGGGGGAAATTCACACAGAAACGGGGAGGAATTCCACACAAACAGTGACTCAAGTCTGCTATTGAACCCAGGTCCCTGGCGCTGTGTGGCAGCAGTGCTAACCACTAAGCCCCCATCTGTACAGGATGTTATTCCTCCCGTTATAGAAAAGCCTATGAGCAACATCGGTGAAAATGTTGTCTGAAGCATTAACAAGCAGTCTCTACATGGCATTGTACAGTGTGTTGATGATTGAGTAAGATATAATAAGAATAATAGGTCTAAGCTTGGGGCTGTCTCTGATTTTGCCCTTGTTTACTCTTTTGATATTCTTGTGCCTTGCGATGTACAAAGCGAATTCTTCAAAAGGAGTCAAGGTTTTTAACACCTGAGGCCATGCTTTCTCTCTGTTTGAATCCAGCCCTGCAGGCAGATAAGTTATGCTGAGAGTTTCTAAGTTCAAATCATCCAGGCAGAGACATGCACAGGGAATTGAACGGGAGATGCAATTCAGTCCTGGGAGCTAGCTGTGTGTCGGCTCCAGGCCATTCACAAGTCCAGGTTAAATGTAATCCTTGGAGGCCTACCTTGCCTCTGCAGTTTTATCCATCCCAGCTGACCCTGGAAAATGAGCATGCAATGTCCATTAATATATCTGAGGCTTCCCGTGTTTAGCAGATAATGTGGAGTTTGGATTGTACAATAGGTGTGGATAATAGAATTTTTAATGTATGAATTAAGAACAGGAAAGGCCATTCAGCCCCTCAAGCCTGCCCTGCCATTCAATAAGATCATAGCTGATCTGACTGAAGCCCAATAACCCCTAATAACTTTTGACTCCCTTGTTAGCCAAAGATTGATCTGCTTTTGCCTTAAAAATGAGCCTACCACTGTTGCTTACCGAGGAAGAGAGTTCCAAAGATTCTTGGCCCTCTGAGAGAACAAAAACTCATTAATTTTCATCTTTATTATTCATTTTTCATCTCCTATTAGAAATGTACTCAGTCAGGTTTGCCATTTAGGTAAATAATGACTGTAATATTTATTTACATGTCACTATAATGCAAAAGCTTGCAACTTCATATCTGCTAGTCAACTCCCAAGGATGTTCTGGAACATAAAGCCAAGCTCATCAGGATGATCCCTCCATCTTGCTGCCTAACTTGTTCCTCTGGTATTAGGATCTATTATCTGCAGATCGATTCTAAGAGGGACAATCACCACATCTCTCCTCCTTTAGGTCCTCTTACACAAATGTCAATATTCAGTTTACACAGTCCAAGATAATTAAACATTTAGTACATGGGTTTAGTCAATTGTAAATTAAGTCTTTCAGTGGATTTTCGAATCCTTGTGCGAGTTTTTGAATCCTATGTCCTCTGTCTGGGGAGCTACCACAGGATTGCTGTCAGTTGAAATCACAATGACAGGTGCCCCTTTAGATACAGGCAATTCAATTCTGTTTCCATGGAGATGTGGTTGTACTTGCTATAGGATGACCAAGTACCTCAGTGCTTGGAAAGTCAGCAACACTGTTGAAGACCAGCCACGAGTGTGCTGAAATAGTCGAGTCTAGAGTGAAGGTTTGAGCAATAGATGGGCTGAGACGGAGCAAAGTAAGGTAATGTTACAAAGGTAGCAATAGGCAGGCTTGATTATGGTATGAATATGGGGTTGGAAGCTCGACGCAGGATTAAATGTGACACCAAGATTGTGAAAAAACGAGTTTAACCTCTGAATGTTCGGCAGCTTGGGAATGGAGTTTGGAGTGGGAATCCAAAACAATGGCCCCAGTCTTCCCATATTTAATTGGAGGAAATTTTTGCTCATCCTGCACTGGATGGCAGATCAGGCTGATAATTTAGCAACAGTGGAGAAATTGACAGTGGTAGTGGCGAGGTAGAACAGGCTGTCGTTATTGTGTATGCAGAAACTAACACTACTTTTGGGTGCTGTCACTAGGGGCAGCAAATAGCTGAGTAATAGGAGGGGACTAAAGATAGATCCTTGAAGGATACCAGTCATAACAGTGCAGGAGCAGGAGGAAAAGGCATTGCAAGTCATTCTCTGATTACAATATTCAACTTCACTACTTGAATAGTAAACCAGTGGAGTGGATTTTCTGCCTGTTTCAGAACCTGCCACATTCCCATCCTCTTGAAATCAATTGGGATAAAAGTCTGGGAGGTTATTTATAGAGTGGGCAATCTCCTCCAACAGTTCAATGCCCATGAGGTGAACATAAAAGTGACCCCCTACGTATTTTAATTTAAGCACTATGGAACTATGAGGGAAGGTGGATGAATAATCCTTCAGGACTGAAATAAAGTCGCATTTATATTAATACCGAGAGCTGGAATGTTAACTGCCTGAAAACATTTAAGCACAGCACAGAGTGGAGAATATTTCATTATCAATTTGCAATTCTGTTCATTCCAGCAGTACAAAGTATGGCAAGTTCCGTCCAACTGGAAACGGAAAAGAAACAAAACAGGCTATAGACTGGAAAATAACCTCAAGACGTTTACAGCAAAACTTAACATTTATGATGGTACTCAAAATTCCAGTACTCCAACATTAAGTCAATTTTTATGTGAATTTATCTCAACAGGAATGAAGCCAGTATTCAATTATTTATATATTTGTCTTTGCTGCAAGAAGACAAGAGTTATTCCATCACTGCAGTACCTTCGCACTGGAGGCAGTCTTCAGGTATTTTACCTATATTTTCTTTTTACTGTCAGCAATCAAACACATTGACAGCTGAAATTCTAAATACCACCGAGTAAGAATGAGAACATAGAACATAGAACATAGAACACTACAGCACAGAACAGGCCCTTCGGCCTTCGATGTTGCGCCGACCAATATAAAAAGCAATGCCCCTCCAAACTAAACCATTCCCTTCTCTTCCATATACTTATCAACTAACCTCTTAAACGCCACCAAACTTGGCGCATCTACAACTGCTGCAGGCAGGGCATTCCACTCCCGAACCACCCTTTGGGTAAAGAACCTACCTCTGATATCCGTCCTATAACTATCACCCCTTAATTTAAAGCTGTGTCCCCTCGTGCTAGCTTTCTCCATCCTAGGAAAAAGGCTATCACTGTCCACCCTATCTAAACCTCTAATCATCTTATATGTTTCAATAAGGTCCCCTCTTAGCCGCCTCCTTTCTAACGAAAACAACCTCAAATCCCTCAGCCTCTCTTCATAAGACCTGCCCTCCATACCAGGCAACATCCTGGTAAACCTCCTCTGTACCCTCTCCAATGCCTCCACATCTTTCTTATAATGCGGGGACCAGAACTGCACACAATACTCCAAGTGCGGCCGCACTAGAGTTTTGTACAGTTGCAACATGACGTTGCGGCTCCGAAATTCAATCCCCCTACCAATAAAAGCTAAGACTCCATATGCCTTCTTAACAACCTTATCGACTTGACTGCCTACTTTCAGGGATCTATGCACAAATACACCAAGATCCCTCTGTTCATCAACACTATTAAGAATCCTACCATTAGCCCTATACTCTACACATTTATTATTCCTGCCAAAGTGCATTACCTCACACTTTTCCACATTAAACTCCATTTGCCACCTCTCGGCCCAGCTCTGCAACTTGTCCAAGTCTCTCTGCAAACTATAACACCCCTCTTCACTATCTACCACTCCACCGACTTTAGTGTCATCTGCAAATTTACTAATCCATCTTCAATACCCTCATCCAGATCATTTATAAAAATTACAAACAGCAGGGGCCCCAAAACAGACCCCTGAGGTACACCACTTGTCACCGAACTCCACGATGAATATCTCCCATCAACCACCACCCTCTGTCTTCTATCTGCTAGCCAATTCCTAACCCAATTAGCTAAATCACCCTCTATCCCATACATCTGCATTTTCTGCAGAAGTCTTCCATGGGCCACCTTATCAAACGCCTTACTAAAGTCCATATATACCACATCAACCACCTTACCCCCATCCACTTCTTTGGTCACTTTTTCAAAAAACTCAATGAGGTTAGTAAGGCACGACCTACCCTTCACAAAACCATGCTGACTATCCCCAATCAATTCATTTCTCTCTAAATAACTATAAATCCTATCCCTAATAATTCTCTCCAATACTTTGCCCACAACAGAAGTAAGACTCACTGGCCTATAATTCCCTGGAAGGTCTCTCTTCCTGTTCTTGAACAATAGGACCACATTCGCTATCCTCCAGTCCTCCGGAACCACACCCGTAACCAACGAGGAGAGGAGAAGTGTTATCTACTTTATGATATAGAGCTCTGGTGAATACAGCAAATAAATATATGAAATATTATCATTGAATTACTGTTGCAATATGGAAAAGCAAATGCTTAATGCACTTCTCTGTCCACTTCTTTAATACAGGGGCAAATCTGTTAATTTTAACATGGTCAGTCTCCTGTGGCATTGCACATAGGAGATTTCAACTCTTGCTGGAATGGGTACAAAGTCAATGAAATGATCGCACAGCCCCCCTAAAACCTGGGTTTGTAGAATAATGCAGCACAAGGCCATTTGTCTCACTGAATCTGTGCCAGTTCATGTTTGACTAATGAAAATCATGTTCAACTAATTTGCTGGAGTTCTTTGAAAGTTTAATAAGCAAGAATGCTGGCTCCTATACATGCAGCATATCTGGACTTCCAGAAGGCATTTGATAAGGTGCCACAGAATAAATTAATACACATCTCACAGTGTTGGGGGTAATTTATTAGCTTTGATAGAATATTGGTGAACAACAGAAAGCAGAAAGTCAGGATAAATGGATCTTTTTCTGGTTGGCAGCTACTGGTGTTCTACAGAGTTCAGTCTTTGGGCCTCAACTTTTTATAATTTAATTAATAACTTAGAAGCAGGGATAGAATGCACTACAGCAAAATTTAATTTGATTTATTATTGTCACATGTATTAACATACAGTGAAGAATATTGCTTCTTGTGTACGATATAGAAAAGCCTACTGTTCATAGAGAAGGAACAAGAGAGTGCAGAATGTAATGTTACAGTCATAGCTAAAGTGTTGAGAAATTTGCAAAAGGCACTAAAATACATAGGAAAATAAGGTGTTACGAGGAAGAAAGAAATTTAAAAATAGATATGAGTAGGTTAGATGAGTGGACCAAAGTCTGGCAGATGGAATTTTAAGTGGATAAGTTTAAGGTTATCCATTTTGCTTAGAAGAATAAAAAGGCAATTTATCATATGGATAGAAAGAACTTCAGCATGCTTTGATACAAAAGGATCCAGGAGTCCTTGTGCCCCAAGCACAGAAAGTTAAAATGCAGGTTCAGCAGGCAATAATGAAGATAAATGGAATTTTGGCATTTATTGCTAATGGAGAGAACATAAAAGTAGGGAGGTGCTGTTGCAACTGTACACAACATTGGTGAGACCACGTTTGGCGTTCTGCACAGTTCTGGTCCCCTAACATGTGGAAGGATGTGAATGACATTAGAGGTGGTTTAGAGAATGTTCACGAGACTAATTCCAGGAATGAAGAAGAGAGATTGAGTAATTTAGACCTCTACTTGCTGGAGATTAGAAAAGTGAGAGGAGATCTATTTGAGGTATATAAAGTGCTCAAGGGTATTGACAGGGTAAATGTAGACTGGATACTTGTGGAAATTCTAGAATAAGAGGCCATAGTTTTAGGCTGAGGAGTGGCCAATTTAAAACAGAAATGGGGAGGAATTACTTCACTCTAAGAGTTGTGAATCTCTGGGATTCTCTAACCCACAGTGCGGTGGATGTCAGAATCCTAAATAAATTTGTGGAGGAGATAGATAGTTTTTAATTTTAATGTGACTGAACACATTGACGAAGGAAGTGCAGTGGATATGGTTTACATGGATTTCAGCAAGGCGTTTGATAAGGTCCCTCATGCAAGACTTCTTGAGAAGGTGAGATGGCATGGGATCCAAGGGGCTTTGGCCTTGTGAATCCAGAATTGGCTTGCCTGCAGAAGGCAGAGAGTAGTTGTGGATGGGTCTTCTTCTGCATGGAGGTCAGTCACCAGTGGAGTGCCCCTGGGATCTGTTCTAGGACCCTTGCTGTTTGTCATTTTCATAAATGACCTGGATGAGAAACTGGAGGGATGGGTTAGTAAGTTTGCCGATGATATGAAGGTTGGTGGTGTTGTGGATAGTCTGGAGGGATGTCTGAAGTTGCAGCGAGACATAGATAGGATGCAAGACTGGGCGGAGAAGTGGCAGATGGACTTCAACGCAGATAAATGTGTGGTGGTCCATTTTGGCAGGACCAATGGGATGAAGCAGTATAATATCAAGGGTAGGAGTCTTGGCAGTGTTGAGGAGCAGAAGGATCTTGGGGTCCGAGTCCATAGGTCTCTTAAATCTGCCCTGCAAGTGGAGGATGTGGTCAAGAAGGCATATGGTGTACTGGCCTTCATTAATAAAGGAATTGAGTTTAAGAGTCGGGAAGTAATGCTGCAACTTTATAAGACCCTTGTCAGACCCCACTTGGAATGTTGTGTGCAGTTCTGGTCACCTCACTATAGGAAGGATGTGGAAGCTATTGAGAGGGTGCAGAGGAGATTTACAAGGATGTTGCCTGGATTGGGGGGCATGCCTTATGAAGATAGGTTGAGAGAGCTGGGTCTCTTCTCCCTGGAGAGACGAAGGTTGAGAGGCGACCTGATCGAGGTTTATAAGATGTTGAGAGGAATAGATAGAGTGGATTCTTGGAGACTATTTCCCAGGCTGAAATGGTCGCTACGAGAGGACACACGTTTAAGGTGCTGGGGGGGGCAAGTACAGAGGAGATGTTAGAGGTAAGTTTTTCACTCAGAGGGTGGTGAGTGAATGGAATCGGTTGCCGTCAGTGGTGGTAGAGGCGAACTCGCTGGGGTCTTTTAAGAGACTTCTGGATGAGTACATGGAATTTAATGGGATTGGGAGTTACGGATAGTTCTATGGCCTGGTAAGTATAGATATGGTTGGCACAACTTGTGGGCCGTAGGGCCTGTTTGTGCTGTAGTGTTCTATGTTCTATGTTCTAATTAGTAGTAGCATGAAAGGTTATGGGGAGTGGGCAGGAAGATGGAGATGAAGCCAAGATGAGATCAGCCATGATTGTATTGAATGGCGGTGCAGGATCATGGGGCTGAATAGCCTACACCTGCTCTTGGTTCTTATGTTCTTACGTTCTTTCAAAGAGCAATCCAGTCAGTCTCACTCCTTCCCTGTATCCATGCAATGTTTTCTGCTTCAAGTATTTTTCCAATTCCATTTGGATGGCTACTTATGGATGAAATAATGGCAGAATGTTGTTTCTGGTGAGCAGACAGATCTGTTTCTCTCTGGAGAAACAGATCGGTTTTCTCTTTAGATCTTACTACATTCTTCCAAAAAAATCAAGGAGGGGTGGTGGTGTTTCACACCATCATTCAGAAGGGCAGGGCCTCAACACACTGGCAAACACACTGAGATCAAGTTGCCATCTTTAAAGGAAGTCCCAATTAGAACAATAAATAACCTCCACCCCAGCTCAGCACTAAGGTCTCGGGAGCTGTCCCCATCCCCATCCTACTACATTCAGACCTGGCATTCCTCTCTGACCACCCTTTCCCTAATCATCGAGTCCCTCCTCTGATAATCAGCCCCTTTCCTTAACCTCCTCCATCACCCCACTCCCCACATTAGTCAGATCTGGCACCCTCTATTCACCCAAAATGGCATTCTTTGGCATCCCCTGCTTCCCCATCTCCAGTTTACAACCATATACAAATGAATCCTCCCTCTCCCACGAGATTCACAACTACAGGCATAATAGATTTATTGATGAGAAACAAAACAGAATTAGTAAATGCCAAAGCAAAATGCTATAGACACTGGAAATCTAAAAAAAACAGAGAATGCAACAAAATATGTTGGTTCTATCGTAACTTGTTCCAGAAAACTGCCTCAAGTATATTTTACGTGGGGCAGCATGGTAGCACAGTGGTTAGCACTGCTGCTCCATAGCATGAGGGACCCAGGTTCAGTTCCCGACTTGGATCACCGTCTGTGTGGACTTTGCATGTTCTCCCTGTGTCTACAAGGGTTTCCTCTGACTGCTCCAGTTTCCTCCTACATCCTGAAAAACATGTTAGTTAGGTACATTGATCGGAACAGATGGTGGACTATGGTGACTAGGGGGACTTCACCATAACTTTATTGCAGTGTTAATATCGGCCTTACTTGTGACAAATAAATAAACTTTAATTTTACTTTACTTTTTTTAGAAAGCTTTACTATTGAAGCTATTCACATTCTTCAGTCTTTGTGAAAATTGCAATCTTTCATTAATATTAAATAATGTGCTCTTTTGACCTCTATATTAATACATTTCTCCATCCTTCACAGCACCACTATGTGGGATTCTGGAGATAACTCTCAGCTCACACTTACAATTTTTAGTCATCCTTAGATCTAGCTATAGTAACGTTTCCACTGCCACTTTGCTTTTACTGAAGTTCTTTCTTCTCAGTGCTGTGATTGTGTCTTATTGACAGCTGGAATTTCATTGTGTGGATGCCTGAATTGTGAAATTATTCAGTTCCTGCAGGACAAACATCTTTCACCTCGATGAGCGCATATAGTCAACCAAAAATAATTTTAAAAATTGTTTGGGCAGATGAATGATTCATGTTAAATAAAACCTGAGATATCTTTCATGTATAATTCTGAAATTTCTCCCTGCGAGGCACTTCCATGAATTTAAATTCAAAAGCTTGACTTGTGCTCGTATAAGAACTGGCCATTTTTCGGGCATGAGGGAGGAATGCAGACTAGATCTATAAAGATATGTCATGATGAATTTGCAATGCTTTGCATAAGATCAATGGCTGTTTTATGACTTTAATAAGAGAGGAAGGGACATAATCAAGTCAACTAAGGTTATTCATTTGTCTTAACATGTAATGTCTTGAATAAGAACCAACAGCATTAGCTATCATTATTCTCAATCTGTAATTGTTAACATTGACACTAATTAGGGATGACGAGACCGATAGCCCCAATTTTTACTCCAAGCAAATGTTCATGAAACATTGACATTTTAATC
The DNA here is from genome assembly GCA_024679065.1 of Sphyrna mokarran. NCBI lineage: Eukaryota > Metazoa > Chordata > Chondrichthyes > Carcharhiniformes > Carcharhinidae > Sphyrna > Sphyrna mokarran. The sequence continues at coordinate 35,302,574 of JAGIQG010000001.1, forward strand.
ATGTTGCTCTATAGGGTATTATCTGTGCTTGAGAGGCAATGACATAAGTATACTGGGCCCAAAAATGCACAGACCTACCCCATTAACAGAAGTTGGGAAAACTAGTTATTATTACTCCAAACTCGAAATGCCCAAAGTCAGTTTATCTGATTCATATTTTAATTTTGCATTCATGGAACACGGACATCATTGGCTAGATTATCATTTATTGCCCATCCATAGTTGTCCTTGGAGGGCAGTTGAAAGTCAATCACATTGCTGTGGCTCTGGAGTCACATGAAGGCCAGACCGGGTAAAGATGGCAGATTTCCTTCCCTAAAGGACATTAGTGAACAGAAAGGTTTTTCTGACAATGGTTTCATGGTCATCAATAGATTCTTAATTTCTGATATTTTTTATTGAATTCAAATTCTACCTTCTGCAATGGTGGAATTCAAGTGCAGGTTTGAATTAGCTAAGTTTTTGGATTAATAGTCTAGCAATGATACTATTAGACCATCAACTCCCCTGTTAGATAGAGGTTTGTGCCACTTGCTAGAGAAGGTGAGTTGGAAAAGTTAGTGTTGGGCAACTGTTGGTGGTGTAGCCAATCTTATCTTATTCAATAAGAAATGTTAGGATGATCAGCTGGACTGATTTAACACAGCAGGCAAATATTCAGATGGATTGAAACAAATAGTAGGCCTGACAAACTTCAGGGAAGCCCACCATCTAATACTTGGATTTCAGGTTCAGAAAGATAGGGAAGGCTGAGAAGCTGCCACGTGTGGGAATTCCTTACACTGATCGTGTCCTGTCCAGTGTTTGGGATAGATGGAGGTTTAGCATCAAATAAAGCCCTGACACAATCTGGCCAAGCACTGTGGTCCATAACTTCCCAGTGCTCCAGCACTGGATTTGAAGGGAACCCTCAAAGATGTGGAACCCTCTTGAAGTTTTTCACATTAGGGTTTAAGCAGCAATTGTCCAGAACTGCTAACTTCCCCTGGGCAATTACACAGCACTGGAATCAAGCAACAGTGATTCAGATCACTAACTGTGGATGGTTCTGCTAGTTTTGCACCGATAGTTATCTTTGAAAGAGTTGGAAGGTATAAAGCCACTTACAACTTTGGTGTAATTATTTCAAACACCAAGTCTTGCATGGGATATTTCCACCCCATCCTGCCACACTCCCAACTCCCCATCCCTGACCAATCAACCCCCCTGGGTATTTACAACTGCTTGCCTATCCTACCCACCCCCACCTAATGAGATGGCCCCCATCTTTGACACTCAGTTGCACAGGACACCCCAATATGCACTTCCTCAGTTCCCCCCCCTCCTCCCGATCTGTCCTCCTCTCCCCCGGCTCTTCCCCCCGCCAACACAACTCCCAACACTGCATCCCTCCGTGTGGATCTGACCTGACACTCTTACCTGATTCCAGCTGAGCACTGCCCAACCTCCAACCTTCAACAGAGCAGAGCCAACCCACCTCATCAGAATATGTACCTGACTTCCCCCACCACAGAGTGGACCTGATCCAAGAGTGTACCCTATTCTCCATCACTGAACCCCCACCTCCTAAATCCCATGCCATTATTAGACACTTACTTTCACATCACCACTGAAGGATGGCACGTTGGCACAGTGGTTAGCACTGGTATCTCACGGTGCCAGGGGCCTGTTTTCAATTCCTGGCTTAGATCACTACCTGTGTGGAATTTGCATGTTCTCTCGATGTCTGCATGGATTTCCTCTGGGTGCTCCAGTTTCTTCCCAAAGTCCAGGGATGGGCTGGTTAGATACATTGGCCATGTTAAATTCTCCTTCAGTGTACCCAAACAGGTGCCGGAGGGTGGTGACTACGGGATTTTCACAGTGACATTGTTGCAGTGTTAATGTAAGCTACTTGTCACACTAATACATAAATTTTACTTTATGCTTAACTTCCCTAGCCTGTCAATTTCAAAGGGCCCTTTAAACTTACCCGCTTTCCAATGCATTAAAAAAGGAGCCGTGGTTTTTATGAGATTGCTGGAGTTGCACCATGTTGGGGCATCTGATGACTTTTTCACTTCAGGACTCAAGCAACTCTAGCCAATGGAGGTTTGATGAAATTTTCCAGAGTATAAAGGATTGGTAAATCTTGTAATTCCAGTGGGCCATCAATTGACACCACTGGGTGAAATTTATGGCCCAGTTTATCTGGATTCTGGCTGATCACTTGGCAGCCAATGGGAAAATCCATTAAAAGTTTAAAGTTTATTTATTAGTGTCACAAGTAGGCTTACATTAACATTGCAATGAAGTTACTGTGAAAATTCCTGGGCTACAAAAGCAAGGAAGTCCAAGGCTTGATTTAATGGGATGAGTTCGATAATGTCAGTCAACAAAACTGTTACGGTGCAATTGGTCTCAGCGCCAGTAGCCTGGGTTAGAGAAAGGAAAATAACAAAGGCCTCCAACCCTTTTAGCTTTCCAACAAAAACTTTAAGAAATATGAATAGGGTGAGAAAAATATGGGGCTTGGTGCCCATAAAATTGTACTCTAGCATAAGTCAGCACCTTCAGGAGACGAAACAAGAAATTAAACCGGGAGCTGGTTGGGATGTTGGTGGGCAGAGCAAAAAAAAAGTTTTCAATATATACTGCAAATTCTTTTATACATTACATACAGTTCTATACAAGTTTCACCAAAAAAAGAGAATATAAGCAGAGGACACATGATATAAAACTGCGCTGTAATGTTCTATGTTCTATAAATAGAAAAGATTGGAAGCAATGAATGCCTCTTGTTTGACCTGCAGTAGGAACCCTGTAGCAGAAAGTGAATGGTGATGTGAAAATACCATTTGATTGACAAAATTCAAACTAATTGCAAGTGTGACTTGCTTCATGAGCTTGGCAGATGATCTGGATAGACATGTGACATCGACTGCAATTGGGTTTGCCCTCAAATTAAAACTCCCCGTCTGTGAGATGAAAATTTTAATGTGAAACTTTCTAATTTACTAACTTGGAAATTGAAAATGCACCTGCAATATGCTTGTATTGACCATTTTGTCTGTTAATTTTGGGCTATTATAAATCCACAATCTAGTGTCTTCGACAGTGCATTCATGTAATACAACTAAATATATTTACTGCCTTACATGACATTGCGTTGTATAGCTATTGCTTCAATGCTTTAATTTCAACTATAACTGATTCCAAGAGGCAGGAATATAAGGAAGTATGCAAAAAGATTTCTGATCTCATCTGAACAGTTATTTTGTGTTTGTTGTTATAGATCAAACTGAACATTCAGATAAGGGATCTTACAAGCCACAGATATCGTATTATAGTAGGATATAAATAAGAATTCTAACAACCAAACTCCAATGATGTGAAAAATACATTTCTTTAAGGAAGGAATACATCTGACTCTCCTTTTCCACAATGTTTCCATTCCTATCCTGTTTATTTATTTTGCTGAATTTGATTTAATATGTTGTAGCATTTTTCAGAATTCCACTTTCGTATGTTTAAATTTTTAAAGCGCATTTGCACTTACAGACAACAACTGAATAGGGCCAGATATTACAATTTTGTGTTATGCTGCTGGAGGTGGGGAGGGACTGAAATTTCAATCAAAATTGGTGTCTCTGTTCATATTCATGAAGCTGTGTCTCTGTTGTGATCAATGTTTAGGCTATAATATTGCTCTCGCTTTCCAAAGCTGCAGAGTGCTGTAAACAATTATGCACTCCTTTTGCCTGAATCCTTCATTATATCATGATAGGATCCAAATCATTAGATAGTCAACGTTTATATGATGTTTGCCAGCCTTCCATCAATTCAATTCTATCCATGTGATATCAAAAAATAGTTGAGCAGAAAGAACACAGCAAAGGCTGTGAGACACCACAACATCTCAGCGACAGTGCTAAAGACTTTTGACTCAGTCCAAGCTGCTGTTCTATCTGAGCTGTTTCAGTGCAGCCACAACACTTGCGCCTACCCAGCAATGTGGAAAATTGTGCCCAGTCCTAATAAGGCAAGACAAATACAATTCAGCCAATCACTACCCCGTTAATGTATTCCTAATCATCAGCAAAGTGATGGATGTTTCTGTCAATCAATGCTATCAATCAGCCACTTACCCAGGTGCTCACAAATGCTCAGCTGGCTGCTGAGCCCATTCAGCTCCAAACCTTTTTGCAGCCTTGATCCAAATGTTGGCAAAATAGCTCAGCTCCAGAGGTAAAGTGAGAGTGACTGATCTTATCATCAAAGCAAAATTTAATCGAGTATGGCACTAAAGTGAACAGGCAAAACTGAAGTGAGTGAAAATCAGGGCAAAAACTTTCTGTTGTTGGAGTTTTGAGTAATACAAAGGAAGATGGCCATCATCACTGGTGGTCAATTGCCTCAGAACCACACGAACCATAGCAGCAGTAGATAGATTGATGCAGCCCATTGAGCTTGCTCTATCATTCTATACGATCTTGCGTTTCAACTCTATTTTTCTTTCACTCCCCAAATGTATTGTACTTTGGTACCTGGGTTGAGAAAGGTTTCCTAAATGAAAGATTAATTAAATTGGGCTGCGTGCATTGGAATTTAGATAATTGAGAGGCGATCTCATTGAAATATGTTAAATTCTGAAAGGATTTGATAGGGTAGACGCTAAGAAATTGTTTCTGCTGTTCAGGTGGTCTAAAACTTTTAGTTTAGTTAGGGCATCATTTTCAGCACAGGCTTGGAGGGCCAAAGGCTCTGCTCCTGTATGTACTTTTCTTTGTCTTTGTTCTGAAATATTTCAGATATGATCCCATTAAAGCCCTGTACAATTGTAGCAAGACTTCTTTATTTCTGTACTCCATGAATGGGCATGAATGTAGATCATGAATGTAACCCAATCCACACACAAACCAGCTTCCCATCTATTGACTCTGTCTACACTTCCCGCTGCCTCAGAAAAGCAGCCAGCATAATGAAGGATCCCATGCACTTCGGACATTCTGTCTTCCACTTTGTTCTGCTGGGGAAAAGATACAAAACTCTGTGGTCACGTACCTACTGACACAAGAACTTCCCTGCTCTTGAAGGAGTGTACCTCACTCTAGGTTGATTTTTCGCTATACCCTAGCTATGAATGTAATACTACATTCTGCATTCTCTTGATTCCTTCTCTGAGAATGGTTTGCTCAGTCTGTACAGCGCAGAAGAAACAATATTTTTCACTGTTTACTAATACATGTGACAATAATAAATCAAATCAAATCAAATTAAATTTCCTTGCAATTAAGGCCAACATTCCATTTCCCTTCCTAACTGGTTACTGCCGCTGAGTGCTAACTTTGTGTTATTTGTATCAATATATCCAGATCTCTTTGAACGTCAATGTTTACAAGTTTCATGCCTTTTAATAACATTGTATTTCTCTATTCTTAAATTCACTAAAGTGAATAAGTTGTCATTGTCATTATGTTGCTCACTCACTTGACCTGTACACATCTCTTTGCAGTCTTTCTGTCTAATTCTCATAGCTTACATTCCCAACTAGCTTTGCATCATGGGCAAACTTAGATACATTATTCTCTATCTCTTTATCTAAGTCATTGATGTACATTGTAAATAGCTAATGCCCCAGTACTAAACATTGTAACACTCCACTCATCACAGCCTATCCAGCTGATAGTGCCCCACTTCTGCCAAATCTTTACCTGCTGTAAATTAATCAATCTTTTATCCATGCTTTTGTATTATCACAACTCTATGAACCTTTTACCTTTTTGTGAGGTGCATTATTGAATGCCTTTTGGAATGACATCTACTTGTTCCCCTTTAGCTACCTGAATAGTTACATTCTATCTACCTGATCAACCTTAGGCCATTCTCCTTTCTTCATATGTAATTGGATGACATAGTTTAAGTTTAAGATTGTTGTTGGTGATTAGAATATGCCACTTTTAAACTAAGCACAGAATTCAACAAAATTATCATCTTTATTTCCCATTGCATCTTTATTATGTGGTAGCTAATTAATACCGCTACTACATTAAATCTAAGGTAGCTTTATCCCCAGTCCCCTAGGAGAGGAAGAAGTGGTGGCATAATGTTTACAATAGTCCATAATTCCTGAACTGAGACAAAATATGGCAATTTGTGCTGTAAAACTGGGGAATATCCTCCCATCCTTCAATTCTCCTCTGTTCTGATGGAGGGATGTTGCATTGCATCTTGTTTTGATATTTAATAAAGACATTCCAACAAAAAAGTTCATAGCAGCACCAGGTTGGGAGTATCTTCACGGGCAGTGGTAATCTACTCAGCATTTCTATCCTTTACAAGATTCTGGACATAGCTAGCAGGTTAATGGGAATGCCACCATGTTCTATCCAAGTCATGTGCCAGACTGACCTGGACCTACACCCCTGTCCTTTCACCATTGCTGGGTGAAGATCTTGGAACTCCTTACCTAACAGTATTGTCAGCCCACCTGGATCACAAAAATACAGTAGTTTAAGAACATGGCTCTATCCCATCTCAACGGAAATTTGCGATGCACAATAAATTCTGGATTTGCTAATTACATCCATATCTCATTTTTACTTTTACACATATATCTGCAAATAATTGATTCCTGGAGTAAACTGTTGCCAGATGTATCACATCAGGACCTCGTAGTATAAAGGTAATATGTCTAATTCCAGATCAGTTTTCAAATCACATCAGGGTCAAGGAGTTCTGCGTGGTACAGTAGCACACTGGTTGGCCCTGCTGATTCACAGCATCAGGGACTTGGGTTCAATTCACGGCTTGGCTCACTATCTGTGTGGAGTTTGCACATTCTTCCCATGTCTGTGAGAATTTTGTCCGGATGTTTCACTTTCCTTCCACATTCAGAAGGGTATGTTGGTTAGGTGCATTGACCTGAACAGACACCAGAATGTGGCAACAAGGGGAATTTCACAGTAACTTCATTGCAGTGTCAATGTAAGCCTTACTTATGACTAATAAATAAACTTTACTTTTATTTTCATTTATTTAAAATGCATTGTTACAATGAAGAGGTTTCTTTCAATCAATAATAGTATAATTTGGTTTTTAAACAGTAATACTTTACATTTAGTTGTGGCCTCTTCACATTAATTTAGATGCGGCCTCTTATCTATACAGTTTATTTCCAAAGTCCAGCAGATTTCCAGTTCTGCAGTGTTGCCGTTTTTAAATCTAACACTGGCTCGGAAAATGGAGGTCACACTAGGTCCTCTTTTTCCCTTCAATATACAGCTCTAAGCCTTCATTGATTTCTGTAATTAAATGACTTGGAAGTAGCACCTGATCCTTGCTACATGTCACACAACAGTGCTGATCTCTGAATCTTAATTATCTTCTTATTCAGACTAGTGCTCAGAATACAAACAATCAGCATTTTCCTAGTGTAAGCTAACAGTGACCATCAAATGACAAGCAGCCATCTGAATATATGCAAGCCTGCAAAACTGCTCTATTTCTGTTATGTAAAACATAAAGCTGAAAGCAAGGTACAATCGTGGCCTATTGCGAACTTTTATTGCTGGCCACAAGATGTATGATGGAGAATCAGCCATTGTTTTCCACCTCACTTAACCTCCTTTTCTATTCCTGGTATAGTACAGACTGTCAAATCACCCATCACCTCTTTCCTGCCCATCAATAAAAGTTAAAATGACCCCTACTAGGCTCTAATAAAGAATTGGCTTCAAGATGGATCAGTTTAGCTGGCTCATCTAACTCTGTACATCAACAAAAACCAGTCTGATTATTGATTTCCAAAATCACGCATGCATGACTGTTTAGCTCAGCTTTTCCACCAGCTGTCAGTTCAGGTCCAGGGGGGAAACAGAAACAGCATGTTGTTCGCACGTGTAAGTGTATGATACAAAAAATGATGAGATAATTTTCTTGACATTTCTGCACTCATTACAAGTTTGATTTCAATGACTTGTTTTGTCATTTGAAGGAGTAATGTATGCAGATAACCACAGGAACGGTTTGAAATTTTGGCCTGAGGAATTCTATTAGAAAAACGGTGGAATCAGACCTAAGTCAACCTTTGGAGAGCCAATGACATTTAGAGTATGGTCAGTCAGCTGAGCCTCTGAAGCCTTCACCGACTTGGTTACAGCTGACAGCAGATAGAATGCTACGGTCAATTGTTTTTACATGGTGAATGTAAACAGTTTGTGCGTTCTCAATTAATGGTACGTGGTCAAAAGAAAGTAGATGCATACATCTCTGAATTCATACAGCCAATTATTACAACAAACTTGCTTTATTGTAAGGGAACCAGATCAGGCAGAATGATCCGCCATTCAGATGCAGATGTTTTTTACGTCAACATCATATGGGTATTCACTCGCAAACTCCAGGATATTTCATTATATGCTTAAAGTGCTTATTTTCCTTCAATGTTTCTGGAAAAGTTGGCATTTGTAGCTATCTCCAGTTGCATTGGCAGAGTGGTAATAGTTTGTCTTGAATCCTTTGATTCTTTGCACTACGTTTAATATAATGCCACTTCAGAGAGGCAGTTCAATTGTGTGACTGGAATCACATTTAGACCAGATCCAATAAAGGTGCCTTCCCTAAAATAACATTTTTGTCTCACAAGTGCCAGGCAATGAGCATTTGCAACTAGATAGAATCTAATCCTTGACATTCAATAGTATTACCATCGCTGAATCTCATACTACCAACATCCTAGGGGTTAGCATTGACTAGAAACTGAACTAGACTAGCCATATAAATACCATGGCATAAATAAAAGTTCAGAGGCTGGGAATTCTGCGGCAAATAATCCACTTCTTGACTGCTTAAATCTTGCCAACCATCTATAAGGCAGAAGTCGGGAATGTGATGAATACTCTTCAGTTATCTGGACGAGTGCAGCTCCAATAACACTCAAGAACCTTGATGCCATCTAAAGACAAATCAGCCCTCTTGATTGGCACTCCATCCACAAGTATTCACTCCCTCCAGTACTGATGCACAGTGGCAGCAGTGTGCACCATTTACTAGATGCACTGCAGGAAATCCCCAAGGATTCTTATATAGCATGTTCTAAACCTACCTCCTCTACCATTTAGCAGGACAAAAGCAGCAGATTCATGGGAACATCACCATCTGAAAGTTTCCCTCCAAGCCACTCACATTACTAACTTGGATATATATCACCTTTCCTCCACTGTCATTGGGTCAAATCCTGGAACTTCCTCCCTAATTGCTCTGCAGATACACCTACACTATATGAACTGCAGTGATTCAAGAAGGCAACTTACCACCATCTTTTCATCTGACAATTAAGGATGAGCAATAAATGTTAGCCTCACCGTGACATTCACATCCCATGAATGAATGAAGAAAGGACATTGTGAACATGAGTGTATGATTAGGTTTTTGCAACAATCTTGCAACTTCATGTTATTTGTATGCTAATCCTGGATCACTAGTCCAATAACATAACCACTATGCTACCACACCGATATATATTTTGAATTGATTCAGGGTCTTTTCAGATTCAGTTTTATTAAATAGGCAGGGAGGTGGGCAGGAACTTTAGAGATATAGATTTGTTTTATTGTATCATAAAATCTGCTAAACTCCTTTGTCTCAAAGTATTACACATAGCAGGACCATACAAACATATATCTACTCAGCAAGATTTTTTAACACATTATGAATTTTTATTGTTTACTGAAATATTCGTGACATTAGTATTTCATGTCTTATGACTTCTGCGTGTCAACTTATTTATATGTATGTCCAATATTTTTAACCTAAATGTAATGATCTGTCAACATGTTATTTAAACTGGAGAATATGTGGGCATTTGGCAAGGCCTGCATGTGTTATACAGGCTTCGTTAGTTCCATGGCATGTCGGCCCATGCATAATGATGCAGATTTAAGCTCACAGGAGACTTGATTTACTTATGAAACTGCCACAGTTAAAAGTATTGGCAAAAGCCCAGACAGTAACAAAGGTGACTTGTCTAGAAGTATATGGTGCCAGACCTTCTTGAAAGTTCTGAAGATGCCCAAGGCAATAACAGATGATACAAATTTAAAAGAAATGTATTTTCTGAAACACAGACTGACATTTAAAGAGAATTTCTTTTAAAACATCATTTTAACCCAATGCACTTCCTAACATAGATTCAGACCTTCAATTCGAAAAACAACACTCAAACTATATGGAATTTTTCATTCAATTCTGATCCCTTTCATTGAATAAACCTTGTCACATGCGGTATGCTATTAACAAAAGTTTAAGTGCTATTCTTGTCATCTCTTCTGGAAAGCAGCATCAACGAGAATTATAAGAGACAGCTTGAAACTGCCTTATGGAATTATTCTGTCTAAATAACACAGAAAGGTCATATTGATTGGAACGAAATCTATTTGTTGTGTAGTTAGAAGCAAGTGTACTTCAATCTATAATTTCAGCTCAAATTTGTATTTTAACAACTTCATTTGTTAGTATTTTAAACAGGGACAATTAGATCAGATTGCTAGCATGTGGTTCACAATAACACCAAGAGCCACAAGTCCAATTCCCATACCAGCCAAGGTACAAGTGTAACCTGCTTCTGTGAGTGGAAGAGAATGGCAAACCATCACTGATAAAAACTGCCAAGAAAATAGCTCAGAATGAAGTATCAGCACAATGTCAAGGATCTCCCTTTAGAATCTTAGAACTCTACAGTGCAGAAAGAGGCCCTTTGGCCCATAAAGTCTGCACCGACCACAATCCTACCCAGGCCCTACCCCCACAACCCTACATATTTTACCTGCCAATCCCTCCAACCTAAGCATCTTAGGACACTAAGGGACAATTTTAGCCTGGCCAATCAACCTAATCCACACATCTTTGGACTGTGGGAGGAAACCAGAGCACCTGGAGGAAACCCACGCAGACACGAGGAGAATGTGCAAACTCCACACAGGCAGTGACCCAAACTGGGAATCAAACCCAGGTCTCGGGAGCTTGAAACAGCAGTGCTAACCACTGTGCTACCATGCTGCCTCCTTTAGGCAGAGCGAACTTGCCAAAACATTTTTAAATAGTTGACTTATACACATCTAACTTGACTCATGGTGATCCATGGTCATTGGTCGTTTTGCAGTTTGGGGGATGATAGAGAGTGGGGTTGCCCAGGATCTGGAACATTGCTTTGGTTGAGACATTTCAATTCATGGATATTGGATTACATTGTAAAATTTCAAAATTTATTGAAGATTCCAAGCTTAGAGACTTGACAATGAGAATGATATCAATCAACTGTTACAGACTACAATTAAAGAACAGAAAATAGAGCACAGGAACAGGCCCTTCGCTCTCCAAACCTGCATTGATCATGTGTTCCTAACTAGACCATCTGTTTGTACCCCTCTATTCCCAGTCTGTTCATGTGGCTATCTAGATAAGTCTAGACACAGGTGCTGGGGAGTAAGTACAGAGGAGATGTCAGGGGTAAGTTTTTCACTTCTAGGGTTGTGGATGAGTGAATCAGCTGCCGTCGGTGGTGGTGGAGGCAAATTTGTTCGGTCTTTTAAGAGACTTTAGGATTGAGGTTATAAGTAAGCCTTATAGGATTGAGGTATAGGTAGAGATAAGATCGGTGCAACTTGTGGGCTGATGGGCCTGTTTGTGCTGTAGTTTTTCTATGGTTCTATGATTCTTAAATGATCCTAGCATGTCTGCCTCAACCAGTTGCTTGGTAATGCATTCCAGGTCCCCACCATGCTCTGTGTAAAATACGTTCCCCACATACCTGTATTGAGCCTTGCCCTCCTTACCTTGAAATTGTGATCCGTTGTGTTTGTCATTTCCAACCTGAGAAAAAACTTCCAACTGTTCACCGTATCTGTGCCCTTCATAATTTTATGAATTAGGTTGGGGAGATCAAATGCAGTTTACTCAATCTCACCTCATAGCTAAGACCCTCCATACCAGGCAACATCCTGGTAAACCTTTTCTGCATCTGCACTCTCTCCAAAGCCTCCATATCCTACTGGTAGTGTGGCAACTTGAACTGGATGCAGTACTCCAAATGTGGCCAAATCAACATTCTATGTAACTATAGCATCATATGCCAACTTTTATATTCTATGCTCTGTCCAATAAAGGCAAGCATGCCAAATGCCTTCTTCAATGCCTTTTCCACTTGTGTTAGATGATTACAGCGCAGTACAGCCCTTCGGCCCTCGATGTTGCGCCGACCAGTGGAACCAATCTAATGACCCTCTAACCTAAACTATTCCAGTGTTATCCATATGCCTATCCACTGACCATTTGAATGCCCATAAAGATGGCGAGTCCACAACTGCTGCAGGCAGGGCATTCCATGCCCTCACTACCATCTGAACAAAGAACCTAACTCTGACATCCATCCTACAACTACCATCCCTCAATTTAAAGCTATGTCCCCTCATGTTAGCCATCACCATCCGAGGAAAAAGGCTCTCACTATGCATCCTATCTAATCCTCTGTTCATCTTGTGTGTCTCAATTAGGTCATCTCTTAACCTTCTTCTCTCTAACGAAAACAACCTCAAGTCCCTCAGCCTTTTCTCATAAGACCTTCTCGCCATACCAGGCAACATCCTGGTAAACCTCCTTTGCACCCTTTCCAATGGCACCACATCTTTCTATAATATGGCGACTAGAACTGTATGCAATACTCCAAGTGCAGCCGCACCAGAGTTGTCATCTTTAAGATTCTGTGGACCTACACAATCAGATCCCTCTGTTTGTCTATTCTCCTGATGGTTCTGCCATTTATTGTACAGCTCTCCCCTGCATTAGATCTATCAAAATGCATCACCTTGCATTTATCTGGATTAAATTCCATCTGCCATTTCTCTGCCCAATTTTCCAGCCTATCTATATCAAGCTGTATTCCCTGACAATGTTCATCACTGTCCACTACTCCAGAAATCTTTGTGTCATCCGCAAACTTACTAATCAGATCAGCTACATTTTCTTCCAAATCGTTTATATATATCACAAACAGCAGAGGTCCTAGTACAGAGCCCTGGGAAACATCGCTAGTCACAGGCCTCCAATCGTAAAATGACCCATCCACTGCAACTCTCTGTTGTTTATGGCCAAGCCAGTTCTGTATCCATCTACTAATTCACCTTTGATCCTGTGAGATTTAACCTTTTGCACCAGCCTACCATGAAGAACCTTATCAAATGCTTTGCTAAAATCCATGTAGATGACATCCCTGGCCCTTCCCTCATCAATCATTTTTGTCACCTCCTCAAAAAACTGAACCAAATTTGTGAGGCATGACCTCTTTCGTACAAAACCATGTTGTCTGTTGCTAATGAGACTATGCAGTTCTAAGTGCGTATAGATTCTATCTCTAAGAATCTTCTCCAAAAATTTCCCTACAGTTGATATCAAGCTCACTGGCCTAATAATTACCTGGGTTATCCTTGCTACCCTTCTTAAATAATGGGAGCACATTGCTATCCTTCAATCCTCTGGGATCTCTCCTGTGTCCAATAAAGAAACAAAGATTTCTGTTAGAGACCTAGCAATTTCATTTCTTGTCTCTTAGTGATCCAGGGCAGATGCCATCTGGCCCTGGGGATTTGTCTACCTTAATGCTTCCTAAAACACTTAACGCTTCCTCTCTTGTAATTAGGTCTACACATCACTCTGAGACACTACGAATCAACTTCTCCCTCTCCTTTGTGAATACTGATGCAAAGTATTCATTTTGGATCTCACCTACTTCCTTGGGTTCTAAGATTAATTCCCCTCATTTTTTCTTGAGAGGTCTGATTCTTTCTCTGACAACCCTCTTGTTTCTAACATATGTATAAAATGCCTTAGGATTCTCCTTAATCCTGTCTGCTAAGGACATTTTGTGACCCCTTTTTGCTCTTCTAATTCTCTGTTTGAGTTATTTTTTACTTTCGCTGTATTCCTCCAGTGTTTCATCTGTTTTTGACTGCCTGGACCTTATGTATGTCTCTTATTTCTCTTTGATTAGAACCACAATTTATCTGGTTATCCATGGCTCTTTAATCCTATCTTTCCTGTTCTTTCTTTTTACAGGAACATGCCTGTCCTGCGCTCCTATCAATTGCTCCTTAAAAGACTCCCACATGCCAAATGTGGATTTACCCTTGAACAGCCTCTCCCAATCACCAGCCACTAAATCCTGCCTAATTGGGCTGGAGTTAGCCTTCCCCCAGTTTAGCACCTTATCCACAGGACAACACTTTTTTTTTATGACTATCCAAAAGTTTACAGAATCGTGGTCACTGTTTGCCACATGATCCTCCACTGAAACTTTGATGACCTGACCATGCTCATTCCCCAGTAGTAGGTTCAGTATAGCTCCCTCTCCAGTTGGACTATCAACATATTGCTCCAAAGAACATCCCTGGACACATTTTACAAATTCCCCCCCATCTGGACCCCCAGCCCTAAGGGATTTCCAGTCTATATGAGGGAAATTAAAATCTCCCACTACAACAACCCTATTTTTTCTGCACATGTCCAGAATCTCCTTACATACTTGTTTTTCAACTTCGTGTAGGCTGTTGGGAGGCCTATAGTATACCCCCAGGAAAGTGACTGTGCCCTTCCTGTTTCTGAGCTCCACCCACAGTGTCTCATTATATGACCCTTCCAAATTATCCACCCTCTATGCTGCTGTAATATGCTCCCTAATCAGTATTGCTACTGATTAGCCCCTCCTCTGTCTCACCTAAAATACTTAAAACTGGAATACTCAGCTGCCAATCCTGTCTTTCTTTCAACCAAGTGTCTGTAAGTGTAACCACATCCAAGTTCCGCTCATGCATTAAGGCTCTAAATTCATCTGCCTTGCTTGTTACGCTTTTTGCATTTAAGCAGATGCACTCCAGACCTCCAGGCCCACTGAGTTCATCCTTCCTCAGATTGCTCTTCCTCTTAGGTAACCTTGTCTTGGACTCATGTTCGTCCCCAGTCTCTACACTTGCCGTCCTATTGTTCTGACTCCCACTCCCCTGCTATATTAGTTTAAGCCCATCTGAACTATACTAGCAAACCTCCCAGCCTGGATATTAGTGTCCCTCCATTTCAGATGTTACCTGTACAGGTCCCATCCTCTCTGGAAGACTCCCCAGTGATCCTCTCTCTTGCGCCAGTCCTTCAGCCATTATTTAGGTGCACAATCTCCCACTTCCTAGCCTTCCTAGCAGTGTGGCAGAATGGGCAAATACGTGACTGATGGGATTTTATCGAGAGAAGTGCGAAGGAATTGCATTTTGACAGAAGGAATAGGGAAAGACAATACAGACTAATCGGTACAGTTCAAAAGAGTTTATAGGGACAGAACGGCATGAGAGTCCATGTGCATTATCTTTGAAGGTTGCTGGACACATTGACAGAATAGTTAACAAAGATTATGGGATCTTAGGCTTCATAAACAGAGACAAAACGGGGAAGTTTTGTTGAATTTCATTAATCTCTGATTAGGCCAGAACTAGAATATTGAATCTAGTTCTGGTTACCAAACTTTAAGTAGATGTGACAGTCTTTGAAGGGATGTTGAACAGATTTCCCAGAATGGTTCCAGGATTGACCTTTTAGCTACAAGGTTATGTTGGAGAAGTTTGTTGTGTTGTCCTTGATGCATAGAATATTGAGGTAATATCTGATAGAACTGTACAATTTCATAACAGGTTTAGGTAACATCGACAAGTTCCCATTAGCTGATAATACAAGGACTATGGTACACAGATTTTAAGGATTTGAGCAGCAGATGTAGGGGTGCAAGAGGGAGATTTTTCTCAGTGACTGGTAAACATCTGGAATTGACTGCCCATGAGAGTAGTGGAATTGGAGACAATGAATGATTCCTAAAGGAAATTGGATGGGCCATTGAGGGAAATAAACTTGCAGGGCAATAGGGTGAGAGGAAGGGAAATGGGAAAGACTGGATTGCTGCACTCCAGTATGGATTGATGAGTTGTACTGAATTTAAAACTCATCCAAATCACTGCCTGAACATTTCCATTTTTGTAGTTTCCTAAAGAAACATTTACTATTCCTGGATTTGCAAATTTGGGATCTTCCAGCTATAAATTTGTATGTCTCAGTTCCCCAGCTGTTTAAGAAGGTTGTACTAAGTGGATTGATAGAGGAAAATGGGTAAATGGATTGGTGTATATTCTTCATCAGCAACGTAGCTATAGTGGATATAATGTAGCTTACAAAAAGATACTATTTTCTTGTTTGCAGTCATGAGGAAGGGCTGAGAATTCAGAATACCAATGTTTTGAAATAAAACTGAGGGACTGATTCCATTTCCCCAGGTGTGCCTGCCAATGGCAGAGATGGCTTATCATTAGCCGTTGGCAGGATTTTCTAATCCCATTGATGCCTGTGGTGTTTTGTGTGGATGTCCATTCCGCTACCAGGGATCCCACAGTGGGCGAGAGAGGGTGGGAGGGAGGATGGTTGATGGTTGACTTCATCTTCGAAAGATGAAAGACCATTAAAGAACCGTACTCAGAATTTAGATATTCTGGATAGATTGAGATACTGAATGAAATTCAGTAACTCCCAAACATAGTCAGTTGTGGAAAGCAATTAAATTAATAACAAGTAATTAAGACCTTCATAATCAAGAGGTGTCATTTTCAGATGTTAACGAAGTGATTCCCTAGAATTTCACAAGGATTCTCCTAATTCCCATCACATTGATAGAAAAACAGCAGAAGTATTTAGCTGATCATATCTTAATGTTCTATGCAAACATAAACATGTGAAAAATGTACAGTGAAAGCTGCCTTCAGTTCATATTTACCAGAACATGTGTTCACTATTGCATCCCCTTGTCAGTCATAATAAGAAATGAATATTGGCCACATTCGCAATGCTCATTTATCCATGCTAGAAGCATATTCACACATGAGGCCTTGTCCGTTGCAGATAGAAGGAGCATGTCCACACGTCGCACCTTTTTCAACTGAACAATAGCTTGGGGAACTACCATTCTCTAGTTAATCCTCCATGGTAATACCTCAATCAATTAGAGTCGTTCAGCTTTGTTTGAATTTGAAAATAAGTTTAACAGTTAACTGTTCCATACTACATTTTCCATTACAACATCTCTGCTAGTTAGAGTCCATTTGCCAACCAATCAACATTCATTTCTCATGCAGTAGAAATTATTGTTCCTTTCCTACTAGTATTGCAAACTGTCCTGATGAGAGTAAGACAAAAAACTTTGAAAACACGAGTAGGATTTTCCAGACTCGCTCAGCCTGAAATCAGAAAATTCCACCTGAGAGCAACGAACATTTCCATGTTCTGCCCCTCGCCTGTGATGATTTCTGAGGTGCGCAGAATGGGAAAATTTATCCCATGAGTCTTTTTTCAGCAACACTAACATGTGGAGAGTTAGCCCAGACAAATGCAAGGTAATGCATTTTGGTAGATCCAATTCCGATGGGAGCTATAAAATAAATGGCAGAACATCCAAGAACATAGACACTGAGAGAGATTTGGGAACGCAGGTCCACAGATCCTTAGAAGTGGCAGCACTGGTGGAAAAGGTAATGAAGAAAGCATTTGGCATGATTGCCTTCATCAGATGGAGCATCAAGTATAAAAGTTATGTTGCAGTTGTATTGGGCCACATTTGCAATACTGTGTCCAATTATAGTCACCACACTACCAAAGAATGAGGAGGCTTTGGAGAGAGTGCAGAAAAGGTTTACCAGCATATTGACAGATATAGAGAGTCTTGGTTATGAGGAGAGATTGAATAAACTGTGATTGTTTTTCCTGGAAAGATGGAGGTTGAGGGGTGACCTGATAGAAATTTATTAAATTATGAGAAGTATAGATAGGGTAAAGTTGGAAGCTTGTGCCCAGGGCAGAAAGACAATTACAAGAGGGCACAAGTTGAGGGTAAGGGGGGAATGGTTCAATGGAGGGTGGTGGGGGCCTGGAGTGCATTGTCAAGTGAGTTGGTTGGCGCAGTTACGTTAACATAGAACATAGAACATAGAACAATACAACACAAACAGGTCCTTCAGCCCACGAGTTGCGCCGATCACATCTACCAATCCACAGACCTATCTATAACCCCCTATCCTATTCTTTTCCATATACTCATCCAGAAGTCTCTTAAAAGACCCCAGTGAGTTTGCCTCAACAACCTCTGACGTTAGTCAGTTCCATTCACTCACCACCCTCTAAGTGAAAAACCTACCCCGACATCTCCTTTGTATTTGCTTCCCTGCACCTTAAATCTGTGTCCTCTCGTAGTGACCATTTCCGCTCGGGGAAATAATCTCTGAGAGTCCACCCTATCTATTCCTCTCAACATTTTATAAACCTCTATCAGGTTGAAGGCCAGTACACCGTACGCCTTCTTGACCACTTCCTCCACCTGCGGTGCCGATTTAAGAGTCCTATGGACCCGGACCCCGAGATCCTTCTGCTCTACAACACAACTAAGACTCCTACCCCTTATATTGTACTTCTTCATCCCATTATTCCTGCCAAAATGGACCACTACACATTTATCCGCGTTGAAGTCCATCTGCCACTTCTCCGCCCAGTCTTGCATCCTGTCTATGTCCCACTGCAACTTTTGGCATCCTTCCAGACCATCCACAACACCACCGATCTTTGTATCGTCGGCGAACTTACTAACCCATCCCTCCACTTCCTCATCCAGGTCATTTATGAAAATGGCAAACAGCAGGGGTCCCAGAACAGATCCCTGGGGCACTCCACTGGTTACCGACCTCCATGCAGAACAAGACCATCCACAACCACTCTCTGCCTTCTGCCGGCAAGCCAGTTCTGGATCCACGAGGCCAAAGCCCTTGGATCCCATGCCCTCTCACCTTCTCCAGAAGCCTTGCATGTGGGACCTTATCAAACGCCTTACTAAAGTCCATGTACACTACGTCAACCGCCCTTACTTCGTCAATGTGTTCCGTCACATTTTTGAAGAACTCAACTAGGCTCGTAAGGCATGACCTGCTCTTGACAAAACCATGCTGACTATTTCTAATCAGTCCAAACTTCTCCAAATGTTCATATATCTTATCCCTCAGAAGCCTCTCCATCAGCTTACCAACCACTGAAGTCAAACTCACTGGTTGGTAATTTCCTGGACTATCCCTGTTCCCTTTCTTAAAGATAGGAACCACATCCGCAATCCTCCAATCCTCCGGAACCTCTCCCGTTTCCATGGACGATGCAAAGATCATCGCCAGGGGCTCTGCAACCACTTCCCTCACCTCCTACAATAGCCTGGGGTACATCCCATCCAGTCCCGGCGACTTGTCTATCTTGATAGAATTTAACAGGTCTAACACATCCTCTTTCCTAACATCCACATACTCAATCTTTTCCGTATGCCTCAAACCTGCAGTGCAATCTCCCAGTTCACTTTCCACCGTGAATACCGAGGCAAAGTACTCGTTAAGCACCTCTGCCATTTCTTCCAGATTCACACAGACTTTTCCCCCTTCACCTTTTATAGGCCCTATCCCTTCTCTTCTCAACCTTTTACTTTTCACATATTTGTAGAAGGCCTTGGGATTCTCCTTAATCTTACCTGCCAAGGCCTTCTCGTGACCCCTTTTGGCTCTCCTAATTTCCTTTTTAAGTTCCCTTCTACACACCTTATACTCCTCTAGATCCCTAACATCTCCTAGCTTTCTGAACCTTTTATATACCTTTTTTTCTTTCTAACTAGGTTCACCACTACCTTTGTGCACCATGGATCCCCCGTCCTACCAGAACCTCCTGGACTCCTCGGAACGTTGTCTTGCAGTGCCCCAGACAAACATTCCTTGAAAAATCGCCACTTTCCTTCTGTACTCTTCCCCAAGAACACCTCCTTCCAGTTTATGCGTCCAATTTCCCGCCTAATGTTTTCATATTTCCCCTTACTCCAGACATACACCTTCCTAGCCTGCCTGATCCTATCTCTTTCCATCGTTATCGTGAAAGAGATAGAATTATGATCTCCATTCCCAAGATGCTCACCTACCGTGAGATCCGACACCTGCCCTGGCTCATTAGCAAGCACCAGGTCAAGTACAGCCTCTCCTCTTGTAGGCTTTTCCACGTACTGTGTCAGGAAACCTTCCTGAACACACCTAACAAACTCCACACCATCCAAACCCCTTACCCTTGGGATATTCCAGTCGATGTTTGGGAAATTGAAATCTCCCATCACGACAACCCTGTTATTTCTACATCTGTCTAGGATCTGTTTCCCTATCTGCACCTCAAGTTCCCTTTCGCTATTGGGCGGCCTATAGAATACACCCAGCAAAGTTATCGAGCCTTTGCTGTTCCTAACTTCCACCCACAGAGACTCCGTAGACAATCCCTCCCCGTCTTCCACCTTCTCTACAGCCATGACGCTGTCCCTGATCAAAAGTGCCACACCACCTCCTCTTTTGCCCCCAACCCTGTCCCTCCTGAAGCACCTGAATCCTGGCACCTGAAGTACCCAGTCCTGTCCCTGAGACAACCAAGTCTCTGTAATGGCCACCACATCACACTCCCAAGCAGCAATCCACGCCCTAAGCTCATCTACCTTATTTACTACACTCCTGGCATTAAAATAGACTCACCTCAGCCCTTCAGTCAGGATATTTCCCTTTTCCGCCACCTGCCTAACCCCCCTCTCAGGGTGCCTACAGTCTTTCCCTACCTGGGAACTAACCTCCTTATTCACCGTCCATCGGTATTCCCACCCCCCATATTTAACCATATTTAAGACTTATCTTGAGAGGTATATGAACAAATGGAATAGGGAGATATAAATGGTGAGATAGGTAAACGTGATCGGCACAGGCTTGGAGGACTAAAGGGCCTGTTTTTGTGCTGTTTGGTTCTTTGTTCTTTGATTAAATTTTTCATGTGTACTGGAAATACTCTGAGATGTTTTGAAATATTTTTAAACAAATAATTTCAAATTTCATTCCCCATGAACAATTTTAAGAGAATATCAACACTGCTTGTAAAATAGGTGGGAGAGTGCAAGCAGTCACCACCAGTCCTGGTGGTATTGCTCAGGTCACACCAATGTGAGGTAGGATTTATGTCTGAATGAGGAGCAGAAAGTCTCGTTTGGTTCTTGATGGTTCTCAGAAACGTTGCAATTGGTAAAATTTATACACTGCTTTTTATGATCTCAGGATGACACTAAGTGCTTTCTAGCCAATAAAAAAATGCAAGAATAGTGGGCGCTACTCTGGACATCACACTTTAGGAAGGGCATCATGACTTTCACAGAGCTACCTGGTCTGATTCCATAAAACTTAGCCAAGTCATGGGCAGGCTGGAAGGTCACTCAGAATTTTATGAACTTTCCCTTCAAATCCATCAGCTGAGGACTGTCTGATGATCCGAAATACCTCTGAAATGTTGTCACTTGTAATTTGGTCAATATTAATCTTGCTCCATTGTTCCCTTGGAGCACCACGGACAGGCAGCGATTTGGGAGGGCGTGAAGTTTGAGTGTTAAGTAGTTTTTAACTTTTCTCTTTATTTAAAATAGCGAGCGGGGGTAGTTTTTGCCGTTTTTATTTAAACTAACTAGAAACCGGAAGTCGTCATTAGGAGGCTGCCGGTAGTTGTAGTTTTCTCTGTCTCTATAAATTGGTCCAGAGAGGAAACCCGATACTCTACACAGGTAGAGTATCCCACCCTCCCCCTCCTCTAACCTAATAATAAAAGTGTGTGGGAAGTTTTTTTTTCTCTCTCCTGGAAATTAAAGTATCAGGGATGGCAGTGCAGGCAGTACGTTGCACCTCCTGCGGTATGTACGAGGTGAGGGACACCAGTAGTGTTCCTGCTGATTACACCTGCAGGAAGTGTGCACATTTGCAGCTCCTTGAGGATCGTGTTAAGGAGCTGGAGCTGGAATTAGAGGAACTCAGGGTAATTCGAGAGGTTGAGGAGGATATTGGCAGGAGTAACAAAGAGATAGTCACTCCTAAAAGTGATTCTTGGGTAACTATTAGGAGGAGGGGTAAGAAGCAATCGGGTAGACAATCCCCTGGGGCTGTTCCCCTCCAAAACAAATTTTCTGTCTTGGAGGCTACAGTTGAGGAAGAATCAACTGGAGATGGCCAAAGGGAGCAGGTCTCTGGGGGTGAGCCTGCTGAGAATGCTCAGGTGGGTGGGGGGAATAAGAGATTGGGCCTGGTAATTGGAGACTCCATAGTTAGAGGGACAGATAGGAGAGTAAATAGTAATAAAAGTGACTCAGGGCTGGTGTGTTGCCTCCCAGGGGCCGGGGTCCAGGATGTCGCAGATCGGGTTTTTAAGATTCTTAAGGGAGAGGGGAGTCAGCCCCAAGTCATAGTTCATGTAGGGACACATGATATAGGAAGGACGAGGGAAGGGGATATTAAACAGAAATTTATGGAGTTGGGGTGGAAGCTTAGGGCCAAAACTGGCAGAGTGGTTATCTCTGGACTCTTGCCTGTGCCAAGGGATAGTTTAGAGAAGAACAGAGAGAGGGAATGTTTGAACTCGTGGCTGCGGGGATGGTGCAGGAGGGAGGGGTTCAGGTTCCTGAACAATTGGGACTCATTCTGGGATAGGTGGGACCTCTACAAGAGAGATGGTCTACACCTGAACCAGAGGGGAACTAATATCTTGGGGGGAAAATTTGCTAAGGCTATGCAGGGGGCTTTAAACTGATTCGGGGGGGGTGGGATCCTGAGTAGTTGGGGTGCTAAGAGGGATGAGAGTAAGGGGGTCATAGAGGAAAGCTGTAAAACACAGCAGCATACGGGTGGGGTAGGGCATGGTTTGAAATGCGTATACTTTAATGCAAGGAGTATTCGCAATAAGGGGGAGGAACTTGCAGCTTGGACCAGTACCTGGAACTTCGATGTTGTGGCCATTTCAGAGACTTGGGTAGAGCAGGGACAAGAATGGATGTTGCAGGTTCCGGGGTTCAAATGCTTTAGTCGGAGTAGAGAAGGAGGTAGAAGGGGGGGAGGAGTGGCATTATTAGTCAAAGACTGTATCACAGTGACAGAAAAGAAGTTTGATGAGGACTTGTCTGTTGAGGTAGTATGGGCTGAGATTAGAAACAGGAGAGGAGAGGTCACCCTGTTGGGAGTCTTTTATAGACCTCCTAAAAGTTCTAGAGAGGTTGAGGAAAGGATTGCAAAGTCAATTCTGGTCAGGAGTGTAAGTAATAGGGTAATTGTTATGGGGGACTTTAACTTTACTAATATTGATTGGAATAGCTATAGCTCTAGCTCGTTAGAGGGGTCAGTTTTCGTACAAAGTGTGCAGGAAGGTTTTTTGACTCAGTATGTAGATAGGCCAACTAGAGGTGAGGCTACATTGGATTTGGTGCTGGGCAATGAGCCAGACCAGGTGTTAGGCTTGGAAGTTAGTGAACATTTTGGTGATAGTGACCACAATTCGGTTATGTTCACCTTAGTGATGGATAGGGATAGGCATGAAGCTGGGGGCAGTAGTTATAGCTGGGGGAAGGGTAATTATGAGGCCATCAGGAGAGAATTAGGGTGCATAGATTGGACTAGGAAACTACAGGGACTGGGAACATCTGGAATGTGGAGCTTATTCAAGGAGCAGCTGCTGCGAGTCCTTGATAAGTATGTCCCTGTCAGGCAAGGAGGAAATGGTCGAGTAAGGGAACCTTGGTGTACGAAAAAAGTTGATTTGCTGGTTAAAAGGAAAAAGGAGGTTTATGTCAGGATGAGGCTTGAAGGCTCAGTTAGTGCAATGGATAGCTATAGATTAGCCAGGAGGGAGCTAAAGAGTGAATTGAGGAGAGCTAAGAGGGGACACGAGAAGACTTTGGCTGATAGGATTAAGGAGAATCCTAAAGCTTTCTTTAGATATGTTAAGAATAGAAGATTGGTTAGGGCAAGATTAGGGCCAGTCATAGACAGCAGTGGGAAGTTGTGCGTGGAGCCTGAAGAGATTGGAGAGGCACTGAATAAATATTTCTCTTCGGTATTCACGCAGGGTGATGTAAATGTAGTTATGGAGAACACTGAGGTACAGGGTTGCAAACTGGAAAGTATTGAAGTAGATAGGGAGGATGTGCTAGATATTCTCGAGGGTTTGAAGTTGGATAAGTCCCCTGGGCCGGATGGGATTTACCCTAGGATTCTCTGGGAGGCAAGAGAGGCGATTGCAGAGCCTCTGGCTCTGATCTTCAGGTCGTCGTTGGTTTCGGGTGTGGTTCCGGAGTACTGGAGGATAGCGAATGTGGTCCCGTTGTTCAAGAAGGGGAAGAGAGACCTTCCAGTGAATTATAGGCCAGTGGGTCTTACTTCTGTTGTGAGCAAAGTATTGGAGAGAATAATTAGGTGTCGGATTTATAGTTATTTAGAGAGAAATGAATTGATTGGGGATAGTCAGCATGATTTTGTGAAGAGTAGGTTGTGCCTTACTAACCTCATTGAGTTTTTTGAAAAAGCGACCAAAGAGGTAGATGGGGGTAAGGCGGTTGATGTGGTATATGTGGACTTTAGTAAGGCGTTTGATAAGGTGGCCCATGGAAGACTTCTGCAGAAAATGCAGATGTATGGGATAGAGGGTGATTTAGCTAATTGGATTAGGAATTGGCTAGCAGATAGAAGACAGAGGGTGGTGGTTGATGGGAGATATTCATCGTGGAGTTCGGTGACAAGTGGTGTACCTCGGGTCTGTTTTGGGGCCCCTGCTGTTTGTAATTTTTATAAATGATCTGGATGAGGGTATTGAGGGATGGATTAGTAAATTTGGATTCTTAGTAGTGTTGATGAACAGAGAGATCTTGGTGTGTATGTGCATAGATCCCTGAAAGTAGGCAGTCAAGTCGAGAAGGTTGTTAAGAAGGCATATGGAGTCTTAGCTTTTATTGGTAGGAGGTGCATAGATTGGACTAGGAAACTACAGGGACTGGGAACATCTGGAATGTGGAGCTTATTCAAGGAGCAGCTGCTGTGAGTCCTTGATAAGTATGTCCCTGTCAGGCAAGGAGGAAATGGTCGAGTAAGAGAACCTTGGTGTACGAAAAAAGTTGATTTGCTGGTTAAAAGGAAAAAGGAGGCTTATGTCAGGATGAGGCTTGAAGGCTCGGTTAGTGCAATGGATAGCTATAGATTAGCCAGGAGGGAGCTAAAGAGTGAATTGAGGAGAGCTAAGAGAGGACACGAGAAGACTTTGGCTGATAGGATTAAGGAGAATCCTAAAGCTTTCTTTAGATATGTTAAGAATAGAAGATTGGTTAGGACAAGATTAGGGCCAGTCATAGACAGCAGTGGAAAGTTGTGCGTGGAGCCTGAAGAGATTGGAGAGGTACTGAATAAATATTTCTCTTCGGTATTCACGCAGGGTGATGTAAATGTAGTTATGGAGAACACTGAGGTACAGGGTAGCAAACTGGAAAGTATTGAATTCGATAGGGAGGATGTGCTAGATATTCTTGAGGGTTTGAAGTTGGATAAGTTCCCTGGGCCGGACGGGATTTACCCCAGGATTCTCTGGAAGGCAAGAGAGGAGATTGCAGAGCCTCTGGCTCTGATCTTCAGGTCATCGTTGGTTTCAGGTGTGGTTCCAGAGGACTGGAGAATAGCGAATGTGGTCCCGTTGTTCAAGAAGGGTTAAGAGAGACCTTCCAGGGAATTATAGGCCAGTGAGTCTTACTTCTGTTGTGGGCAAATTATTGGAGAGAATAATTAGGGATCGGATTTATAGTTATTTAGAGAGAAATGAATTGATTGGGGATAGTCAGCATGGTTTTGTGAAGGGTAGGTCGTGCCTTACTAACCTCATTGAGTTTTTTGAAAAAGTGACCAAAGAGGTGGATGGGGGTAAGGCGGTTGATGTGGTATATATGGACTTTAGTAAGGCGTTTGATAAGGTGGCCCATGGAAGACTTCTGCAGAAAATGCAGATGTATGGGATAGAGGGTGATTTAGCTAATTGGATTAGGAATTGGCTAGCAGATAGAAGACAGAGGGTGGTGGTTGATGGGAGATATTCATCGTGGAGTTCGGTGACAAGTGGTGTACCTCAGGGGTCTGTTTTGGGGCCCCTGCTGTTTGTAATTTTTATAAATGATCTGGATGAGGGTATTGAAGGATGGATTAGTAAATTTGCAGATGACACTAAAGTCGGTGGAGTGGTAGATAGTGAAGAGGGGTGTTATAGTTTGCAGAGGGACTTGGACAAGTTGCAGAGCTGGGCCGAGAGGTGGCAAATGGAGTTTAATGTGGAAAAGTGTGAGGTAATGCACTATGGCAGAAATAATAAATGTGTAGAGTATAGGGCAAATGGTAGGATTCTTAGTAGTCTAGATGAACAGAGGGATCTTGGTGTGTATGTGCATAGATCCCTGAAAGTAGGCAGTCAAGTCGAGAAGGTTGTTAAGAAGGCATATGGAGTCTTAGCTTTTATTGGTAGGGGGATTGAATTTCGGAGCCGCAACGTCATGTTGCAACTGTACAAAACTCTAGTGCGGCCGCACTTGGAGTATTGTGTGCAGTTCTGGTCCCCGCATTATAAGAAAGATGTGGAGGCATTGGAGAGGGTACAGAGGAGGTTTACCAGGATGTTGCCTGGTATGGAGGGCAGGTCTTATGAAGAGAGGCTGAGGGATTTGAGGTTGTTTTCGTTAGAAAGGAGGCGGCTAAGAGGGGACCTAATCGAAACATATAAGATGATTAGAGGTTTAGATAGGGTGGACAGTGATAGCCTTTTTCCTAGGATGGAGAAAGCTAGCACGAGGGGACACAGCTTTAAATTAAGGGGTGATAGTTATAGGACGGATATCAGAGGCAGGTTCTTTACCCAAAGGGTGGTTCGGGAGTGGAATGCCCTGCCTGCAGCAGTTGTAGATGCGCCAAGTTTGGTGGCGTTTAAGAGGTTAGTTGATAAGTATATGGAAGAGAAGGGAATGGTTTAGTTTGGAGGGGCATTGCTTTTTATATTGGTCGGCGCAACATCGAAGGCCGAAGGGCCTGTTCTGTGCTGTAATGTTCTATGTTCTATGTTCTATGTTCCATTAGTATCCAAACCTGAAGCTTATGTCATATTAATAAGAAAGGGATGAGTCAGTGGAGGCATGTTGTTGGGATGGGGGGAGGAGTTGGGGGCTTTATTAATGTAATGCCTGAATGTTGTCAATATTTAAAATTCCACAGCTAAGCTGGTGGCTCAGTTGTTAACTGCTCTGTCCAGCATGCAACTGAGCCATACCAAGTGGTCAGAGCCCAAGTTTGGTTCCAACTTTTCCTTGCAATAAATATGGTTGTCACCGATCTTTAAAAGGAAACTTAAAATGAAGAGTTTTCCAGTTCCACAGAATGCCTTGCTATTTAGTGTTTATTATGAGGAGTTTGTGAGCCCATTATCCTTATGGTTACTTGATGCCTTTTGGTGTTAATGAGAATTACTGAGTTTCTCTTGATTTGACCACACTTTCCTTCTTTGGGTTTCTTTGCTTCCAAGATGTTTGGAGATGATGAAAGATGAAGGGATGGAATGGTCTTACTGGGTTTGTTTTTTTTCCCCCTTTTGTATAAGCTTTAATCTGAGCTTAGTGGCCTTACAAGTCTGGAATGAGGTGTTCCTGTAGTGCAACACACTTCTGGGCTAAAATGATTTTTTAAAAAAAATCAGCCAACAGACCATACCAACCACTGAAAATGCATGTGTGTGCGCATTAGGTTAAATGCAGAAGAGAAGTGATCTCTGCTGCAATACATCCAAGGTCTTGTGTCAAACATGGTGAATGCTCACTTGGTTGAAGGCTGTTTGCATCCACGTAAGAAGTCTGACAACATCAGTTTTAAATCCAACCTATTTATTTGATAGTAAACTCATCAGGCAAAGGCCATAGAGCCGAGAGCTTGCGAGTTTACTATCAAATAAATCAGTTGGATTTAAAACTGGTGTTGTCAGACTTCTTACTGTGTTTACCCTAGTCCAACGCCGGCATCTCTACATCATGCATCCATGTACCCCAGCATGTATTATCACAGGAATAAGTATAGTCCATTCAGCCCATTGAGCCTGATCTGACATCCAATTAAATCATGACTTGTACCCAGATCTATTTATCTGTCTTGGCTCCATAATCCCTTACCAAACAAAAAACCCATTCACCCTCAGGTCTGAAATCTCCAACTATACTATCATCCATAGCCCTGCTTGGGGAGAGGATTCTGCACTTCTGTATCAGCATCTTGAATTGTGAAAGGGGAAACTTGAGAAAATAAAATTGCAGTCCCCGTGGAAAGTAGAAGCAATGATACCAATTACATTAATTTGGAATGGCCTGTAATTGATATGCTCCAGCACAGTAACAGACCCAAAGCAATTTTGTTGAGCTACATTTAGAGACAAACGTACCCCAAGGGCTCAGGAAATTCTGTGATTGCTTCATCATCTAACCTCAATTCTCCTGTGATATGTTTCCCCCAAGTGGTGAGACATAATTTCACTGGACTTAAAAAAGTATGTTACATACTCATTTCAATTCATTGTCGCACAGAACATTACTTTGCATCACTGAATACAATAGCATTTCTGCAGTGCTCCACAAGATGAGCCATGTCTGGCATCAAAACACAGAAGCAATAATACGTCCCCAATGTCTATCAAAAGACATTTGCTCAAGTGATAGAATATTGTAACTCAATCATTAGCAGGGCCACATTATCAGAAGTCATGCAATTGGATCTCAGTAATTGAGAATGTACCTATCAATAGTGCTATTGCTGATATGGTCTGATTGGCATGCAAGTAAATTTAATCTACAAATAGACAGCAGAAATGCCAAAACTTCCTGAAGTGGAGAGAAATGGAAAGGAGCAATTATTTCCAAAGACTGAAAAAAAATGAAGTAAACAGTTTGGGAAATAATTATTTCCACTTGATGCCCTTCACTTTAGGAAACATTGATGAAATGCCCCAGGGTGCATAAAGAGCAAATCTATTTATTTCCCTACAAGCTAACAATGAAAACATTAGCGATTAATTTTCCATTTCTGAAACGGCAGTAGCAATTCCATATGCTTGCTCTCTTGTTGTTTTTGTGTCTTTAATGCTAACAATGGTCACTGTACATGTCGCACAATTGACCGTTCTCTTGCTAATGGGAGCACATCAGAATATGTAAAGAAAAGAGACACACATCTATATTTTACAGCTATATCACAAAAGATCATCATAAATAATACATGATGTGACACTTTTGAGCACTTTATTATTTTTAGTGTATTACCTTAATGCCTTCCCAATGTAACTGTCCTTCAGATAAAATTTTATTCAATGAAGAACTCCTCAATGCTGACAGAGTAGTTCTGAAATACTGCGGGGCCATTTCCATATCATAAATGTAGAATTATACTTGCTATAAAGGGAAAAAAAAATAAATCAGTAAGACATTGTCATATTAATGGTAGAAAAGATGACAGTGTGACAGGCTATTTTTTATTCCCTTCATACAGCATTTTAAACTGACTTTCTCTAGCCCATAGCAATTATGACAATAATGTCGGGTTTATTATTGAGATAATCGAGAAACTAAACTACCATGACTAATGATGGTTTTGATTCAGATTCATTTTCCGGGATTTAACAATGCTGGATCTAGCATGGGAAACAGCTGATAGATAAATCTAGTGTTTGCACTGGAACATTTCTATTTGTTTACTGTTCAATTTTGCTGTGGAGAAGCAAAGATTGCAAACATCTCTTCAAATGGAAACTATCTGAGGAAAACACATGGATTCAATGCCAGCAGCCGTTAGGTAATCCTTCTGCTAACCCCTGAAGTCTATTCAAAAGGCCTGGTGCATTCTAATCTCGACAATACATCCCTTTCATGTGGGAGATTATTGAGCATTCTGCTCCCACGTGTGCTCTTAGTCTGCAGCCAGATGTAGGTGAAGAGAATGGTACGCAAAGCCCTTACACATGGGAATACATTTATTCAAAAACATTCAAAATGGCATTTTTGTTTCTCGTGAAAAAACTGAGCAAAATTCTGCTGAGGTATAGAGACATAGAGACAAACATTGGGAAAAAAAATGATGAACACCTGCGATATATGTAAAAGAAAATGGGCAATTCGCAGTTGGCTTGCTGAAGTTCAGATTTATCTTCCTTTACCTGAATTAAGCACTTAAAATATTGTAAAATGATAAGTTGGAATTTGGATTGGAAAATTAATTCAAACAATGCACTTTTATAGTTCTTTCGTTTAAGTTTCATTCACAGTTGATAAGAATCAAAGATGATAGAAAGATGATTCGCAGCAAATGGAGTGGGATTAACCGCACAACTCGCCATGTGTTTTACAGCAGTGGGAGATGATGGGATCTCCTGGTGCCACCATTGTCAGTGGGGTTTCCCATTAAGTGCATCCCTTGCTGCTGGAAAACCACAGCAGGTGCATGAACTTGGCAGGACTGGAAGATTCTGCCAGTGTGAATGGCTGGAAAGTGCCATGTGTTGTTGACTATACACATATTGAAATTTTATAGCGATCAAATGGCTATCTCTAATATTTTCATCACTGATCATTGCATTGTTATGTTGAAATGTTTAAATACATTGAACTCAATGCAATAGTTTATAGAATCATAGCAGCCCTACAGTGCAGAAGGAGGCCATTTGGCTCATTGAGTCTGCACTGACCACAATCCCACAGAAGCCCTATCACCATAACCTCATGCATCTATGCTACCTAGTCCTCCTGATACTAAGGGACAATTTGGCATGGCCAATCCACCTAACCCGCACATCTTTGGACTGTGGGAGGAAACCGGAGCACCAAGAGAAAACCCACACAGACATGGGGGGAATGTGCAAATTCTACACAGACGATGACCCAAAGCCAGAATTAATCCCAGGTCCCTGGCATTGTGAGCAGTGATGCTAACCACTGTGCCGCCGCACCTACCTTATCATATCATTATATCAAAGCACCCAAGGTAAAATTTAAAATTTATCACTACCTTTATCAACGTTTATATATCACCTCCAATTTACATTTTAACAATGAAAATTGGTAAGTATACTGTTGTGGATATTGATTGATGTTGAAAGGAATGCAAACAGAAAGTATATTAAATTTCACAGCTCATTATATACACATATTTGTCTACACTCCAAAAAAAGTACTCTAGATAATTCCCAAGGCATCTTTTGTGGTCATAATGAATCTTACTTTCATCTTATCATCAGAAGATAAGACACATTTAGTAATAGGAGGAAAACATCAGGTCTAACAAACCTATTCTTTTCAGTTCAGCAATGAAAGTCTATGAAAGCTGTTATTGCTATAACTGCTGAGCTAGCTGTCCCTGGAACGATCCCTGACCAAAGAACCCATTGTGCTTCATAGTATTGGCTAAATTTCCCATTATGCTTTGGGTCTCAGCTGTTCACAATATATATCAATAATTTGGATGTGAGGATAAACTGGAATATTTCCAAGTTCAAGGATGATACAGAGCTAAGTGGGAATGTATGCTTGAGGAAGATGTAAAGTGGCTACAGGAAGATTTGAACAGAATAGTGAGTAGGCAAGAACATGACAGATGGAATATAATGTGGAAAAATGTGAGGCAATCCATTTTGATGGAAGGAACAGATGTACAGAGAATTTCCTAAATGGTAAGAAATTAGAAAGTGTAGATGTACAAAGGTACTTGGGCATTCTTGTCGATAAGTCACTGAAGACTAACTGAAAGTACAAGCTAGTAGGAAGGCTGAAGAAATGTTAGCCTTTATTACAAGAAAATTTGAGCACAGGAATAGTGAGGTCTTGCTTCAATTACATAGGATTGTGGTCAAACTGCACCTTTAGTACTGTGTGCAGGTTTGATCCCTTTACCTCAGAAAGAATATAATTGTCATAGAGGGAGTGCAACAGAGTTTCACCAGAGTTGCCCTATGAAGAGAGATGGGGCAAATTGGACCCCTATTCTTTAAAATCTTGAAGACTGAGTTGAAGCCTGAAAAATACTTAAAGGGACAAACAGAGTAGATGCAGATAAGGGGTAGATTCTCCTCAAAAAAACTCTACGTGCCGGATCTGTGTAAAAACTGGAGTAAATCCCTTTTTTTTCATTTTCAAAATGATTCTCAACACTCTGTGCACTGTTAAGTGCATGAGATCACAACTCATTAAAAATCAAGGAACAGGGCCTATTCTTACCCAAGTGGCTGATAGCGTAGCACTGAGTGGGCCACCATGTGTGTGCCAATCTATCAGCACCAATATCGACATATGCGCAATAGTCCCATACAGCCGGCCTCCCGATTGCTGGCCAGCTCGATTGCTGGCTAACACAGCAATCCCCATCACTAGCCATGTGACCTCCCCATGCTTTGATCAGTGGCCTACCATATCCGGGCCAGCCTTGCCTCCCTACTGTCCCCACCCTCCCTAACTGCTTGGCAATCCCAATGTCCCAGTCCTGTCAACAACCTTTCCAACCCCCTTCAATCCCAAACACTCACCCCCATTGCATCCTCAACTCCGGCCAATTTTCCCATCCTGATGGCCTCCCCCTGTCAGCCACTGCTGAGTGCAGAGTATCAGCAGGAGCCTTCCACCCTCATTGATCTCCCCCACCAGAGACACTTCCCCTTATAGGCCCCATCCCCTATATGTCCCACCCTCTTGGCAATGCTCAATGCCTGATGGGTACAAAGAACAAAGAACAAAGAACAAAACAGCACGGGAAACAGGCCCTTCGGCCCAACGAGCCTGCGCCACCACCCCGATGATCCCACCTCTACCTGTGATCCCTGTCTATGTTTATAGATCTATGGATTAAAAACCAAATTTGAGACGATTTAGGGAGAATTTGTTTTGCCAGTTAGCCTAAGAGCACATCTTTGGGATGTTGGGAGGAAACCGGATCACCCAGAGAAAACCCATGCAAGCACGGGGAGAATGCGCAAACTCCCACAGACACAGGCCCAAATCCATGTATATGCACAGCGCAGAGATAGTCACTGAGCTGTCATGTTGCCCATCAATTGGTCCAGGTCAAGCGTACACTAACGACATGAAGCACTAGGATACTCTTGAAAAGAAAACCAAAAATAGCCCTCTCACGACCCATCGCGTGTATGCCCCTTGTTAGACAACAAGGTGGACCAAAGCACTTGTAGGATAAAAACAAGTACATCAATATCATCAACTATTTACACACTTCCCAGGGACTCCCAAGGCTCATGATCCCTATTTTAAATCAGTTTTCTATACCCCTCCATTCCCATTCTGTTCATGTGCCCATCTAAGTATTTCTTAAATAACTCCAGAGTACCTGCCTCCACCACTTTACTTGGCAGCGCATTCCATACCCCCACCACCCTCTGTGTGAAAAAACTCCCTCTAGCATCCAAATTATACCTTACCCCCCTCACCCTAAGCCCGTGACCCCTCGTGCTATTCGAGTCCATCCTAGGAAAAAGCTTAACCCTGTTTACTCTATCTATACCCCTCATAATCTTGTACACCTCTATTAGATCTCCTCTAAGTCTACGTCTTTCTAAGGAAAACAGTCCCAATTTGCCTAACCTCTTCTTGTAACTCAGACCTTCCATACCAGGCAGCATCCTGGTAAACCTCCTCTGCACTCTCTCCAGACTCTCCACATCCTTCCGGTAGTAAGGCGACCAGAACTGGATGCAGTATTCCAAATGAGGTCTAATCAATGCTTTATATAACTGCAACATTAAAGGCCAGCTCTTGTACTCTATACCCCTTCCTATAAAGGCTAGCATACTTCATGCTTTCTCCACTTGCTCTGCCAGCTTCAGAGATTTGTTCACCTGCACCCCCAGGTGCCTCTGCATTTCAATACCCTTAATAGGTCTACCCTTTGTCATGTACCTCCCCCCTACATTCTATCTCCCGAAATACATCACCTTGCATTTATCAGGACACTTTGCCCCTTGGATAGTTCTGGGGGCTAAGCCAGCCTTTATTCCCAATCTCCATCATCCTCCTTCACTCCAGTGGGGTTGAGCTGTCTGTTCCCTGCCAGAGGGGGAGAGGAGGTCCATAGGACAGGTTAGCCAGCCCGGAGACTTCATTCCCAGGCCCGCTATTGCTTTGTTAATGCCCATTAGCATAATTTATACAGCTCCATAACAATTTCTGGCATCCAGCAGCCAGAAACTCGCGGAGGCCATGGTGTCCTATGGTTAACGCGCTACATGGTTTTGGGTTGAATCTCCCGGCCTTCCACACTGCTCTAGCTAACAGAATCACCTCCAAGATGTTTTACTTGGCTGGGGAGTCTTGAACCAGGAGGCCCAATTTCAAATTAAGGGGGATGCTATTTTGGACCGAGGTGCAGATAATGGCTATAAAAGGCAGTGAAGTGTCTGATCAACAATGATCGTATTGAATGATGGGACAGGTTGATGGGCCAAATGGCCTATTCCTGTTGCTATCTTTTTAAAGATCTCCCATAATCAGATTTGCCCATTTTAAAGCTATTAATGCACATGTCATCCACATGCCTGCATGGGGGAATGGGCTGTTGGGGTGGAGGGGGGAGGGGGGAGTGGAGTGAAGTGACCTGTCACATATTTATTCTCTGAAAAGCTGGGCTTGTATTTGTGTCCATCCCAGCTGATAGGTGCTTCCAAATCCCATGGAAAATTCTCTGGTTGTCTTGCTGATCAGGGCACTCAATCCCGATTCGGGAGAATCAGGCCCCACGTTTTGCTACAATCAAGTCAATCATCTATACCGATGCATTGCTCTTGAAAAAGTTGTCCCTCCAATCCACACTCCGAGGCAAATGGAGCAGATTATGTTATTGGTCTGAAAGGTCAGGAGTAATATTACCTGAATCAAACTGTCCCCTTTCAGTTGTATAAGCTGAATGAAACAATGGCTACTGGTAGAGAAACCTAAACATAGAATAGATCATAGAATCATACAGTGCAGAAAGAGGCCCTTCAGCCCATTGAGTCTCCACAGAGCACAATCCCACCCAAGCTCTACCCACATATCCGTACATCCCTACACATATCTCTATACATCTCAAGACACTAAGGGGCAATTTTAGCATGGCCAATCAACCTAACCTGCACATCTTTGGGCTGTGGGAGGAAACTGGAGCACCCGGGGGAAACCCACATAGACACAAGGAGAATGTGCAAACTCCAAACAGACAGTGATCTGAGTCGAGAATCGAACCCAGGTCGCTGGAGCTGTGAAGCAGCATTGCTAACCACTGTGCTACCATGCTGTCCCAAACATCTGGATTCCTTTTCGATTCTTCACCCCCTCTTTGAGGTAGAATCAGTGCAGAAGGACGCCATTTGACCCATCAAGTCTGCACTGACCAGAATCCCACCCAGGCCCTATTTCTACAACCCCAAGTATTTACCTGCTAATCCCCCAACACTAGGGGCAATTTAGCCTGGCCAATCAACCTAATTTACTCATCTTTGGACTGTGGGAAGGATCTAGAGCTCCCGGAGGAAATTCACATAGACACAGGGAGAATGTGCAAATTCCATACAGACAGTGACTGAGGCTGGAATTGAACCCAGGTCCCTGGTGCTGTAAGGCAGCAGTGTGAACCATTATGCCACCATGCCACTCGTGACACCGTACCGCTGCTAGTTGCATGTGCTGTCTTGGATGAAGGCAGGTGGCTTATTGATGTTCACAGTGGGTGCCTCCTGGGCTGTTGTTGTTGTTAAGAGTGTGATTACTGCTGCTGTTGTCATCCAGATTGCCATTGCTCTGAGGATTTGTCTGAAACACAATCGTTAAGTGAGCTGCTGTTTGCTTTTCTGCTGACAGAAACAGACTGTGCGATATTAGGTTTCATCTGTGACCAATGCTTCCAAACCTACATATGTGTTGCTAGCACTAAGGCCTTTGCCATCACAGGATAGATCCCAGTGCTTTTCTGCTGCCGCCTTAACTGTCTTCTACTCGTAACATGTCTTGGGGAAACTGCTCCCCATCACCTTTTTTCAAATTCTGCTCCCTCCTGTTCCTACCTTACTTTGGACTTCAATTCATTCAGTGTAATGCAATCTACAGTGCACCTTCTTACCCTATCTTTCAGTGTCCCACTGCCTTCACTTCCAGCAGCAGATTCCTCAAGGATCCATTTATCATGGCCTGTCATCATGGAGTTAATCCTGCAGTCCTACTTCTTGTAGCTTGCAGGCACATTAATATGGTCAATAGTACATCCACCTATCCTTTTTAGAAAGATTTAGAAGAATGAAGAGTGGGGAAATCTTATAGAAACATAGAAACTATGAAAGGAGTAGATAAGATAGGAGCAGGGAAGTTGTTTCCACTGGAGGGTGAAACAAGAACTAGGGGCATGGCCTCAAAATAAGGAGGAGCAGATTTAGGACTGAGTTGAGGAAGAACTTCTCCACACAAACGATTGTTAATCTGTGGAATTCCCTGCCCAGTGAAGCAGTTGAGGCTACCTCATTGAATGTTTTTAAGACAAAAGTAGATTGAATTTTGAACAGTGAAGGAATTGAGCATTATGGTGAGTGGGCGGGTAAGTGGAGCTGAGCCCACAAAAAGATCCACTATGATTTTATTGAATGGTGGAACAGGCTCGAGGGGCCAGATGGCCTACTCCTGCTCCTAGTTCTTAAGTTCTTATGTTTTCCCACTCTCCATTATTGTTATTGAGTAAATTGTTATTGAAATCTACTTCTTCAATTGTCTCAACCAAAGACTCCTTGTTAATTTTTTTTAGCCCACTCCCACCCTGCATCATCTTCAAAATCTTTTCAAATTGGTCAGTGTCATTAATTGTTTAAAGATGTTTTGTTACTCCTTAGACCCTAAGAACCATTTCATACCAAAGGGAATTGCTGTCTCTTGATCCTTGTTGTTGCCCCCAGCACAGAACTTTCCTCTCCTGCCCACCACGGGAATCGTACTGGGTGGGGCATAGACCATGCAAAGATCCGTTGATCTCAGGCGAGATTTTCTGGTCTTGGGGCAAACGCAGTTGGAAAATGCTGCCAATGTCTCAGGTGATTGCCAGATTATCAAATTCAGTTTGTCCTCTAATGTTATCTGCTATCCTTAATCATTTCCTTAGACTGTCTGACACATGCAGTAGTTACCATCTTATCTCATTCTGTTTGTCTGGAGGGACTTTGCAATCCAATTAAATATTGACATAATGGGCAGAATTTTACCAGCACGTCCACCCGTGTTTTGCATGCCCTCCCGAGGCTAATGGAGAATGCCGTTCTCCGAACCTCGCTTGTACCCAAAATCAGGGCGGGTCTGCCAGTAAAATTCTGGCCAATATCTTTAAAAAAAGAAATCGAACATTTCTATTTATTTCAAGGCATTAACATGTTTTGCTTTCTTGCTTTCTTTCTCTTAAACCACATTTTCTTTTCCTCAAAAGTGACCATCAGATTGTACCTGAACTTTTTTCATTTCATATCCATCCTGACTTCAGATAATGGAGATTTTAAACCTTTCTTTTTTCAACACAGAAACTTGCAGCATTTGGAATTAGTATCAATTGGTGTCAAAGCTTTTAAAATAAGAATTCCCTTTCCTTTTTGATAGGCTCAAATCTTTAAATTTTGTAAGAGATGTTCAACCCAAAGTCAATCCAGCTTGGGATCAGATGTATCAAATTTGTAAATTGTACAATCAAAATTATAACTATCCCTTTGCCAGGCGTGAACTTATATTCTGATTAAAAATCCCACTTGTTTATCAGCAGGTAGGCTGGAATTCTTCAGTCACTGCTGCCGGCAGGATTCACAGAACACAGAATCCCTACAGGACAGAGGAGGCCATTCAGCCCATCAAGTATGTGCCAACAACAGGCCCTATCCCACAGCCCCATGTATTTACTCTGCTAATCCCCTTGTCACCAAAGGGATAATTTATCATGGCCAGTCAATCTAACCCGCACATCTTTAGAGTGTGGGAGGAATGCTTGAGGATCTGGGTTTGTACTCATTGGAGTTTAGAAGGATGAGGGGGGATTTTACTGAAACTTGTAGGATACTGCAAGGCTTGGATAGAATGGGCGTGGAGAGGATGTTTCCACTAGTAGGAAAAAAAGAGAGCCAGAGGGCACAACCTCACACTAAAATGACAAACCTATAAAACAAAGATGAAGAGGAATTTCTTTAGCCAGAGAGTGGTGAATTTGTGGGACTCTTTGCCACAGAAGGCTGTGGAGGCCAGGTCATTGAATGTCTTTAAGACAGGGGTCGATAGATTCTTGATTAATAAAGGGATCAGGGATTATGGGGAAAAGGCAGGAAAATGGGGATGGGAAAAATATCAACCATGATTGAACACTGGAGCAGACTCCAAAGGCTGAGTGGCCTAATTCTACTCCTATGTCTTATGATCTTATAAACCAGGGCACCCAAGTTCTCTGGATCTGCTGTAGTGAATAGAAATTTGGCTGAGCACCAAATTCACCAATCTTGCCTACAGCAGAGACAAGGTGTGAACAGCTGGAAAGCTCTGGCCATCTTCTTCAACTTAGCTGACATCATCATTTTTCAAAGAGAACTTGCTGGAAGATCTGATACTCATTGGTCGGTGCATTTATCTCAGATCTCTTCTTTGCAAGGTAACAATCAGTCCGAATGGATTGTTTTATTGTCTTTTAAAGTAAAATGAATCCTCTAAGCTATGATGATTCCCTTGCATTGAAAATCTTGAGATAAATTCTCAGATTCTTAAAGCTGCTGGATCTCTTGCTATAATTGTGGTTACCTCTTAATAAAGCATAAAGGTTCATTCTGCTTGAGGCAAAATGGAATAATTCAGCAGCCTGAAAGCTCATGCTGATATCAGAAAGTTAATTCCCTGCTAGCTTACAAGACAGTGATGCAAAGACTGGTTTATTTCAAACACTGGAAGAACCTATTGTATCTTTAGAGCACATTCAAATTGTTGACTGGAAATCTCAATTCAAATCTTGTATATTGAAAAACTAGTTTGTTTGATTACGTTGTCTTAATAAATACACTAATTAAATAATCTTTAGGCACTAATAAATAATCTTTAAATTTTAAAACTTTAAACTTTAATCTGACTCATAATCCTTAGTGTGAGGCCTTTAATCTAAATTCTGGAATTTTACTGCTATTTCCACCAGTAGGATTTTCCAGTCCCATAGATTCCACTGTTCCGCTGCTGTCAAACACTGCTGTCAAACACATCTTGTGGGTGTGTGGAAAATTCCATCCAGAGGCTGGATTCTTGTCACCATTCACGCCGACAGGATTTTCCCTTCCTGTGCACTGAATAGAGATTTGGCTAATCGCCAAATTCTCCAGCCTCACTTTGGCAGGAGCGTGGTACGAATCACACCCAAAGCTCTGAAATTCCACCCACAATTAATAATTCAGGAAAGAAAGCACATTAAAGCTCATGCAATTCTTCATTGCAGACAAACACAAACATATATAAAGGTATATACATTTTCAATCTTATAACAATTTATTTTAACAATTTCAAACTTGCAAACTCTAAGTGAAACCTCAAGTTGCAATGGGGGAGAAAGAAATCTTCCAGACTTCTACAAAATAGCCAAAGCTCACATTTTCTCAGCCCGTGTTTATCTCTGTTTGTTACACCCCTAGGGGTAACTCTTGTTGTCTCTTTCTCTCTTTTTCATTTTCTCTTGAGAACAAAAGCTTTAGTGACTCACATTAATTAAAACACATTTTCATCTTTTAAATTATTTATCAAAAAATTCAGTGAGTGACCCTTTGTGTTTCCAATCTAAATTTTATCTGACATGGCTATCGTAATGTTTACAATCTGACTACCATCAGTTAGGATATGGTCCTCCTCTGTTATTCTGCCAATTTGTGATCGGAAAGACTCCTTTTGCCTGTTGGTTAGGAAGTGGTGCTATCCCATTATGCCCTATTGGTTAGGAAATGGTTCTTATCCTGTTACTTTGCTGGTTCTTTAGGAAACAGTCCCACTCAATTTACTTTACCAGTTAGCAAACAATTTTTGCCATTTTACCGTGCTAGTTCAATAAGGAATTAATAAAGAACAAAGAACAAAAAACAAAACAGCACAGGAAACAGCCCTTCAGCCCAACAAGCCCGTGCCGCCACTCCGATGTTCCCACCTCTACCCGCGATCCCTGTCTATGTTTATAGATCTATGGATTAAAAACGAAATTTGAGACAATTTAGAAGCCAAACCAAGCTGTGGTGCATCCAGAAAGGATGCTTTCTATGGTACTTCTGTAAAAGTAGGCAAGAGTCATGGCTTACATCCCAAATTTCCTTAGCGATCTCAGAAAGGAGAAGTGTTAGTGGGCTTTTTTTAACTATAGCATCAATATGCAGGGATTAGCACAGATTGTCGATGATCTGTCATACTCCTGAAGTCACAGTGTTACTCTGATAACAGAGACTGCTTTTTCTCAACTTTTATTCCTCATTCTCTCATTCTTCCTTCCTTTTATGGGATGTTCCAATTTCATCTCTTTTATTGGCTAAAAAGAGCAATTCATCTTGCGCCACCCTACCTCTATAATGAGAGCCATACAGATTAGAGATAAGTGTTCATCCTTTCATTTCCTGACCCTCTTAGAATTTACATTGCATTGCAAATATTTAATGCATCTCTTCCAGATACAAAGAAGACATGAAGAAAATCACTTTCGCTTTTCAACATACTTTAACCCAACTAATCTATTAAGATCAAAAGTTAAGACTATTTCTTATTATGATATCAGAGAATAACAAATTTCTATGGTACAAATCAATTAAAGTAATCCATTGTTTGTTTAAATCTGAGTGTCATTTTAAGTTCAGACTGCTCTTAGCCATTCTTTCAAACTGATGTTAAAAAGCATCTAATTGTATTGCGGACCATTAAGACATATACAGCTGCTTTAACTCAACACTTAAAGCAACTCTGTAACAGAATTAAAAAAAATCTTCAAACATCTCCTTCCTGTTCACCCATAATTTTGATCATTAATTGTCAAACAGAAATTCAACACAACCCTTTTAAAATTGGTTAAGAAATAAATTCCAAATACATTACAGATTCCAAAAATTATTAGAATTATCAGAATCTTACACTAATGTACAGGGCAGTACATAAATTTTGATGTGGGCTGTACACAGCAGCTCAGGGCTCTAGGCTTCACTGCCATTGCTGGGATTTCCAATGTACAGGGAGCAGTGGACAGGACACACATCACCTTGCAGTTCCCCATGTGCAGGACTGCAGCAGTCTGTGAACAGGAAGGGGCTCCACTCTATGTGCAGATTGAGTGTGACCATCTCATGCAGATCATGCAGGTTGATGCATGCCATCCAGGGAGTGTCCATGACATAGAACATAGAACATAGAACATTACAGCACAGTATAGGCCCTTCGGCCTTCAATGTTGTGCCGAGCTATCTGCAATCCCAAGATCAAGCTATCCCACTCTCTATAATTCTGGTGTGCTCCATGTGTCTATCCAATGACCGCTTGAAAGTTCCTGAAGTGTCCGACTCCACTATCACAGCAGAGAGTCTATTCCACACTCCAACCAGTCTCTAAGTGAAGAATCCACCTTGGACATCCCTCCTATATCTCCCTCCATGAACCTTATAGTTATGCCCC
This sequence comes from Sphyrna mokarran, assembly GCA_024679065.1. Taxonomy (NCBI): domain Eukaryota; kingdom Metazoa; phylum Chordata; class Chondrichthyes; order Carcharhiniformes; family Carcharhinidae; genus Sphyrna; species Sphyrna mokarran. The sequence goes on from JAGIQG010000001.1 coordinate 35,344,236, forward strand.
CAAGTGACAGCTACATCCACCAGAGGAAACAGTCTTTGCACATCCACTCTATCAATCCCCCTCATCACCTTATAAACCTCTATTAAGTCTCCTCTCATCCTCCTCCACTCTAAAGAGAAAAGCCCCAGCTCCTTCAACCTTTCTTCATAAGACTTACCTTCCAAACCAGGCAGCATTCTGGTAAATCTCCTCTGCACACTCTCTCCAATGCTTCCACATTCTTCTTATAGTGAGGTGAAAAGAACTGAACACAATATTCCAAATGTGAACTCACCAATGTCTGGTATAGTTGCGGCATAACCACATAACCCCATGGCTCTTAAACTCAAACCCTCTGTTAGTAAATACTAAGGCAAGGCAAGAAAACTATTGTATCTCTTACCACTAAAATACAAAAACCATTTTTAATTTGAGGAATGATGTTGGAAAGCTGATTCTCATATTGGCCATATACAGCTTTATGCTCAAAAGTCAGGCATCCTCGGGCTCTTTGAAGACCAGCCCAGGCTCTCGGGATGGCTACTGGACGATAAGGGTTACTCACTAAGATCATGGCTAATGAACTTAGTGAGTAATCTACATTGGGTTTGGTGCTGGGCAATGAGCCAGACCAGGTGTTAGACTTGGAAGTTGGTGAACATTTTGGTGATAGTGACCACAATTCGGTTACGTTCACCTTAGTGATGGATAGGGATAGGCATGATGCTGGGGGAATGGTAATTATGAGGCCATAAGGAGGGAATTAGGGTGCATAGGTTGGACTAGGAAACTACAGGGACTGGGCACATCTGAAATGTGGAGCTTATTCAAGGAGCAGCTACTGCGAGTCCTTGATAAGTATATCCCTGTCAGGCAAGGAGGAAATGGTTGAGTAAGGGAACCATGGTGTACTAAAAAAGTTGATTCGCTGGTTAAAAGGAAAAAAGAGGCTTATATCAGGATGAGGCTTGAAGGCTCAGTTAGTGCAATGGATAGCTATAGATTAGCCAGGAGTGAGCTAAAGAGTGAGTTGAGGAGAGCTAAAAGGGGACACGAGAAGACTTTGGCTGATAGGATCAAGGAGAATCCTAAAGCTTTCTTTAGATATGTTAAGAATAGAAAATTGGTTAGGGCAAGGTTAGGGCCAGTTATGGACAGCAGTGGGAAGTTGTGCTTGGAGCCTGAAGAGATTGGAGAGGCACTGAACAAATATTTCTCTTCGGGGAGATGTAAATGTAGCTGTGGAGAACACTGGGATACAGGTTTGCAAACTGGAAAGTGTTGAAGTAGATAAGGAGGATGTGCTAGATATTCTTGAGGGTTTGAAGTTAGATAAGTCCCCTGGGCCGGACGGGATTTACCCTAGGATTCTCTGGGAAGCGAGAGAGGAGATTGCAGATCCTCTGGCTCTGATCTTCAGGTCGTCGTTGGTTACGGGTATAGTGCCGGAAGACTGGAGGATAGCGAATGTGGTCCCATTGTTCAAGAAGAGGAAGAGAGACTTTCCGGGGAATTATAGGCCGGTGAGTCTTACTTCTGTTGTGGGCAAAGTATTGGAGAGAATTATTAGGGATAGGATTTATAGTTATTTAGAGAGAAATGAATTGATTGGGGATAGTCAGCATGGTTTTGTGAAGGGTAGGTCGTGCCTTACTAACCTTATTGAGTTTTTTGAAAAAGTGACCAAAGAGGTGGATGGGGGTAAGGCAGTTGATGTGGTATATATGGACTTTAGTAAGGCGTTCGATAAGGTGCCCCATGGAAGGCTTCTGCAGAAAATGCAGATGTATGGGATTGAGGGTGATTTAGCTAATTGATTAGGAATTGGCTAGCTGATAGAAGACAGAGGGTGGTGGTTGATGGGAGATATTCATCATGGAGTTCGGTTACAAGTGGTGTACCTCAGGGATCTGTTTTGGGGCCCCTGCTGTTTGTAATTTTTATAAATGATCTGGATGAGGGTATTGAAGGATGGATTAGTAAATTTGCAGATGACACTAAAGTCAGTGGAGTGGTAGATAGTGAAGAGGGGTGTTATAGTTTGCAGAGAGACTTGGACAAGTTGCAGAGCTGGGCCGAGAGGTGGCAAATGGAGTTTAATGTGGAAAAGTGTGAGGTAATTCACTTTGGCAGGAATAACAAATGTGTAGAGTATAGGGCTAATGGTAGGACTCTTAATAGTGTTGATGAACAGAGGGATCTTGATGTATGTGTGCATAGATCCCTGAAAGTTGGCAATCAAGTCGATAAGGTTGTTAAGAAGGCATACGGAGTCTTAGCTTTTATTGGTAGGGGGATTGAATTTCGGAGCCGCAACGTCATGTTGCAACTGTACAAAACTCTAGTGCGGCCGCACTTGGAGTATTGTGTACAGTTCTGGTCCCCGCGTTATAAGAAAGATGTGGAGGCATTGGAGAGGGTACAGAGGAGGTTTACCAGGATGTTGCCTGGTATGGAAGGCAGGTCTTATGAAGAGAGGCTGAGAGATTTGAGGCTGTTTTCGTTAGAAAGAAGGCGGCTAAGAGGAGACCTTATTGAAACATATAAGATGATTAGAGGTTTAGATAGGGTGGACAGTGATAGCCTTTTTCCTAGGATGGAGAAAGCTAGCACGAGGGGACATAGCTTTAAATTAAGGGTGGTAGTTATAGGACAGATGTCAGAGGTAGGTTCTTTACCCAGAGGGTGGTAAGGGTATGGAATGCCTTGCCTGCTTCAGTTGTAGATGCGCCAAGTTTGGTGGCGTTTAAGAGGTTAGTAGATAAGTTTATGGATGAAAGGGGAATGGTTTAGGTTAGAGGGTCACTGCTTGTTCCTAATTGGTCGGTGCAACATCGAAGGCCAAAGGGCTTGTTCTGCGTTGTAATGTTCTATATTCTATGTTCTAATGATGCCTGTACGCAGGCCTGAGACCGAAGCAGAGACTTACTACAAGCCATCAGCAGGTGCGTGAACACCAGATTTATCAACCGCACTTACAAGACAGTCCCGAACATCACCCAAGCACAACGCAAGGCCATCCGTGCTCTCAAGACCAACCGCAACATTGTCATCAAACCAGGAGACAAAGGAGGCGCCAATGTCATACTGAACAGAACGGACTACTGTGAAGAAGTGTACCGACATCTAAACAATGAGAAACACTACAGACAGTTACCAGCAGATCCGACCAAAGAACACACTCGTCAACTCAACACTCTGATCAAAACCTTTGATCCGGACCTTCAGAACACCCTCCGGGCTCTCATTCCACATACTCCCCGCATTGGAGATCTCTACTGCCTCCCAAAGATACACAAGGCAAACATACCCGGCCGTCCCATCGTATCGGGCAATGGGACCCTGTGTGAGAACCTCTCCGGCTATATCGAGGGCATCCTGAAACCCATTGTACAAAGAACCCCCAGCTTTTGTCTTGACACTACGGACTTCCTACAGAAACTCAGCACACATGGAGCAGTTGAACCAGGGACACTCCTTGTCACAATGGATGTCTCGGCGCTCTACACCAACATCCCCCACGACGATGGTATTGCTGCAACTGCCTCAGTACTCAATGCCAACAACTGCCAGTTTCCAGATGCAATTTTACAACTCATCCGCTTCATCTTGGACCACAATGTCTTCACCTTCAACCATCAGCTTTTCATCCAGACACACGGAACAGCCATGGGGACTAAATTCGCACCTCAGTATGCCAACATCTTCATGCACAGGTTCGAACAAGACTTCTTCACCACACGAGATCTCCAACCAAGGTTATATACTAGATACATTGATGACATCTTTTTCCTTTGGACTCATGGTGAACAATCATTGAAACAACTGTATGATGATATCAACAAGTTCCATCCCACCATCAGACTCACCATGGACTATTCTCCAGAATCAGTTGCATTCTTAGACACACGCATCTCCATCAAGGACGGTCACCTCAGCACCTCACTGTACCGCAAACCAACAGAAAACCTCACAATTCTCCACTTCTCCAGCTTCCACCCTAGACGTTCCCTATGGACATTCCCTATGGACAAGCCATTCCCTATGGACAAGCCCTCCATATACACAGAATTTGCTCAGATGAGAAGGATCGTGACAGACACCTCCAGACGCTGAAGGATGCCCTTGTGAGAACAGGATATGGCGCTCGACTCATCGATCGACAGTTCCGACATGCCACAGCGATAAACCGCACTGACCTCCTCAGAAGACGAACACGGGACACGGTGGACAGAGTACCCTTTGTTGTCCAGTACTTCCCCGGAGCGGAGAAGCTACGACATCTTCTCCGGAGTCTTCAACATATCATTGATGATGATGAACATCTCGCTAGGGCCATCCCCACCCCCCCACTTCTTGCTTTCAGACAACCGCACAACCTCAAACAGATCATTGTTCGCAGCAAACTACCCAACCTTCAGGAGAACAGTGACCACAATACCACACAAACCTGCCACAGCAACCTCTGCAAGACATGCCAGATCATAGACATGGACGACATCATCAAACGTGAGGATACCATTCACCAGGTGCACGGTACATACTCTTGCAACTCGGCCAACGTTGTCTACCTGATACGTTGCAAGAAAGGATGTCCCGAAGCATGGTATATTGGGGAGACCATGCAGACACTACGACAGCGGATGAATGAGCATCGCTCAACAATCACCAGGCAAAACAGTTCCCTTCCTGTGGGCGAACACTTCAGCAGTCATGGGCATTCGGCCTCCGACCTGCGGGTAAATGTTCTTCAAGGGGGCTTTCGTGATACACGACAGCGCAGAGTCGCTGAACAGAGACTGATAGCCAAGCTCCGCACACATGAGGACGGTCTTAACAGGGATCTTGGCTTCATGACACACTATCTGTAACCCCCGTAACTTGCCTGGGTTAGCAAAAAGCCTCACTTACTGTGCTGTCTGGAGAAAATACACAATTCTCTAACAATGCTCAGGATTCCCTTCACACACATTGTTAGCCACTTTAACACTTGAATAGCAGGTTAGATGTAAGGATTCGCATTCTAATCAGCAATCTCTGACTGTCTGTGCTGATGTGTGCTATTGCAGACCAGAACACTGCATTTGCCTGAGGAAGACACAGAGTGTTGAAACCTAGCAATTTTACTATCAAATAAATCAGTTGGATTAAAAATTGGTGTTGCTAAATTCTTACTCAGTTCTTACCACTCCAATCCAACGCCGGCATCTTTACATCATTATTAGGAGAATGCAGGTACAGTGAGTGTGGCCAGTCAAGGGACCGCTTGCAACAAATTCTTGTGAGAAATGTTGAAGGCTGCTTTCAATTGAGTGTCATGCATCCCTCAGGGTGCTGATTGGCTGTCAGTCAATAAGCTGCTGCATCCATGGGGGTACAATATTCAGGGCTTCCATTCAAGAGGGGGAATGCTCGCAAGCTAGGATTGCGTGTGTCAGCACAATGCAAGTTCTCTGCAGGGCAGCAGTGAGGTCATTATGTTGAAGGGATGGAGGGTGGGGTACCCACATTTTCCAAATCCATGGGGGTATGGGGTGAGCGGGCAGCCATGCCTGTGTGTGTTGGGGCACTGTGGGGACCAGCAATGAGTCAAATGATGCTAGGGCCGGTGGGGGTTAGACAGCAGTGATCTGGATGCTGGGAGGTCTTTTCTGCAATCTTCCAGCGATGTGCATATGTATAGGTTCTTGTTCATCCCAGTGATTTCAAACTCTTTGGTATGAATAAGCTTCCCACCCACCACAACTGCCCCTGCTATCACCCCCCAAAGCTTTTAATGATTATGAAGGGTATAGATAGAGTAAACAGGGTTAAGCTTTTTCCTAGGATGGACTCGAATAGCACGAGGGGTCACGGGCTTAGGGTGTGGGGGATAAGGTATAATTTGGATGCTAGAGGGAGTTTTTTCATACAGAGGGTGGTGGGGGTATGGAATGCGCTGCCAAGTAAAGTGGTGGAGGCAGGTACTCTGGAGTTATTTAAAAAATACTTAGATGGGCACATGAACAGAATGGGAATGGAGGGGTATAGAAAACTGATTTAAAATAGGGATCATGAGCCTTGGGAGTCCCTGGGAAGTGTGTAAATAGATGATGATATTGATGTACTTGTTTTTATCCTACAGGTGCTTTGGTCCACCTTGTTGTCTAACAAGGGGCATACACGCGATGGGTCGTGAGAGGGCTGCTCTTGGATTTTTTTTCAAGAGTATCCTAGTGCTTCACGTCGTTAGTGTACGCTTGACCTGGACCATTTGATGGGCAACACGACAGCTCAGTGACTATCGCTGTGCTGTGCAGATACATGGATTTGGGCCTGTGTCTGTGGGAGTTTGCGCATTCTCCCCGTGCTTGCGTGGGTTTTCTCCGGGTGCTCCGGTTTCCTCCCACATCCCAAAGATGTGCTCTTAGGCTAATTGGCAAAACAAATTCTCCCTAAATTGTCTCAAATTTGGTTTTTAATCCATAGATCTATAAACATAGACAGGGATCACGGGTAGAAGTGGGAACATCGGGGTGGCGGCACAGGTTCGTTGGGCCGAAGGGCCTGTTTCCCATGCTGTTTTATTCTTTGTTCTTTGTTCTTTGATATTCACGATTGTGACCTCTGCATTGCAGAGTGGGGAGATTCAGATCTGAAGTTGCACTGGAAAAGCAGTCATGATCTAGGCCAGTTTTCCCATCAATTTAGCACTTTTGGGAGAATTACCCCCTGCATTTCTGTATATTATGATATAATTGAACTCGATCTTTCAGTGTGAAAAATTTAAATTTATTGTTGAACAAGGTTTTCTTTAAATAAACACTTTTTGTCCTTATCCAAGGTCACCTTCAGGATCCTGTTGACTGAAATGACCGGGCTCACAATTCTATTTTAGAAACTGTTTTAGAAATGAACTTGGCTTTTCATTAAATATTTTAGTAGCCAAACAAAACACAGTGCCCCAAATGACAGTGATATCTGACAGGTGGCCTTCCTCATGCCTCTACTTGTCTTTCCATGTAACAATAAAATTGAACTAACAAAAACAATTTACTGGCTTTCATTCTTCCTGTTTTTGAAAGCTGATAGTAAGAAAATAAGCCTCCAATCTAAACTTTTTTACTTCCATTTCTTTCTTTTACTTTTTAAAGAGGGAGAAGTTGAAAAACCAATCGAATTAACATTGCCCTTCAAACTAAGAAAACTATCGGTGAAAATGGTGACTATTGTTTTCCATCTTTTTTCCCCAATCTGTCGCCTCCTAAAGGAACATCTTCCTGGCCTCCAGCCTTGAAGTGCCAGTCACCTTCCAGTACCTCAGCAATGTGTCAATGTCAAAGTCAGAGTCAGCATGTAAGTTGCTCAGGAAATGCTATAGCTATAATCTCGTTTTGTTTTCAGTAACTTCAGGCAGAGTTAGCCAGAAAGCAACCATGAGTAGGAACTCCGAACGATTTTCTGCTCTCTAGCCTAGGTATATGGATTGCAAACTTACAAACTCTAAGCAGCTGTAGAGTTAAAGTAAAAAAGTTTATTTATTAGCCACAAAGCTTACATTAACACTACAATGAAGTTACTGTGAATTCCCCCAGTCGCCACATTCCGGCACTTATTCAGGTTCTTTCCAATTCTAATATAGAGAAATTTATTGAAGACATTGACCCTGTTTCAACCAGAAAGTGGAAGATAACATAAATAAATCGAAATATTCAGGTCTTTTTAAAGAATATTTTTATTGAAAGTTTTCCATTTTCCATTTAATACAAGACACAGCAAATTCCCAAAATCTAGTACAATACAGAATAATCATTATTCCACATAAACATAAAAACATAAGAACTATACATATGGAAACATATACAGGAGCACATTCTAAACATATAATAAAGACCAGCATGTGTGTGTGGGGTTGTTTTTGTGTTGGTTGTTTGTTTTGTTTTTTTTTGTGGGGTGTTGTGGGGTGGTTTTGTGTGTGGTGGGTTTTTTGTTTGTTTTTTTTTGTGTTTTGGGTTTGTGTTTTGTTTTTTGGTTTGTTTTTTTGTTTGGTGTTTTTTTTTTTTGTTGGGTTGTTGTGTTTGTTTTTTTTTTGTTTGTTTTTTTTTGTTTTTTTGGGGGGTGGGTGTGTGTGTTTTTGTTTTTGGTTTTTTTTGTTTTGGGTTTGGGTTGTTGTTTTTTGTTTTTTGGTTTTTTGGGTTAGTAAGCATGACTACCCTTCAGAACCATGCTGACTATCCCCAATCAATTCTTTCTCTTAAATAACTATAAATCCTATCCCTATAATTCTCTCAATACCTTGCCCACACAGAAGTAAGACTCACTGGCCTATAATTCCAGGAAGGTCTCTCTTCCCCTTCTTAAACAATGGGACCACATTCGCTATCCTCCAGTCCTCCGGAACCACACCCGTAACCAACGAGACCTGAAGATCAGAGCCAGAGGCTCTGCAATCTCCTCTCTTGCCTCCCAGAGAATCCTAGGGTAAATCCCGTCCGGCCCAGGGGACTTATCCAACTTCAAACCCGAGAATTCTAACATCCTCCTATCTACTACAATACTCCCCAATTGCAACCTGTACCTCAGTGCTTCCACAGCTACATTTCCAGCACTCTGCGTGAATACCGAAGAAAATATTTATTCAGTGCCTCGCCAATCTCTTCAGGCTCCACGCACAACTTCCCACTGCTATCTATGACTGGTCCTAATCTTGCCCTAACCAATCTTCTATTCTTAACATATCGAAAGATTGTTAATTCAGTTTAGTTCAGTCTGACAACATGGTTGGTGCAGGCTTGGAGGGCCGAAGGGCCTGTTCCTGTGCTGTAATTTTCTTTGTGTTTTGCTTGTTCTTTGAATATTCCTACAAATGAGTCAAGGATGATACTGCACCCATGTTTGTCTACAAGAGGTTTGTGCCTGCGTCCTGTACCACGCCAAACCCTGTAAATATTAAGAATCTAAAACCCACCAAATACTTCTATAAACACAAAAAAAGCCTGTAGAAAGCAATCAGCAACTCGCCTGTAAGTAGTTGATCATCCCTTTAACCAGCAGTGAACATATGTTCAGCTGTGTGTGTGTGAAGAGCTGCAATTAGCTGGAATGCTGATAGCACAGATAGTGCTGATGTTAAATCAGTGTTACACGCTGATTAACATCTAAATTTGCCTAGTCTGCACACTTGCAGCAGACACTCCCTGCCCACCCTAATGGCTTCTCTAGGAAGGCATACGGTGTGGCTAAAACATGTACGAATGAGTTGAATTTTGAGGCCAGTGTCTCTTGATGTCATTGGAACCTCCCGCTGCTATTTTCCCCATCCTAGACTCAGTAAAACCTCGGAGTATTTAGGCAACTGGCGACTGGAAGAAGAATTTAAATGGGCTTTCACATTAAGTCATTTGCGTTAATAGGATTTCAGTTTTTTGCTGTTTACTGATTGAAAAAACTGATGGAGAGGGTTTCATTTTGGTTTCCTTGCTTTACTCATCCTGACAAAGCATTTCCAGCTTATCATGTGGCCTATGTTATTCGAGATGGATGAACATTTGGAGGAAAGACAGTAGCATGAACCAGAACAAGTATCAGTTGAGCCTGTTGTAGCACAGCAAGTGTAGGCCTCAACAATTTTGCTGTATCTCTGAACATTACTTGAATACTAGATATGCCAAATAGAAGATGATTTTATGCATATACTCCTTTCAATTATGCATCAATCTTTATGACGGATTCAACTCTCAAGACAGTAGCAACATGATCTTAACAGTAAGAGAGAGGGCTCTGCACAACTTGAAGCAACTACCACAAGAAACAGTTACATCGGGGAGCATGGTGGCACAGTGGTTAGCACTGCTGCTTCTCTGTGGCAGGCATCCGGATTTAATTCTTGGCTTGGGGGTCACTGTGTGTATGAAGTTTGCACATTCTCCACCACTCTGCATGGGTTTCCTCTGGGTGCTCCAGTTTCCTCCCACATTCTGAAAGATGTGTTGGTTAGATGCATTGACCCGAACATGTGTTGGAGAGTGACAACTGGAGGAATTTTGCAGTGTCAATGTAAGCCTTACTTGTGGCTGATAAATAAACTTTACCAATGGAGCACATTAAGTACTTCTGTATAGGAGCTACATTAGCCGCTGGACTTTGTCTTCCCTCGAGAGTTTGTTATAGGTCGCTACCTAGACACATCACCTCTTTATACCCCACCTTATCACTATTGTGTGACTGCTCTGCCACATTGATTGAGATTAATACAACTAGTTATCCCCATCTTTTTCATGAAGTTAATTACATTTATCTGAGCAGATAGCAGCTCTTTCTGAGAATGTCCTTGTAATTAGCACCAGTAAATGTGAACTGCTTTTGACCTGATTTGATTTGATTTGATTTGTCACATGTATTAGCAGACAGTGAAAAATATTGTTTCTTGTGTGTTATACAGATACAGCATACCATTTATATAGAAGGAAACAAGAGAATGCAGAATGTAGTGTTACAGTCACAGCTAGGGTGTAGATAAAGATCAACTTAATGCAGAATAAACTCATTCAAAAGTCTGAAAGCAGCAGGAAAGAAGCTGGTCTTGAGTTGATTGATTCGTAACATCAGACTTTTGTATCTTTTTCCCAAAGGATGAATGGGGAGAGAGAATGTCTGGGGTGTGTGAGTTTCTTAATTATTCTGGTTGCTTTGTCAAAGCAGCAGGAAGCGTAGAGTCAATGGATAGGAGGCTGGTTTGTGTGATGGATTGGGCTACATTCACAACCTTTTGTATTTTCTTGTGGTCTTGGGCAGAACAGGAGCCATACCAAGCTGTTTTACAAACAGAAAGAATGCTTTCTATGGTGCAACTTAGCTTAGCATTTCCCATAGGCTGGCTGCTCACTAGCTAATCTACCACCCCCTCTTCCCCCACCCCAATCCCCAATTCCATTCTAAACATCCTGGACTTCGGTTAGCACTGCTGCTTCACTGCGCTAGGGACCCATGTTCAATTTCCAGCTTGGGTGACTTTGTGGAGTTTGCACGTTCTCCTTGTGTCTGCATGGGTTTTCTTCGGATGCTCCAATCTCCTTCCATGATCCAAAAGACATGCTGATTAGGTGCATTGACTTAAACAAATGTTGAACTGTGTCGACTCGGGGAATTTCACAGTAATGTCAATGTGGTGTTAATGCAAGCCTTACTTGTGATTAATGAATAAACTTTACTTTAGCTTGCCTTATTTTAACTATTTCTAATTATGATGATTTCTAGCTAGATAAACTCTATTGCTATATCGCTTTTCAGATGAGAGGCTAAACCTTCATACAGTTACAATTAAAACAGTACAGCAAAATTACGCCAACAAATTGCTTCAGAGAATCAATCAGACTTGCTGCGATATTCCTGATTCACCCTTTTCATCCCAGTTGTGGACATTCTCCTAGAAGGTTGCCGATCAAAACTGAAGGGGTTTCTGATGGGATGCCTTATCCAGCTACAGGGTTACTTTGTCAGACTTCTGAGAGAACAGTGTGTCAGCAGGCTGCACCTCACTAACCAGGCATTCACAGATCTGCCCAAAATCCTGCAACAGCACCTACTGCTTCCAGACCAGATGTCAGGCTTTGCCAGAGGCCGTAGAAATGATCATGATCCAGAACTGGTCTGCTGCAGGCTCCCTCAAGGCTGTTGCTGGAGACATCATCCACATGTCCCAAGCTCCTGTGCACAACTGTATTAAATAGCTCGGTATGTTTTCCTAACAAAAGTCAAAACTTCAATTTGTAGTGGTAGCAATAATGAGGGAACTTTGTGATTTGCAGTAGTGCCTGTCTTCCCTTTAGGACTCATTGATTAGAAAGATGTAACTATCAGAACACTGGGCCAGAACCCTTGTTCAGCAAGATAGATATCAGAGCCATCAAAGTGTTATTGGTGTGATTTTTGCCAGTTTCATTGATGGGTGTTGCAATATTTTCATCCTGAACAATCTTTCCAGAATTTCATACCTCCAGTGATATCAGAGCATGGCTTCTATAGGATAGGATTGTGGCCCTATGTCCTTCTAAACAGTTATGGTTGTGGGTTTGGAAGATGCTACTTCAGGAGTCTTGGTAAGTTCCTGCAATTTATCTTGCAGATGGTACACACGACTGCCACAGTGTGTCGGTGGTGGAGGGAGTGAATAGAACAAAGATCAAAGAACAAAGAAAATGACAGCACAGGAACAGGCTCTTCCGCCCTCCAAACCTGCACCTACCATGCTGCCTGACTTAACTAAAACCCCCTATTCTCCCGGGATCCATATCCCTCTATTCCCATCTTATTCATGTACTTGTCAAGAGGCCCCTTAAAAGTCATTACTTCTCCCGGCAATGAGTTCCAATGAGTTAAATCTTGCCCCTCACACCTTAAACCTATGAACCTATGCCCCCTAGTAATTGACTCTTCCACCCTGGGAAAAAGCTTCTGACTATCCACTCTGTCCATGCCTCTCATAATCGTGTAGACTTCCATCAGATCTCCTCTCAACCTTCTTCGCTCCAGTGAGAACAAACCAAGTCTCTCCAACTTTCCTCACCTCCAATATCTCCAAACCAGGAAACATTCTGGCAAATCTCTTTCAAATGTTTGTAGAAAGTGTACCAATCAAGTGGGCTGCTTTATCCACATGACCTTAACAATGAGAATTAGAGTTGAAGGAAGTGCAGGAACAAAGAAGAATTGGGTGAAGGTTAAGAATAAGTGGAAAGAGTGACAGCACAACACCTAGCAGCCAGATCAAGCATTTGATCTCTAAATTATTTTGTTAATCCTCTCAGTTCACTCACCAAAATCTGAACAAAACACTCTGAACTTTAAAAGCCATGTTGCCCTCTTCACCACATTATTTTAGAAACATTTAGCTAACCTTTATATTAGTCAGACTCTGATAATGTGCATCCAATTCTCAATTGTGAAATGGGAAATGCATCTATGTACAAGCTGAAGAATAAACTAAAATCTAAAAACAAAGTACTGGAGACACTGGAAATCTGAAGTATTGAATACTTAACGCTACTCTCCACTGAAATCCTTGCTTCCTTTTGGAAACCACACCCTACACTAATATTGCCACAATGCTTGAATAATCCTACTCCCCTCAAATGACTCCACTCTCCTCTGATAGCCCTGTGTTCCATTGGTATCCCCGGTCTTCTCCAATATTCCTGTTTGCCTCTGAAATCGCACCATTTGTGTAGCTTTACTTTCCATAGATATCTTGCTGCTTTTATGACCCCCTTTTATGTTTTTATAGAATCATAGAGGTTCACAGCATGGAAACAGGCCCTTCAGCCCAACTTGTCCGTGTCACTCTGTGTGGAGTTTGCACATTCTCCCTGTGTCTGCGTGGGTTTCCTCCGGGTGCTCCAGTTTCCTCCCACAGTCCAAACATGTGCGGGTTAGGTTGATTGGCCATGCTAAAAATTGCCCCTTAGAGTCCTGAGATGCATATGTTAGAGGGATTAGTGGATAAACATGTAGGGATATGCGGTAGGGCATCGGTGGGATTGTGATCGGTACAGACTCGATAGGCTGAATGGCCTTCTTCTGCATTGTAAGGATTCTAAGATTCTACTTACTTTGACCTTTTTAAGCACGAAGCTAGCCCCAATTGCCTGCATTTGGCACAAATCTCTCTATGGTGACCTTGCCCACGTAACTGCCCCTTTTGAAAGAAAAAAATGTACCTGCCTCTACTACTACTACTACTACGACGTCCAACTGCTCGTTCCAGACATTTACTGAAAAAACTTGTCCCTCCGGACCCTTTTTATATCTCCCCTCTCATCTTAAACCTATGCTCCCTAGTTTAAACTCTGTTACCTTTGGAAAAAGATATTGGCTACCTAGCTGATCTCTGCCCCTCATTATTTTGTAGACCTCTATAAGATCACCCCTAAACCTCTTACGCTCCAGAGAAAAAAATCTTTAAAAAAGTCGCTACAGAGATTGTGGTGCACTGGTTTTGATCTTTCAAATTTCTTGAGATGGACTGTAAAATCATTGATGGAACCATTACTGAAAAAAGTTGGGAGACAGAAAGTAGGAAACTACAGACCAGATAACTGATGGTGGAAATGCTGGAATTCATTATTAAGGATAAAAATAGACATTTATCATCTAACAATGTAGTTAGGCAGAGTCAACATGGTTTTGTGAAAACCAGCATGCCAAAATCAGAAACCAGTTGTAATGAGGACGATGGGAGCTTGGGTGTGAGTATGATCCCTAAATGGTCAGAGAAACACCTGGACAGTACCCTAGCACAGTCCCCTGGCAATGCCAACCTGGCAGTGCCCATCCGACTGCCAACATCGGGAGAAGAATGTTGGTTTTCAGTCAGCACTTGACACTTATTTGAAAATTTATTTTCATTTATTTGAAAAATTCCATCTTGAGCATATCAAAGAGAAGCTGTCAGATTTGCCTATACCTACAGCACCAATACTTGCATTTCACTTCAGGATGACAGTTAGAATCAAGGACAATTAGTTTGCAACACATGGCCAGCTGACTTCACCATTTTTCTATTTTGCTCACGTTTGTTTGTTACAAGAACCTCTGTGGAAATCACATTCTGCTGAATTTAGGGTGACTCCACAGAATGCAATCTCTCAGGATTCATATTTAATGTCAGGTTGATTTCTGTTCAAGCGCTGGGTGATATTAAATTACAGAGTGACACATATGTTTGGCATTTTCTTTTTCTACTTATAAATTGTTCGGATAACTTCGTTAGCTGTTAACACCAGCATGATATGAATCACCTGCTTTGCAACCCCAAGGTCAAAACGTGCATGTTTTCATTCTAAGCTACCTTATACTAACAACTCTTGAACAAATACTGTAATTCAAATGGACTGCAGCAAGATGGAATCAGGTGTACAATACAGTCTTTAATTAGAAGAAATTGTGTCCTTTCCACTTGCAAAAGTGTAAATCCATTTAAAATTATGGGAGGGTCTGTGGTAGGAGCTATAACGGAAAGCTATTATGGTGGGCCTGAATGAGGCTATTATGGGCAGCCAGGGGCTATGACAGGGGCGGGGGCATGATGGGGATCTGTGATAGGGAGAACTATACGGGGTGGGGGTGGGGTGGGGCTAACCAGTGGGGTCAAGTGGGGGAATCATAAAAGAGGCCCTTTGGGGAATGCATGTCAGAGGTCATGAGGGGGAGGGGATGTCAGGGATCATGATGGCGGACATGTTGAAATTCATGATTGGGGCCATGTTGGGGTTCTTGATGGGCATGTCAGGGCTCATGATGGGAGACATGGGTGGTGTTGGGGGGCATATTGAGGATCTTGATGGAGGCATGTCAAGGGCCTTGATGAGGGTATGTCAGGGGTCTTGATGAGGGGCATGTCAGGGGTCATAATAGAGGACATGTTGGGAGTCTTGTGGGGGGCATGTTGAGAGTCTTGATGGGGGACATGTCAGGGGTCTTGAAAGGGCATGTTGGGAGTCTTGATGGAGGAATGTCAGGGATCTTGATGGGAGGCAAGTCAGGGATCTTGAGGGGGGGCATGTCAGGGATCTTGATGGGAGGCATTTCAGGGGTCTTAATGGAGGGTATGTAAAGGGCCTTGATTGGGGCATATTGAAGGTCTTGATGGGAGCACGTCGAGGATCATGATGGGGAGCATGTAGGGGGTCATGATGGGATGCATTTTGATCAAGGATCATGATGAGGACCCACTGGAATGGCCCTGATGCCAGCAATCCGTATCAGGGAGAAGCTAATAGAGGGTCCCTAAGTCTGTGGGTTTTGGAGGATATCTCCCCGTACACTGTGAGATCAGGGTGCCCTTGCAAAATGCAGCCAAACTCTCTGCAGCCTCACCAGCATGTTTAGATACTACCTCCATCATTCTAGTGTGCAACTCACCACTCTCCCAAAAAGTGACAGAGTATATGACAAATGCGGTCCAGTGAACAGCTGATGGACTGGCGCAGATCGCTCCAGTATTCTCACTGTTACAATATTTAGAGCATGATCTTTTTTTTTCCCTACTTTACTTATAAATTGTTCAGATATCTTGGCTGCGGTGCTAATCGATCAGCACAGTGAGCTGGTGAGATTGAATGAGAGGCCATTCACAATCAGACAGGGTGTGAAGCATACTTAGCATGTCATGGAGGGGCAGTGTGATAGACAGGGAGGATCTCAGCTGACGGGGGTGGGGGGATGTGGTTTATCAACTGAGAAGGGGAGGGAGACTGGCAAAGTGTGGAAATAAGTACAGAATAATATTTTCACCCAGAGAATGGTTTGGGTCTGGAACAAACTTACTATGAGGGTGGTGGAGGCTAGTTGGATCTGAAATATTGAAAAGGCAACAGGGGTGACGGACCATGTAGAGTGTTCTTTCAGGGGGCTAGTGCAGATTTAATAGAATGATGGAATCATAGTATCCCTACAATGCAGAAGGAGACTCTTTCACCCGGTGAGTCGGTGCTGATCACAATCCCACCCAGGCCCTATTTCCATAACCCTAAGCATTTACCCTGCTAATCCCCTAACACTAAGGTGCAATTTAGCTGGCCAGTCCACCTAACCTGCATTTCTTTGGACTGTGGGAGGAAACCCCATGCAGACACAGGGAGACTGTGCAAACTCCACATAGACAGTGACCCAAGCTGGCACTCAGACCTGGATCCCTAACACTGTGAGGCATCAGTGCTAACTACTGTACCACTATACTGCCCTCAACTTAATAGACTGAATACCCTCCTCCTGCCTTATAAAGTTTTTTGTAGTTCTGTGCAACTTAACCCACCCCCTCCTTTCCCCATCTTCTCAAAGGCTTTCCATCATCTGCAAGGTACAAGTCAGGAGTCTGATGGCATAGTCTTTGCTTGCCTAGGTGAGTGCAGTTCTAGCAACACTCAAGAAACTCAACACTAAACAGGGCACTTGACTGGTTCTCCACACCACACCACCTTAGACATTCATTGTCTCCACCACCAATGCAGAGTGGCAGCAGAAATGTGGAAGGTGCACAGCAGAAACTCCTTCAGCAGCATCTACCAAAACGCCTACATCTAACATCTAGAAAGGCAAAAGCAGGAGGCACATGGGAACATCACTATTTACAAGTTTCCTTCTAAGCCACACACTGATCCGATTTGAATTTATATCAATGTTCCTTCAACACCGCTGCATCAAAATCCTGGAACTCCCTCCCTAACAGCACTGGAGCTATACCAATACCACTTGGATTGCAGCACTTCAACACGTTCTGTCCGAACACAAGCAGGTGGACACAAGCAGGAAAGCACAAGCTTTCCTGTCACTTGCTGCATCAAAACACCACCTTGTTCTCCTGTTCACATGTCCGTCCTTGGCCTTTTGCAATGTTCTAGCCGATCCCAACACAAACTAGAGGAACAGCACCTATCTTCCGATTGAGCACTTTCCAACTTTCTGTACTGAACAATGAGTTCAACAACTTCAGAGCACAAACAATCTCCTTCACCCAATTTCCATTTATTTTATTTTTTTTTTCATCTTATCATCCTTCTTTCTCACTTCCATCTTTCCGCCTCTCCATTCCAGCTCCCCTTCTTGCCTCCTCCCCACTCCCCACTCTCCCTCCCGGGCAACTGCCATAATCCCTAGACAGTCCCTGAACAGTTTGTATCCCTGTCCTGCCATTCATGCACTCTGATCACTTAATGGACACTTACAGCACCTTCTCAGGCTTCTGAATCCTCATTTATATTTCCTTTATCCCGATACACACTGACCCACTCCACTCTCACAGTATAAATCTCTGTTGATTCTCTTTGACCTCAGCTCTGACAAAGAGTTATCTAGACTTGAAACCATGGCTCTATTCTCTCCCCACAAACTGTCAGACTTGCTGAAATTTTCCAGCATTTTCTGTTTTCGAGCTGGGTTCAAGCAGTTACAAAGACAGAAGGTGAAAACAGGATAGGCTTGACTGTAAGTTAACATGGAAGTATTGAATTGTAAGATACATTTCATCAACATGAATTGAACTGAAGTGGTAAATTGGTACAAATCTGGAGGATGATGATATATTAGCAATAGAACAAAGGGAAAAGAAGCTTGGGAGGAAATTCTTGGTCCATTGAATGCCACAATCAACCACCTGAGCGTAGAAAGATCATTTGTAACATCAAGAAAAAAACTAAGAAAAGTTTGATTTGATTTTTGATTCAATTTATTATTGTCACATATATTGGTATATAGAGAAAAGTATTGTTTCTTGTGCACTACACAGATAAAGCATACCGTTCACAGAAAAAGAAACAAGACAATGCAGAATGTAGTGTTAGAGTCATAGCCAGGGTGTAGAGACCAACTAATGACGAAACTATAACAAATTGAACTAGAGCATTGTTACAGAGTTTTAAAGAGTTGGAATATAGTTTTAAAAGTATAGAACGAGAGTAAAGGATATAATTAAAAGGTATACTGGGCACAACTTGTAAGAAGTTGCAATGCTCCAACACCATCTTGAAAAATATGTTCATTTTCAATCAAAGGTTGAAGGCTACAGAGACTAAAATGTTGGAGTTAACCAGGGATTTATTAAGATGCAGAATGCAACCTATTATTTACTCAGAGCTGCAAAGATAGCCGGGAGGCCATGAAGATTTCTCAACTTTCCGGCATGTCCTACTTAATTTAACAAATGTCAGGATATTGATCAATTATTTTTAACACCCATCAGTCATCGACAAGTTGGGCCGAAGGGCCTGTTTCCACGCTGTAAACCCCTATGAGTCAACCAGTTTAGCTGAGCTGGGAAGTCAATATCAGGAACTCTGATCTCATGGTGTGGGAGGGTTGGGGGTTTTGACACTGTGGGGTTGAATTGCCCACAGGTGGGGAGTGGGAGGAGCGTATTGGCTGACTGGATGGAGAAGCTAGGGTTCAGTCAATCATTAGGCTCTTAACACATCGGAACATAGAAATTAGAAGCAGGAGTAAGCCATTTGGCCCTTTGAGCCTGCTCCACCATTCATTTTGATCACGGCTGATCGTCAAATTCAATATCCTGACCCCCTTTGTCTCCCGTACCTCTTGATCCCTTTAGCCCCAAATGAAATTAGCTCTGATGAATGGTCACCCTGACTCAAAATGTTGGCCCTATTCTCCCTGCATGGATACTATCAGATCTGCTGAGATGTCCAGCATTTTCTGTTTTAGTTTGTTGCATTGGACGGAGACTGATTGAGCTTGGGGACTCACTTCTGTTTCTACTGACTCATGAACAGTACAATAAATGGACTGATCTCACGGATCCAATCATTTTTCCCACTGGGTTTCCTGAGCCCGAACATTCCCAACATCCATGTGCTAAAAGTGAAACTCCCACTAAAATGGCAGCATGCTGCCTCATTACAGGATTTTAATGATTGACCAGAACACCTCCTGTCAGCTGACTGGTAACTCCCTCATCTCTATCCTGTTCTGTCAAAATCAGCAATGGATATTTTGGAACTGAGTTTGATAATCACCTAACCACCACCATCCTCAGCCCATCCGTCCATAGGGACTAATGTTCCCCTTATTCTTTACAATAGGTTTATTAGCTGAATATTAATGAATGGCAAATCAGTGGCACCATTCTGAACCATTCTAAATTACAACTCAAAATTTAATGTGCTGCTTCTTAATGATCTTGATAGCACAGATGTGAATAGAAACAACGAGGTGCCAGTATCACTAGCAGGAAGTATCTGAATGATTTGGAATGGTGGACAGAATTGCTTTTCCTTGCCCAACTGTTTGATGCGTCTGTCGAAAGACTCTGAAAGACTGGATGGTAGATGATGCTATGTTGTCATGTTTGTGGTGATTTTATTGCTTGGTGCTTCAGTTCCTGACATGTCTGAATAAAGCCAAATTACTAGAAATACTACCAGGAGTAGTCCATGTTTGATTTTTATTTGATTTGACTTATTATTGCTACATGTATTAGCATGCAGTGAAGTATTGCTTCTTGCATGTTGTACAGACAGAGCATACCGTTCAGAGAGAAGGAAAGAAGAGAGTGCAGAATGTAGTGTTACACTCATGGCTAGGGTGTAGAGAAAGATGAACTAATGCAAGGTAAATCCATTCAGAAGCCTGGTGGTAGCAGGGAAGAAGCTGTTCTTGAGTCGATTGATACATGACCTCAAAATTTTGCATTTTGTGGCCCATAGAACCCTTACTGCCATTCAATGTGATCATGGTTCATTTTGGGATTCATTTTTCCTGCCAAACCACCACTCACTCCTGTCCCCCCCCCAACTAACCTTATTTCTCTGAGAAAGCAAAAATTTGTCTATTTGTCTATTCTACTAGAACATAGAACATAGAACAATACAGCACAAACAGGCCCTTCGGCCCACGAGTTGCGCCGATCACATCTACCAATCCACAGACCTATCTATAACCCCCTATCCTATTCTTTTCCATATACTCATCCAGAAGTCTCTTAAAAGACCCCAGTGAATTTGCCTCAACAACCTCCGACGGCAGTCAGTTCCATTCACTCACCACCCTCTGAGTGAAAAACCTACCCCTGACATCTCCTTTGTATTTGCTTCCCTGCACCTTAACTCTGTGTCCTCTCGTAGTGACCATTTCAGCTCGGGGAAATAGTCTCTGAGAGTCCACCCTATCTATTCCTCTCAACATTTTATAAACCTCTATCAGGTCGCCTCTCAACCTAGGTCTCTCCAGTGAGAAGAGTCCCAGCTCCCTCAACCTATCTTCATAAGGCCTGCCTCCCAATCCAGGCAGCATCCTTGTAAATATCCTCTGAACTCTCTCAATAGCCTCTACATCCTTCCTATAATGAGGCGACCAGAACTGCGCACAATACTCCAACTGGGGTCTGACAAGAATCTTATAGAGCTGCATCATTACCTCCTGACTCCTAAACTCTATTCCTTGATTAATGAAGGCCAGTACACCGTACGCCTTCTTGACCACTTCCTCCATCTGCGAAGCCGATTTAAGAGTCCTATGGAACCAGACCCCGAGATCCTTCTGCTCTACAACACAACTAAGACTCCTACCCCTTATATTGTACTCCTTCATCCCATTATTCCTGCCAAAATGGACCACTACACATTTATCTGCGTTTAAGTCCATCTGCCACTTCTCCGCCCAGTCTTGCATCCTGTCTATGTCCCGCTGCAACTTTTGGCATCCCTCCAGACCATCCACAACACCACCTATCTTTGTATCATTGGCGAACTTGCTAACCCATCCCTCCACTTCCTCATTCAGGTCATTTATGAAAATGACAAACAGCAGGGGTCCCAGAACAGATCCCTGGGGCACTCCACTGGTTACCGACCTCCATGCAGAACAAGACCCATTCACAACCACTCTCTGCCTTCTGCAGGCAAGCCAGTTCTGGATCCACGAGGCCAAAGCCCCTTGGATCCCATGCCCTCTCACCTTCTCCAGAAGCCTTGCATGTGGGACCTTATCAAACGCCTTGCTAAAGTCCATGTACACTACGTCCACCGCCCTTCCTTCGTCAATGTGTTCAGTTACATTTTCGAAGAACTCAACTAGGCTCGTAAGGCATGACCTGCCCTTGACAAAACCAAAACTAAGTGAAGTAGAATCCACAACACAATGGGGCAAAGAATTCCAAAGATTTACAACCTTTTGAGTGAAGAAACTTCTCCTCATTGCAGTCCTAAATCATCAATCTCTTATCATGAGACTGTGCTCTCATGTTTATACTCCCAAGCAGCAGAAAAGAATCCCTCAGCATTCACATATCGAGCCCTTTCAGAAATTTGTAGGTTTCAGTACATGAGATCGCCTCTTGTTCTTAAGAAAAAAAGAACAAAGAAAACTACAGCACAGGAACAGGCCCTTTAGCCCTCCAAACCTGACCTCTAAACTCCAGGAAATCTAAGCCCTATTTATTCAGTCACATATTTTTGTGCTGCAATCCAATATCAATAAAAGCCAACGTGCCATTTGCCTTCCTAATTGCTGGCTGCACCTGTTTGCTAACTTTGTTGTACAAACACTAACCAAGTCAAAATGTTGAAAGGTTTTTAGCAATTAAAATGTGATTTGGGCTATCACTGCTTGAGACAATAAGTCATTAATTTTTTTGTTTAATGTTTTAATGCTTAGTGTTATGTTCAATTTTTCAGTGTTAGAATGTGTGTGCCTATTGATTGCATGCTGCTTGTCAAACCTGTGGGTGTGGTTACCAAAAAAACTGAAAGTAAGCTGGTAGCTGCAGACATTTTAGAAGCTTTTTGTAACAAAGTCCTGGCTACACATTGAACCTGGTCTGTGTATGTTTCTCCCCACTTATTTTTGAGGCAAAAAACACAATAATGGGCGAGATGGGTGGAGAATAGTTTCAGTTTATTGGCTGCAACATCTTTCCTTATTTCATAGGAAGATCCACCTGTGTCATGGGGTCAATAGATTGGATTTCAGGGTTGAAGACCCACATGCTCACAACAGGAACAAAAGCTACACAGGTAGCAGCAATGCATAAGAACATGATACTCATTCTTTGCCTTGGGGCAGGAGACCAGCAAGTATTTGAACAGCTGTAGATACATCAACATTTTGTGTGATGCACTGAAAAAATACTTTGAGCCAATGGTAAGTGTGATGATCAAACACGATACCTTCCACCAGAGATGTGAGGGAAATAGTGAGCCCATTAGAAATCAAACATATAGTAGCATTTTGGCAACTGACTTTCACATGTAAATTTGGTATATACTAACCATTGAACTAATTCATGACCAATTTACTGGAAAACTTAAATTTTAGAAATTAGGGATTGGTTTCTCGTGAAGGACAGTGATTGTAAAGATATAGCTGCAGGAAGGAATAATGAATATTTGAATCATATTCCTGCATTTATTTTGAGATCTTTTCAACCTTTTCATGGTTTAATGAATGTTTTATTGTTCATGTTAAAAGTTCATTAGCAGACGCTAGTGAATATGTTCAGTAACTTACTCCACAGTTTCTAAAACAGGTAAAAGGGTGGCACAATGGCACAGTTGTTAGCACTGCTGTCTCAAAGCACCAAGGACCCAGGGTTCAATTTCCAGCTTGGATTATTGAATGTGCGGAGTCTTCACGTTCTCCCTCTGACTGTGCAGGTTTCCTCCAGGCGCTCCTGTTTTCTCCCACAATCCGAAAGATGTGTTGTTTAGATGCATTGGCCATGTTAAGTTCTCCTTCAGTATCCTGAGTAGGTGCCAGAGTGCAGCAGTGAGGGGATTTTCACAGTAACTTTATTGCAGTGTTAATGTAAGCCTATTTGTGACACTAATAAATAAACTTTAAAACAAACGTTAGGACCTATCAAGCCAGGCTTCACTATAGAATTTGTTTTGACCAGTATAATTATCAGCTGGATCATAACAAGTACCTTATCATTTGTGATGCTATATACCTGCTGTATTTCATTCACAGGAATAGATTATTCCACACATTGAACTGATGAAGTCTTTTTCTTCAATGATCTGCATACTTCTCCAAAGTGATTAATTTTAGAGCGGGAGTTACACTTTTCCCCTTTAGCTGGACATAGTGCTGTGCATCATTGGATTCCTCCACAATTTGAGGACATTTTTAAGGCTATCAGGCTGTAGTGGGGAAAGTGTTGATAAACTTGCTGAAATCTCATTCCTTGCAGCTCTTGAACTTGATAAAGTTGGACAAGCGTGTAACTGACTGAGGGTGCTTTTCTGTGTAAAAAAATCAAACACAGCAAATTTAATTTGGACTGCCAAGGTCATTGCTTTTTCCAAGTTCCTTTTCTCTTATGAGGTAGTGATGCCGGTATTGGATTGGGATAAGCACGGTATGAAATTTTTCATACTTTCACCACACCAAGTTAAAGTCCAACAAATTTATTTAGTAGCACCAGCTTTCAAAGCGTTGCTCCTTCATCATGTGAGTGGCAGCCATTCACTTGATGAAGAAATGGTGCTCCGAAAGCTTGTGCTACCAAATAAACCTGTTGGACTTTAACCTGGTGTTGTGAGACTTCTTACTGTTTCTCATGAGGATTTCTATTCTCTATGCTTGAAAATTTCTAATGTTCTTACAAGTGTCTGTAGGCAAATAGACAAGAAATTAGGCCCCACATAAAATTGAACATTCTAAATTAATACAGATTAAAAACTGATTCTATGAGGTTACCACAAGTCAAAAGCCAACAGGGATACACACCAGGACTGTCTCGCATATTGAACAGGGGTGCTTCATCTTAATAGTAGGGAAGTCATCATGTCCTGAAACCAAAATCCAGACCGTTAAATATTGAAGAGAGAAGCTCAAACATTACAGTGGAATAGACGTTATGGGGAGGAGCCTATCAGCAGCTACTCAAACATTATTGTTGTGTATTCCCTTGCTTCAACCAGACTTCCTGCTACTAAAGAGATATGTACTACTAGGATGACCTGGTCTAACCTCATTGCATGTTGAGACTCCCTATCTTTCACCCTATTGGCTGAAAACCAGCAAACATTCAAAGAAGGTAGGAGGGATAAAAACAACCAAATTCAAGATAACCTCCAGCAAAGACTCCCCAGACCTGCTGTAACCTGGGGAGGTGCAAGAGGGTAAGCGAGATCCACTTTCATGCTAAGAGGTCCCTAAATTTATCTGTCGCCGTAAGTTCAGTGAATTGAATCCAACAGCCCAATCACTTTCACCAGGCTGAGTAATATCTATTTCTCAGGCAGTTAGCCTAGTTGGGGAAAGTTAAGTTGTGTAAAAATTGATTCTTTAAAGTTAACTTAATCTATTGTGTAAAAATTATTTCTTTAAATAGTGAGTGTTTTAATAAAATTAAGTTTGAACCATAGTCTCACAAAGTAAAGGCACTTGAGATAAATGTAATAAACTGGTTGAAGTGCCTGTATAAAATATTTAGCAGTTCGTAGTGAGGGCAGTAAGAAGTCTCACAACACTAGGTTAAAGCCCAATAGGTTTATTTGATATCACAAGCTTTCAGAGCGCTGCTCCTTCAGCAGGTGAATTGGTTTCACAAACACACATTTATATAGACAGAGACTTAATTGCAAGATAAGGTAGGAATATGACTCTTTACAGTAATCGAATCAGGCAGGAGTGTTCCCTTCCTGTCAGGGAACACTTTAGCCTCCAATCTTCAGGTAGCATTCTCCAAGGCAGTCTTCAAGACACATGACAATGCAAAATCGCCAAGCAGAAACTAATAGCCAAGCTCTGCATACATGAGGACGGCCTCAACCGGGATCCTGGATTCATGTCACACTATGTGAAACCCCAAACATTTGGCCTGGGATTACAAAATTCTAGTAATTGTCCTTGCTTGAGACAATTCTTCTTTAACCTGTGATTATTCCTGCCTCCACTCACATTGCCTACGCCTGTAAAAACTTGATTACCTGTAAAGACACATATTGCAACCATTACCTTACAATTGAGTCTTTGTCTATATATGCTGTGTTTATGAATCCAACTCTCCATCCACCTGAGGAAGGAGCAGCGCTCCAAAAGCTCATATTATCAAATAAATTTGTTGGATTTTAACCTAGTGTTGTGAGACTCCTTATTGTGTCCACCCCACACCACACGGGCATCTCCACATCATTGTAGCGAGTAGTCAATGCCACTTATTCTGGGTAGTGCATCCGATTGTTTATTCTTTTCCTGCACTGCTTGATATTTCTTTGGTGTGGTCCATGAATGCTGACTCCCCCTGCCACACCCACTTAGGTTGCTATGGTTATGTCCTGTTGTCATCACTGGAAAGCAACGCTTCCTGCCTTTCTTAGATAGCAACTACAGGGAGGCTGTCTTGAATTGTGGGATCACATGTTATCTAGTCTGGGGCAACTTGTGGTGAGCAGAATCCAGAGCTCCTGCCTGCAATGAGTGAAGAGCTTTGAGGGTGTTCTCTGAATATGGTGCCCAGATCTTCCATCCATGAGATAACAGCAGGAAGAGGGACTTCTTACCCACTGCTGCTGTGAGATTTGGTAAATTCCTTGTGGATCCATATGTAATGAGCTAAACAGCGCTGTATGGGCAACATCCAACGTCTGATAGGAAATCATTCCCACTTGGTCAGCTGTCATCAAACATAGACTCCAGCCACCATTCCAGGTTGATGACTTTTCTTCAGAACTAAAGAGAGATAGAAATGTAAGAAGTTTTAAGGCAGTGCAGGAGTTTGTGGGTAGTGGCCAAAAAAAAGGAAAAGGCTGATTTTTCATTTTGCTTCGTCAGTTTTAATTTTGTTTCTTTTTAAATCCCTACACTTTGTAGTCAGATGATTTTTTTGCAGCAATTCACAACTCTTTTAGACATGAACTTTGTTTCTTTCTTATTTCCATTACCAGTCTCTTTGGCTATTACCTGTCGAATTTTTCTAACAGTTTATTTTGGTGATACCATTTAATTTAATTCAAGAAGCTTTGTCTTGGCATCATTGCTCAGGTCTATAATTTCTTCCTCATTCACATCCACACTAGGCACACAGCTGTCACTCACTAAGTGGAACATGCTTGCCGTGAGCGCTGCACAGCTTCTTTTTAAGTTTATTAATTAGTGTCACATTAACACAGCAATGAAGTTACTGTGAAAATCCCCTAGTCGCCACACTCCAGCACCTGTTTGGGTACACAGAGGGAGAATGTAACATAGCATATCTGCCTAACCAGCACATCTTTCAGATTATGGGAGGAAACCATGGCACCCGGAAGAAATCCATGCAGACATGGGGAAAAAATATACATTCCACACAGGTAGTGACCCAAGCTGGGAATCGAACCCAGATCCCCTAGCACTGTGGGGCAGCAATGCTAACCACTGTGCCACTGTGCTAGCATGAAGATAAGTGGCTCCCTTCAATCCAAGTCTGGCTATTTTCTCTGTCATACGTCTTCTGGAAGAGCATCCAATTTCTCATTGTTGACGGTAGCTGAACTGTCCACGGATCTTCATTCTGACAAGAAGAAAGAGCTGAATTTTGATAGTGTAGCAATCCTTTAAGAGCTTTAGCTCTGATGAATGCTTGCTCCTTCAATTCATCACTGCCCCTGTGGCTATGGTAAATATACAATGACAAAATCTAAATTTGTGTAATGAGCGATCATTCCGAATGTACTAGTGATCCCAACATAATTACGATGAGAATGCTGAACTTACCGTTTTTTCAAATTATATTATAACTGATTTCCTGTATTTGGTTATTTTAACAAAATTCCAATGCTTAGAATGTGCTTGAGATTTAACTGGAGATAAGGTACAAAAAGATGATTCTACCACTGAATTAAA
The DNA here is from genome assembly GCA_024679065.1 of Sphyrna mokarran. NCBI lineage: Eukaryota > Metazoa > Chordata > Chondrichthyes > Carcharhiniformes > Carcharhinidae > Sphyrna > Sphyrna mokarran. The sequence continues at coordinate 35,371,530 of JAGIQG010000001.1, forward strand.
ATAAAACCTTCCTCAACATAAGGAGCTGAGAGCAAAATACTCCAGTTTACACACATCTGGTATTTCTAGACCACAGAATGAAACATTAGCTAGCTTTAATTGAAAGCAGCCACTTTTCAAATATATACTCATACTCCAGTCTGCCAATCATAAAGTCATTTAAAGAAAAAGCAGATAACAAGCTCATACATTCTGTCATCTCCCTGGGTGGGTGTCAGAAATCATGTGGAAAGCAAGCTTCAGAAAAAATAAACAAAGTGCTTTTGGAACCAATGTAAAAAGTGTCAATCTGCCACGAAGAAATCATTTTAGTCATCAGTCTTTCATTTTTCACAGAATCTCACAGTACAGGAGAGACCCTTTGGCCCATTGAGTCTGCACCAACAAGTGAGAAACACCTAACCTATCCATCTCATCCAACCTGCCAGCGCTCGGCCCACAGACTTGAATCTTATGACGCGCCAAATATTTATCCAGGTGTTTTTTGAAGAGTGTGAGGCCACTTATCTCTACCACCCTCCCAGGAAGCACTTTCCAGACTGTCACCACCCTCTAGGTAAAGAGATTTTTCCTCACATTCCCCGGAAACCTCCTGCTCATCACCTTGAATTTCTGTCATCTCATGACTGATCCTTCAGCTAAGGGGAACAGCTGCTCCCTATTCACAAAGAAAAAATAGTAAAATCTGAAAAAAAAACAGAAAATGCTGGAGAAACTCAGCAGGTCTGACAACATCTGTGGAGAGAAAATAGAGCCAATGTTTCATCCATGCCCGTGTCCCTCATAATCTTATACACCTCAATCAGATCGCCCTTCAGTCTTCTGTGCTCCAGTGAAAATAACCCAAGTCCATCCAAACTCTCTTCGTAACTTAAATTTCCAATCCAGGCAACATCCTGATTAATCACCTCTGCACCTTCTCCAGCACAATCATATCTTTCTTACAATGTGGTGACCAGAACTGCACACAATATTCTAGCTGTGGTCCCACCAAAGTGTTGTACAATTCCAACATGACCTCCCTGCTTTCATAATCTATGTCTTGATTGAAAGGGCAATGTCATATTTGCCTTTCTCACCATCCCACTAACATGACCTATCACCTTTAGAGATCTATGGGCAAACATGCTAAGGTCTCTTTGTTTATCAGAACTTCCTAATATCATACCATTCATTGAATAGTTACTTGACAAATTACTTCTTCCAAGAAATAACACCTCATTCTTTTCAGTATTAAATTCCATCTGCAACTCATCTGCCAATTTGACCATTCCATCTATATCTTCCTGTAGCCCAAAACACTCAACCACAATGTTAAACACCCAATCAATCTTTGTGGCATCTACACAGTAGCTTACTGATCCTACTCCCCCACACAGCTATCTATGTAATTTATATAAATTATAAATATTAGGGGACAAAAAACAGATTCTTGTGGAACACCACTGGACACTGGCTTCAAGTCACTAAAGCAGTCTTCTATCACCACCCTCTGTCTCCTACAACTGAGCCAATTTTGAATCCACTTTATCAAATTATCCTGCATCCCATGTGCATTTGCCTTCTTTATAAATCTCCCATGTGGGACCTTGTCAAAGACTTTGCTGAAATCCACACGGACTACATCAACTGCACTACCCTCATCTACCACACTACCCTCATCATTTTTAAATTAAAAAATGAATTAACAATGTTATAAGCTGAAAACTGTACTAATGGCTATTTCGTATTGGTGAGAGATTTGCTTTAAATTTATTTAACTTAGGCTAAGAATTATGTAAATTGGATGTATGGAGGTGTTTGCTCCTTTCCCATACTTCAGGATTTGTGTTGCATTTAGAGACAGATTAAATTATATTTCATGTTCACAGACCTATTGATAATTGTCTGCCCTTTCCCATGACTGCCAGCCTAATCTTTTTAATAGGAGACAGCAAGAGGTTTCACAACACCAGGATAAAGTCCAACAGATTTATTTGGTATCACAAGCTTTCAGAAAACTGCTTCTTTATCAGGCGACTCACCTGATGAAGAAGCACCGCTCTGAAAGCTTATGATACCAAGTGAACCTGTTGGATTTTAACCTAGTGTTGTGAGACTTCTTCCTATCCTGCCCCCAACCCCCAGTCCTATAGTGGCATCTCCACAACAGGAGACAGGGGATACCATCACACTGCTTTCTCACTGTTGGCAACTGTTGTCTCATGTTATCCATCATCTTCTTTTGCAAGAAAGAGGAAAATGCTTCAGTGAGAGTCTTATGAGGTGACTGGGGGTTGGTTGTCATGGTTGATTAACTGCCATTTATGTGGGTGCCCCTGTAATGATATTTGAGAATGATGGAAAGAATGTGAAGTACGCTAAGCAATGGTAGTGAAGATTGATGTAACTTCTTCAATGAGAATGGGTGCGAGTGATGCAATTATGTTGCAAAGGCACTTGAACAGTCATCTTATGTTGACACACTTTGTTAAATTGTTGAACTTTTTAAAGTATGATAAAGGCACTTGGCCATATACTTGAGGTATGTTAACCTATAGGGAATTGGAAGGTGGAATTAGACTTTTTTTAGCAGAGATGTTGGTTGGAATTTTACTGTCCCGCTCATCAAGGGAATCAGAGTAGTCAAGGAATGAAGTGTGGGAAGGTCCATTGACCTCGGGCAGGGTTTTACAGTTTCAGAATGAACAAGGCCATAAAATCCCACCCATGATATTCAAATGATCTCCTAATGGCAGTGATTTTTTCTTTATATTTCTTCTACATTTCTTACAGCATTGCATCTAAAATGTAGGAGGAATACTTCTGGCATTGATCTTATTAGTTGCTATTGCTTCCTATATTTAGCCTGGAGAGTTTGCTGCCCGCACCAACCAACCAACCAACCCAACCCAACCCAACCCAAACCCCCCCGCCCCCCCGAGGATAAATGCTGCTCCTCTTCCTCTCCATTTTTTAAAAAGTCTCCAGTTCAGTACTTCACAAACTCAGTCCTTGCTAAACATAATTCAACTCTTTTGCTTCTAAATGCAGCAATCCCCAACACCATTTCTGGGAGACACCAACTACCTCTCCTTTCAGAGTTGCCTCTTTAAGTAGCAATGGTTGCTGCACACATCTGTCAGTATGAATAATCGGCAGAAAGGATTTTAACTCTTTCAAATTCGTTCTTGGGATGTGGGCATTGCTGGCCAGGCATATTTTGCCCATTCCTAACTGGCTTTGAGAAGGTGAAGGTGAGCTGCCTTTTTGAATGCTACAGCCTGTGTGTTGTACTACACTATCAAGAATGTGTATAAGTCCATATGCTGTTAAGAAGGAGCTCCAGAATTTAGTCCCAGTGGTAAAGAATTTACCAGTTCTGAGTCAGATTATCATCAGACTTGGAAGAAGGCTTCCAGGTGATGGATTTTTCCATGCATCTGCTGTCCTTGTTTTTCTTGCTGGCTGGAATTTTACCAGTCCACCAATGGAATTGGGGCGGGCATGAGAAGTTCCATTGACCTTGGATGAGACTTTGGGACGTGAAGCCAAAAGAATCCCACCCCATGGGTGGAACTTGACCAACTCATCTGCCCGAGGCTTGTAAGATCCCACCTGAGGCCAACGGGGAATTTGCGAGCCACGTTCACCTTGTCCATCGTGCCAGTAAAATTCCGGCCTGTGGGTTTAGAAGGTGCTGTTGAAAGACCTTAGGAGAATTGCTGCAATGCATCTGATAGAGGTTACACAGTGTTACCATTATGCACAGACGAAGGAGAGAGTGAATATTAAAGATGGTGGATGGAATGCCACACATGTGGGCTACTTTGTCCTGGAAGGTGACTGGTGTTGGCATTGAACTCATCCAAGTGAGTGAAGAGTAGTCTGTGAAACTTGTCATGATAGGTGAAAAGGGTTGAACTCACTCCGTTCTATTCAACCCCTTCGGTCACAGTAAAGGTGTAAGTTTCTTTTTCACAAGGATATACTTTATCTGAATCCAAATGTATTAAATTCTTTAAACTGTGAACAATAAGGAGCCAAAAAAACAAGTTTACTGAAGATAAAGAAAGAGCAAATTTATTAAAAACTAAATCCAATAATAATAATAATAATAATAATAATAATGCAACATCAAGCATTTGGCACTCATGTAGTCATTCAGACCACACGTGTAACAATGAAAAGATTATACATTTAAGTGTTGACTGATTGCCCTGGAGGCATAGAGTTTTAAATGTTGTTGTAGACCTGGATACAGCTCAGCTTTAAAACATCCTATACATTGGCCAGATTTTTCAACTGTTCTTGACAGAGGAATCTTCCAGTCTTGCTGACGGTCACCCCCACTCACTGCAGGGTTTCTCTGCAGAAGAGGGTGCAAACAACGGGAAACCCTAACCACAGTGGCAGGACAAGAAGATCCTATAGCTGGCCAATTGCAGACCACCTCTGCTGTGCAAAACATATCACAGGGTTGGGGGGTGAAGAAAATCTTACCCTTTTTGCATTTCCAAGAGACTTTGGATTGGTCTTTCTGTGGCAACCATTGTTTCAATAACCGATTTTTACATTGTAATATCTCATCCTTAGATAGTGATGAGTTTTAATAGGTCTCTGAATTATGGGAAACATCTCTCTCTTTGCACTCCCCTAAGAGTGACTTGTCTGTTTGTTCACCTTCAGCCAGAACAAACTGAAGGCTTTGAATTTTTATGTAGTTTGTCCTGTTTCATTTCAAATTACAAAATTTCCAGTCAATTGAAAATACAAAAATCATTTTTGAATGATTTTTTGAATGATGCATGACCACATGACATACTCCTGCTTGTAGATAATGCACAAAATCTGGAGATTCAAAAGGTGAGTTACTCGTGGCAAAATTGCCATCCTTTGGCCTGTCCTTAAAGGTACTGTATAAGTATAAAGAACAAAAAACAAAGAAAATTATAGCACAGAAACAGATCCTTTGGCTCTCTAACCATGAATTAAATCCATTACTCTTCCAGAGACCCCACTCCTCTATTCCCATCCTATTCGTGTATTTGTCAAGAGGCCCCTTAAAAGTAACTATCTTATCTACTTCCACCATCTACCCCAGCAGCGAGTTCTAGGCACCTATTGCCTCGTACATCTTTAAAATATGTCTGATCCTGTTAAATTTCTTGTCAATAAAAACTTTAAGGATGCTGATTATGGGGGAATTCAGTTTTTCAATATCTAGGAGAGAAATTTAGATCTCATTGGAGATGGTCATTTTCTAGAATGTCTTCAGAATGAATGTTATTAGAACTAGTGTGTTACTAGAGCATTTCCCCCACCAGGGACATTTGTTGCTACCAAAGAATCATGTTATCAGATGGGTCTTAGTGTCTTTGGAGGGAGACAATGTGTGATTATCACCTACAGCAGCAGCACAAAGATTTAGTATATGGAGTAATACAGTTTTGTTCTTTCCAAAAAGCCTTCTGCAGCTGTCTGCTAAAATGCTTCCTATTTCACCCAAGCTGAATTATAATGCAACTTTAAAATGTTTAGATTGCATTAAAATAGTAAGCAGGAAAGCATTCAAATAAATCACATAACTTACTCTCATTTTTGAACAAATGGTTTCATTTTTAATATACATATACATAACTCATTTAATATATATAACTCATTTAATCATTTAGTTTGTTTTATTGAATAGAATAAGCAGAGGTTATGACGACCCAAATTTGACTACTTCTTGCATTTCCTACACTCCATTGCATTACCATCTCATCAATTTTGCTCTGGATTTGCTGCTATGCAAATGTTTCTCAATGGAGTAAATACAGTGAGACTTGGAGCAGACTAAACCCAGTTAAATATAGAATATGAATAATCCTGATGCTTTTGTACACTCTACAGCTTGGTTTATTCCACTAATCATAAAACAGATCCTCAAAAGTGAGTCAACATCTTCAAAAGAGGTGGGGAGGGGAGAAAATTGGTAAGAAAAAAAAGTTTGCCACACCATACAAAATATTGCATTTTGACATAAAGAACATAAATCCACATACCTAGAGAAAACATTCATACTCATGAGCAAATGATTAATTAAATCATACACGTAATTTTATAGGCTAATACATTTATAACATTTATAATCTGTACCAAAAGAAAAGGACACAATTATTTTTTTCTGTTGAATAAATCTTCTTTATATCCCTGGCAGAATTTCATCTTATAATCAAGCTGTGAGAATACCAGGAGCACTTTATCACAATATAATTTAGCAAATGTAACATTCCTGCTCATAAAATTAAAGCAAATTGAAGAACTGCAGAGACTTAATCCTTGATCCTCAATCATTCTTCATTGTTAAACTCAGCAGTAAAGCATGAAAAAAATGACAGAGGATTGGACAGTCACTTCACCACCCTAGGAAAGGAATTCTTTAAGCTGAAAATGACACAAAGGATTTAGTAATAGGAGAAGATTGCATTCCTGGATTGCCGAGGCCCCTTGGGCTGTCTCAGAATTGCCTGCAGTGAGAGTAGATTATCACAGCGGGCCAGGACTAGTCTAAGTCGTAAAAGTCCTGGTCGAGCTGGTAGGGATTATTGCATATTCCTGGGTCACTGTGAGTGACAACAATAGGATGCAGCAACAGAATTGCCTTTTCAACTCATCCTGTGCCACAGGAGCCTTAGCTGAACACAAGCACGGAGCAATGAAACATATACTTTTATGCATGCAAAGCCAAAGAATGAAACTACCTTGTTACCAAATAGTTTGTCTGAAATCTGATCTAGTAATGAAAAACATTTTTCCCCTGTAAAGCTATTTTTAGATTTGACTAGAATGCTTTTTTTATCATTAACGTGGCTTAGGATTCTTCAGTTAAAGTCCTGATGACTAAAGCATGATGTGGTGTAGACATACCAAATATTTAAAAATAACCTGCTTGCCTGATGCTACGGTTCAGACATATTTTAACCCATCCAACTCAGCGGGGAAGAGAGGTAGCACAGTTAAAATTACCTGTAAAGACATTTCACTCCATGATCAACTTCTCACCTGCCGCCAGCTGAAGAGGGTGTTTTCTTTTAGGCAAACAAGTTACGCTCCTGACGCACAAATAGGTATCCTATAGAGATATTCAGGGACATGGCATGTTAACCATTAATTGAGCAGATGGCCAAATAAAAAGTAAATGCTAAACCTTCTTTGGTGTGGTTAGGAAGACCTGAAGTAATCTTGCAATCCCCACAAGGATCAGCTAGGCCTCTGATCTTCTAGGAACCCCCCACCCCTGGCCTTAAGGTTAACATTATCCCCTTCCACCATACTCATGTTCTATTTTATGCGAATGATAATGAGTGACATCTGTGATGCCTTCTGTCTAATTCTACTTGTTTCAGGTGGGCATGTAGATAGTGGGATGTAACTGAAGTTAAATGATTTAAAGATGAGTCCAGGTATTTGTTGCAATCATTAGCATTGAACAAAACAACAATGAGGTGTATAAGGTGTTTTAGACTGTGACAAACACACTTTTATTACTTTTTATCCCTTAATGTTTGAAAGTGTTGATTCATCCTTAAATATGATTTTGGTTGAGACTCAAGTGAATATTTTTGAAGTGACAGGTGAGACATTGGCTGGGATATTCTTTGATATTGGCAAAGCAGCGCTGAACCCTTCTGCTGACAGCAATAATAGCTTTTCATGCAGTATGGTGCAGGACTTAGTGGCAAAATAGTTCACCCTTGGGTTCCATGCTGTATTGCTGGCTTCCAATTCACCAGGCCTACCATCATCTCAGTGCTGCAATCATCAGAGTGCCACAATTAAAGGTTGTCTCATTGCACACCTGACACACTTTGCAGGTTGTCAAGATGAGATGGTTGCTGGGAAATCTGTGTCCAAGTTTTCAGTGCTATTGACACCCAATGTGATGTGCTGCATCTGTGCACAGGAAGAAAAGCAGACAGCAATGTCACCAACCTGGGAAGGCTGAGGGAAAGGGGAAGTGCCCCTTGAGTATTACCAGCTCCACAGTGCTACTCTGACATCTTGGCAGTGCCAGCCTGGCACCTAGGCAAGCCCAATGAGCACCTTGGCACTGCCCATCAGGCAGTGCCAATGTACAGGGCCTATGGGTGTGTGGCCTATGTGGGGTGTGGCATGTGGGGATGTGGTCTATGTACACAGGGCCTAAGGAGGTTCTGCTGGACAGTCTGCCATAGGATCTTTTTTTATCTTCTGCTAGGACTATCCATTCCCTATGTTTTTCTCTGATCTGTAATTCAAGCAGTTTCAATTACTTTTCTTTTTCTTCCTCCCTTTCTCTGGCTTTTCTGTGCCGTAATGACCTCCTTCCTTTTTGCTTTATCTGTTGCAACTTCATAAGTTCATGGTTCATAAAATATAGGAGCAGAATTAGATCATTGGGTCCATCGAGTCTGCTCCACAATTCTATCATGGCTTATATGCTCCTCATACCATTTTCCTGCATTCTTCCCATAACCCATCAACATATTACCAATTAAAAATCTGTCCTCCTTAAATTTACTCACTGTCACAGCATCCACCGCACTTTGGGATAGGGAATTCTGCAAATTTACAATCCTTTGGGAGAAGTAATTTCTCCTCTATTTTAAATTTGCTACTCCTTATCCTAAGACCATGACCTCTTATTCAAGAATGGCCCACCAACAGAAGTATTTGCTCCATGTCTACTTATCCACGTCTTTTATCATCTTGAATACCTCAATTTGATCTTCCCTCATTCTCGTAAATTTCAGAGTGTATGGGCTAAACTGCTCAACCTCTGTTGATACATAAACCCCTCACTCTGGAATTGATCCAGTGAAGCTTCTCTGAACAGCCTCCAATGCCATTACATTTTTCCTCAAATACGGGGACCAAAACTGTGCACAATTGTCCAGGTGGCCTCACCAGTGCCCTGCACTTCCTTACCTTTATATTCTACTGCTTTAGCTATATATGCCAACATTCCGTTCCAACTGCTTCCCTTTCTTTGTTCTTTTGTTTTCCACTCTCTCACTTCCCTTCATTTCGAATTCAAGCTGCTTTAATTCTTTTTTATGTTTAAGCTGTTTCATTTGTAATTGAATATTAGCCACTTCCAATGATTCTGTCTGTGTTTCTGGCAATTTTAAGCGCTGTGCTATCACTACAATTATACCCCCTTTCTCACTGTCAGACAATGTCAACTGCAATATTTTTGCCAATTTCAAGAGCTTTTAGTCACCTTCCTTTAAACTACTTTGTGATCTTTCTCCACCCCAAGAACCTCTTAGCCTCCGAAAGAACCATTATTCCATAAGGCATTTCCTACTTAAATCTGAATACAACACCTAAAAAGAAAACATCAATATGTTCAGCCCTCTCTGTCTTTGAGTTCAATAATCCAAAAATAATCAAGAAATCTAGATTATAATCCCACAAGTGGCTCCAATTATCATGGTTCAAAGTGTTTTATGAAACCTGCCTGGATTATAAGTTTTGCTTTTTGAATTTAGGATAAGCATGAGATGTTTCACCTTAGTTGTGATCCAAGTGACCCACTGGCAGCTTTTATCAAACAAAAGTTATTTGAGAATATAGTTAACATGTATAGTAAGAAAATCAGCAAGTACTTTTATCAATCACAAACAAGAAACAAAAAGCAACTACTGTAATGTATAACCCTTAACAAAAATCTCTACAATGAAACTAATCCCATGGAAAACTCCCCTAGGTTTAACACAGCACTATCTAATACTCACATGATACTCGGATTGAGGCCATTAGTTAAATTCTGCAGTCAAATATTCTTGAGACTCAGAATGTTTTAAAGACAAGAAAGCTTCTAAAACACCAAAGACTCTGATCCAGACTCCAACATTAGCAGATTTTGTTTTTGGCTAACCAATGTAATTTCCAGAACAACAGGGAGAGAGAGAAAACAGTTTTTAACTTGCTGTCCTGCTAAAGCTGAAAAGTCAACTCTGCAGCTTCAAAATGAAACTGAAAATGAAAGTCCCATCATGTGACCTGTCTACAGTTTCTTTTCTCCTCCCAACAATGACATCACCTAAGGCTGTGAGCAAGATTTTATACAATCTGTTTGAGGTACACTACCATCAGACCATTTCTAGAAGAGATAGGGTACATTGAGGGTGGTTAAAGTGTTTAGTCCTCATGTGACATGCATCCTAATTGTGCCATCAGAGTGTATGACCATAGAATGCATTGCTGGATGCGAATCTGGCAGGATCTGTTGGAAGTCTCACAACATCAGGTTACAGTCCAACCACTGGTTGGACACTAACCTGGTGTTGCGAGACTTCTTACTGTGTTTACTCCAGTCCAACGTCGGCATCTTTACATCAGGGTCTGTTAGGCCAAAGTCTTCGTGATGTTTGTCAAAGGTCCCATGGTGACCTCGAGGCGGTGACATGTCACAGCCTTGACATCAGACAGAACACAGAAGATCTCTTCCATCATGTGCTGTCCTCTAAGGAATGACTGTCAAAACTCTTCCTGATGTTCATCTCTCCCAGTGAGCTGGCAGCTACTAGGATTGAACACCTGACTGGTCTTCAGAAGTTCTCTGAATGCTGGAGACCTGGATTGTCCCTGACTCCAAACGCTGTAGGGATGTCTCATAGAATCTCGGAACAGAAATATGCGCATTTCAGCCCTTTGAACATCTTATTTTGAACATCTGTGTTCAAATGACTGCAAGATCTTGGCCAAAGACAGAAAATGCTGGAAAATCTCAGCAGGTCTGACAGCATCCTGACTAGAAACATTGGCTCTATTCTCTTGTCATAGACATTATCAAGCCTGTTGAGATTTTCCAGCATTTTCTGTTTTTGTTTCAGATTCCAGCATCCACAGTATATGGAAGATCTTGGATCTGTCTTCAGCAAAGCTTTGCAAGCAACAGAAGGCAAAAACATTCAGGACTGGGATCACTTTTGCAGCCATTAGTAATAAAAGACCATCAAGACTAGAAGAGGACAATCTCCTTTAAGGAGGCTGTAGATGACTGTCATCAATGAATGGGACAATCTCAGCCTCTGAAAGCATTTTGTTGCTAAAAGGTGAAGGAAGTTAAGCCTCTGCCTTCCACCCTATTACCTTGGTTGTTCTTCCTGTGATTTTGAATTCTTTGTTGGTTCTCTCTCTCAATCCTATGCTTTTCTCTCCATTTGTTAAATTTAATTTTCAGTCCAAATCTTGTTCGGATTGCCACATCTTAGATTACAGTCAGTATTTTGTTGGGAATTGTGTAAACCTAAAAATATCTGTTCTGCCCTTATAGTCTCTTCCTTCCATTGCAAAGTAACTGGTTATGTGTGCAGTTGATAAGTCTGGTTCACTTCTTCCTAAATAAAAGTTGGCCTTTGTGTCACTCGCTTGTCTCTCTTTTCATTCTGGTTGATCACAGAGCTGGAACATAATTCCGAAGTCTGGAATTGTAGAGGTTCGGATGCCTCAAAAATGCTTATTAAAGCGGGCTCACTGGCTAAGCATAAACAGTGCTCTCTTTCTCTCTGCGAAGTCATCCCAGTGTGACACTTCTGCCATTTCCCCCACCTACAGGAGAGACATACATGTCCAAGATAGTGAAGAGGGGTGTTATAGTTTGCAGAGAGACTTGGACATGTTGCAGAGCTGGGCCGAAAGGTGGCAAATGGAGTTTAATGTGGAAAAGTGTGAGGTAATGCACTATGGCAGGAATAATAAATGTGTAGAGTACAGGGCTAATGGTAGGATTCTTAGTAGTCTTGATGAACAGAGGGATCTTGGTGTGTATGTGCATAGATCCCTGAAAGTAGGCAGTCAAGTCGAGAAGGTTGTTAAGAAGGCATATGGAGTCTTAGCTTTTATTGGTAGGGGGATTGAATTTCGGAGCCGCAACGTCATGTTGCAACTGTACAAAACTCTAGTGCGGCCGCACTTGGAGTATTGTGTGCAGTTCTGGTCCCCACATTATAAGAAAGATGTGGAGGCATTGGAGAGGGTACAGAGGAGGTTTACCAGGATGTTGCCTGGTATGGAGGGCAGGTCTTATGAAGAGAGGCTGAGGGATTTGAGGTTGTTTTCGTTAGAAAGGAGGCGGCTAAGAGGGGACCTAATCGAAACATATAAGATGATTAGAGGTTTAGATAGGGTGGACAGTGATAGCCTTTTTCCTAGGATGGAGAAAGCTAGCACGAGGGGACACAGCTTTAAATTAAGGGGTGATAGTTATAGGACGGATATCAGAGGTAGGTTCTTTACCCAAAGGGTGGTTCGGGAGTGGAATGCCTGCCTGCAGCAGTTGTAGATGCGCCAAGTTTGGTGGCGTTTAAGAGGTTAGTTGATAAGTATATGGAAGAGAAGGGAATGGTTTAGTTTGGAGGGGCATTGCTTTTTATATTGGTTGGCGCAACATCGAAGGCCGAAGGGCCTGTTCTGTGCTGTAATGTTCTATTTCTATGTTCTATGTTCTAAGAGTAGTAGCAGAGACCACCATGTGTGGAGTAAAGGACTCCCTATACTACCCTCCCTCTATAGCAAGAACATCCTTCCACAGATATGGACACCAAAACTGCAAAACTCATACTGAAAAAACTGTAAAGGAAAAGCATTGTAACAGGCCAGAAATCCTGCAGTAGCTACTAAAGAAGCCTTTCCTGTGATAAACACTAAATGATGAATAACTGAATTTCAAGTGACCTTTTCACAAAGCCAAAATAATTATGGAATTTGCACAAAATTCTCTATTAAGTTTCCTGAACTACTGAAGGGAAAAAAACAGATGCATTCTGACGTCTGAAATAAAATCAGAAACTTCTGGAAATATGACAGGTTTGCTCAACAATTGAGATGAACAGGTTCACATTTCAGATGTAACCTTTTACCAAATCTTTGATGACAAGACTTCTAAGTTGTCTTGTTTCAATTTTCCTTTTCAGGTCAGGGTTATTTTTCAGACAAGGTCACACCTTTATAATTACTATAAAAAATGTCTTGTCAAAAAAGCCCAAGGGGCTATCAAAAAAGTTCACATGCAAAATCAGAAGTGATTCATATGGTTTTACGCTGACTTCCTGGTGTCTCCCATGAATGAAAATACAAATTTTATCAACTCGAAATCTCTGTATCTACATTATTATATTTCAGCATTGCTAAATGGTCAGTTTTATTTTTTATAAAGGCCCATATAATGTATTCTAAACTTTCCTGCACACCATTTTATTTGCCTTGTTTTAGCATAAAGAAGTTCTGGGACAAATTACAGATAATTTTAGATGATATAAAACATTAATTTTATACATATAATTCCAAACGGGGTGGCATGGTGGCACTGTGGTTAGCACTGCTGCCTCATGGTACCAAGGACCTGGGTTTGATTCCTAGTTTGGGTCACTGTCTGTGTGGAGTTTACACATTCTCTGCATGTGTTTCCTGCAATGCTCTGGTTTCCTCTCACAGTCAAAAGATGAGCAGGTTGGGTGCATTGGCCAGATGCCTCAGTATGGTGACTAGGGGAATTTCACAGTATCTTCATTTCAGTGTGAATGTAAGTCTACTCGTGACTAATAAACTTTAACTTTAAATACTCCAGAAGGAAAAACACAATAAAAACAGGAAGATAACGATACTAATCGGAACTGTTTAATCATATTGGGATACTGAAACCTCAACAACATTCCATGCAAAGAAACTTTGACCCAGAACTTCTGCCCCAAATCATCAGAAACTGTAAGCCCAATTTCACATCATGTCATGCCTGTTTTTGGGAGTGAAAATTTGGTGAAGTTGGGCATGAGCCAAGTAATGCAATCTGCACCCGCCTACCTGCCGGTTCCCCCTTTACCAAAGCCTGAAAATGCCTGTGATTGGGACCATAACCGAATTGGGTAAGATGGCCATGCATTTAAATTTACTTAAAGGGCTGCACGTCCAACCTAACTGGCACTTCCCCCTTTACTGCTGCATTCGCCCATCCAGAATTGGCGCGAAACAAGCATGCTCCACAAAAGTCCGATTTGGGCGCTCTAGCATTCCAGCTAGTGAGGAAATAAGTGCCAAACGTGAATGGCTCTCTGAGATCAGTGGAAGGTGGGGGGGGGGAAATAAGGTGGATTTGACAGCTCTCTACTTGATATCGGTGGAGGGTTGGGGGGGTCCACTGCCACTCTAACTGAGATCAGTGGGGAGAAGGGAGAGGGGCCCACAATCAGTCTGAGTGGTAGGGAGGGAGGAGGATAAGGGGGTAGATAAGGTTGTGGGTGGGGGGCAATGACTGTGGGGCAAGGGAGAGGCACTATCCTGGCCAACAGAATATAGTAAGAAATCTCACAACACCAGGTTAGAGTCCAACCAGTTTATTTGATGGTAATCTCACAAGCTTTCAGAAACGTTGTTCCTTTGTCAGGTGTGTGGAACCACAACACCAGGTTATCAATAAACTGGTTGGACTCTAACCTGGTGTTGTGAAACTTCTTACTGTGTTTACAACACCAGCACCTCTACATCATGACTCACAGGATATAGCAGGGGAGCATTATTCTATGAATTTTTTCTGCGCATGCACAGTTGGAGCTGCAAGGTTTTGGGCATGTTAAATCCTGCCCAGAGGCTTGTGCAGTGCAATTCAGACTCTCTGCTATTTTTGCAGATAGAGTGCGCATGGAGGGGCACCTGAGAATAGGTCTAAAAGTCAGATCTGAAACACTCCTAGTTTTAAATCTGTTCAAGACTTAGAATCAAAATGGTAAAATCGGGCCCTCTATCTATGAAGGAAGATATGCATTGGAACCCTGTGAAAGCCATAACATGCTGGTGTCTATGGGAATTGTCTGGGTAGTTTCAACTTCCCCTGTTCCCTTCATGAATGTCTCTGACAGACAATCACCAGATCCACGAGAGGTCACTGTTTAATCAGAAGGGGTGGGATTCTCCAGTCTCCCAGCTCTGCATTTCCCACTGGTGGGAGATGGCATGTTGTTTGCTAGAGACAGGAATTCTTTGGGCCTGACACTGTCCATGGGATCAGAGAATCCACTGGCACGAGCGACTGGAGAATTCCTGTCCAGGAGTTGCCCATTCAGGACAGAGAGGAGGAGAATTTTTTTCTCTCAGAAGGTTGCGAGTCTTTGGAACTCTTCCTCATGAAGTGATGGAGCAGAGTTTTTGAATATTTTTAACACAGCAGTAGATACATTCTTCATAAGCAATAGGGTGAGAGGTTATCGGGGTATGTGGAGTTCAATTAGAATTGGATCAGCCATGACCTCATTGAATGGTGAAGCAGGTTTGAAGGGTCGAGTGGCCTACTCCAGCTCCTAATTTGTAAATTTGTAAGGAAGAGAGAATCTGGCCATCTTCCAATGACATTTAGCAGCATTACCATTGCTGAATGCCATCATTGTTCTCGATGGTTACCCTTAACCAAAAATATAACGGATGGAGTAACCATAAGAATAGTGTGGCTGAGAGCTTGGGTACTGTGCAGTGAATAAATCAACTGTTGACATCCCAAAGTCTTTCCATCATCAGCATGGCACATGGGAGGGTGATAGAACAGTATTCGATAATTGAACATAAATCCTGTGATGGGGGGAGTGGCCCGAAGAAACACTGCAGAAGTCCACATTACCAGTTGCAGTCATGAAAGGCACTACTATAACAATATCATGAGAGTTTCAGTGGAATTTTTACACCAGTCTTCTTTCTTAGCTTTTATAGACCTCCTAAAAGTTCTAGAGAGGTAGAGGAAAGGATTGCCAAGTCAATTCTGGTCAGGAGTGAAAGTAATAGGGTAATTGTTATGGGGGACTTTAACTTTACTAATATTGATTGGAATAGCTATAGCTCTAGCTCGTTAGAGGGGTCAGTTTTCGTACAAAGTGTGCAGGAAGGTTTTTTGACTCAGTATGTAGATAGGCCAACTAGAGGTGAGGCTACATTGGATTTGGTGCTGGGCAATGAGCCAGACCAGGTGTTAGGCTTGGAAGTTAGTGAACATTTTGGTGATAGTGACCACAATTCGGTTACGTTCACCTTAGTGATGGATAGGGATAGGCATGAAGCTGGGGGCAGTAGTTATAGCTGGGGGAAGGGTAATTATGAGGCCATCAGGAGAGAATTAGGGTGCATAGATTGGACTAGGAAACTACAGGGACTGGGAACATCTGGAATGTGGAGCTTATTCAAGGAGCAGCTGCTGCGAGTCCTTGACAAGTATGTCCCTGTCAGGCAAGGAGGAAATGGTCGAGTAAGAGAACCTTGGTGTACGAAAAAAGTTGATTTGCTGGTTAAAAGGGAAAAGGAGGCTTATGTCAGGATGAGGCTTGAAGGCTCGGTTAGTGCAATGGATAGCTATAGATTAGCCAGGAGGGAGCTAAAGAGTGAATTGAGGAGAGCTAAGAGAGGACACGAGAAGACTTTGGCTGATAGGATTAAGGAGAATCCTAAAGCTTTCTTTAGATATGTTAAGAATAGAAGATTGGTTAGGGCAAGATTAGGGCCAGTCATAGACAGCAGTGGGAAGTTGTGCGTGGAGCCTGAAGAAATTGGAGAGGCACTGAATAAATATTTCTCTTCGGTATTCACGCAGGGTGATGTAAATGTAGTTGTGGAGAACACTGAGGTACAGGGTTGCAAACTGGAAAGTATTGAAGTAGATAGGGAGGATGTGCTAGATATTCTTGAGGGTTTGAAGTTGGATAAGTCCCCTGGGCCGGACGGGATTTACCCTAGGATTCTCTGGGAGGCAAGAGAGGAGATTGCAGAGCCTCTGGCTCTGATCTTCAGGTCGTCGTTGGTTACGGGTGTGGTTCCGGAGGACTGGAGGATAGCGAATGTGGTCCCATTGTTCAAGAAGGGGAAGGGAGACCTTCCAGGGAATTATAGGCCAGTGAGTCTTACTTCTGTTGTGGGCAAAGTATTGGAGAGAATTATTAGGGATAGGATTTATAGTTATTTAGAGAGAAATGAATTGATTGGAGATAGTCAGCATGGTTTTGTGAAGGGTAGGTCTTGCCTTACTAACCTCATTGAGTTTTTTGAAAAAGTGACTAAGGAGGTGGATGGGGGTAAGGCGGTTGATGTGGTATATATGGACTTTAGTAAGGCGTTTGATAAGGTGGCCCATGGAAGACTTCTGCAGAAAATGCAGATGTATGGGATAGAGGGTGATTTAGCTAATTGGGTTAGGAATTGGCTAGCAGATAGAAAACAGAGGGTGGTGGTTGATGGGAGATATTCATCGTGGAGTTCGGTGACAAGTGGTGTACATCAGGGGTCTGTTTTGGGGCCCCTGCTGTTTGTAATTTTTATAAATGATCTGGATGAGGGTATTGAAGGATGGATTAGTAAATTTGCAGATGACACTAAAGTCGGTGGAGTGGTAGATAGTGAAGAGGGGTGTTATAGTTTGCAGAGGGACTTGGACAAGTTGCAGAGCTGGGCCGAGAGGTGGCAAATGGAGTTTAATGTGGAAGAGTGTGAGGTAATGCACTATGGCAGAAATAATAAATGTGTAGAGTATAGGGCTAATGGTAGGATTCTTAGTAGTCTTGATGAACAGAGGGATCTTGGTGTGTATGTGCATAGATCCCTGAAAGTAGGCAGTCAGGTCGAGAAGGTTGTTAGGAAGGCATATGGAGTCTTGGCTTTTATTGGTAGGGGGATTGAATTTCGGAGCCGCAACGTCATGTTGCAACTGTACAAAACTCTAGTGCGGCCGCACTTGGAGTATTGTGTGCAGTTCTGGTCCCCGCATTATAAGAAAGATGTGGAGGCTTTGGAGAGGGTACAGAGGAGGTTTACCAGGATGTTGCCTGGTATGGAGGGCAGGTCTTATGAGGAGAGGCTGAGGGATTTGAGGTTGTTTTCGTTAGAAAGGAGGGGGCTAAGAGGGGACCTGATCGAAACATATAAGATGATTAGAGGTTTAGATAGGGGGGACAGTGATAGCCTTTTTCCTAGGATGGAGAAAGCTAGCACGAGGGGACACAGCTTTAAATTAAGGGGTGATAGTTATAGGACGGATATCAGAGGCAGGTTCTTTACCCAAAGGGTGGTTCGGGAGTGGAATGCCCTGCCTGCAGCAGTTGTAGATGCGCCAAGTTTGGTGGCGTTTAAGAGGTTAGTTGATAAGTATATGGAAGAGAAGGGAATGGTTTAGTTTGGAGGGGCATTGCTTTTTATATTGGTCGGCGCAACATCGAAGGCCGAAGGGCCTGTTCTGTGCTGTAATGTTCTATGTTCTATGTTCTATATAGGCTTAGTGAACTCGAAAAAGAAACAATGCGATAGGAAGGGAATACTTTCCCATTTTTTGGACATTGGAGGCAGTTAGTGAAGGAATCAACATTGCCCTTTTATACACAAATAGGTATTACTATCTTGGCTTGAAGTCTATCTAGCAAAGGAATGTGAAAATAGCATTAATTGGTCTTGAAGCATTCATTACGGATGTAAGTCATTGTTAGTAAAATCTGCTGAACCCAGGAAAGGAGTATTGGCCTAGATGGTGTTGGAAAATCTGCATAGGCAATATATCGGTGAATTCTACAGCATCGATGAAACAAAACAATCAGTACCAATTAAGTTCAGAATCAAACCAAGGCAAGATCTATGCGTTAATCAATCCAGCAACATCTGTTGGAAAATAAGTGCTGCAACATTAGTTTTGTGACTTACTCAACTGTCAGTACAGATTAGAGCCCTGGATATCTGTCCATGGAAATGAATCAATGTTGCAATGATTAGTCAAGTAGCTCTGAAGTAGCTTCCTTCAGAAGAAAATCTGCATTGATTTATCTTAGGAGCTTTATTTGGAAGATGGAGTTGGAGTAAGTCTGTCTTGAAAGATAAGGTGAGAAAAGCAATCCATTTGTTGTGTTAGCATTCATTGCCTCTAACATTGTGTCCAACAGAGCCTTAAATATTAATTACAGGATTGAATTTGTAGAAACCGGTTTGAATGATTGATTGGTGCAAGGGGGGCTAGGACCTATCAGTGATTAATATAATTTGGCTAAATGTATTATGTTGTGATGGAGTAAGATGAAAAATCTTTAAAATTACAATGGTATTTTAAATAAAGCTCTGTGTGAGGCCTTGTTTTATGCTATGTAATTGAATGTATTCTAGAGGCCACTGGATATAGCACTTAGAGTGAAGGGGATCAAAGTTTATGAGGAAAAAGCAGGATTAGACTATTAAATTGGTTGATCAGCCAAGATCATAATGAATGGTGGAGAAGGCTAGAAGGGCCAAATGGCCTCCTCATGCTCCTATCTTTGCTTCCATGTAAAATGATAAAATGACTTCTTCATTCCTGGTACTGGCAGACATAATCATATGGAAATTCAATTGGTTTCATTTGGGAATTAAGTGGTCGTGTGATATATAACACCAAATTAGAGATAATATGATTTACAATTAATCATGAAGTTAAATGATTACTTTGTCTGTCCTTGACAACTCCCAACTTATATCTCATTTGAGCCTTTTGAGCCATTTACCAGGGGACAGTAATTTTTACCTGTAGCTTACCTCATGCTTTTGTTATTTTCAGAATAACTTGTCCACTTTACCAAGACTGGCTGCAATCCAGATTAGAGTCCACCTCATAATGGTAGAGAGGCAACATGGCATACAAGTTCCAATCTGGATGTCAGTACTGAGAGTTAATGCTCTGGTTAACAAGGGCGGCATGATGGCACAATGGTTAGCACTACTGCCTCATAG
Organism: Sphyrna mokarran; assembly: GCA_024679065.1. Classification (NCBI taxonomy): domain Eukaryota; kingdom Metazoa; phylum Chordata; class Chondrichthyes; order Carcharhiniformes; family Carcharhinidae; genus Sphyrna; species Sphyrna mokarran. Next base: position 35,391,249 of record JAGIQG010000001.1, read on the forward strand.
CGGCAGAGACCCGGGTTTGATTCCCGGCTTGGGTCACTGTTAATATAGATTTTTCACATTCTCCCCGTGTCTGCGTGGGTTTCCTCACACAGTTCAAAGATGTGCTGGTCAGGTGCAATAGCTATGATAAATTGCCTCATAGTGTTAGGGGGAGTAAATGCATGGGGATCCCTGGGTGAGAATGTGGTTGGAGCAGATTCAATGGGCTGAATGTACTGTACTGCACTGTATAATTCTATAACTTGTCATGCTGTCTGCAGTGGGGCCTAAACCCAATGCTGTTGACTCATAGGCAGGAGTACTAACATTGAACTTGTAGCCACTCTATTTGCACACCAGTACCCTGCTGGATGTCAGCTCATAATTTAAAAACCAAGGACTGAATTTGGTATTAAGGTTGGGATTCCCACAATGCTACATGGATTTCAGGGTGGATGCCCACTTCCTCTTAGCCAGCTCACCCCATTTCAATTTTCGAGCTGACGGCCCTTTAATTAGTAAGAGGCAGGTCTTCCCTTCACCTCCAGGGCACTCTCAGTGCCAAACAGGAGGAATGACCATTACTAGTGGAATAGTTTAGGTTAGAGGGTCCACTGGCCAGCGCAACATCGAGGGCCGAAGGGCCTGTACTGCGCTGTGATGTTCTATGTTCTATGTTCTCATGCTGTAGGTAGGGCAGGAGGTGGCAAATAGTGAAGTAGACAGAGGCAAGTCTGAGGAGGAAGGGGATGTTTTAGCACATGTTGGATAGCATAGGGGGCTAGAGTGTATGTGGTGAATTAAAATGGTGAGGAGGAGAAGGGGAGTGTGGGGCCAGGCCTTCAAATGGCACCTGGGCCAGAGAAAGAGCTTCCCTCCTTTTCATTGTCCAAGAGCTCGCAAGGTTAGCCTACTGGGTTGCATGTTAGGTACAGGCCTTTCCTGCCAACTGTTAATTGGCCAGTAAAGGGCCTAAATTGGGCCACGGATGGGTGACCCACCCGATACCTCTTCTGTAAAAGCATGTTGTGGCTGTGTGTGGATGGACTGGTGGACTGGTTACTGTGGGCACAGCGTTCTAGTTTTCCCACATGGCAAATCCATCACCGTATTCTAGTCTTCATTCACTGCGGCAAATAAAGTTATGGCCAGGGTCAAATACGATGCAAGTAGCAACATATTGCTCCTGGCAGTAGCTGTAGTTATATAGCAACCTCTGGTCTATAGCAAGCAGAGAAAACCGTGTCAGTGGTAGAAGAGTTAATCGCCTCATTCTTCCTGGATAAACAAATTTTCAAGAACATACAAAACTTACAAAACCAGAAGTAATAGCAGATAAGCATGAGTTCAGCCGCTTGATGGAAAATACTTTGGTTTAGGTTTTCCCCTTCACTGTGTTTGCTGCAAGACTAGCTCTGAGTCTGCCAATGTAGAGAAATGTTTACGATCAGATAGGCTGGGGAGAGTGACAGGACGTGTCTACCCAAGCTATTTAAGCATATATGAAGAGTCATTGACCTGAAACATTAACTCTACTGGTCTCTCCACAGCTGCTTCAGTGTTTTCTGTTTTTATTTCAGATTACCAGCGTCAGCAGTATTTTGATTTCGAACGGGGGTTAGATGTCAAAAATTTGTTCTTCTTGCACAGGTCTAACAACTCTTGAAACAAGCTATCAGCTCCCTCTGCAATTGCAATGGAGCTATCCTGACAAGAGGTCACCAACCCAAAAAGTTAACCTTATTTCTCTCTCCACGCATGTGGCCTCTCATGGAATCCTAGAATGTTTACTACACAGAAGGCGGCCATTTAAGGTTAAGTTTATTTATTAGTTACAAGTAAGGCTTACATTAACATTGCAATGAAGTTATTTTGAAATGCACCTAGTCACCACATTCCAGCACTGTTCAGGTCAATGCACCTAACCCGCACATCTTTCAGATTGTGGGATGAAACCAGAGCATCTGATGGAAACACACGCAGACATAGGGAGAATGTGCAAACTCTACACGGACAGTGATCTGAACAGGGAATTGAACCAGAGTCTCCAGCTCTGAGGCAGCAGTGGTAAACACTATGCCACTGTGCCGCCCCCATTCTGTGAGCGCTCTCTCCATGAGTAATTCAGCTAGCCTCGCTCCTCTGCTTTTTCCCCATAAGCCCTTCAATCTTTTTTCTCTTCATTGAATTCTCTTTTGAAAGACATGTTCGACACTGCCTCCATCATGCCCTTCACTCCCCATCTTAGTAACACACTGCTTGATAAAGGCAGGAGTTCTCAAGCTGCTTAGGCTGTTTGGGATTCTCTGGTTTTATGACGTTGCCCATCCCCTGGTCTGGGGTTTCCTAGCAACATGGGATGGCTGCCGTGGGAATTCCCATTGACAGTGACAGGACCAGAGAATTTACAGCACACCATCTCCCAAACTCAAGAAAAGGGCCGAGAGATGGCCAGAAAATCTTACCCAAAGTTTTTCCTCATGTCATATTGATTCTTTTGACATTCATCTTGAATCAGCTTCCTTGAATTCTCAATATTTCCATCAATGGAAACAGTTTCTCCCCATCTCCTCTGTTCAGATCTCTCTATCAAATATCCGACCAATTTCCACTTCTTTAAGGAGAATAGCCCAGTCTCTCCAAACTACCTACATAACCAAAGGCCCTTATCCTGTGTTTGATGGTTCAGTTGTTTAATTTTCTGTCCATCAGTTTTGTACATTTATACACATTTCCATCAGAATTAATGATCACAATATGAGCTACCCTGATTTCAATCCCTCATTTTATTGTGAACCCTTTTTATAGCCAGCCTCATTACAATTGGAAAGCACGTATCCATGGGTTTACAGCATGATAATTGGAAAAACTCTTTGTTCACAAGCTAGATACATTGGGAAATATTCAGAGGTGAACAGGGAGCTTAATGCCAAGTCACAAATGGGGACTCAGACAGTAAAATCTAGTTTGTCAGGAAAATACTTAAAGAAGCAACAATAATGTTTTTATTTTGAACCATGGTGGACTTCAATGCACCATCTTGATGGGATTAACTTTAAATTGGAATATATTGCCTATCTCACTAGTTCCACTGCACACTATTTTAATGGCATTTCATGGCTGCGGTACCTGTGTCATGCATCAGAATAAATGGACAAATTGAGCCCTGAGTAGGGAACTTGCTGCAGTTGGCAGGTGTCTTGAGGAACAAGGAAGTACTCCAAAAGAAAACCCTGCCTTTTGTGGGAGAGGAGGAACAAGAGTGGCATTGTTTGGAATGCAATGTCTTCTGCTCAAACGTCATTTGGGTTGTGGAAGCTGTTACATTGGGGCAGGTAGCTTTGGAAGCATTCCTGTAGATGAGCATTAGGCCCTTTCCATATATAACTGAAAGGCCCACGGTCTGCTTTGGACATCGTACAGAATTGTGACATTGTACAGAAAGGAACCAAACCTGCACTGTTCAGGATTCTTAACCAATTTTTAACCAATTTCTACCTCTTATTCCAGAACATTCCTTACATTCCAAAGGCATAGCCTAGACTGAATCATTGAAAGTAAATAATAAGGAAAATATGTATTTAGACTCAATACTGTTCTGAAGGTTTAAGCTCACATCCACCAGGGTTCCTAGATACAGATATAGGTTTCTATTTTAGGTAGCTATTCTCATCAGTGTGTATTTGTTGTATATATCTATGTATTGTGGGTGCTGAGTTCACATAATAAAACTTTGATAAAAACTCAACTATCTGAAACAATATTCTGCTTCCTCTACAGAGATAGTGCCAGGCCTGCTGAGTATTTCCATTGTTTTAGTCATTAGTTCATATTTCCAGCATCTGCATTATTTTGCTTTGCAATTTGTAAAGTCTGGTGGACGTTTATGTCTGATGTCCATTTTATCTCTACACATTTAAGTGAATCTATGCATCTACTTCCCTGGAATATTTCATTAATGTTCTTTGTCCTTCAGATAACCTTCAGTCTATTAGCAGGAATGAAACATATCCTCAGCAAGTGAGGTGTTTGAGTTCTTTAGAGGGCAAAAGGGAATCTTGTCAGCTGTCATAGCAACCTTATCATTCACACTTTGGATGTTGTAAAAACCGCATGTATACCTCACTCTCAAGTACAGTGAAAAATTGGTAAATATAATTCCTTGGGTATGTGTAAATCCATACAGAGTGATGTTTGCCTCAAATTGTAACACTGGAGCATTCTTGAGAACAAGTTCACTTTATATTTCTAACTATAATAAAAATGGTAAGCTTTCCAAGAAGGCAGAGGTTTGAACAAGTTGAAGCGCCTGTCATAATGTTCTGATTAATGAACAGAGTGCCATTTAGGATTTGAAATCTTTGCTGTTATGGCACAGTTTGGGATGCCTTGTGAGATATTTCCACTTCGGAGATGGACATCTAATTAGAGTTACCTAAGCTTTGCAAGTATGACTCAAGTTTAATTATAGCTGACATTTAGACGTGAGCTAAGAGAGAGAGAAAAAAAGTCTGTGCCATGAAATAATGAGGCCTTCCAATAAACAGAATGCCTGCTCAGCCCCTAATGATTACAAAACTGACAAGTTCAATTTGACACAATTTTGCTGTTAAATTGGGTCCCATATAAGTGAAAGAATCTTTCAATAGAGAATGGGGAAGGGAATGTTTTGCTCCTTTCTGTTTAAATTTCAAAGACTGGTGGATTAGTTACAGCCTTTAACTCTGGGAAACGAGCAATTCTTTGACACTTAAGTTATGACATCATGACAACATGATCCATGTTCGAACCACCTGTTTGCTCTATGAAAAGAGTTTTGATTTCCCAGGTCATTTGATCTGCTCTGTGTTAACCCCTCTGGAACAGTTGTAGATAGTATCTCAAACTTACCAGGCATCTGTTTCAACAATAAGCCTAACCCATAGTGCATCAATCATGAGCTTCACTCCTTTGCTGCCTGGTAACCACAGGGACAACGATTCAATGTTTGGGAGTGATGTCCTGGAATTTAGGAAAACAATGCTTCAAAATATTCAGTAAAATATTCAGCGCCACGGTGGCACAGTGGTTAGCACAGTGTTGCCTCACAGTGCCAGGGATCTGGGTTTGATTCCCAGCTTGGGTCACTGTCTGTGTAGAGTTTCCCGTGTCTGTGGGTTTGCTCCAGTTTCCTCCCACATTCTGAAAAAAGTGCTGGTTAGGTACATTGACTCAAACAAGTGCTAGAGGGTAGTCACTAGGGGAAATTCACAATAACTTCATTACAATGTTAATGTAAGCCTTACTTGTGACTAATAAATAACCTTTACTTTAAAATGTGATCAAGCTCTAACTTAAGTACTTTAATTTTTTTTTTAATTTGCACAATCAGTTTAAATTCAATAGATAAAATGATTTAAATGAAAATTTTATATCTTTATATGTTACTTTCAAGTACAATTATGATAGTAACTTAATGTATAAATTCTATAATGGTCTCCAAATCAATCGTTTATTGATTGTATAGTTTGATATGGCAGACATTTACATGTGGAAATAGTTCCAAAGTAATCAGCTGCAGGAATACCTCTTTAAGAATATCCCTGCTCTAATCTAGATTTGTAAGTATGATGTTATATGTTATCTCCATGTGCCCTTGTTCTCGAACTGATACACTTATCCCCTATGTTTATTTCATGCCATCTAGCTATATAAATACTATAGTTACCAGAGCAGGTGAAAGACTAGGAATCCTGTGGCGACTTCAGGAAGTGTTGTATAGTACATGCCCTTATCTACATCAATGGAGATGAAGTAAAAATGGTTGAGAACTTCAGGTTTTAGGTGTCCAGATCACCTTCAATTTGTTCTGGTCCCTCCATGCGGATTCTTGGAAATTTGGCGTTTTCTCTACAACTTACCAATTTTTACAGATGCACCATAGGAGGCATTCATTATGATTGTATCACAGCTGCTCTAACCAAGACCACAAGACACAAAGGCTTGTGAACATAGCCCACTTCATCACCAGCTTCCCATCACTGAGTCTGTCTTCATTTCTGGACATACTCTCTTCCACCTTCTTCCGTCAGGAATAAGATACAAAGTCTGAAGGTGTGTACCAACTGACTCAGGAACAGCTTCTTCCTTGCTACCATTAGACTTTTGAATGGACTTACCTTGCATTCAGTTGATTTGTCTCTACACTCTAGCTATGACTGTAACACTACATTCTGCACTCTTTTGTCTCCTTTCTTATATGTGGTGTGCTTTGTAAAACATGCAAGAAATACAACTTTTCACTCTTACATGTAGCAATAATAAATCAAATCAAATTATTTCCTTCTTCTTCATGTGTCTGTCCAACAATCCCTTATCTACCATATAAGCTGCTGTAAAAGTTGAGTTTTTTGATCAAATTTTTAGGTGAAATGATTTATATATGAGAAATATTCTCAATGGATTGAAATCCATGCACATCAGAGGGACAGTAGTTGCCTTAAAACATGAAAAATCTTCTTCAGTTCTGGTGAACGTCCTCTGACAACCTTCAATGTAATTATACTACTCCTCGATTAAAGGGACCAAAACTGTGCACAATATTTTAATTTTGGTCTCACTAATGCTTTGTCCAGGAGGAGCAATACCTCTCTATTTTTTATATTCTATTCCTTTAATAATAAATGTCAGTATTCCATTTGCCTTCCTTATTACCTGCTTTACCTGCATATTATTTGTCTGCAATTCTGAAGGTTCCTTAGGCAGTATGTTCTAAAGCCATGGCCACTACCATTTAGAAGCATATGAGCAGCAATCTTTATAATACCTATATATATTTTTGGAGTGCATGGTGTCCTTAATTATGCTGGCTGTTTTTTCTGAGGCAGTAGGAAGCATAGATAAAATCAATGGGTGGGATGATAGTTTGAGTGATGGATTGGGCTTCGTTCACAACTCTTTGTAGCTTCTTGCAATCTTGGGCAAAGCAGGAGCCATACCAAGCTGTGATACAATCAGAAAGAATGCTTTTTATGGTGTACTGAAAAAGTTGATGAGAGTCTTGGTGAACATGCCATATTTCCTTAGTTTTCTGAGAAATTAAAGGTGCTGGTGGGCTTTCTCCTTAGAAGAATGAGAGGAGATCTAATTAAAGCATACTAGATGATAAAAGGCATTGAAAAAGTAGACGTAGAGAGGATGTTTCCTCCTATAGGGCAATCTAGAACAAGGGGGTCACTGTTATAGAATAAGGAGATTTAGAACAGAGATGAAGAGAAATTTGTTTTCTCCAAGCATAGTGAGTCTGTGAAATGCACTATACCAGAGTGTCATAGATGCTGGAACTTTGAGTAAATTTAAGGAAGAGGTGAACAGTTTTTTAATTAGTATGGGTTTCAGAGGCTATGGTGAACAGGCAGGAAAGTGGAGTTGAAAATGAGTTGAGAGTAGCCATGATCATATTAAATAGTGCAGCAGCCTTGAGGGGCTGAGTTGCCTACTTCTGCTCTTAGTCCTTAAGAAGCTTGGTGCGTTCCTGCAGTGCATATTACAAACAGTACACGTAGCTGCCACTGTTCATCAGGAAAGCTTGTGGAAGGGTTAACAATCAAGTGGGGTGCATTGACCTGTATTGTGCCAAGTTTCTTGAGTGTTGACAGAGCTGTACTCATCCAGGCAAATGGAGAGCATTTCATTATGCTCCTGATTTGTGCCTTGTAGATGGTAGACAGGCTTTGGGAAATCAGGAGTTGAGTTACTCACCACAGGATTCTTAGCTTTTGAGCTTCTCTGGAAGCAACAATATTTAAATGGTTAGTCCAGTTCAGCTTCTGGATGTAGAAAGTGGGAATTCAATGGTGGTGAAGCCACTGAATGTCTTCAATTTTTTTGTTGGAGATGGTCATTATGTTACAATGTGTTAGCCCAAATCTGGATATTGTCCAGGTTTTGCTGTATTTGGACATAAACTGTGTCAGTATTTGAGGAGTCACAAATGATACAGAACATAGTGCAAACATCAGCGTACATGCCCACTTCTGACTTTATAATGAAAGTAAGTTCATTGGTAAAGCAGCTGAAGATGGTTGGGTTGAGGAACTCCTGCAGTGATGTTCTGGAGCAGGTGTGAGCCCAGTCAATGGAAGGTTTTCCCCGGATTCCCACTGACTTTTCGTTTTGCCTTGACATCAAGGCAACACTTCACCTCATCCCAGCATCCTTTTGCCCATATTAGAAGCAAGGCTGTAATGATGTCAAAAACTGAGTGACATTAGCAGAATTCAATCTGAACATCAGTGAGCAGGTTATTGCTGAATAGCACTTTTTATAGCCCCTTCCATTATTTTGCTGATGATAAAAAGTGGACTGGTGGAACAATAATTGGTTGTGTTGAATTTATCCTGTTTCTTTTGTACAGGACTTACCTGGACAATTTTCTACATTGACAGAAAGATGCCAATGCTGTAGCTGTATTGAAGCAGCTTGGCTAGAGTGCAGCAATTTCCAGAGCACAAGTCTTCAATATATTGCTGAAATACTGTCAGGCCCTTAGCTTTTGCAGTATCCAATCCTTCAGCTGTTTCTGGGTATTACATAGATTGCAACTAATTGGCTGAAGACTGATATCTGTGATGCAGCGTTTTATCTCTAATGACCCATCCCTAATTGCCCTTAGGAACATAGGAACTTAAGAGTTAGGAGCAGCAGTAGGCAAAGCAATTCAGCCCTTCAATCAGACCATGGTTGATTTCTCGCTGGCCTCAGAACCACCTCTCTACTTGTTTCCCATATTCCTTTAAGCCATTTTTAAAAATCAGAAATATATGTATTTCCTTCTTGAAACTATTTAATGATTAAGATTCCACTGTGCTATGGGACAGCGAGTTCCACAGATTTACCATCCTCTGCTGGAATTAGTTCCTCCTCAGCTCAGTTTTCATCTACTGCTTCTCAACCTATACCTGTTACTTCTTGATCTAGATTGCCCACAAGGAGAAACCATCTGTTGTTATCTTAAATCTACTTGCGCAAACTGTGTCTTCTTTTTGTGTAATACCCACAACCCCAAACATAATGAAGATTTAGTACAATGGGGGAGGCGGAGTTACTAACATCCCTGCATTAGTGTAAAAAGCACATGCTAACTGAATGCTTATAGCCTGAGTGAATCTTGTACACACGCCAAGGTTCTGAAATCAGCAAGGCCTTGGTTGTTTACATCAGTACAGATAATCTCTAGCTAGACCAAATGATAGACTTGTTCTGGGTGATGGTTTAACAATAAATTAATGTACAGATGTGATCAGAATTTTAAACAATGTTCTGTGTATTAATTGATCATATAAACACAGTGTATGTCTGTTACTAAGGAGTGTGCTGTACTAGAGGACAGTCCAGCTTCAGACATTTCTCTGTGCTGGTGCCCTCCATGCTTAAACCATGAATAAACAATTGTAACTTGTCTTTGAGTCTCCTGTGGTTAGTTTATAGAAGCCCACCATCTTCCAAATAATATGTGACCTCCCTATTCTTTCTACTAAAGTGTATCACTTCACTTTTCCATGTTGAACTTCAATTGCCATCTTTCACCCATTCTAAACATATATTAATATCCTCCAATAACTGTTGCAGTCCTCTTCAATATTGATTATCCCCCCTCAAATTGGTGTCAAGTGGGTTTTGTTTTTGTTGTCAAAGTATCAATTAAACAAAATATATACAAAAATTATGAAAGACAGGCTTGGCACTGCATTGCCCAAAACAAGTTCTGTATACTACTTGAACATTTCTCAAATGTTAGACACACAGCATCTCTTTCCTTGCATAATTCTCAAAGGCCAAAGTGTCTAAATGACAAACTGACTTGAACAAGAGAGAGTGGTAGCATCACTTGGGGGAATTGTTTATTTTTTCTCTCTTGCTCAAGCTGTCAGTCACTTCATCAACTATACCTGAGGGACCGCAGAAGACCACCTGAATTAGTAATCTCTTTTTTTCGAAAGCAGCCTCGAATCTCAGTAATGACCTTTAATAAACTACTGCTTTCTTCTCAGTCCTTTCCAGATGCACTGCAGTCACCAAAGATAAGTATCACTAGATACTTTCTGATCATGTGTAAATGTGAAAAACAGATAAATGCTCATTGGTTCATAGCTTTATTTCTATTTACAAAAATGTCATTATGATGTTGTACAAGCAGCTTTTACATTTATTCATGAGATAAGGGCATTGTTACAAGACCAGCATTTATTGCCTATCCCTAATTGCTCTTGAGAAGTTAACAGTAAGCTGATTTCTTGAACCGTTTGTATGCTGAAGATATTTTTGTTGGGGAACAGTGTTCTTGCTCAGCTATGCCAGTGCGCAGCTGGACAATAGCCTGAGAGGCAGAACACACGTCTTGTTCTGGGTTAAATACCATTGCATGTATGGCCGCCACGTTAAAAAATGTACAGGTACTTTGACCCGAACAAACTAATTCCATATGACAGTAGTTTTACAGAGAATATTGTTAGGTTGAACGTTGTGGGATTTTTACCAAGTATTGATAAAGGAGCAGCAGTAAATTTTCAATCCAGAATGGTATGTGAGTTGGACAGCAACTTGAAGGAGGCGATCTGCCCATGCAGCTATTACCTTTCTTCCAGGTGGTGGCAGTGTTAGGCTTGGGAGGTGCTGTCAGTGATGCCTCAAGAAGTTGCTGCAATGCACCTTATAAATGCAGTTCTTGTGCACAGAAGATGAAATGAGTGAACGTTTAACATGGAGATTGGGGTGCCATTCAAGTGGGATGCATTATCCTGGATGGCGTCAAGCTTCTTGAATATTGTTGGAACTGCACATGTGGAGGCAAGTGGAGAATATTCAATCATACTCCTGACTTGTGCCTAAGATGGACAAGCTTTGAGGAGTCAGGAAAATAGTCGCTCTCTGCAGAATTTCTAGTCTCTGATCTGCCCTTGCAACCACAGCAATTATATGATTGATCCAGTGATGTTTTTGTTCAATACTGAGCTCCAGAATATTGATTGTGGGGCATTCAACAATGGCACTGCCATTGAATGCCAAGGGGAGAAAGTTAGTTTTTTCTTTGTTGAAGATGGTCGTTGCCTGGCAATTAAGTGATGTGAATGTTATTTGTCACCATCAGCTCCAGATTATGCTGTCCAGGTCTTGTTTGCAGTATCTGCGAATGGAACTGAACATTTGCAATCAGTAGATATGATTGCTGTACCACACTGCCTTAATAAACTCCTGTGGAGATATATGGGGCTGAGATGATTGGCCTCCAATAACTAAAATCAATTTCCATTGTACCAGGTATGGCACTAGTGTAGAACTTTCCATCCTATTCTCACTGATTTCAATTTTATTCTTGTTCCTTGAAGTCACACCTTGACAAATGTTACTTTGATGTCACTCTTTTCTCATCTTTAGAATTCTGAATGTTGTCTACTTTTGGACTAAGACCATATGATGCTGAGAGCTGAGTAGTCCTGAAAGAACCCAAACTCTGATGAGCAGATTACTGCAGAGTAAATGCCACTTCATAGCATTGTCAATGACATCTACCATTATTTTTTTGATGTCTGAGACTAGATTACTAGGGCAGTAATTGCTGAATTGGATTTATCCTTCTTTGGTGGACAGAACATATTTTTCTCTTTTATTGGATAGGTGCCATTGTTGTAACTATTGGAACAGTTTGGCTAGAGGTGTGGCGACTTCTGAAGCAGAGGCCTTCAGCACTGTAACTAAGATGATATCAGGATCCATACAGCCTTTGTTCCATCCATTACAGTCAGCTGCCACTTGATTCCATGGAGTGAATCAAATTGGCTGAAGACTGCCTTCTGTTAATGTGTGAACCTCATGACTATCCATTCAATTGTTTTGGCAGAACATGGTTGTAAATGCTCAACAATGTCCTTTGCTCCCATATGCTGGAGTTGAGGATGAGAGGTTTGTGTAGCCTCCTCCTAACATTCGTTGTTTAATTGTCCGCCATCATTCGTGACCAGATTTGTCAAAACACAGAGCTTAGAACCATAGAAATGGTGCAGAAAGCTGACAGACGCCATTCAACCCATTGTGCCTGTGCCAACCAAAAAGGATGGGGAAAAAAATCAAGCTCATTTTAATCCACATTCCAGCATCTGGTTGTAGTCTTACATGTTACAGCACTTTGGATGCAAATCCAGGTGCTTTGTAAATGAATTGAGTGTTTCAGCCTCAAACATCAACTTTGGCAGTGAACTCCAGTCACCATCCTCTGTGTGAAAAGATTTTTTTCCCCATGTCCCAGCTAATCCATCTAGCAATCACCTTAAATTCCTGATAATTGTCTCATCAGCAAGAGGAAATAAGTCCTTCTGGTTTACTCTGGCTATGTCCCTCACAATTTGGTACCCTTTAATTAGGTCATCCTTAGTCTCCTCTGTTCTGAGGAAAGCAACGCTAGCCCTATCCAATCTCTCCTCAAAGATGCAATTTTCAAATCTTGGCAACATTCTTGTAAATCTCCTTCACACTCTCCCCAGAGCAATTAAGTCCTTTCTGTAACGTAGTGACCAGAACTGTTTACAAAACTCTCGTTGCGGCCTAACCAGCTGTGGTCTGCAATTCCATTATTGCAATTCCATCCATTCAATATCTTTTCCAATAAAAGAAAACATTACTTATGCTTTCTCACTGTCCTGTCCATTTATCGCGTCACCTTCACTGACCTGTGGACATACTCATGTTAGTGAAGAGGATAAATGTCAGGTTCTCTCAATTCCTCAACTGCTCCCAATACGTTTTTATTTATTCCCTTATTTGTATTTCTTTGCTTTGTTTGCCTTAAGCTCACCATTATCTTCCTTCATGTTAGGTATGATTCTGAGCAACGGAGAATTTCCCCCCAGTGCCCATTGAGGGGCTCTTTGAGACTACACTCAGTCAAATGCTGCCTTGATGTAGACAGCAGTCATTCTCACCCCACTCTTTGTGTTCAGCTCTTTCACCCATGTTTGAATTAAGGTTTTAATGAAGTCAGGAGCTGAGTGGCCCTGTGCTGAGTAATCACGCCCAACATGAGGAAGATTTCCTCAGTATGAAGATGGAAATGTGCCCCTGCAAGGATTGTACTGCGATGACCCTGCTTGGGGGATACATTTATGATATATAGATTGGTGAAAAGGTTTTCCTGTTTGCTGGTTCTCTCACCACTTGCTGCAGCTCTTCTTGGCAGCCATACCTTCAGGATTGGACACTGCTCGCTCAGTGATGGTTCTTCTTCCAGGTATGGTTCCACATAGAAGAGTGCTGATTTGTCAACTGAGAAGATTTCCTTGGCCAATCTTTGACTTCATGCCATGAGACTTCATAGGGTCTGATGTCAATATGGAGAGCTCGTAGGGCCATTTCCTACTGTTTTATTCCCATGTGCTATCATTGATGAGTCGGTTTTGTTTCTGGGAAAGAACATAAACAGAGAAACACAATGACATTGGCAGTAAGATATGAAATCTGTGACTATGTCAATGTCAGACTGTTTTTTGACTAGTTTGTGAAACAGCTCTCTCAGATCGGTCGCAATTTCCCAGATGTAAGAAAGGATGACTTTGCCGATTAACACAGCTGCTTCACCGTGCCAGAGACCTGGGCTCAATTCCAGCATTGGATGACTATGTGGAGTTTGCACGTTCTCTCCATGTTGTGTGGGTTTCCTCTGCATTCTCTGATTTCTTCCCACACTCCAAGGATGTGCAGGTTAGGTTGATTGGCCATGCTAAATTGCCCATTAGTGTCAGGGGGATTAGCAGAGTAAATATGTGAAGTCATGGAGATAGGCCTGGATGTCAGTGCAAGGTAGATGGGCTGAATAGCCTCCTTCTGTGCTGTAGGAAGTCTGTGATTCTATGAAAACATAATACTAAGACAAGCAAAATAACTTTAGGACTAGTTTTTTGCACAGAGTGTGGTGAATACCTGGAACTCTCTACCGGGGGAGGTAGTGGAAATAGATACAATAGTGATTTTTAAGGGGCACTTGACAAATACATGAATAGGATGGGATTAGAGGGATATGGTCCCCAGAAGAATATTAGGTTTTAATTCAGTCAGGCAGCATGGTCAGTGCAGTCTTGAAGGGCCGAAGGGCCTGTTCCTGTGCTCTAATTTTCTTTGTTCTTTGTTTGACTAGAGACTGATAACTTGTCCAAAGCAGGTTTAAGGATTGTCTTCAAGATGGAAAGGAAGTTGGAGAAATATAATTTTTTTTGTGAGAAATTGCAGTGCTTGAGAATGCAGAAGGTCTGGTGCATGTGCCATGCAGTTAAAGTGGAGGTTGCAGGACGGGCGAGAGGCAGAGGCACACAAAGCTCTCAGAGTGTTGCAAGGCTGAAAATGAGTCTAAATTTAGGGATGGGAATTAAACACGAGGGTAAGAATTTTAAATTCAAGTTATTGGTGAACCAGTCTACAAGCAGATAGGTGATGAGTGAACAAATGTATTTGTTAATTATAATTACTATCAATTATAATTCATAATTAAATACAATGGATTATTTAGATTATTTGGTTATAGTCATTTAATAAATATAGAATCAATTTACGTGCGTTGCTCCATAATTTTTGCCATAAAAGAGTATGTTCATTGTATGCTGTAGAGATTGAATACAAATCCTCACTGATTGTGGTAGTCAGAATCATTTCTTGCTTTGGAGCCCCACCTAGTGACTTCATGCCTTTGTACATCAGCTTCTGAGATGTAAAATATTTCCACTCTCAGTCCCATTCCATTTAGCCACATGGATGTCTGCCAGAGTTATTTTTGAATGGGTCACAGGAAATTGTACCTTGTTATAGTCACCATCCATCTGGTTTTAGATTATGTGCATTTATTAATGAAGTGTCTGCTTTTTTTAAAGGAAGAGTATAACCTTGCGCCCATACATTCAGTCCAGATGCAGCAATATTCATGTGATATAATTAGCCTGAGCAAACACATGTAGTGATTGTCTTTCAAGCTACTAATGTAAGGCACTGTTGACAGGAGAATTTAGCACACATACACTGCTGATTTCAGATCTACATATGCACAGTGTATCTACACTCCTCGGGTGACAGTATGTCATCTCCAGACTGCCTGATTGCAATGTTAAGCTATTCTAGTCAACAAAGAACATTAGAGCACAGGAACAGACCCTTCAGCCCTCCAAGCCTGCATCAACCATGTTGCCTGACTGAACTAAAACCCCCTACACTTCATGAAACCATTACCCTCCACTCCCATCCTTTTCATATTTTTGTCCAGATGCCCGTTAAAAGTCACTATTGTATCTGCTTCCATTACTTCCCCTGGCAGCAAGTTCCAGGCACCCACTATTCTCTAAGTAAAAAATTTGCCTCTACATCTCCTTTAAACCTTGCCCCTCACACCTTAAATCTATGTCCCCTAGGAATTGACTCTTCCACCCTGGGATAATGCCTCTGACTATTTACTCTGTCCATGTCCCTCATAATCTTGTAGACTTCTATCAGGTTGCCCCTCAACCTCTGTCGTTCCAATGAGAAGAAATTGATTTTCTCCAATCTCTTCTCACAGTAATGCACTCCATACCAGCCAACATTCTGGTAAATCTTTTCTGTACCCTCTCCAAAGCCTCCACATTCTTCTGGCAACATGACAAGTTAGCGAGTCAAGTTAAGCCTCACCTATTCCCTGACTGCAATATCCATCCGATTAGGCTACAAGTTTACCATCAGTTTAGACATTTCAGCTTACCACTGATTGAATTCTAACTCTTGGTATAGAATCTGAGATGGGAACTATGCATCTTGCATGTTAGGTGCACAAAGTTTGCAGAAATAATGTTTGGTGGGCAGTGGGATAAAATTATGCCAGATTTAAGCTCCATTCCACGGATGCATTTTAGACCAATTTCTGTGGTGATAAGATGATGAACATAGGACCTGTTCACTGTAATGTTCAATTGTTCACCTGAGTCGAAAGACATCAGTGAAACTTAACTACTGGTCATAACATGCACATGCGGCTGACTATTCTTAATCCGATACCACCATGTAACCGGAATGCCAGGGCAAACGCAGAAGAAATCATAAAGTGGCAAGGTAAAACAAAAATGTACTTTGACAAGCAAACACATGCAGGGAAACCAGGATTTGAAGCTGGAGATTGCGTTCTCATCAAATGGATGAACTGTGACCATAAATTTGCATAATTTTCTATTAGGGCCAAAGCAGATCAAGTGACTGCTTGGTACTTGTATTTGAAATACAGCTGAAAGTGAAATGTGAGAAGCTTGATGGTGAGCAGACAAGGATATTTCATGGTCTACGATTATGAGAGTACATTTCCATTTCCAATGAGCCCCTGTGATGTTGATCATCCGCCTTGTTGAGGGGGTCACACAGAACCACATGATTAAATTCTTCGATCTTAACGCCATTATTAGTGACATTCATATCTCAAAGATTATTTCTGTACTTGGGGATTATGGATACGTTGACTCTTTGTTTTTTGTTTTGGATAGTTTCATTTTAAATAAGGGGGAAAATTCTCTTCAGCCATTCCTGACAGGATTTTCTGGTCCTGCTGGCAGGTTTCTAAGCGGTGCGGGGGGCTTCAATAAGAATTCCCATTGGCAAGAATGGGACCACTATTGAGAGAAACGCTGAGGGAAGGCCAATGTCTTGAGTTTACAAAGTTTGAAAAGATGTTCAATTTTTCAGTGATTAATTACGTATGCCTGTTAACTGTTCACTTCTCACTATGTGTGATTAATTAAGGCTGAATGTGGATACTTGGAGAGAGGGAAAGCGAGAGAGAGAGAGAGTGAACTGAGGCTAGTTGAGATCAGACATTTTAAAGCAAATAAAATTCTTCCTGCATACAAACAAACTGGTATTCACCATGTGGACAGGCTATCCAATAAAACCTGGAAGGTTCCCTGCAGGCTGGCTAGAGGAAGACCTCCTGATTGAACGCAGTGTGGCCTAAAGAAGTACCTCAGGGCTACGTGAGGATCCCTCTGCCCATCAGGACAAACCCTACTGATGGACCTCCACTGTGCTACAATATTGTAAGATTCCTTGTGTTGCATTCAGCCTTTTCCATATCCATCCATAAAAGAATAAAAACTGGACATGTGAGATACATATAGATGTTCCCCTTGCAATGTGTCTAATCTGCATTGGTGGCAACAGGTTTACACATGTACTCTATTTATTTTGGAAATTTAGTTAGTGGTGAGACAGCAGGAATGGACTGGTATATAATGCTACTTTCTTGCAATTAGCAGCTATTGATTTGTTGCTTTGGAAAATATCAGACCACGTTCTGCACAGAAACAATCTCGTAATGCAATTTTAAACTGATTGGTATGTTGTTTTCGCACTAACACACAGATCTTGTGCAATTGGCAGCAACAGCTGACGAAACTTTGATAGATGTTTTAAGACAAACAGCCAAGGTGATCCATTAAACACTGGACCTTCCTGACTGCTGTTCACTAAACACATTTAAATTTTATTTTAATTTCAGGGTGGAATGCAGCAAAATAATCAATATGGCTGCCTGGGTATTAGAACATAGAACACTACAGCACAAACAGGCCCTTCAGCCCACAAGTTACACCAATCATATCCATACCTACCAGGCCTATCTATAACTCTCAATCCCATTAAGTCCTATGTGCTCATCCAGAAGTCTCTTAAAAGACCCCAGCAAGTTCACCTCTACCACCACTGATGGCAGGCGATACCATTCACTCACCACCCTCTGAGTGAAAAACTTATCCCTGACATCTCTTCTGTACTTGCTCCCCAGCATCTTAAACCTGTGTCCTCTTATTGCAACTATTTCAGCCCTGGGAAATAGTCCCTGGGAATCCACCCTATTTATACCTCTCAACATTTTATAAACCTCTATCAGGTCGCCTTTCAATCTTCGTCTCTCTAGGGAGAAGAGACCTAGCTCCTTCAACCTATCTTCCTAAGGCATGCCTCCCAATCCACTCAACATCCTTGTAAATCTCCTTTGCACCCTTTCAATAGCTTTCACATCCTTCTTGTAGTCAGGCAACAAGAATTGCGCACGGTACTTCAAGTGGGGTCTTATAAAGTTGCAGCATTCCCTCCTGACTCCTAAACTCAATCCCTTGATTAATGAAGGCTAGCAAACCATATGTCTTCTTGATCACATTCTCCACCTGCGAGGCCGATTTCAGATTGCTATGGACCCGGACCCCAAGGTCCTTCTGCTAAGACTCCTACCCTGATATTGTACTCCTTCATCCCATTGGTCTTGCCAAAATGGACCACTGCACATTCATCCGCATTGAAGTTCATCTGCCACTTCTCCGTCCAGTCTTGCATTCTATCTATGTCTCGCTGCAATTTCTGACATCCCTCCAGACTATCCACAACGCCGCTATGCTGACAGTCCCTAATCAGTCCTTGTGTCTCTAAATGCCTGTGGATCTTGTCTTTCAGAATACCTTTGAACAATTTATCCACTAAAGATGTGAGGCTCATCGGCTTGTAGTTCCCAGGACTTGCCCTGCAGCTCTTTTTAAATGAAAGCACAATATTTGCCACCCTCCAATCTTCAGGCACTTCACCTGTGACCATCAATGATTCAAATATCTCAGCTAGGGGATGAGCAAATTTTCTCCCTAGCCTCCCACAACATCCTGGGATACACTTCATTAGGAAGGCTGATCATTGTTGGATTGCTTGCCAGGGATGGCAGTTATTTAAATTTCATTTTTGATGCATTCTTCAAAACTGTGTGGGTATTCAGGATAATGTGTCTGACTGGTTTCCAGTGGGAGCAGGAAATCATTGACTTGACGTAGGGAAATAGTGCATCCCAAGATCACACAGTTTCATTCATCGTCCACAAGAGATTCTATTCCATTCATGTGCAGTGGTGTGAAACAACAGAAAAGAAATCTTTTGCACTTACAGCATTGATTTTTGTAAATTCATGTTTTCCCTTTCATATCAAATGAGTTAAAAGATTAAAGGATAAAATGCTAGAATCTTTTCAAAAATTGTCAGAAATCTCACAACACCAGGTTAAAGTCCAACAGGTTTATTTGGAATCACAAGCTGGCAATGACACCCATACTCTATGAATAAAAGAAAAGACTGATGATTAATGTTTTCTATGTTTTCTGAATGTAACATTCTATGTAATTAATTCCCAGACTCTCACAAGCCAACCAATTTTTTTTTTTAATTAGGTATGGACCCACAGCACCATCTGCACTGAATGTCAGAGAAGCCAGTATAGGTGATGATTTTCATTCAGCCAAGGCTTTGCATTCTGAAAAAAAGTGGCAAGAAAATGCCAACATGAGTGAGTTCAGCAGAATCTTTTCAAAAATTGTCAGAAATTTCACAACACCAGGTTAAAGTCCAACATGGTTATTTGGAATCATGAGCTTTCAGAGCACTGCTCCTTCATCAGTGATGGTCCTTCATCAGGTAAGCAATGAAGGAGCAGCGCTCCGTAAGCTTGTGATTCCAAACAAACCTATTGGACTTCAACCCGGTGGTTTGAGACTTCTTATTGTGTCTACCCCAATCAACACCAACATCTTCACATCATTTTCAAAAATAATTTATTGTGTCCTGTCTCTGAGTTAGGAGATATGTGTGTTGAAACCCAAATCAGACCTTAAAGTGCAATGAAACTTAAGTGCAGTGTTAAAGGAGTGCTGTATTGTCAAAGTTGTTGCCTTTTGGATGGATCATTAACTTGAAACCACTTCCATATGTTAAGATAGATGTAAATAATTCTACTGTACCATTTGAAGAGCAGTACGCTATCTTGATCAATATTTAATCCACAACCAAAATGCAGGCTAACTAATGTGGGGATGAATATGAAATCATAAAACAATATTGATGGAAAGCTTTCAACATAGACTACGAAGGCTTGAAAAGGAGAATGTTTAATTTAATTAAAATAATTAAAGATAGTGTTATAGCAAGAAATGAAAAAATATATAAAAACAGGGAGGGCCTTGACTGAATTATTTTATTACCATAGCTAATTAGAACTCTACGAGGAATTAAATCATTCCAACTGAATTAATCAGGCTCGATAAGGGAATTCTTTAAAGATTGAACTGGTCCAGTTTGAGGAATTCATTCAGTTAGATTAACTGAATCAAATCTGCTGAGGAATTAATTTATTTTGGCAATTCCAGTTGAACACAATGAACGATTCATTTCTTGTCATGGCTGAGTCAATTATTCTGATGTTTTAGATCAAACCTCCGAGAATTTATTTTACTCTGAGTCAGTTCACTCTCTTGCTCTAATTTTTTCTCCAATTCTCTTCTAAGTTAATAACAACATGAGAACATAATATAAGAAATAGGAGCAGGAGTAGGCCATTTAGCCCCTCGAGCCTGCCTTGCCATTCAATAAGATCATGGCGGATCTGATAGTGGTTCAGTTCCACTTACCTGTCTCTTCCCATAACTCTTAATTCCCTTATTGTTCAGAAATCTATCTATCTGTGACTTAAACACATTTAACGAGGTAGCCTCCGTCACTTCAATGGGCAAAGAATTCCAAAGATTTACTATCCTTCTCAACTCTGTTCTAAATTGAGTTCCTCTTATTTTGAGGCTGTGCCCTCTAGTTCTTGTTTCCTTTCTAAATGGAAATAGCCTCTCTACCTCTACCCTGTCTAGCCCCTTCATTATCTTATATGTCTCTATAATATCTCCCCTCAGCCTTCTAAACTCCAACGAGTACACGCCCAATCTACTCAATCTCTCCTCATAAGCTAACTCCCTCATTTCCGGAATCAACCTGATTAACGTTCTCTGTACTCCTTCCAAAGCCAATATATCCTTTCGCAAATAAAGGAATCAAAATTGCACACAGTATTCCAGTTGCAGCCTCACCTTTACCTTGCACAATTGCAGCAAGACCTCCCTGCTTTTATATTCTATCCCCCTCACAGTAAAGGCCAACACTCCATTTGCCTTCTTGATCACCTGCTGTACCTGCAGACTGAGTTTTTGCGATTCATGCACAAAGGCCCCTAGGTCCTTCTGCACAGTAGCATATTGTAATTTTTCATCATTTAAAAAATTTCACCATTTTACTATTATTCCTTCCAAAGTGAATAACCTCACACTTGCCAATATGTACTCCATCTGCCAAATCCTTGTCCACTCACTTCCAAGTCCTCCACGCAATTTGCTTTCTCACTCATCTTTGTGTCATCTACAAAATTTGTTACCTTACACTCTGTCCCTTCCTCCAGATATGGTAAACAGTTGAGGTCCCAGCACCGATCCTTGTGGAATGCCGCTGGTCACCAACTGCAACCAGAAAAGTACCGGAAAAGAATTATTCCAACTCTCTGCTTCCTGTTAGCCAATCCCTGATCCACACTAATGCTTTATCCCCAACTCCATGTACCTCAATCTGATGCAGCAACCTTTTGTGAGGCACCTGGAAATTCAGACACCGGTTCCCCTCTGTCAACCGCATTCATTATATCTTCATAAAAATCTAGTAAAAATCGAGTTCCTTTCCTGATAGTGTTGGATATATTTCAAGAGCGTGCATTTCCCCCATTTTGGAATTGAGTGGGATAGTGGGTGGCTCCAGCTATCTGTTGACCAGGATGGTGGGATCGTGAGCTAAATTGGAACCTCATTGGATATGCATGAGCAAGTTCCCCTCCAAATTATCTGAAGAACCGCAGCTGATTCATCCATCTGCCCTTAGTCAAAGTTCCTGATGCCATATTTAAACACCATTTTAGTATATTCGTATCACTCCCTCCAGCCCATCTGTCTTCATCAGACCATGCAAAATGTCAGTAATGCAGAGTGAAAAGGCTAGCCACCTCAAGAAGAAGTCTATTCCTTGATTCAAAAGCCTTCCCCCTGAGCCCAATATCTTGGGGTGGCCATGCCCCACATGGACTTCTACCAACCACAACTGGCGTTTTTACACATCTCCTTCCAATAACTGATGTGGCATTTCTTTGGCCCTCTTGTTTGTGAGTTTTTCATCAAGTCACATTGGGGTCCAGATTCCCTCATCTCCTTCTTCCCTCTGCCTTTATTGTTCATCTTCCTAATTCACCTCATTATCCCTCTGCCTGCCATCATGAGCTCTCATCCTACCCCACATCTTCTTGCACAATCCCCCTTCCATATTCCCTCTTGTCACTGCTTGCCCTCACACCATCATCTTAAGCCCTATCTCCAGTTGAATTTTGGATCTTTGTTGCAGTGACTGTATGAGTGCAAGGAGACCCCCCAACTCCAGGTGCTGTACTGAACTGAGGCAGTGGTACAAGGGTCCATAGCAGCATGGCACTGTCCAGAACAGCATGAAGATGGAGGCAGGGATTAGTCTGGCCCAACAGATTAGCGATCAGAAGCTGTGCAGCACTATGACAGAAAGGCTTTATGCATTTGCCTAGTGAATTGAGGATCACCTTTTGCATGCCACTCTTTAGCAATTGTGTTTGATGAGAAAAAGATTTCCCACTGGCGTAATACAAGACTGGGATGCCTGACTGGATACAGCTGTTTTCATTCATATTTGTGCAATGCAAATGAATGCAAATAGTGTTCACTCCCCCACCCAGCACGATGACCAACCCACCATTCACCCGCCATTGGGAAAACTGCTACACGATTTTATGCTGCCAGGTTTCTGACTTTTTGACCTTCACTAGATTCTCCATTCCCACTCACATAAAGCTCACCATGAGTGGGATGGGAGAATTCCACCCTTAGTTTCCTGTACTTAATAAAATGTTGTATGACTGAATTTATGGGTTATTCCAATATGCAGCATCAAAATGTCATTCACCTTCCCCAGGGAGGCATTAGTGTAGTGGTATTCTCATTGAACTAATAATCTAACGACCCATGAATAATGCTCTCATGACCAGAATTCAAATTCCATTAGGATTTGGTGAAGTTTGAATTAAACCTTTTTTTGAAATCTGAAATTAATAGCATACTGATGTACATGAAACCAGTTTATATTTCAAAAACGTTATCCAATTCACTAGTGTCTTTTGGAAGGAAATCTGCTATCCTTACCTGGTCTGGCTTACAGGTGACTTCAGGCCCATAGCAATGTGGTTAACTTGTGAATGCCCTCTGACTGGCCTAGAAAGTCACTCAGCTCAAGGAAAATTAGGGATAGGTAATAAAATGCTGGCCTAGCCAGCGACACTTACATCCCATGAATTAATTTTTAAAAACGATAGATAATTTCCTCCAATATCTACACATTGGCTTATTTAAAAACTTTGCTGTCTGTATATTTGTGTTGTGAATTACCAACCTTACTGACCTGCATCATTTCCCAATCCACCAAGACCTTGAAGTTAAAATTCTCATCCTTTTGTTTAAATTCATCTGTATCCTTTATATTTTTTCAACAGTTTCCTCATTCTTCAAAACTTCTCTAAACCTGGTCTCTTGAGCATTTCTACCCACTTTGTCCTACCCCTTCAGAACATGCCTTTCAGCCATCTAAACTCAAAATTTTGAAATTTCTTTCCACCTTTCCATCTCTCTCTCTCTTCTCCTTTAAGACACGTTCTGCAACTTATATCTTTGACCAGCTTTTGAGCCAACCTGTCGAATAACTTCTTATTTGGCTTGGTGTCCATTTTTGCCTGACAATACTAAGTGAAGCACTTGGGACATTTTCCCGCTTTAAAGTTGCTCTCTATCTGTATAAAGACTATAAAGCATAGGAATAGGATTAGGCCACTTGGCCCATCGAGTCTGCTGTGCCATTCAATTATGGCTGATATTTTTCTCATCCCCATTCTCCTGCCTTTTCCCCATAACCCCTAATCTTCTTATTAATCAAGAACCTTTCTATCTCTCTTTTAAAAACACTCAATGACCTGGCCTCCATAGCCTTCCATAGCAAAGAGTTCCACAGATTCATCACTCTCTGGCTGAAGAAATTCCTCCTCATCTCTGTTTTAAAAGATTGTCCTTTAGCCTGAGATTGTGCCCTCTGGTTCTAGCTTCTTGTACTGGTGGAAACATGCTTTCCACGTCCACCAATCCGCAGTGTCCAGCAAGTTTCAATAAGATCCCCCCTTATCCTTCTAAACTCCAACGAGTACAGACCAGAGTCTTCAACCATTCCATAAGCGACAAGCTCTTCATTCCAGGGATCATTCTTGTGAACCTCCTCTGGACCTTTTCAAGGTCCGTACATCCTTTCTTAGATATGGGGCCCAAAATTGCTTGAATTCTCCCAATAGGATCTGACCAAAGCCTTATACAGTCTCAGAAGTACATCCTTGCTTTTGTATTCTAGCTCTCTTTACATGAATGCTAACATTGCATTTGCCTTCTTAACTGCTGACTGAATCTTGAACAGTGATTCCCAAGTCCCTTTATGTTTCTGATTTCCTAAGCATTTTCCCAATTAGAAAATAGCCTATTCCTCCATTTCACTTTCCAAAATGCATAACTTCACACTTTTTCCCATTTGTTCCATTTGCCACTTTGCCCACTCTCCTAACCTGTCCAAGCCCTTCTGCAAACCCCTGCTTCCTAAATGCTACCTGTTGCTCTACATATCTTTGTAACGTCTGCAATAATAAACACAGCAATAATGCCTTCAGTTCCTTCCTCCAAATCGTTAATGTATATTGTGAAAAGTTGTGGTACCAGCACTGACTCTTGAGGCACACCATTAGTCACTGGCTGCCATCCTGAAAAAGACCCCTTTATCCTCACTCTCTGCCTCCTGCCAGGATCTTACCCTTAATATGATAGGTTCTTACCTTATTTAACAGTCTCCTATGTGGCATCTTGTCAAAGGCCTTTTGGAAATCTAAATAAATTAATGAAAAGTTTTTGATATATAGAGGGAAGGAATGGCTGAGGAAGAGTTTAATCTTTCTCAAACCCTATGAAAAATGAAAAAAAAGATTAGTAATAAATATTTCCAAAATATAAATGCAATTTGTGTTCACTTCATTCACCATGAACGACATGGTGACTGTTACTAATTTTTTTCAGTTTTGCTTGAATACACCAAACTCCAAAAGACATTAAAAAAAGTGAAATAAGAAAACAAAAAAAAATCCCTAAGTCTCTATATTCTGCAGATTATGTATGACCTCTGTGACATTGCGTTCTTGAAGGATTGTTCTGTTTGAATGCACTTAGATCCCTAATAAAGATATACACAAAGAAAATATACATTTATACAGGACTTTACACAACCACCAGACATCTAAAAAGTGCTTTCAAGCTAATGAAGTACCTTTGAAATGTAGTCACTGCTATAATTTAGGAAACACGGCAACCCTTTTACGCACAGCAAGCCCCCACAAATAGCAATGTGTTAATGATTAAACCATTTGATTTTGTGACGTCGATTTAGGGATATATATTGATCAGGTCTTCGCAATAATTCCCGTGCCCTTCTTAAAAATAACGTAATAGGATATTTTGCATCCAAGCAAGCACACAAGGTCTCAAGTTAATGTTTCATCCCTTAGAGATAATACCTCTGTCAATGTAGCACTTCCTCAGTATTTCTCAGTATGGCTAGCACTACTGCCTCACAGCCCCAGGGAACTGATTTTGATTCCTGGCTTCGATTACTGTCTGTGCAGAGTTTGCATGATCTCTCTATGTCTACTTGGATTTCTTCCTCAGAGGTCATGAGGAGTTTCTCCCAGATCCTTATAATATCTGGGAAAATTACACACTGGGATTTGTACTACAGCACATAACCATTCATTCCTGATTAGCTGCTCTCCAAAGATGGTGCAGGAAAATAGGCTCCCAGGTCACAATTAGGATTCTTAGAGTTAATGCTTGAATTCTGAGTGTATCATGTCTCAACAAAATGTGTGAAAATGATTGCAATCACTCCCCAATCCCCTTCTTCACTCCTCCTCCACATCCCCATCCTTTACCATGAATGAAGAACCATACAGCAAGTGTCTAACAAGCGGGAGATACGAGGATTAAAAACCTGTCCAGGAAAACTGATTGATTAATTTGATTGGAACACATTTCTGAATAAAACAGAGAGATATTTTTAAGGAGCTTTCAAAGTTTGTGTTATAATCATCTACCTGCACCCTTTTCAAAGGAATGTAAAGAGGTTGAAGTTTATTTATTAGTCACAAGTAGACTTACATTAGCACTACAATGAAGTTCTGTGAAAATCCCATAGTCACCACATTCCAGTGTCTGAGGACATATTTAGCATGGCCAATTCACCTAACTTGCAGATCTTTGGACTACGGGAGGAAACTGGAACACCCGGAGGAAACAAATGGAGACATAGGGAGAATGTGCAAACTCCACACAGACAATGACCCAAGCTGGGACTCCAATCTGGTCCCTGATGCTGCGAGGCAGCAGTGCTAACTACTGTGCCACCATCTGCCAGATGTCAAACTAACCAAGAATGTCTGGTTCTCATTAAAAAATTTGAAATTTGATCATTTTATGACTTAGCTGCCTACTTCATTGATAAATTGAGAGGGACGCATATGAGAGAAATAATCCTGATGAATTGTATTACTAAGACTTGCACCCCAGAGAAGGCTTAGTATGGTGGGAACGAGCTATTCAGGCCATTCTAGTGCAGAAATTAAAAGAAAAAGGGAAAGAAAGGAAAAATCTGAATGAAGACATTGTTTAAAATTTCTGAATAACAGATGTTGCAAAGCAACCAAGATGCAAGTGATTAGGCAGGATTTTCTGGATTCCTCCCACAGCCGCCACACCAACCGCAGCCACCCCCCCCTTCTCCCCCCCCCCCCCCCCCCCCCCCCCACCCCCATGACATTTTTTCCGAGGCATCAAGGTATCCCAATGCGTGAATCATAAAAGGCTAGTGTGCAGGTGCAGCAAATAATTAGGCAAACTAATAAAATGTTATTTATTGTGAGGGGAATTGATTACAAAATTAGGGGGGTTATGCTTTAATTGTACGGGGCATTTGTGAGACTACAAGCCCGATCTCCCAAAAGAATTCCAAGCACTGAATTGTCAAGAAAAATGGTATAATTCATGATTGTCTTTTCAGTGGAGTTTAGACTTGAATCTTCCATAAGCTGTGCAATGCAGAGGTCACAAACGTGAATCGCACTAAATGTCGGCGGGATGGGGGGGGTCTATTCATGCTAGAATCTGACAATTCCAGAACTCTGTGCATACCCAGTGACCCTGATTCATCAGATTGCACTTTGCTGGCCAGCTCCACTGGTTATTTCACCCGATTCTCCCATCCATCAGGAATGCATACGCAAGTCCTGTGGAATGGCCAACACGCACATCCCCCAACCCTGTTACGTCACGATGGGAGAATCAGGCCCCAAATCTAGAGAACTGAGCATAGTATTTGTCTCCTTGTTTAAGGAAGGGTGCAAATGCATTGAAAGCAATTCAGGAAAGGTTTAATAACCTAATATCTGGAATGGAAGGGATGTTTTATGAGGAAAGATTGGACAGAGTTTAGAAAAATAAGAAGTAACCTGATCAAAACCTTGAAAACCCTGAGGCGTCTTGACTTGGTGGATGTGGAGAGGATTTTTCCTTGTGAGGGAATCTAAAACTAAGAGTTATTGTTTAAAAATAAGGGATCGCTCATTTAAGACAGAGATGAGGAGGATTATTTTTCTCAGAGGATCATAATTCTTTGGAACTCCACAGAGCCTTTGAATATGTTTAAGGCAGAATTAAATAGATTCTTGATTAACAAGGAGTGAAAGGTTATCAGGGATAGGCAATAATGTGGGGTTGAGGTTATAATTAAATAATGGAGCAGGTTGGAAAGGCTGAGTGGCAATCCCTGCTCCTAATGTGTAAGTTCATATATTGTATGGTCTCTTCCGCAGCTTACTAAAGTTTATCAGATTGCATTGGGTTTTCTGAACTCCATACAGGCATTAATTCTAAGTCCATCGGTAATTAATATTGCTCAGGGCAAAGCAAGGTGATCTTATTTCATTTGCTTTACAATCAAAACGTGTTCAGAGTGGAACGATGGCTGTGAATGATGCTGATTGTAGTTCCTCCTGTCTCTCCAGCAGGTGGAACCAAGAGGCCAGGGAGTGGTTGAAACAACTATAGAATTCTCTCAGGACTAGTGGGAGCAACAGTCAAAGAGAAAAATATCTTCCACATTGAAAACCAAAATAGACAAGTGTGAACGTGACACTGCCCATATTCATCATGCTAGTTATAATTTCATGTCCTACCTTCAAGATATTTGGAATATTTCCCTTGGCCATTATTGTTAGTGAAAAAGAGGAACCAATGGGAAAACTGCTTTCATTAACAGTGTAATATATCAATTATCCCAAGCAATCAAATAATTTTGGTACCAAATTATTTTGATTGATACAGAAAAGTATCCCCCTACCCCCACCACACAGAAACAAGGGCAAACACCATCTCGCCCCCTCCCCAGCCCCACACACACTATGGATAAGGGGAACTGAATAAATATTTCTCTTCGCGATTCATGCAGGGTGATGTAAATGTAGTTATGGAGAACACTGAGGTACAGGGTTGCAAACTGGAAAGTATTGAAGTAGATAGGGAGGATGTGCTAGATATTCTTGAGGGTTTGAAGTTGGATAAGTCCCCTGGGCCGGACGGGATTTACCCTAGGATTCTCTGGGAGGCAAGAGAGGCGATTGCAGAGCCTCTGGCTCTGATCTTCAGGTCGTCGTTGGTTACGGGTGTGGTTCCGGAGGACTGGAGGATAGCGAATGTGGTCCCATTGTTCAAGAAGGGGAAGAGAGACCTTCCAGGGAATTATAGGCCAGTGAGTCTTACTTCTGTTGTGGGCAAAGTATTGGAGAGAATTATTAGGGATAGGATTTATAGTTATTTAGAGAGAAATGAATTGATTGGGGATAGTCAGCATGGTTTTGTGAAGGGTAGGTCGTGCCTTACTAACCTCATTGAGTTTTTTGAAAAAGTGACTAAAGAGGTGGGTGGGGGTAAGGCGGTTGATGTGGTATATATGGACTTTAGTAAGGCGTTTGATAAGGTGGCCCATGGAAGACTTCTGCAGAAAATGCAGATGTATGGGATAGAGGGTGATTTAGCTAATTGGGTTAGGAATTGGCTAGCAGATAGAAGACAGAGGGTGGTGGTTGATGGGAGATATTCATTGTGGAGTTCGGTGACAAGTGGTGTACCTCAGGGGTCTGTTTTGGGGCCCCTGCTGTTTGTAATTTTTATAAATGATCTGGATGAGGGTATTGAAGGATGGATTAGTAAATTTGCAGATGACACTAAAGTCGGTGGAGTGGTAGATAGTGAAGAGGGGTGTTATAGTTTGCAGAGAGACTTGGACAAGTTGCAGAGCTGGGCCGAGAGGTGGCAAATGGAGTTTAATGTGGGAAAGTGTGAGGTAATGCACTTTGGCAGGAATAATAAATGTGTAGAGTATAGGGCTAATGGTAGGATTCTTAATAGTGTTGATGAACAGAGGGATCTTGGTGTATATGTGCATAGATCCCTGAAAGTAGGCAGTCAAGTCGATAAGGTTGTTAAGAAGGCATACGGAGTCTTAGCTTTTATTGGTAGGGGGATTGAATTTCGGAGCCGCAACGTCATGTTGCAACTGTACAAAACTCTAGTGCGGCCGCACTTGGAGTATTGTGTGCAGTTCTGGTCCCCACATTATAAGAAAGATGTGGAGGCATTGGAGAGGGTACAGAGGAGGTTTACCAGGATGTTGCCTGGTATGGAGGGCAGGTCTTATGAAGAGAGGCTGAGGGATTTGAGGTTGTTTTCGTTAGAAAGGAGGCGGCTAAGAGGGGACCTAATCGAAACATATAAGATGATTAGAGGTTTAGATAGGGTGGACAGTGATAGCCTTTTTCCTAGGATGGAGAAAGCTAGCACGAGGGGACACAGCTTTAAATTAAGGGGTGATAGTTATAGGACGGATATCAGAGGTAGGTTCTTTACCCAAAGGGTGGTTCGGGAGTGGAATGCCCTGCCTGCAGCAGTTGTAGATGCGCCAAGTTTGGTGGCGTTTAAGAGGTTAGTTGATAAGTATATGGAAGAGAAGGGAATGGTTTAGTTTGGAGGGGCATTGCTTTTTATATTGGTCGGCGCAACATCGAAGGCCGAAGGGCCTGTTCTGTGCTGTAGTGTTCTATGTTCTATGTTCTAACTTCTACAATGGAGCTCCAGAGGCCCTTGTCATTTCCCTGGTACTGTCCCCTGGCTCTACCCCTACTCTGCCCCTCACACTTCTCCCAGCACACTGACAATGTCCTGACACACACCCCAATATTATCCCTGTACCTTAGCACTGGCTCTGGGAGCCTGGAGGAGGGAGTGAGTGATAGAAAAGATTGAGGTTGTAGAGAGATTGGAAAGACCAAATCTGAGCAAGGCTGAGATTTGGGGAGTGGTGGGGGGGGGAAATTGGATTCAGTGGTTTGGGGTCCTGGCTTGTGTGCTTACAGTATGATGTGTGTAGCAGGCAATTGCAGGAGACTGTTACAGGTAAGCCTGGAGGACTGGGGAAGGGGAAGAAATGCTGTTTGTGCCTCACGCAGAGTGCTGGAAAAAGGTCATTGCTGGATCCAGTATTCTCTGACAGCCTTCAGCTGCTGGGTTTCCCAAGGAGAAGAAACTCAGCCAGTTAGTGGTAGATCTAAAATGATGGTAAAACAAAATGCACCTAGCAATTTTCTCCTTCTTGTGTCACTGCTGAAACTGGAAGATGTTGGGTTCAAAGTGATTTAAGGTGGTTTAATATTTTAATGACCTAAACCCACCCATTTTGGGTGGTTAAAATGCCCCCCTGAATGTTAACCTTGGTTCACTCAAAGCACTGTTGCTTCTAAATCAGGAGATGATTGGTTTTAACCCCAATGTAGAGACATGAGCACATTATCTAGGGTATCAAGTGCTAAGAGAGCATTGCAGTGTGGCTGATGTTAGCTGTCATCTCAGGTGGATTACAAGATTTGATGGCACAGTGTTAAAGAAGATTAGGTGAGTTCTCCTCTGCCTTTATCAATATCTATCCTTTAACCAACATCACTGAAGCAGTTGACCTGGTTATTTTAACATTGTTGTTCGTGAGAGATTAAGTTGCACAAAATGGCTGCTTGCATTACAACAGGTGAACCTGGTGACTTTCTACAACAATCTGACAGGTTCGTGGTCACTTTTACTGATACCAGCTTTTTCATATAGAAGTTTTAAAAATTGACTTCAAATTCCCAAAGTACTGTGGTGGGATTTGAACTCTCCCTCTCTAGATTGTTCGCCCAGACTTTATAATTAATAGGTCACTAATATAACCACTTAGTTACTATGTCTGTGCTACATTTGCACATGGAATCAAACAACCTCTTGCAAAATTATAGATCAAATGTAATAACCGACAGTGCAGATGGTTTAGGTGTGAAGGCCAATTATGTCTAATTACCTTTTTGGTATCAAACATCATACAGAATAAAGCTAATATGTGTGAAAACAAAAATGAAAAATAAAATTACATTCAACCCTGGGTTTTCTGAATGTTACTTTAGCATTACAAGCTAACAGTTCCAGTCACAGGGACAGTTTTTCCAGCCTCACTCATCCTAACGCCGGAAAATCCCATCCGAGGTCAATGAAAATTTGCATGGTCTGCCACCCCTGCCCACTACGATTCCCATTGGTGAGTGGAACGGGATAATTCTGCCATCTGAATAACTGCTTCTAAAGTTAACAATAGTCCTGTTGTCTCTCTAGGGCTTTTGTTAACTTCACACATTCTAGTTGCTATGATGATCGTGACATAAAAAAAATGTTCATACCTAATTATATGCATAAATAAACATCTTTTTGTGTCTGCAATTCTGCGAGTGCCCTATTTCTCTTTAATATTAGTTCACACTTGTATCAGTGCTGGCTTTCACCTCCGTTATATTTCAGGAAGTTTTTCTTCCAAATGCCTCTAATAAAAGGCTCATTGCAACTTTTATGACCCAGTGAAAAACTCATAACGGTGAATCTGTCGCCCACTTAACAACACATGCAAATGTTGCCTGCTGATAGATGTTTAAGTTATTATCCTATTTCTTTTATTTTTCTGAGTGTATTGGCATGTCTAACTTCACCTCAGAACCAGGGATACGTTGAAAAATCAAGGATAAATGAACATATATGAAAAATTAGCTTTATATGCTTTTAACTAATTGTGCAACCTCCAGTTTATCACTGATAATAAACTGCACATTTCAGTGTGGTGTTGCAATCTATCTGTTAAACAGACAGCTCCTGCAAAGGATCTGAATCTTGCATGAAATTATTTTGCTGCTTTTTATAAAGTAAAAATGCATTTTTTAGTCACAAGTAGTCTTACATTAACACTGCAATGAAGTCGGAGAATCATTGAACAATACAGTGTAAAGTAAAGTTTATTTATTAATCATAAGTAGTCATACATTCACACTGCAATGAAGTTACTGTGAAAATCCCCTAATCACCATTCTGGCACCTGTTTTGTGTACACTGAAGGAGAATTTAGTATGGTCAATCCTCCCAACTTATACATCTTTTGGACTGTGGGAGAAAACCAGAGCGCCCAGAGGAAACCCATGCAAACACGGAGAGAATGTGCAAACTCATACAGGCAGTGTCCCAAGCTGGAAATCAAACTAGGGTCCCTGCAGCTTCGAGGCAGCAGTGCTAACCACTATGGCACTGTGCCACTCCAGAAGAAGGCCACTCATCTGATTGAGTCTGCGCTGTCTCTTTCAACTTGCAATCCAATTAAATTCCTATTCCTTTGTTCCTTCCACATATCCTTGGAATATATTTTCTCCCTCAAGTAACTCTTCAATTTCCTTTTGAAGGCTACTTCCACTATTGTATCTCACAATGCATTCCAAATCTTAATCACTCACTGTGTAAAAAGCTTTCTCCTCTTATCAACACTTGTTCTATTATCAAACACCTTAAATCTGGGCCAGCCGCTATGACAATAATTTCTTCTCTTTACTCTGTGTAAACCCTTCATGATCTTAAATGCATTGTTCAAATCTCTTCTTAACCTTCTCCTACCAATCTCACTTTATGCAGGATGGCATGATGGCACAATGGTTAGCACTGCTGTCGCACAGTGCCAGGAACCCGGGTTTCATTCCCAATGAGGATCACTGTCTGTGTGGAGTTTGAAAATTCTCCCTGTGCCTTTGTAGGTTTCCTCCAGGTGCTCTGGTTTCCTCCCACAGTCCAAAAGTTGTGCTGGTTAGGTGCATTGACCATGCTAAATTCTCCCTCAGTGTCCCCAAACAGATGCTGGAGTGTGGAAACTCACAACATCCTAGAACAAAGACTAGCAGATTTCATTGTCTGGCAGAACAACCCAAGGTTGCAGATCAAGAAGGCAGAATTTCAACATTTTACCAGGGTGCTACCTGTTATAGAGGGCATCAGCTATGAAGAGAGGTTGGAGAAACTTGGTTTGTTCTCACTGGAACAATGGTGGTTGACCTGAAAGAAAAGTAAAACGTAAAGTTTAGTTTGTCTGCCAGTGGAGCAACTTCCCTGCTTCTAACTTATCTGTTCCATTTATAATTTTATATGTTTCTATGAAATCTCTCCTCATGAATTCCAATGAGTATAGCTTTTCAGTCTCTCCTCATAAGCCAGCCCTCTCAATTCTGGAATCAACCTAGTCAATCTCCTCTGCACCCCCTCCAGAGCCAGTATAAACTTTCTCAAGTAAGGAGACCAAAACTGTAGACAGTACTCTCAGTGTGACCTCACCAGTATCTTATACAGCTGCAACATAAACCCGTTGTTTTTAAACTTCATTCTTCTAGCAATGAAGGACAAAGTTCCATTTGCCATCTTAACTGCGTGCTCCACCTGCAAACTAATTCCTTGTGATTCATGCACAAGGACATCCAGGTCCCTCTGCACAGGAGCATTGGATGCTGTTCAATAAGATAATTCCCCGTAAGGAGAGATTGTCTGATGAGGAAAGATTAAAAAGGTTGGGACTCTGTTCATTGGAATTTAGAAGAATGAGAGATGATCTTATTAAAACATGTCTGATTCTTAAGGGGCTTGACAGGGTAAATGCTGAGAGGATGCTTCTCCTCATGGGAGAATCTAGGACCAGAGGACAACATCAGAATAAACGGGTCCAATATAAGACTGAGATGAGGATGAATTTCTTCTCTTAGAGGATTGGAACTTCTTGCCACAAAGCTGTGGGGACAGAGATAGATTTTTGATCAATAAGGGTTGAGGCCGGAGAGTGAATATGAGGAATGTCAGATTAGCCATGATCCTATAAAATGGCAGAACAGGCTTAAGAGGCTGATTGGCCACTCCTATTTCTATTTCTTATGGCTTTAACTCCTTAGCATTTTATATCAAGACTTCAACAAAATGCACATGGTTCATTTAAGCTAATTCTGTGGACCAGATATTATGCAACTCTGACAAAATAACATGCTTTTACTTGTAAGACTATTCGATCATTCTGCAAGTTACTTTTTCTTTTCAGAACACGTCACCAGAGATTACAAAACTGCAAAATGTGCCAAAACATAACAAAAGCGATATAATGGGATGCAGGGTTAATTGTTTTACTTAAATGAATTGTGAAGAGGATTGTACTGAGGGAATTGTATTGAGATAATGTGCCACTGAACGAAGGAATGTGAAATTACATCAGATAAACACAGACAGTAAATAATTAATGTCACCACTGGGAAGCTGCTTACAAACACAAATTCAAAATAACTGTTCATTGGGAAATCTTTGTGCAGCCTCAAATACTGAACAATGCAGTGCGATGAAACAAGAGACAAGGCTAATTGTTCCAGCAGATGGCCTCTGGCGCTTTGGATAGCTACAGTTCTGAGGTGCCAGCTGATGGCAGATGGTTCTAAATGGCTACACTGAGCAGCTCAATCAAATGAGGGTGCAGAACATTTTCCAGAAGACACACAGGGCAATCGAGATTTTGAGGCTCTGCAGTCAATGTTTCAGGAGCTTGGAATGAAATTAAAGGGAAGGGTGTCAAAACTCATCATCTCCTGATTCTCCCTA
The DNA here is from genome assembly GCA_024679065.1 of Sphyrna mokarran. NCBI lineage: Eukaryota > Metazoa > Chordata > Chondrichthyes > Carcharhiniformes > Carcharhinidae > Sphyrna > Sphyrna mokarran. Next base: position 35,426,309 of record JAGIQG010000001.1, read on the forward strand.
TTACAGAGTTACAGAAGTCATAGAGGTCATAGAGTCACAGAAATTTACAGCAGGGAAACAGGCCCTTCAGCCCAACTTGTCCATGCTACCCTTATTTTTTAAACTCCTAAGCCAGTCCCAATTGCCCGCATTTGTCCCATATCCACCTATAGCCATCTTATCAAGAAGGGGAATAGAGACTTTCCAGGGAATTATAAGCCTGTGAGTCTTACTTCTGTTGTGGGCAAAATATTGGAAAGAATTATTAGGGATAGGATTTATAGTTATTTAGAGAGAAATGAATTGATTGGGGATAGTCAGCATGGTTTTGTAAAGGGTAGGTTGTGCCTTACTAACCTTATTGAGTTTTTTGAAAAAGTGACCAAAGAGGTGGATGGGGGTAAGGCAGTTGATGTGGTATATATGGACTTTAGTCAGGCATTCGATAAGGTGCCCCATGGAAGGCTTCTGCAGAAAATGCAGATGTATGGGATTGAGGGTGATTTAGCTAATTGGATTAGGAATTGGCTAGCTGATTACAGTTCTGGTCGCCGCATTATAAGAAAGATGTGGAAGCATTGGAAAGGGTGCAGAGGAGGTTTACCAGGATGTTGCCTGGTATGGTGGGAAGGCCTTATGAGGAAAGGCTGAGGGACCTGAGGTTATTTTCATTAGAGAGAAGAAGGTTACGCGGTGACCTAATTGAGGCGTATAAGATGATCAAGGGATTGGATAGGGTGGATAGTGAGAGCCTTTTTCCTCGGATGGTGATGACCAACACGAGGGGACATAACTTTAAATTAAGAGGTGGTAGTTATAGGACGGATGTCAGAGGCAGGTTCTTTACACAGAGGGTGGTGAGAGCGTGGAATGCCCTGCCTGCAGCAGTTGTGGACTCGCCTACTTTGGGGGCATTCAAATGGTCGGTGGATAGGCATATGGATGATATTGGAATAGTTTAGGTTAGAGGGACCACTGGCCGGCGCAACATCGAGGGCCGAAGGGCCTGTACTGCGCTGTAATGTTCTATGTTGTATGTTCTATGATAGAAGACAGAGGGTGGTGGTTGATGGAAATTATTCATCGTGGAGTTCGGTTACAAGTGGTGTACCTCAGGGATCTGTTTTGGGGCCCCTGCTGTTTGTAATTTTTATAAATGATCTGGATGAGGGTATTGAAGGATGGATTAGTAAATTTGCGGATGACACCAAAGTCGGAGCAGTGGTAGATAGTGAAGAGGGGTGTTCTAGTTTGCAGAGAGACTTGGACATGTTGCAGAGCTGGGCCGAGAGGTGGCAAATGGAGTTTAATGTGGAAAAGTGTGAGGTAATTCACTTTGGCAGGAATAACAAATGTGTAGAGTATAGGGCTAATGGTAGGACTCTTAATAGTGTTGAAGAACAGAAGGATCTTGGTGTATATGTGCATAGATCCCTGAAAGTTGGCAATCAAGTTGATAAGGTTGTTAAGAAGGCATATGGAGTCTTAGCTTTTATTGGTAGGGGGATTGAATTTCGGAGCCGCAACGTCATGTTGCAACTGTACAAAACTCTAGTGCGGCCGCACTTGGAGTATTGTGTGCAGTTCTGGTCCCCACATTTTAAGAAAGATGTGGAGGCATTGGAGAGGGTACAGAGGAGGTTTACCAGGATGTTGCCTGGTATGGAGGGCAGGTCTTATGAAGACAGGCTGAGGGATTTGAGTTGTTTTCGTTAGAAAGAAGGCGGCTAAGAGGAGACCTTATTGAAACATATAAGATGATTAGAGGTTTAGATAGGGTGGACAGTGATAGCCTTTTTCCTAGGATGGAGAAAACTAGCATGAGGGGACATAGCTTTAAATTAAGGGGTGGTAGTTATAGGACGGATGTCAGAGGTAGGTTCTTTACCCAGAGGGTGGTAAGGGTATGGAATGCCCTGCCTGCTGCAGTTGTAGATGCGCCAAGTTTGGTGGCGTTTAAGAAGTTAGTAGATAAGTTTATGGACGAAGAGGGAATGGTTTAGGTTAGAGGGTCATTGCTTTTTCTTAATTGGTCGACGCAACATCGAGGGCCAAAGGGCCTGTTCTGTGCTGTAATGTTCTATGCTCTATGTTCTATCCATATAGAACATAGAACATAGAACATTACAGCACAGAACAGGCCCTTCGGCCTTCGATGTTGTGCCGACCAAAATAAAAAGCAATGCCCCTCCAAACTAAACCATTCCCTTCTCTTCCATATACTTATCAATTAACCTCTTAAACGCCACCAAACTTGGCGCATCTACAACAGCTGCAGGCAGGGCATTCCACTCCCTAATCACTCTTTGAGTAAAGAACCTACCTCTGATATCCGTCCTATAACTCATACCCCTTAATTTAAAGCTGTGCCCCTCGTGCTAGCTTTCTCCATCCTAGGAAAAAGGCTATCACTGTCCACCCTATCTAAACCTCTAATCATCTTATATGCTTCAATAAGATCCCCTCTTAGCCGCCTCCTTTCTAACGAAAACAATATAATTGTCCATATGCTTTTTAAGAGTCAAAATTGTACCCACTCCTACTACTATCTCTGGCAGCTTTTTCCAGACAATCGATATGTACAATCTTCTTGGAGAGTAGAGGTCCAAGTGGAATGGCTTGTGCTACCAAATAAACCTGCGAGACTTTAACCTGGTGTTGTGAGACTTCTTACTGTGTTTACCCTAGTCTAATACTGGCATTTCCACATCATGGCTACCATCAGCACCGCAAACTACTGGCTCCAAGTGCAGGGGATCTCCAAAAAGATCGTGCATATCAACACAGACTACGCCCTATTTGTGAACAGAACTCCCACTCACCTGATGAAGGGGCAGCATTACGAAAGCTGTGGCTTGTATCAGTAAATGCACCACTGATCACAAGTCTCCAGTTTGAAAAACAACCCTCTACAACCACCCTCTGGCTTCCGTCATCAAGCAAATTTTGTGTCCATTTAGGTATCTCACGCTCCCATGAGATTTAACATTATGCAACAACCTATCATGTAGTATCTTGTCAAAGGCTTTACTAAAGCCCACATGGACAACATCATGGGAGGTAGGGAGGGAAGTCTGGGGCGGGGGGAGGAGAATTCCAGTCGCATATTCACGCTAGATGTCAAAAGAACAATTCCTGACATGACTAGAGGGTTGAGAGTTTGGGTAAACTAAGCATATCATCCATGGAGTTTGGAAAATAAGCAGTGATTTCATTGAAACATACCTGATTTAGAAGGGGTTTGCCATGATTAACACTGTCTCAGGATGAGGATACAATCATTTAGGCCTCAGTTAAGGACAAATGTTTCCACTCAGAGAAGTGAAAATCTTTGAAATTCTCTTCTCAGTACGTCACTGATGCTCCGTTGGTGTGCATTCAAAGTTGCAAAAGGAAAATTTTTCATCCTTCAGAGAATCAGCTTATATCAGGAGCAGACAGGAAAGCAGAGTTGAGGCTGAAGATCAGTTATGATCATATTGCATGGGGGAACAACATTCAAGGGGCCAATGTTCTACTGCGACTCCTTTCTTTTCAGTTCTTAAGAGCTAAGCTACTGGCTTAATTGTGTCTAATAACGATGCAGCAGTGTGGCCATGATCAGGCACACCAAATTGCAATCAGATAGCACATCTTGTGGAGATCATCTATTCTCTTGGCTTGCAAAGCAGTTCTGATGCTCTGGATGTGAGGTAGACCAATAACAGCATTGTTTCTATTCACTGTGACTATTGAGTATGATTATGTGTAGTAGGTACATTCTTGGAAGGCAAACCATTTTGTGGAAGTGATACTGCAGAAACTTCCTCAGAATTAATCTCCTTCTTCCACTTGATTCCCTGTCTCTAACTATTCGGATTCTGGAGGTGTTCAAACCTATCCCTATCATTTTCTTCATTCTCCTTCAGACAGCACCTCTCCTTCTCGTCACTGTCTACAGTTTGTAAGCTGCAAAGGATTCACTGGATAATTGGAAATAGAAGAGCTGTTTGTGGTGATGTGAAAGATTGTTTCCAGTGTCATCTCATGACCCCATTTAGCAGGAGACTTCCTTTCACTGCAGGTATTTACATTAATGTTAAAGTGAATCATTTTTTATCAGGTGGAATTTAAAATGAATATGCTTCACTTGTAGTTTAGCAAGCTGAATATATCATATACACTGACCTGGGAGGAAAGCAATCAATCTGTACAAATATTGAAGGTTAGCCATGCTACAGATAGTGAATCATCATTTCTTCTCAAGTACTATCGATTTTTTGGCCACAAAATCGTGGAAGACCTTGATAGTATTAATAAAATCGTTTCCATCAGGAATATGTTTGTCATACAAGTACTACTTGTTTCATGATTCTTATATATTACAATATAAATATTTAGTTCAATGTCAGGATGGTATATGGCTTGGAGGTTGTGATGTTCCTATTTATATGCAGCTCTTGTCCTATTAAATGTTAGAAGTCTTGGACTTAGAAGGTCGAAGACCTGGTTCAGTTCCCGCAGTATATCTTGTAGATGGCGCACACCACTGCCACTATGCAGCAGTGGTGCAGGGAGTGAATATTTAAACTGGTGATGTAATGCCAATCAAACTGGATGCTTTATCTTGGCTGGGGTTCAGCTTCTTGAGTGTGAGTGGATCTGCATTCACCTGGGGAAGTGGAGAGTACTGCATCACATTCCGGAGGTGAACCTTATAGCTGGAGGATAGGCTTTGGGAGACAGGAGGTTAGTTACTTTCCATAGTACCTTAAGACTCGAACCTGCTCTTTTGTCCACATTAATTATATAGCTTGCCGAGTTCAGATTCTGATTAATAATAACCCTCAGAATGGTGATAATGGAAGTTTCAGCACAGCAGTGTCATTGAATGTCAAGATTAGATTCTCCCTTGTTGGAGATAGTCATTGTCTGGCACTAATGTGGCATGAACATTACTTGCAGTTATCAGCCCAGGCCTAGATATTATCCAGATCTTGCTGTATTCGGACATGGACTGTTTCAGTAACTGAGGAATCACAAACTGTACTGAACATTGTGCAATCACCAGTGAACATCCCCACTTCTGACCTTATGATGGAGGGAAGGTCATTGATGAAGCAGCTGAAGATAGTTGGGCCGAATACACAACCCCAAGGAATTCCTGCAGTGATGTCCTAAAGCTGCGATATTTGACCTTCAACGATTGCAATCACTTTCCTTTGTGCCAGCTATGACCCCAACCAGTGAAATATTTTCACCCTGGTTCCCTTTGATTCCAGTTTTGCTCAGGCTCCTTGATCCCACACTCAGTCAAATAATTACAAGGCAGTCACTCTCACCTCACGCCTCAGGGATTTTCACAATAACTCCATCGCAGTGTTAACGTAAACCTATTTGTGACATTAGTAAATAAACTTTAAACACCTGTTATTCAGATATTTTGTCCATGTTTAAACCAAAGCTTAATGATGTCAGGAACTAAGTGACCCTGGTAGAACCCAAACTGAGTATCAGTGAATGTGTTGTTGCTAAGCAAGTGGCACTTGATAGAATCTGGATGACTTATTCCACAATTTTCACAGATGATTGAGAGTAGAATGATGGGGCGGTAATTGGCCAGTTTGGATTTGTCCTGTCTCTTACATCACCAGGTAGATGCCAGTGCAATGGAACAGCTTGGCTAGGGATGCAGTCAGTTTAGGGGCATTCATCCTTTAAAATTTATTTATTTATTAGTCACAAGTAAGGCTTACATTAAAGTTGTAATGAAATTATTGTGAAATTTCCCTTGTTACCGCATCCAGCATCTGTTCAGGTCAATGCACCTAACTAGCATGTCTTTCACTGTGGGGGGAAACTTGAGCACTCAGGGGAAACCCACACAGGCACGGGGAGTATGTGCAAACTCCCAGACAGTGACCCAAGCTGGGAATCGAACACAAGTTCCTGGTGTTGTGAGGCAGCAATGCCAAACACTGTGCCTCCGTACCGCTCCAATACTGTTGCTGGAATATTGTCAAGGCCTTCAGCTATTTCATGGAGTGAATCAAATTGGCTGAAGACTGATAACTGTAGGAATCTCTGGAAGCGGCCAAGGTGAATCATGCACTCAGCAGTTCTCTTTGAAGTGAATGCTCTTTTGCACTTATCTTTTGCACTGATGTGCTGGGCCCTTCCATCACTGAATATAGCGATATTTGTATAGCCTCCTCTTTCAGTGAATTGCTTGGTTCTCCCCCACAATTCACATCAGGATGTAGCAGGACTGAAGAACTTAGAAATGATCAGTTGGTTGTGGGACCACTTAGCTCTTCCAATTGCTTGCTGCTTATGCTAATAGGCCTCCAAATAGTCTTGTGCGACAACTTCATCAGATTGAAACCTATTTTGGTTTGCCTGGTCTTGCTCCTGGCATGGCCTCCTGCACCCTACATTGTACCAGGGTTGATTCCCTAGCTTGGTGGTAGTGGTAAAGTGGGGGAAATGCTGGCCATGAGTTTACAGATTGTGGTTGAGTACAATTCAGCTGCTGCTGATGGACCACAGCACCTCATAGATGCCCAGTGTTGAGTGGCTAGATCTGTCCGAAGTCTATCCCATCTGGTAGGGTGGTAGTGCCACACAACATGATAGAGGGTTTCCTCAGTATGAAAATGGGAAGTTGTCTCCACAAGGACTGTGCAGGGATCACCCCTACCAATCTTGTCATGGGCAGATGCATCTGCAGCAGGCAGTTTAGTAAGGATGAGGTCAAGTAGGTTTTTCTCTCTTGATGCTTCCCTCACACCTACGGAGTCCCGGTCTATGTCATTTAGCACTGAGTCTGTGATGATTCTATTGAGCTATGGTTGATAATGGACATTGAAGGCCCCTACCCAAAGTATAGTCTGTCTCTTTGTCACCCTCAGTGCTCCCTCCAAGTGGTGTTCTACACAGAAGAATACTGATCCATCAGCTACAGGGCAGGGTGGGAAGTATTTGATTTTGTGCCATGCGACCTCTTGAGGTTAGGAACAGATGATGTGAACTCCCGGGGTAATTCCTTCCTTACTGGATTAGACTTCAACACCACTTCTATTGGGTCTGTCCTGTTGATGGGGTAAGGCATACCCAACGTTGGTGATGGTGATGTCAGTGACATTGTCGCAAAGTACAATTCTGTGGGTATGACTATGTTAGGCTATTGCTTGGCGAGTGTGTGAAACAGCTCTCCCAACTTTGTGCCCCTAGATGTTAGTAAGCAGAACTTTGGAGGGTCAATAAGGCTGGCTTGGCCATTGTCATTTCTGGTGCCCAGATTGATGTCAGGTGGTCTGTCCAATTTCATTCCTTTTTTGACTTTGAAGTGGTTTAATTAAACCAAGTGACTTGTTGGGGCTGTAGCCAGTTATAAGTAGGTCACTCCAGGTGAAGATAGTTGATTTTCTTTCCTGAAGAGAATTTCTTCATACTCCAGGTTTATCGACCGGAATTCTCTGACCATTTTTGCGGGTGGGATTGTCTGCTCTAACCGCTGGCACACCACTGCCATGGCTTTGTCCGGTAGCACCGGGTGGCTTCAATGGAAACTTTCATTGGGACCAGAGGATCCCATCATCAGCAAACGGTAAGCTGCTTCCCATTGCCAAGAAAAGCATCGAAAGGAGGCCGGAGACAACCGACTCAGGGACAGCTTTTTCCCTGCTGCTGTCAGACTTTTAAATGGACTCACCTCGCATTAAGTTAATCTTTCTCTACACCTTAGCTATGACTGTAACACTACATTCTGCACTCTCTCGTTTACTTCTCTATGAATGGCATGCTTTGTCCGTGTAGCGCACAAGAAACAATATTTTTCACAGTATGCTAATACACGTGACAATAATAAATCAAATCAAATGAAAAAGAGAATCTTGCCCATTTACTGGACAGCATGATAGCACAGTGGATAGCACTGCTTCTTCATAGCTCCAGGGACCTGTGTTCGATTCCCGGCTTGGGTCACTGTCTGTGTGAAATTTGCACATTCTCCTCATGTCTGCATCGGTTTCCTCTCACAGTCCAAAGATGGGCGGTGTTAGATTGATTAACCATGCTAAAATTGTCCTTAGTGTCCTGAGTGCATAGGTTAGAGGGATTAGTGGGTAAATATGTAGAGATATGGGGGTAGGGTCTGCGATGGGCCAAATAGCCTCTTTCTGTACTGTAAGATTTCTATGATTCTATGAATTTTATGTAAATTCCACCAACTGCCATGGTAGGATTGTCCTGAGCTTCTGGATTACTAGTCCGGTGACTTGACATGAAGCCACGAGCATAGTTCAGAGGTCGCATCTGGAGAAACCAACCAATATTTTTTTAAAGTTTACTGTCTAATTAAAAGGTTTTGGGGAAGTAATTTTGGATCAAGTTGTACATCTCATTTTGTTCCACCAGATGGCACACAGTACTTACTTTGCAAAGAATTTACCTCAAATATACTTTCACGATCTTGATCATTATCAAGCCGGATAACATTGAAAGAGACAGGAGGTGTAGAGAAAGTCTGGTGACATTTAATTGTCTGTTAAGGCATCTTTTGTCTACTTTTACATCCTTTGTTAGTGAAGAACGCTTCAAATTCAGCACTTGTTCAATGATGTCCTTGCTTGTCTGACAACAACTGGGAAGAAGATGTTCTTGAGTAGGTTGGTATGCAACTTCAGACTTTTGTATCTTTGTCCTGACGGAAGAAGGTAGAAGAGAGTTTGGGGTGCATTAGGTCCTTAATTATGCTGGCTGCTTTGCCGAGGCAATGGGAAGTATAGGCAGAGTCAATAGTTGGGAGGCTGGTTTGGGTGATGGATTGGGCTAATTTTGTAGTTCCTTGTGGCCTTGGGCAGAACAGGAGCCATACCAAGCTGTGATGCAATCAGAAAGAATGCTTTCTGTGGTGTCTCTGTAAAAATTGGTGAGAGTCATAGCTGACATACCAATTTTCCTTAGTCTTCTGGGAAAGTAGAGATGTTGGTGGGCTTTTTAACTATAGTGTCATCATGGAGGGACCAGGGCAAGTTGTTGGTGATCTGGACACCTAAAAACTTGAAGCTCTCGACTCTTTCTACTTCATCCCATTGACATAGACAGGAGCATCTTCTCTACCCAACTTCCTTTTGTTGACGTTGAGGGAGAGTTTATTGTTGCCGCACGAGTTCGCAAAGGTGAACTGGTGCAGAAAAGCTTCAAGAAATGAGAAAGAGATAAGCGAGCCAAACCTCACTAGTACAGAAACTATCCAAAGCAGTTTTGAGAAATAGAATGAAGATTGTATCCAGTTGGGGCCCCTGCTGTTTGTGATTTATATAAATGGTTTAGATTTGAAAGTAGGACAATTTAATTCAATTGATATGAGAATCGGTAGGGTGATAAATAGTGCTTTAAGTTGATCTTTCCTTGCATTAAGTTTATCTTTCTCTACACCCTAGCTCTGACTATAATACTACATTCTGTACTCTCTCCTTTCCTTTTCTATGAATGGTATGTTTTGTCTGCATAGCATGCAAGAAACAATACTTTTCATCGTATGCTAATACTTATGACAATAATAAAATCAAATCAAATCATTAGTATCCTCCAGACCTCCGATGTCTTTTTGGCCAGAGAAGAATTGAAAATTATTGCCAGTGCCCCGTGCTATTTCCTGCCTTGCCTCATTCAACAGCCTGGGATACATATAGAGTCATAGAGTGACAGAAGTTTATTGTATGGAAACAGGCAGTTTGGGCCAAATTGTCCATGCCACCAATTTTTACCACTAAGCTCGTCTGAATTGCCTGCATTTGGCCTATATCCCACTATACCTATCTTATCATGTAACTATGTTTTTTAAAAGACAAAATTGTACCCACCTCTACTAATACCCCTGGCAGTTTGTTCCAGGCACTCACCAGTCTCTGTGTGAAAAGATTACCCCTCTGGACTCTTGTGTATCTCTCCCTTCTTAAACCTACGCCCTCTAGTTTTAGACTTCACTACCTTGTGAAAAGATATTGGCCATTTAGCTGATCTGTGCTCCTCATTATTTTATGGACCCCTTCGGCCTCCTATGCTCTAGAGAAAAAAATCCCAGTCTATCCAGCCTCTCCTTATAACTCAGTCCATCAAGTCCCGGTAGCATCCTAGTAAACATTTTGTGCACTCTTTCTAGTTTAATTTCTATAATAGGGTGACCAGAATTGAACACAGTATTTGAAGTGTGGCCTTACTAGTATCTTGTACAACTTCAATAAGATGCCCCAACCCCTGTATTCAATGTTCTGACCAATGAAACTAAGCATTCCAAATGCCTTTTTCACCACTTTGTCCGCCTGTGTCTCCAATTTCAAGGAGCTATGAACATGAACTCCTAAATCTTTTTATTCTGTAACTCTTTCCAACACCCTAGCATTGACTGAATAAGTCCCGGCCTGGTTAAATCTACCAAAATGCAACACCTTGCATTTGTCTAAACTAAACTCCATCTGCCATTTATCTGCCCGCTGGCCCTATTGATCAAGATCTTGTTGCAATTGGAGATAACTTTCTTCATTGTCTATTCATTCACTATGCTACCAATCTTGGTGTCATTTGCAAACTTACTAACCATGCCTCATTTTCTCACCCATATCATTAATATAAATGACAAGTATTAGTGGATCCAGCAGTGATCCCTGAGCACAGAGCTGGTCACAGGCCTCCATTTTGAAAAACAACTCTCGACAACCACCCCTTGGCTTCTATCAAGAAGCCAATTTTGTATCCATTTAGATACCTCATCCAATACATTGCCATACGTATTGGGATACAATGAAAAGTATTCTTTTTGCGTGCTATACAGACAGAGCACATTGTTCATAGAGAAAGAAAGGAGATGTGTAGAATATAGTGTTACAGTCATAGCTAGGGTATAGAGAAAGATTAACTTAATATGAGATACCTTTGACATGGTTGATCACACCATCCACTCCATTGTAGTCCAATTGAGTGAGATGGTGTTTGTCTGCTTCCATTTTTATCTGTCTAGTTGTAGCCAAAATATTGTCTGGAACAACATCTCCTGTTTAAACTCTGTTACCTCTGGTGCCCCGATGATTCATCCTCATCCCCTTTTTATTTAGCATATCCCTGTACTCCCCACTGATATATCATCTAAAAAAAAATCACTTTCCCACATGTATGGTCAGGACACCAGTGTTACTTCATCAGGACCTCTCCAGAGACCCTTCTGCTCTTTCAAACTTGTCAGACTGCTTACCCAACCTCCAATCCTGGATGAGCAGAAATTTGCTTCAGCTAAATATTGGAAAAGCAGTAGTTTCCATCATGGACTCCATCCCTCTCTCTGGCAACTGTCTGAGGCTGAACCATGCTGGGTACGCTGTTTTTCTAGGAAGAATAAAAAGGTATATAAAAGGTTCAGAGAGCTAGGGGATGTTAGGGATCTAGAGGAGTATAAGGTATGTAGAAGGGAACTTAAAAAGGAAATTAGGAGAGCCAGAAGGGGTCATGAGAAGGCCTTGGCAGGTAAGATTAAGGAGAATCCCAAGGCCTTCTACAAATATGTGAAAAGTAAAAGGATGAGAAGAGAAGGGATAGGGCCTATAAAAGGTGAAGGGGGAAAAGTCTGTGTGAATCCGGAAGAAATGGCAGAGGTGCTTAACGAGTACTTTGCCTCGGTATTCACGGTGGAAAGTGAACTGGGAGATTGCACTGCAGGTTTGCGGCATATGGAAAAGATTGAGTATGTGGATGTTAGGAAAGAGGATGGCTTAGACCTGTTAAATTCTATCAAGATAGACAAGCCGCTAGGACCGGATGGGATGTACCCCAAGTTATTGTGGGAGGTGAGGGAAGTGGTTGCAGAGTCCCTGGCAATGATCTTTGTGTTGACCATGGAAACGGGAGAGGTTCCGGAGGATTGGAGGATTGCGGATGTGGTTCCTATCTTTAAGAAAGGGAACAGAGATGGTCCAGGAAATTACCGACCAGTGAGTTTGACTTCAGTGGTTGACTGAAACTGATGGAGAGGCTTCTGAGGGATAAGATATATGAACATTTGGAGAATTTTGGACTGATTAGAAATAGTCAGCATGGTTTTGTCAAGGGCAGGTCATGCCTTACGAGCCTAGTTGAGTTCTTCAAAAATGTGACTGAACACATTGACGAAGGAAGGGTGGTGGACGTAGTGTACATGGACTTTAGTAAGGCGTTTGATAAGGTCCCACATGCAAGGCTTCTGGAGAAGGTGAGAGGGCATGGGATCCAAGGGGCTTTGGCCTCGTGGATCCAGAACTGGCTTGCCGGCAGAAGGCAGAGAGTGGTTGTGGATGGGCCTTGTTCTGCATGGAGGTCGGTAACCAGTGGAGTGCCCCAGGGATCTGTTCTGGGACCCCTGCTGTTTGTCATTTTCATAAATGACCTGGATGAGGAAGTGGAGGGATGGGTTAGCAAGTTCGCCGACGATACAAAGATCGGTGGTGTTGTGGATGGTCTGGAGGGATGCCAAAAGTTGCAGCGGGACATAGACAGGATGCAAGACTGGGCGGAGAAGTGGCAGATGGACTTCAACGCAGATAAATGTGTAGTGGTCCATTTTGGCAGGAATAATGGGATGAAGGAGTACAATATAAGGGGTAGGAGTCTTAGCTGTGTTGTAGAACAGAAGGATCTCGGGGTCCGGGTCCATAGGACTCTTAAATCGGCCTCGCAGGTGGAGGAAGTGGTCAAGAAGGCGTACGGTGTACTGGCCTTCATTAATCGAGGAATAGAGTTTAGGAGTCAGGAGGTAATAATGCAGCTCTATAAGACTCTTGTCAGACCCCAGTTGGAGTATTGTGCGCAGTTCTGGTCGCCTCATTATAGGAAGGATGTAGAGGCTATTGAGAGGGTTCAGAGGAGATTTACAAGGATGCTGCCTGGATTGGGAGGCAGGCCTTATGAAGATAGGTTGAGGGAGCTGGGACTCTTCTCACTGGAGAGACGTAGGTTGAGAGGCGACCTGATAGAGGTTTATAAAATGTTGAGAGGAATAGATAGGGTGGACTCTCAGAGACTATTTCCCCGAGCTGAAATGGTCACTACGAGAGGACACAGATTTAAGGTGCAGGGAAGCAAATACAAAGGAGATGTCAGGGGTAGGTTTTTCACTCAGAGGGTGGTGAGTGAATGGAACCGACTGCCGTCGGAGGTTGTTGAGGCAAACTCACTGGGGTCTTTTAAGAGACTTCTGGATGAGTATATGGAAAAGAATAGGATAGGGGGTTATAGATAGGTCTGTGGATTGGTAGATGTGATCGGCGCAACTCGTGGGCCGAAGGGCCTGTTTGTGCTGTATTGTTCTTTGTTCTATGTTCTATGCCATCACCGTGATCACCTACTCCCATCTCCGCTCTATCATCCAACTCCAGTTCAGACTCATTACCCCTGCTGCTAAAATCTTCATCCATATACTAATTCTAGACTTCATAATTCCAACATATCCCAGGCAGGCCTCCTACATTCTACCTTCTGTAAACCTGAGGTCATCTAAATCTCTGCTGTCACTATCCTAATGTGTACAAAGTCCCATTCATTCATCACCCTCTGCTCACTGGCCTATGTTGGATTTTGGTTAAGGAGCACCTTTGCAGGATCATAGAATCCCTACAGGCAGCCATTTGGCCCCTTGAATCTGCACTGACTCCAACCAAGCATCTTACAAAGGCCCAATCCTCATAACCCCATGTATTTACCTAACTAATTCCCCTAAGTGACACATCTTTAGACACTAGGAGGAAACTTAGCATGGCCATTCCATCTGGCCTGCACATCATTAGACTGTGTGAGAGAACCAGAGCACCCAGTTGAAACCAACTCAGACGTAGGAAGAATGTATCCAACTTGATTTTAAAATCTGCATCCTTTTCCCCAAGTCCCTTCACAGCTTTGCCCTTCCCTATCCCTGTAATCTTCTCCAGCCCCACAATCCTTCCACTCTGCTATTTCTGCCCTCTTAAATATTTCTGAATTTAATCTGCTTGGATTTAAACCTCACACAAAGCAAAATGGTCGAGGTTGCTGAAAGCCAATCATCTTCATGCTGCAACATCATCAGAGAGATTCATAGAATAGAATCACAGAATTCTATGGGGCAGAGGGAGGCCATTTAGCCCATCGAGTCTGCACCAACCACAATCCCAATCCCCATATCCTCGTGCGTTTAACTTAGCTAGGACCCTTGACGCTACAGGGCAATTTAGCATGGCCATTCCACCTAACTCACACATCTTTGGACTGTGGGAAGAAATTGAAACAGCTGGAGGAAACACATGCAGACACAAGGAGAAAGTGCAAACTCCACACAGTTACCCAAGCCGGGAATCAAATCCAGGACCCTGGTGCTGTGAGACAGCAGTGTTAACCACTGTGTCACCATGCCACCCCAGTTCCTCAAGGTAGTGTGCTAATTGGAAGCAACTCCAGTTGCTTCATGTGAGATCTTTCCTCCAACAATTTGCTAGTGATTGCATAATGGTGAGCAGTATTCACAGCTCCATGTGAAGAAAATGTGTGGGAACAGCAGCATCTTTGATGTTTCCCTTCAAGTCATATAAACCTGACTTCTGCAGCAAAACTCTCTCCCTAAATGCACAGTAAGTGTATGGGCATCATACTGACTGAACAGTTTTGAACATGGTCGCCTTCTCCATGGCAATTAAGAATGAGCGACAAAGCCCACCAACTCCTCTACTTTCTCAGAGACTAAGGAAATTTGGCATGTCAGCTCTGACTCTCACTAACCTTTACAGGCACACCATAGAAAGCATTCTTTCTGGTTGTATCACAGGTTGGTATGACTCCTGCTCTGCCCAAGACCACAAGAAGCTGTAAAAGTTTGTGAATGTAGCCCAATCCATCACACAAACCAGCCTCTCATTCATTGACTCTGTCTATACGACCTACTGCCTCAGCAAAGCAGCCAGCATAATTAAGAACCTATGCACCCTGGACATTCCTCCTTTCATCTTCTTCCATCCGGAAAATGATACAAACGTTTGAGGTCACATACCAACCGACTCAAAATCAGGTTCTTCCCTGCTGCTGTCAGACTTTTGAAAGGATTTACCTTGCATTAAGTTAATCTTTGCATTAAGTTACAGCCTAGCCATGACTGTAACACTACGCTCTGCATGCTCTCATTTCCTTTTCTGTGAACAGTATGCTTTGTCTGTATATCACACAAGGAACAATACTTTTCACTGTATGCTAATACATTGGCAATAATAAATCAAATCAGAACATTCACATCCCATTAACAAATAACGTCAAAAGATTTGCTCTCTCATTGATAGCCATGCTTTGAGCTGCTTTGGATTTCCTTCCCCATATCTCTCCATCTCTCTTCCCTTTTTCAAAAGCCACTTAAAATGTATCTCTTTGACAATGCTTTTGGATACCTGCTGTATCCTTATATGCTGTCATATGTTGTTTTATGACAACCTCGCGTATTTCGTTATATTAAAAAGAGTAAATAAATAAAAGTTGTCATTTCTGTACTTATCCTACACATCTACAATACCCCAAAATATACTCTTCCAAGTTTCAAAAGAATAAAAAAGTTAAAATATATTTATTAGTTATAAGTGAGGCTAACATTAACACTGCAATGAAGTTACTATGAAATTTCCCTAGTTGCCACAATCCAATGCCTGTTCGGGTTAATGCACCTATCCTAGCATGTCTTTCAGAATGTGGGAGGAAACCAGAACACCCAGAGGAAACCTATGCAGACATGGAGAGAATGTGCAAACTCCACCAAGACTGTGACCAAAATTGGGAATTGAACCTGGGTCCCTGGCGCTGTGAAGCAGCAGTGCTAACCACTGTGCAACTGTACCAACCCCATAATCCCTCCTCATATCAGAATTAATTACCTCCAATTTTAAATCATTGTACTTTTGCATGAAGGCTGCTATTTTCAACTGCAGTTCAGTTGGATTACAAACTAAGTGCCTAGAAATTAAAATGAATTAAAGTTTGAAACTCTTGAGAGGTGAGTTAGATGAAGGGTTATCAACTCAGTATCGTTCAACTTCAAATTGCAATTATCAGTGTATTCAATTAAGAATCTTAGTATGGAGAAGTTGCTGAAGGAATGGCTTTTGGATTGAGTATGTGTTGAGTATATTATAATATTATTAATAGCTTTCTAAATCAAGGGCAGATATTTAAAATTAATCCCTTATTAAATTATCATTCTGTCTAATTTGGATATCTTGAGTCCTTTCTATGTCATTAAATCTTTGTCACTAGCATTCAGTGAATCACAATTTACATTTATTTACTTCTTACTGTAGCAGAAATATCCGTAGACATTTCACCATCAGAAATCAGGCCCATATAGGACTGGAAAAATTACAGGAAGTACTGAAAGGCAAGATCAAAGACGTTGATTAAAGGACATGTTTGGAGGTGGGGAGAGATAAAGCAAAGTATAGGTTTTAAGGTGAGATTCCAGAATGTAGGACCAAGATGGCTGCTATCTCCATCAGAGAAAGGGCAACAAAGCTGCTAAATTTGGAAGAGGAGAAGCCAGAAAGTTTGTGAAACTGTGAAAGAATTTATCTGGAGGGATTTGTAGTTGGAAAGAAGAGGTTGAAGATTATATGCTGAGGGAAGGAACATTCTTTGATAAATGGATACATTTATCAAATTCTAATTACTTTCAAACTTGCATCACATTGTGAAATGTAAGTAAATGTTGAACCTCTAATATCCTATTCTGATAAACTTTGTCATGTACAAAAAAAAAACTGCCATTCTGTGCCTATATTCCTGCTGCCTCAGCAAAGCAGTCAGAATAATTTAGGACCCCATGCACCCCGGACATTCTCTCTTCCATCTTCTTCCATTGGGAGATGAATACAAATGTTTGAGATCACATACTAACAGACTCAAGAACAGCTTCTGTCCTGCTGCCATCAGTCTTTTGAATGGACCTACCCTGCATTAAGTTGATCTTTCTCTACACCCTAACTATGACTGTAACACTACATTCTGCACTCTCTCATTTTCTTCTCTATGAACAGTATGCTTTGTCTGCAGAGCACTCAAGAAACAATACTTTTTGACTGTATGTTAATACATGTGACAATAATAAATTAAGTCAAATCAAATCATGTTCAATGAGAAGTTTCCAGAAGCAATTTTCACTTACCTGGAATACATGTCAGAAATTGAGACATTGGCTGTATGTGGTAATTCTAATTGATTAAAAATCATATTCTGGTAATACCTCATCATTAATGAGCTCTCTGGATTGTGAGCTTCCTCATTCCAGCACAAAGTCAGAAAATGATACAGCTTAGAAAAGCTATAACCAGCTAGCGGTTACCTGCCATATTTGGATGTGGATGATAGATATACAATGGTAATCATTCTATATCACGGAGTAGGGGAAGACAAACAAAAATTACAATGCAATAGGAAATTTAGGATTGACATCTTGCAGAGAGAATTTAAGGAATTGTTCTCAATTAAAGTGAGAGTAGCAATTCTGAGGATATTCCTAGTGCCATGCACTGGAAGACTTTGAGGAGGACAAATTCAATACATCAATATACAATGAGAAAACATAGAAGGGAAATAACTACTATGATATTTGAAATACTTATGGACCAAGCATACCTGTTCAATCTGTGAGGATTTCATCTAAACTGGACAAATACGAATTGAATCTTAATATCTAAGGCCAGAGTAAAAGAATAGTGAAGAGGGGATGGAATCTACTAAGCCTAAATAAAGGCAACGAAAAATAAGGGACTAAATACTGATCATAGAAAGACCACAGGAATGTTTCAAGTGACAGCCTTAACAATTTTATACAAGTGGAAGGAATGTAAAACTGACATGTTCGAGAATTCAATTAGCAAGGAGATTGACATTGTCATCTCAAAGAATAGCTAACAGCAATGGGTAACTCCGATTTGGGGGAAAGTGGATATGAAATATCCCACAAGACATCCATACAGGGAAAAGGGGGAGCTGCTTTATTGCTGCAGACTGATACACCTTTTATAGGGAGAGTGAATAAAACAATGGAATGAGATAAGGATAATTGATAGCGATACTTTGAATTTGATCCTTGTTGAGAGTGGGAATGGGAGAATTATGAACTCAAATGGCATGATTTCCTGTTCTTTAAAAGTTGATCAGATGCCAATAATCTCAATAATATCCCTCACTGCAGATATGTGTATCCCTATCATGTAATTCTCATGGTCTTTACATTTACATAAAATGATATAAGCCTATCTTTTTTTTTGTTATTGATCATTTTGCTATTGTTTTAAGTTTATCTATTTCTGATCAAATTTTATTGAACCTCCTTATTTAAAATCACCCATGACATGGCTTGAGTAATGGCAGAGATGAAGGGGGCGATTTCTCCTATCCCACCCCTCATGGGAATTGAAAAGGCAGGTGGCAGACCATGCAAAAGTCCACTGACTTTGGGCAGAATCCCCTGGTTTTTAGTGGGGCCAGAGAATCCATCTGATATCTAATTTTAGAGTCATAAGACCCCATTTTACCATTTTGACTCTCTGTGCTGGGCGGATTTGAAACTGGGAGTATTTCAGATCTGACTTTTAGACCCTTTCTCCAGCTTCCCCATATATAGTCTGCCTGCAAAAGTATCAGCAAATCCAAATCGCGCTGCATAAGCCTGTGGACAGGACTTAATGCACTCAAAACTCTGCAGCTCCAATCAATGCCTACAACTGTACACGCACAGAAAAAGAACAATAGAATGTTGCTGTCCTGCCTCATCCTTCCTGGGGCAGATAGTGCCTCCCCCAGGCCCCCACAGATACTGCTCCACCCCTTATCATCCTACCCCCTCACTCCCTAGACCGATCAAGGACCCTTCCTTCCCTTCCCCCCACTGATCTCAGGCAGAGTGATCTACTATCCCTCCTCCTCCCACCCCAGACCCTCCTCCACAAGGCCTGAATCTCCTCTGGACTCTGATGACACTTCCCTCTCTCTCCCCTGTCCTCAATCATTGATGTAGAGATGCCAGCGTTGAACTGGAGTAAACACAGTAAGAAGTCTGCAACACCAGTTTTAAATCCAACTGATTTATTAGATAATAAACTCGCAAGCTTTCGGCTTTATAGCCTTTGTCAGGCGAATAAGGTGTTCTGGTCTCCAAAAGCACACATATCAGCACGGACAGTTTACAGATTGCTGATTAGAATGCGAATCCTTACACCTAACCTGCTATTCAAGTCTTAAAGTGGCTAACAATGTAAGTGGAAGGAGCACTGAGCACTGGTTAGAGAGATGTGTATTGTCTCCAGACAGCACAGTAAGTGAGGTTTTTTGCCAACCCAGGCAAGTCATGGGGGTTACAGGTAGTGTGACATGAAGCCAAGATCCCTGTTAAGACCGTCCTCTTATGTGCGGAACTTGGCTATCAGTCTCTGTTCACGACAGCGCAGAACCACTTCCTCTTGACGTTCAATAGTACAACCTTCACTGAATCCCTCATTGTCAACATCTTTGGGGTCACCATTGACTAGAAATGCAGCTCGACTCACCACATAACCACATTGGTTACAAGAGTAGGTCAGAGACGAGGAATTCTGTGACAAGTAGCTCACCTTCTGACTGTCCAGAGCCACCATCTACAATGCACAAGTTAGGAGTTTGATGCAATTCTCCCCACTTGGCTGGATGGCTGCACCTCCAACAACACTCAAGAAGCTTGACACCATCCAGGCCAAAGCAGCCTGCTTGATTGGCACCACATCTACAAACGTTCAATCCTTCCACCACTGACGCTCAGTAGCAGCAGCGTATACTATCTACAAGATGCACTGCAGTAATTCACTAAAGATCCTTAGACAGCACCTTCCAACCAACAACTGTTTCCATCTAGAAAGACAAAGGCAGCAGATAAATTGGAACACCATCACCTGAAAGTTTCCCTCCAAGCTACTCACCATCAATGAAAGGACCCCATAAGTAGCAAAGAGCCATCAGATACTAGGCACTTACCTCCTCATTAACTCTCACTGATGGGAGCGTCGAATCAGACTTATATAGAGCATGTCTGGTTCACGCCAATTCCAGAAGGGGAAATACAGTGCTAAAAGGGGAAGTGCCAGTAACGTTGGGTGTGCAGCCCATTAAATAAATTGAAATGCATGCAAATAGCTGTCGTGCTAGTTTCAGGCATGGTCCTGATTGTGGTCATTTTCAGGCCATGTAAAAGGGAAACTGGTACAGAAGTGGGAGCAGATCACGCTACTCGCCTCACGTCCAACTTTACCAAGCTTTCGCACCTGGAAACAGGTGTAACTTGATGGTAAAACCATAGAGTCATAGAGTGATAAAGGTTTACAACATGGAAACAGCCCTTCAGCTCAATTTGCCCATGCTTGATTAATTTGCACTTATTGGTCATCAGCAGAAAGTGAGGAAGTTGACAATAGCTTTCCTAAGCAAAAAATGAAGGGCCACAGAACAATTTCATAAACTAATGATGGGAAAATAATAATGCCGACATTGAATGGACATATCTAGGACAATTCGAGGGAAGAGATAAAAATTAGAACAAATTAATTCAAATTATTCAAAGTGATTTTCTGATGCAACATGTGAACTAACCTATGAAGGCAGATGTTGAAATTGATGGTGAACAGTCTTCTGGAGCAGGGTAATAATTTGGAGGTTGTGAACAATTGGGATCTGAAGATCATTGTATTGTCTGATTAATATTTTTGTCAAAGCTAAGGCGATATACAGCAATTGGTGTTAGAGAAAAGTGAACTTGGGTTTATGAAACAAGCTTCAAGTAAAGTTCATTGGGAAATTATACTTAGAAATAGGAGAGTGAAAGAAAAATCCCATTTTAAAGCATTTACATGTATTCAAGAAGTAAAACATAGAACATTACAGCACAGAACAGGCCCTTCGGCCTTCGATGTTGCGCCAACCAATTAAGAGAAAGCAATGACCCTCTAACCTAAACCATTCCCTTTTCATCCATAAACTTATCTACTAACCTTTTAAATGCCACCAAACTTGGCGCATCTACAACTGCAGCAGGCAGGGCATTCCATACCCTTACCACCCTCTGGGTAAAGAACCTACCTCTGACATCCGTCCTATAACTACCACCCCTTAACTTAAAGCTATGTCCCCTCGTGCTAGCTTTCTCCATCCTAGGAAAAAGGCTATCACTGTCCACCCTATCTAAACCTCTAATCATCTTATATGTTTCATTAAGGTCTCCTCTTAGCCGCCTTCTTTCTAACGAAAACAACCTCAAATCCCTCAGCCTCTCTTCATAAGACCTGCCCTCCATACCAGGCAACATCCTGGTAAACCTCCTCTGTACCCTCTCCAATGCCTCCACATCTTTCTTATAATGTGGGGACCAGAACTGTACACAATACTCCAAGTGCGGCCGCACTAGAGTTTTGTACAGTTGCAACATGACGTTGCGGCTCCGAAATTCAATCCCCCTACCAATAAAAGCTAAGACTCCGTATGCCTTCTTAACAACCTTATCAACTTGATTGCCAACTTTCAGGGATCTATGCACACATACACCAAGATCCCTCTGTTCATCAACACTATTAAGAGTCCTACCATTAGCCCTATACTCTACACATTTGTTATTCCTGCCAAAGTGAATTACCTCACACTTTTCCACATTAAACTCCATTTGCCACCTCTCGGCCCAGCTCTGCAACTTGTCCAAGTCTCTCTGCAAACTATAACACCCCTCTTCACTATCTACCACTCCACCGACTTTAGTGTCATCTGCAAATTTACTAATCCATCCTTCAATACCCTCATCCAGATCATTTATAAAAATTACAAACAGCAGGGGCCCCAAAACAGATCCCTGAGGTACACCACTTGTAACCGAACTCCATGATGAAAAATTTCCATCAACCACCACCCTCTGTCTTCTATCAGATAACCAATTCCTGATCCAATTAGCTAAATCACCCTCAATCCCATACATCTGCATTTTCTGCAGAAGCCTTCATGGGGCACCTTATCGAACGCCTTACTAAAGTCCATATATACCATATCAACTGCCTTACCCCCATCCAAAAAACTCAATAAGGTTAGTAAGGCATGACCTACCCTTCACAAAACCATGCTGACTTTCCCCAATCAATTCGTTTCTCTCTAAATAACTATAAATCCTATCCCTAATAATTCTTTCCAATACTTTGCACACAACAGAAGTAAGACTCACCGGTCTATAATTCCCAGGAAAGTCTCTATTCCCCTTCTTGAACAATGGGACCACATTCGCTATCCTCCAGTCTTCCGGCACTATACCTGTAGCCAATGACGACCTGAAGATCAGAGCCAGAGGCTCTGCAATCGCCTCCCTTGCCTCCCAGAGAATCCTAGGGTAAATCCCGTCCGGCCCAAGGGACTTATCTAACTTCAAACCCTCAAGAATATCTAGCACATCGTCCTTATCTACTTCAATACTTTCCAGTTTACAACCCTGTATCCCAGTGTTCTCCACAACTACATTTACATCTCTCTGTGTGAATACCGAAGAAAAAACATTCTTCATTTTACAAAAGCATTGCAAGGTCTAAACTATAGTGTCACAGTGTTGAAAGGAACGGATGACGCCATTCAAAATTGACTGAGATTTCTTCATGTTGTAACTACCCTCATGGGTGCAAACAACTGCCCCCCTTAGTAAAAACTTGGCTTTTCAAAAGGTGATTAATAAAATTTCCTCATGTGAGATTAATAAGAAAGTTTAAGGTTCAAGGAACAGTTGATAAATTGTCTCGATGAACTGAGAACCTCATGGCAACAGAAGACAGACAATGGTGATTTCTGCCTGAGAAAAAGCGATGTTTCACAGGGAGCTTTTCTACTTCCCTTGGTTAAGTATGAGACAGAGAGAGTTATAGAGGTTATGGGTCAGTAGTGTTAATTATCTGATCACATAAAGCTCAGTGAATGGGTATGGATTGCATGAGAATGTAAACTATATAGTAATAAGAGTTGTCCATTCAACCCTTCAATCCTGTTCCATTCAGTTAGATCATGGATGATAAGTATCTCACATTAACATTTTGTTTTATATTCCTTGACCTAACAAAAACCTATTAACCTCAGTCTTGAAAATGCCAATTGATCCAGCGTTTATAGCCTTTTAAGAGGAAAAATGAGTTGCAGATTACCTTAATCTTTTGTGTTATAAAAAGTGCTTCCAGATATTACTCCGAAATAACATAGCTGTAATTTTAAACTCAAGTACCATAGATCTGAAATCTGCAAGAGCAAACATTTTTTTCTGTACCAACTCTACAGTACCAACAACAAAGACTTTGATTATAGTTCCTCTCAACAATCTAAACTGACAAGTGCACGCAACCTGCCTTCATAATTTATTATTGAAACCCCAGTCTCATTCTGGTGAAAATTTGCCAATGTCAAATGTATCCTTCCTGAGGTCCAATGTTCAAAACTGGAGACAGTGCTGAGAAACTACTTCACTCAGAGGGTGGTGAACCTGTAAAATTCTCGACACAGAAGGATGTGGAGGCTAAATCACTGACTATATTTCAGAGGGAAATAGCTTTCTAGACTCAAAAGGAAGGAGTTTCTTCTGGGCCTACATAGATCTTTGCCTGAAGCCCCTTTATTTTACCCAATGCATCACAAAAGATGCTGTTTTATCTCTTCCATAACTCCCTTCCTGCAATGGAGGATCTCCAACCAATTTAGTTTGACTTTCTTGAGGCAGTCACAGCCTAGAAGGCTTGGTCTTTGGTCTGACACTCTGTTACTGGGAGCTGGACAGACAGCTGCTGATAGCTTACAGATACTGTGGTAGTGCCTCTTACTTTGATGATTCTTATCATAGAATCCTACAGTACAGAAGGAAGCTATTCGGCCCATCAAGTCTGCACCAACAACATTCCCACCCAAGCCTTATCCCCATAACCCCACCTATTTGCCTTAGATAGTCCCCCTAAAACTAAGGGGAAATTTAGCATGGCCAATCCATCTAACCTGCACATCTTTGGACTGCGGGAGGAAACTGGAGCGCCTGGAAGAAACCCACGCAGACTCAGGAAGAACGTGCAGGCTCCACACAAACAGTGACCCAAGCTGGGAATCAAACCTGGGCCGCTGGTGCAGTGAGGTAGCAGTGCTAAGCACCATGCCACAGTGTCACACCCAAGAGTTCTCCCATGTACGTTATTAATTTTGTTGTCATATCAGTCAAACCCAACATCTGCTCTCCTTCTTGTTAATAGCAAAATGAATATTCTCCTTTCGCTGTGATAGAGGCTCTCGGATCGGGTTCCATCTTTAAGGGATTATCATTTACCAAAAGCAGCAGAGTGATGGGGCCACCTTGCCCATTTTAACATTGAACAACAAATGAACATTTAAATCATTAGTATTAGACACGTATATTATCCTATTGATTAATTGGCTTGCTCTATTTGTAGTTGCATTTATTTTCTGCTTTCAAATTACATCTTCATTCTTGGCATCGCTGCTGACTGTAGCTTCCTGGCCCAACTGGTGAGCAGTGTCATTTTGCAGACTCCAGTTCCTGCATGCCTTTCTCAGCACTTTTCATCACTAACATTATCACCAGTGTCTTCTTAAAATTAATATCTAACTCTGCTAACAGTGTCCTTTGGATGACCTCATTATTTAACTCGCAGACTAAATAGTCCTGCAGTATATCATTGAGAGCAGCTCTGAAGTCGCAATGCACTGAGATCTGTCTCAGCTTGATAAAATCGGTTGCAATGCTCTCCACTGTGGCTCTCTCTGTTGAATTAAACTTAAATTGCTGTAGGATGCCTGAGGGCGTTGGATGATAATATACCTTCTCCAAATCAATTATCTCTGTGAATGATCCAGAATCGGGTATATTTAGGGATATGAAGCTGCAGATTAAATTGTAGGCCTGGGCTCCACACATAGTCAGGAGGATTGCCTTTTTCTTCCTCTCTCCCTCTATTTCATTGGTCTGGAAAGAGTAATCCAAGTGTTTAATATGTTGTGTCCAATCTTCCACAGAGGCATCAAAGATATCAATCCACCTGATTAAGCTTGTATCTGCAAACATTCTGCAAATGTTCCACCATTGATCACAATAACGGCCGACTGTCTAATTCAATACCTAATCCTGTTTTCTCCCCATAACCTTTGATCCCATTCACCCCAAGTGCTAAATCTAGCCGCCTCTTGAATACATTCAATGTTTTGGCATCAATTACTTCATGGTAATGAATTCCATTAGCTCACCACTCTTTGGGTGAGGAAATGTCTCCTCATCTCTGTCTTAAATGGTCTGCCTTGAATCTTCAGACTGAATGTTTCTGAACTTGGACTCAACGTCATCAGGATTTTATATTCAAAATCCTTATGTACCCTTTTTGATCTTTAATCTTGTTGCCAATGTAATAACTCCAGTTCACCAGTTAGGTAAATAATAACAGTAATGTTTATTTATATACTATAACACAAAATTTTGGCATCCTTGTGCTAGCAGCCAGCTTCCAGGATCAAACATGGTGGGCAAGTCCTGCCTAGTTAGTATGAACCTTCACCCTGGTCCCTGATTGATTACTGGTGGTCATGTGACCCTCCTCACAGTTTGACCCTTAAAGGAGACAATCACCACAATGTGTTACTGTGGGACTAGGCAAGCCTTACTTCTGCCAAAAGGAATGGCAAGTCTAACATCTCTGGTTCAATATTGACATATGTGTGCTCCAGTTAAAGAAGTGGCACCACTAATATTTCAAGGATGAGTTCGCAGTCTAATTTTTTTTAGCAAGGACAAAAAAATGAAGTAAAAATATTAAATCTGTGATGAGGAGACTGAACTTCTTCTGGAAGCTGAAGATGATAGCATTGGATCTCCTGAAGTTCATTGGAGAAAATTGAAACTCCATCAAACCTGGATATTAAATAAAAATCTGTCAATACAAAGACACAGAAATATAGAAGATAGGAGCAGGAGGAGGCCATTTGGCCCTTTGAGTCTATTCCACCAATCATTACAATCATGGCTGACCATTCAACCCAATAGCCTAACCTGTGCTTTCCCAGGTCTTCATAAGACCTGCTTTTGCAGGTCTTATGAAGAGAGGCTGAGGGATTTGAAGTTGTTTTCGTTAGAAAGAAGGTGGCTAAGAGAAGACCTTATTGAAACATATAAGATGATTAGAGGTTTAGATAGGGTGAACAGTGATAGCCTTTTTCCTAGGATGGAGAAAGCTAGCACGAGGGGACATAGCTTTAAATTAAGGGGTGGTAGTTATAGGACGGATGTCAGAGGTAGGTTCTTTACCCAGAGGGTGGTAAGGGTATGGAATACCCTGCCTGCTGCAGTTGTAGATGTGTCAAGTTTGGTGGCATTTAAGAGGTTAATAGATAAGTTTATGGATGAAACGGGAACGGTTTAGGTTAGAGGGTCATTGCTTTTTCCTAATTGGTTGGCACAACATCGAAGGCCGAAGGGCCTGTTCTGCGCTCTATGTTCTACGTTCCCCATAATCTCTGATCCCATTCATTCCAAGTGCTATATCCAGCTGCCTTGTGAATACATTCAATGTTTTGACATCAACTACTTGCTGTGGTAATGAATTCCCCAGGCTCACCCCTCTTTGAGTGAAGGAATGTCTCTTCACCTCCATCCTAAATGGTCTATCCCAAATCCCTGACTGTGTTTCTGGACTCCCCTACCATTGGGAACATCCTCCCAGTATCTACTTTGTCTAGTCCTGGGAATATCATCCCTGTATCTACTTTGTCTAATCCAAGACGATGGAGAGCTCAAAGAGAGATTGTGGTGAAATTGAATTACGTATGATCAGCCTGTGGATGCAAATTGCATGCATGTCAGCTAATGTTGCAGCTAAAGTGTAAAACATGGAAATGAGAAGAGGAAGGGGATAAGGGTAGATCCTTAGAGGACTTCATAGGTAACAGTATGGGCAGAAAGGCCATTGCTGGATAATTTCATTTTTGACTATAATTGAATAAGTAAGATTGGATAAGTAAAATATCCTTACACTTAAGCAGAACTTCGGAAGATAAAGATTAAAAAAAGGCCATTACACCTTTCTAGCTTGCCTTGCCACTAATGTTCATTTTAAGAACAGAACCTTTCCATTTTTTTTTCTCTGCTATGCACAAAGCTTATTTCCTGCAACTTTTCATATGTATCATAAATGCCCGTATCATAAATCTCCCTTTTATATTGCTCCCTTTTCAATGTATCGCATTCCCACATAGTTTGCTGTCATCCATAAATTTCAAACTATTCTAATAACTTTGCAGCAAATAGCTCCCGGCTGTGGCACTCTACAGATCCATTTGGAGGTCTTCACACAGATGAGCAACTGACTAGCCATCTGGAAGATATCTCATTTATCTAGAAGTGCCATCCAGTGGCAATATATCCTGCCTGCTGGCAATCTATACATGGACACAGCAAAGTTTTTCATCTGGCGCATGCCTGTTCCATCAATGCAATTAAAGGTGACAGCATGGAAATTACAGAATGAATTGGACAAAATGTGTGTAATGGAGGATGAAATTTAATGCAGATAAGGAAAAAAAATAGACAACATGCAGGCTGAATGATGTTGAAATACTTAAGGATAAAGATGAAAAAGACTACAGAAAAGATTACTCCTTAAGTGTGCCCTGAAGAGTCAAAAGCCAGATTAAATGCTTTGGAGGGAAAGAATGAATGTTAATTAAACCATAACCTTTATACTAACAAAGTATTTCTTAGCTGGAATAGGAAACAAAACTTCAAGACCATTGCTGGGATGTGGCACATTATGGGGGCATGAACCCTTTATTAGAAAGAACTGAGAAATAAAGGAGTAAGGAAATGGTCTGGCATCGAATCCATAGAATCATAGAATTCCTACAGAGCAGGAGAAGGCCTTTCAGCCCATCAGGTCTGTACCGACCACGGTCCCACGCAGGCTCTATCTCCATAATCGACTTATTTTCCTCATACTAAGGGTCTGTGTAGCATGGCCAATCAACCTAACCCGCACATCTTTGGAGTGTGCGTGAAAACCGGAGCACTGGGAGAAAATTCACACAGACACAGGGAAAATGTGCAAACTTCACACAGACAGTGACTCAAGCTGGAAATCGAGGCCGGATTTGAAGTGCTGTGAGGCAGCAGTGAAAAACTATCCAGATGCCAGTATGACTTTGATTTGGAGGTATTCAGAGGATACCAAAACATCGGTGAGAAATGATTAAAATAAAAGGGTTTGAACACTTCCACAGCGTCATTCAGATTTTGGCAATGGGATTTATGATGATTCATTGGCAAATATGAAATGTAAGCCAGTGAGGGAAGTGGGGCGGGGCGGGGGGGGGGGGTTCTGCCCCATTTTCAACAAGGGGGAATTAGTAGAGAATTCAATGGCAGCCCCAAAATTGTTTTTATGCCAACAGGATTTCCACTGATTGTTCTGCTGTCTGTAATGCTACAAAAGGGTGGGAACTCCATCAACGTACATTTGCTTCTACGTAGTGGGGCTCTCCGCTGTAAAATCCTCCCCCTCCCCCGTCACCCACCTCACCCCTGCTAGCATGGCATTTTATCAACGGAGTTTACACCAAGTTTTGTAAAGTGCAGGTGCACAGTTAGGTACAGCCCCCAGAGGGATCTAAGGATGCTGGTGGGATGGTTTCATTCAGAGTCCGCTACACCAGCAGGGCATTGTGGGACTTGCCACTTAACTTTATAAATCAAAGTGTTTAAAAACATGGTGAGAAAACTCAGCAAGGAAACTGATGGTCTACTCTCTGCTCTTCCCACCAGAGACAACAATTTGAAAAAAAATCAAACATTCCGTCCTATGATTTTGACAAAAGAAACTTGTGAGCTGGAATTCTCTGGCCTTGCCCTAGGCTGCGGTTTTCTGGTCCCATTGCAGTGGATGAAGTTCAGGCAACAGTGTCAGGGGCATATGAGGTTGGAGGTTTGTCTATATAGCGCACAATACTTTTCAATACTTTATGTTAATACATGTGACAATAATCAATCAAATCAAATCAAAGAATTTCAGTCATGTTGGCAGTTCCCAGTCCTCATTTCCTAGTTGAATTCCAGTAATTCTATAAACTTTTGTAAAAGCTGGTTTTGTAAAATTACAGAATGATTACAGCACAGAAAGAGGCCATTTGGCCCATCATATCTATATGGCTCTCTGCAAGTGCAAAATAACTAATCCCCAATCTTTTTGCGATTGCCCTACAAATTATTTTTCTTCAAATATTAATCTAATTCCCTTTTTGAAAGTCATGCCTCCACCAAATAGTCCTAGTGAAAGCTATTATTGCAAAAAATAAACTATCCAAGAGGACAGCATCTAAGAGCAATGGATTGTAACTCCATAAGTGAAAGCTCAGTACTCTAATGTCTCACAAGGTTAACATCATTTGGAGGTAGCCAAATTAACTAATTCATCCAAACCAGCAATGAAGACAATCTTCTGTGTGTCTTTGCCAAAGAGTATGCAAAAAGTGATGGTGCAGATCAAGAGTAAATAAAAAAGTTGAATTGTTTGGCAGAGAAGGAGCTAAGGCCAATGATTAAGAAAGGAGACAGAGGTAAAATGACCTTTCTAGAATGGCCCTGAGTACACACATGCAATGTGTTATCCTGCTGAGTTCTTGAAGGATCTTATCAGAGTTAATTTATCCCTGTAACAACTACCTGAGTTTGAATTTAGAATCAAAGCTGAATTAATGACTAAAGGAGAATTTTGAAGAAGAAGCATTTAGTCATTAATATGATAAAAGGAATAATGAGTGTTTGATGGTAGAAGACAAAGACTGAAATGGACTATATCACTGTTATATTTGAATGATTTGATTTTGTAAAATGTATGTATATTTATTGTAGAGTACTAGTAATTTGAAACTGAAAGGGCTTGAAAAGTGAAACCATCTGTGAATGTTGATGGTTCTTTTTTTTCTTAAAGTGTGATGTTAGTGTACCTTTAAGATTTTTTTAAAATCACGTTCTCTACAGTCCTTAAAGCCTCAGTTTGCATTGTTGCTGAGTTGTCTACCAGAAACCTTATTATTGCTCCTTCAGTGATTTAAATAGAGTTGTTCATTTTTACAAGGATTTTAAAAGGGATCTTTTATGACCCTGTAATGTTAGGAGATAGGTCATGTGTTTTGGACAGTTTCTTTTCTTCCTAGTAAATTTGAGACCTGCTTTGGCTGGCTGCAATTTTGAGTTTTAGAAGTGACATCAAGCTCAAAAGAAGTGTTTCTCTCTCTCTCTGGTTTTAGAAATTCTGCTGGCTTGCTACAAACAAGACTTCTTGCCTTCCTGGAGAAGAACATCTGTCATTGTAGCTTGATCAGAGTCTCTCCTTGATGTTCTGGGAAGCTTTCTGACTCCAAATGTCCTGAATGTCCAGAGGGCTGCTAGAAATTACAAGGCTGAGAAGTCAGGATTTTCGATATTCCAACCAAAGAACCCAGGTCCATTATCATGTGAGTGTTAGTCTTTTCATTGTTAAACCTGTGGAATTTTTTTTATCTATATGAATTTTTTTGGATTGGGACATCTTAGATATATTTGTTAAGCATTTACATTTTTTTTGTTTTTTCTGTAACTGATAAAAGTTATTGCCAATTTTTTTACTATACATGTTAACTATATTCTTTGGTTGATAAAAGTTTGCTAGTGGGTCATTTGAATTATACCTGAGGTGAAACATATTATGCTTATGCTAGCCAAATTCAAAGTGTAAAACTTATGATCCAGGCAGGCTTCATAAAACATTTTGGAATTTCTGACCTGAATTATAACAATCTCCAGAGAGTTTAATCCTATATACATTTTAATTGTTAAGTTTGTAAGTTCCAAAATATATTTGGAACTAGTGTCTGGAGATGGCTAATATAGTAGTTCATAAATCATTTTTAATATTCTCCTCTAGGAACAATTGTTCATTTCCATTTTTACCTGGTGATTACAATTACTTTCATTTAAACAGGGAATCAGCTTCTTAGAATGTCTTAAATTTAGAAATTTTTAATTAAATGATTCTTTGTCATTGAAGACTTCCATGTTAAGTATTCATTTTGATACAGATACTCCTGTGATTCCATGAGAATCTCCTTCCAATTTAGAAATATTTAATCAGGTCAAACATGCTCACACACTTAATTAGAATCTTCTAAGGAACTCAGAATCTACTGTGAAAACATTGACTAGCTAACAGACAAAATGAAACCTTGACTTTGACAGTAAATTCTGTAGCCATGATATGCATGTTCTTCAGTAGAGATAAGTTCTAATTTTTTCATATAAAAGTTATTATTTTATATCAACGATAAAACTAAATATTCTTATTGAATGTGTAGTGTCCCACAAAGTGCAATGTCTTGTGATGTAAATGTCTCACATAAATTGATGTGAATATCAACCTGCAGCAAAATAAAAATGAGAAACTTAAAGGGAGAAACACAATTTGGATACATAGCAAGGTAACAACGCTTCTTCGAGTTTGATCTTATTATTAAAAGCTTACAATAGTACTGTTCTATCCTCATGATATCACACAGTCATGTAAGAAATACCATACTGCTTTTATCCTAAATATTTCACAAGGTTCTTCATGTGATAAGTAGTACCATTTAAATAGCAGGGGAAAAAAATTGAAAGGATTTAGGAATAGGGAGGGTAAATGTGATTAGGACTATTTGCTCTGATGTTGGATCAATGCGTACTGCGATGTTGGGCTAAATTGCTTCTTTCAGTGCAGTAACATCTATGCATTTCTATGACAGCGAACTGCAGTTTTTAAAAAAAAAATCAATTGCTTAATGATTTGTATCATGTGACATCTTCCAGGCCATATTTAAAAACACAACGATTATTTAATAAATTGCTGACATGATTAAACCTAAACTAATTAATTGGCCATGAAATGCTTTTGCAATGCCCCGAGGATGGGAAAGTTACTACTTAAATGCAAATCATTTCCTTAATTTATTCATTAGAACATTTTGTTGTTATTTTAACGATTCTTTCAATTATATGAATCATTTTCATAGCTCACTTGTCACGGCGTGATCTGTGATTAGATTTGGGCGTGCCGGACACAATTTCAAAATTTATGACTGTCACAAAGCTTGGGAGTACTGTGAACCGTGAGGAGGATAAGGAATAGGGTCCCATAAACAGCTTGGTGGAATGGAAGACATATGGCATTTGTAATTTAATGCAGGAGAGTGTGAAGTGATTGATTTTGCTAGGAGAGTCAATATAAGCTGAAGGGTATGATTCCAAAGTGAGTACAGAGGCAAAGGGACCTGGGGGTATATGCACACAAATCACAGAAGATGGTAGGACAGATTGAGAAAGTGATTAATAAAGTATACATGTTTTATAAATAGAAGCATGGAACATAAAAGGCAGGAGATTGTGGGAACCTTTTGAAATGTATCTGTTGGTTCCAGTTCTGGCACTACACCTTAGGAAAGATATGGAACTTTATAATATTGTTTGTAAGTATGAGCAACTTCAGGTATGAGGATAGATTGCAAAAGCTGTTTTCCTTTGAGAAGTGAAGATTGAGTTGTTGTTTGATACACGTGTTCAAAATCATAAAGAGTCTGGACAGAATACATTGGGAGAAAGTATTCCCATTGGTGGAAAGGTTGAATGCAGAGGTGGTCCTGTCATGGGGTTCCGGGGCAGTGGGGGGAGGAGGGAAGGGTGAGAAGAGGGGGGGAGGGCGCATACGCAGGTAAGTATTGTCCCCGGGGGAGAGGGATATGGTCAAGCTGTGCCTCGTCAACTGCCCCTTGCTGCGGGTTGACACAATTCCACACAGGCAGTGCCAAGGGGGTAACACTAGTCAGAGCCAAATGGGGAAAAGGGGTCGTGCAATTTATATGTGGTGGTGAGCCTTTGTAGGTGAGGGAGCAAAGAATGCTGGTGATGGTCATTTGTGGGAGAAAGTGTGAGACAGCTCTGAATAGGTGCGGGGGCCTTTGGTTGGGCAGAGGGAAAGGGGCTGATGATCACCGAGGTTGGGATGAATGATCCGGGGGGGGGGGTTGTTTGATGATCTAGGCATGGGGTTGAAATGGAACGCCAACTCCAATGGCAGAGGGTTGAGGATTGTTTGGAGGGGAGCCCCTGAGGTCTTCACACTGGGCCATGGACTAGGAGGAGGCTTATTGTTATATTAATCAGGGCATTCTTTAATAATGTCACCCTAATATCAGTGGACCAGGCTTTGCTTCTTCCCTTCTGCCATCAGACTTCTGAACGGACCTACTTTTCATTAAGTTGATCTTTCTCTACAGCCTAGCTATAACAGTAACATTACATTCTGTATTCTCTCATCTCCTTCTCTATGAATGGTATGCTCTTCTGTATAGCACACAAGAAACAATACTTTTCGCTGTATGCTTAGACAATAGTAAATCAAGTCAAATTGAAAAAAGATATTGAAGGAGCCAAGCACACCAGCATTGAGACATGATCATCCAAAACCTATTCTGCTGGGCCAGCCACGTGCTAGGTATGTCAGAGTTCCGACTGACAAAGCAAATCTTCTTCGCCCAGTTCAAGGAAGTCTCCCAAACAAGAGGAGAAAAAAGGGAGCACTTCAAAGACACACTGAAGAAATGCAATTAGGCATCAACACCTGGAAAACCCTTGCTCAGGAGAGACTTATTTGGAGGAATCTCCTGATTGAAGGGACATGATTCTTCGAGGACATCTGATAGTAAGAAGATGTTCGGAAAAGTAGCCTGATCTAGATGGCAATCCAGAGTCCAAGGACTGAACCCAGCTCCCGGAAATACCCACCAAGCGTGCGATTGAAAATGTAGCTCTCGAATCAGGCTCATCAGCTGCTCATGGACCTCTTAATGAATAAACTATTAAATCTTAAAGAACCTATGGCCAGTAACACAGAATTTCCTAGGTGGACAATTGTACATGTTAGTGAGTGATTGCCAAAAAAGAAAGTGGTGGGATTAGCAGCAGTGACACTTTCATTAGAAAGATGGGAATGAAAACAGCACCAATTTCCAAACTGGATTTAAAGTAAGAGGGATATGCCAAGAGCCTGCTTCATTCTCTATGCTTTCTTCATCCACCTCAGTGACAAAACAGAGTTGAGATAATTGGAAATGAAGTTAACTGCAATGGATGGTCTATAGTACAAAGTGACCACAGCTATCCCCTAGCTTTATTACAGTGTCCTCTCAGTCAGAAAAAAATAGCTTACCTGATGGTTCAATGTGCTCTTCACAGTAGGTTTGTGCATGGAATTTGAGGTGAACATCTCCCTGTCACTCAAGGATGTTCATCCAAGAACTACCCATTATCCAATTAAGCCCACAATTGAATACTGCTGCCCAGGCATCAGCATGTACAAGTCACTCCTAACTCGGAGGTGAATGAAGCATTGAAGATCAACAATAAAAGTCCAATCACTGGAGACACATGCGAATCCAAGTCAAAGGTATTGCTTCTAATGCTACACATTACATCCCAGAAACAAAAGTAGCTGTCCATTGATTGTCAGACCTTGAAGTGATTGCAATGCATTGTAACAGTTGAATAAATGTTGTGGTTTATTTTTATGACTCTGCACATCTGAGGTGGTGGGCAATCAAATTATTTCCATATTTACAGCATACCATGTAGCATTCAAATGATGTGTCAGTATTTTGTAGGGTGGCTGAGGTTTAAAATGAATGTATTTCCATTCTTTTGTACTTTTGTTGAGAATAGGTAAAAGGCAAATTGTATGTACGACTCCCTGCTGAAGTTAAACTGAGTGTAAGACATGAGGAGTTTTCTAGATATTAGGACTTCTGAATAGAGATGCAACTTGCTTATTTGAACATCATATCAGCTAATTGCTTCTAATGGTGCCTGTCAAAATTTTTGCAAGATTAAACAAAAAGTCAAATTTTGTTTAACAAAATTGAACAAAAGAATTTGTTCAATTACGTGATTAAAGCAAAAGGTGCCAGATCTTTAATCTTCTCATTGTGTGCACTCATCACAAATTAATTCAGGAAAATACGAACATCCCAAAGACACTTTGATTTGCATCTTTATAGCTGATAAGGGAGGTCTAATGAAGCAGTGGTAGTGCCCCTACCTCTGGGCTAGAACATCCAGATTCAGGTGCCATTTCAGAAAATGACAGCCATGGAAGTTAAGGTGTATAACGTGACCATGATTATTAACCAGCAAAACCTTGCTGATTATTTGATTATTGGCAGCAAAGGGCGGGATGGTTATCTGTTCCACCATACTGCAGAAGGCAATGGCAAACACTGCAGCACATTGCCTAACATAATCGTAGCAGTCCATGGTCACCAATGGGGCATGGTGCCTGAAGGAGAATGATAGCTGACAAAATAAGTATATTCATCTCTCTCTCTGGGCTCAATTTCCACCTCTGTCTGGGGGAGGATAGGATAGCTATCCTGTCCATTTACTGACTAAGACCAATTATAACAGATAAACAGTTCTTTAAGAGCATATTAATAAGGAGGCTGACATTTTCAAGGGGATGCAAGGGTTACCGATCAGCTAAAGGAAGAGGTTTTTTTTTGTTCAGTTGATGGGAAAGGGGCATCGCTGACTGGGCCCAGCATTTATTGCCCATCCCTAACTCCCCTCCAATTCAGAGGAAATTCAAGGCTCAACGACATTGCAGTGGGTCTGGAGTCACATGTAGGCCATATCAGATAAGGACAGCATATTTCCTTCACTAAAGGATATCAATGAACCAGATAGGTTTTTACAACAATTGGCAATAGTTACATGGTCATCATTAGACTTTTAATTCCAATTTTAATTCAAATTTTACCATCTGCCATAGTGGATTCTAGTTTGGCGACAATATCACTACACCACCTCCTCAACCCTCCCCCAGCCCCCATTACCTCCCTACCACTCCCGTATGATACAGAGTGAAGAAAGCTAGCATGGGGACCCATAAAGTCATCAGACACAGAAACAAAAGTAGCCATGTGGCCCATTATGTCTGCTCTGCCTTTCAATGAGACCATGAAATCCCAGGGAATTATTCCAACACTGTGAAAAGTTAGAGGGGTGGGGCAGGGGGAAGAAGGGGGGTCTTCAGCCCTTTGTACACGAGATAGGGATAGTGAGCTGTCAGAGTCTGGATACTGAATGAAGCCATTATCCCTCTGGCATTGTAGGGGTAGAGGAATGGGGGCAAAGCTGCCAATCACAATAGGGCAGTTACCTTCCCTGATGGAAAGCTGCAGAAGGCCAATGGGGACACAACATGTGAACCTTTGGGCCATGTTGCAATGAAGGGGTGGAGGGGCAACACACTCTGTAGGAAGGGCAGAAATCTGGACATTAGGAGGGCACGGGAAATTAACCAAATACAGGAAGGTGATGGATGAAATGAATTACTTTGTTAACAGAATAGTGGATTGAACTTTCATCACAGAGCTGAATTAGTGACATTCTAGCAGTGGACACCATTGCTAACTGAAGATTCAAATGGACTTTTGGTGCCTGCAATGACATGTCAATAACAGCCAAGTAATAGCTGCTTTGTAAGGCAAAACAGCCTCTCTGCCTGCCTTTCCCTGAAGAATCCTTCCAGAAAAAAAACGAAGACAAAGATTTACATTTATATTACCTGTCACAACTTCAGGTCATCCACAATCTCTGCTTCTGCATAAAAGTTTGTCCTCATGTTGGGATTATCCAGAAACACACTTCTCTTATGCCTAAAGGTGGCAGGTGTTTTTTTCCACCACTTTCAATGTGGTTCATTAAAAAAAAGGGGCAGGATCCAAGCATCACCTGACTATGTCTTATTTTCCAATCCCTTGCTTGGAGAACCAATAAGTTGTTGACTCTTGTACCTAGAGAGATCTGCTACCTGAAGAGAAATACTGCACATTGTTTCTTGCTTATCACAGCCACCATCATCAAATAAATGAAACACCTTTTGTGTTCTGACTGTCTTTAATACCAATGAGAAGTATCCTTTGACATTCAAACACTATGATTAATTGGTTTGGTGAGATTACTTAGTAAACTACAATTCTTTTCTTGCCATTATCTGCCTTCTTCCATTGTAAGCATACACTTGAATTTCTTGATAAAAACTCTCTACTAGCAAGTGTACTGGTTGACAAGTTAATGGAGTTATCCATAGAGCTTTACTCCTTTTTATCAGGAGGGGATTATGTGGCCTCCTTTCCTAAAAGTGTTGTCTCATTACCTGAAATGACAGAGACCCTGGTCAGTACCTTTTCCAGAAAGCCAATATTAATTTATCAGCTGAGAGACGTAAGGCCCAAATTTATGAATCAGCTGTTACCGTGGAACTTTCGCACAGGGATATCATAAAACAGGCAGAAGGACAATCGTGAGGACTATGTGTATAGTGTTTTAATTGATGATCTTGGAAGTGAAGAGCAGTGAGTGAAGTGCTAGGACCATGCATCCATAATGTGGCAGGTAAATCCGGGGTGTTCATCCATCTGTGCTTTGCAGATGGTTTGACAGATTTTGAGGAGTCAGGCGGTGAGTCACTTGATGCAAGATACATTGCTTCTTATATAATTCTCAAATCCTACAGTGCAAAAGAAGCCATTCAGCCCATCGAGTTTGCACTGATGACAATCCCATCCAGGCGCTATCCCCATCACCCCATGCATTTACCCTATCTAGCCCCCCTAACACTATGGGGAAATTTGCCATGGCCAATGAGTCTAATTCACACATCTTTGGACTGTGGGTGGAAACCAGAACACCTGGAGGAAACCCACATAGACGCAAGGAGAACATACAGACTCCACACAGACAATGATTCAAGCTGGGAATCGAACTCTGGTCCCTGGCAGTATGAGGCAGCAGTGCTAACCACTGTGCCACAGTGCCACCGATATTGTAGCCATAGTGTTTTTATGGCCAGTCTAATTCAGTTTCTGGTCAATGGTATCCCCCCAGCGTGTTGATGGTCAGAGATTCAGTGATGGTAATGCCAGTGAAGGTCAAGGGACGATGGTTAGATTTTCCCTTATTGGATATGATCATTGCCAGGCAATTGTGTGGCACAAATGTTACTTATTGCTTGTCAATCTAAGCCTAGATATTGTCCAGTACTTGGACCTACACTGCTTCAATATCTGAGGAGCTGAAAATGATGCTGAACATTGTGCAGTCATCAGTGAAAATCTCCATTTTTGACCTCATGATGGAAGGGAGGTCATTGAAGCAGCTGAAGTTGGTTGAGCCTGAGACACCACTCTGAGGAACTCCTGCAATGATGTTCTGGAGCTGAAATTATTGATCTCTAACAACCACAACCATCTTCCTTTATGTCAGGTATGACTCCAACCAGTGGAACATTTTTCCTTGATTCCCATTGACTCCAGTTTTCCTTGGACTCCTTGATGCCACATTCAGTGAGATGCTGCCAAAAATGGAGCAATGTACAGCTTCAGCAGCTTCCAATGTCCAATTAAAAAAATATATAAACAACAATAACATAGATCTGATTACCATTAGTTTTGGGTTAGCGCGCTGCATCTGTGCCCAAAACTAGAATAGACCAAACATACCCAGAAACAAGAACTGGCTCATAGAACATAGAACATAACCTTGCCATCGTCATCCGCCAAGAGCACCCAGGGGAAGTTATACAACATTCAAACCCTTCGAGAATTACTCATAACCCACATACGCCATCCACTACAATACCCCAATTTGCAAAAACCCTGTGACCTCAGTGCTCTCAATAGCACAGTTCAAGCAATCTGCGTGAATAACGAAGAGAAATATTTATTCCAAGTGCCCTCACCATAGTGGCTACCATAGTATCATGTTGCTTTAGCCAAGCCAAACATTGATATTCCATCCTTAAATGGCAGTCGAACCAAATAAACAAAAAGTTAAAGAATCAATAGTCATATGAACTTCATTATGGGCAAAATTCCAATTTATTTCAGGAAACGAGAGGTAATTTGGTTTCAAGAAGCTAGTATAACAGCAGATATGCACAGATTGATATTTATTGTTGAGCTGTAATAACAATGTAATAGAAACAGGAATAAACCATTCAGCCATTTGAGTTGGACTGCTGTTGATGATTGATCAATGCTTAATTTCTACTTTGGGGACACTTGCTCATTATTCTTTAAGTAACAAAGATCTATCACTATCTGGGAGAATTTTACTTGACCCAGCATCCACAGTATTTTGAAGAGCATGCTCCAGATCTCCACGGTACTTTGTGTGAAAGAAATTCTCCCAGTTTCTTCTTCTAAATGGTGTAGCTATAATTTTAAGATTACATATTCTTGCTCTGAATTCTTCCATCATAACAAAGAGCTTTTTTTTGTACCTATCCTATGCATTGCTTAATTATTTTAAATACCTTGATTAGAACATCTCTCAGCTTCTAAGCTCAAAATAATACTCAGAGCATATTCTCTTAGTAATTCTGTCATAATTCTCTTGGTATATTCTGAAATAAACCCTTCTCATAGCGTAACACTTTCTTCCCTGCTGTCATTCTGCTGAAATTGTGTTGTAGCTATGTGCAGCAAGAAATCTGACAACACCAGGTTTAAGTCCAACCGACTTATTTGATAGTAAACTCACAAGCTTTCGAGATATTTCGACCTCTTTGTCAGGTGAATGAGGTGTTCTAGTCTCAGACAGCACCATGGTCTCGAACATCTCATTCACCTGACAAAGAGATTGAAACACCTCGAAAGCTTGTGAGTTTACTATCAAATAAATCGGTTGGACTTAAACCTGATGTTGTCAGACTTCTTACTGTGTTTACCTCAGTCCAACACCGGCATCTCTACATCATGACTATTGTAGACATGTGAACGTATCTTTTATGAAGTTCCATCCCCAGAATGGTGCACTCCATATAGTCTGACCAAGCCTCTGTACAAATAGAACAAGTTTGATATGGAGATACTGGCGTTGGACAAGGGTAGGCACAATAAGAAGTCTCACAACAGGTTTATTTGGTAGCATGAGTTTTCAGAGTGCTGCTCCTTCATCAAGTCTTCATCAATACTCCGAAAGCTCATGCTACCAAATAAACTTATTAGACTTTAACCTAGTGTGATGAGATTTCTTAATAAGCTTAAGTTTGACATTTTTGAATTCTGACCCCCTTGAGATAAAGGTCAATATTCTGTTCGCCTTTTTAATTACATTTTTTTTACCTGTACATGAATCCTTTAATGATTTATGCACCAGGGCATCTAAATTTGCATTTTTATGCAATTGTTTAATTTAGTAGTGAGTTAGTGATTAAGTGACTAGGTGAAACTTGTGACAGATGAATTTCGACCCAGGTAAATATGAAGATATCAAAATTGGACCAGAAAAAGGAGAGATGGCATATAATTTAAATGCTAGAAAGCTAAGAACATGGGAGATCCAAAGAAATTTAGGGATGTATATAATCACATGACTAAAATCTTGTGTTCAGGTTAAACCAACAATCAAAAAGCTAACTTTACAGTCATATCAGAAGGCTACAATATAAAGGGGAGGAGGTTTCGCTACATTTGTATAACATATTTATATCTGGAGCATTGTTCATAATTCTGAGCACCACACCTTGGGAGAGAGTCTAGCACATTTCACA
Organism: Sphyrna mokarran; assembly: GCA_024679065.1. NCBI lineage: Eukaryota > Metazoa > Chordata > Chondrichthyes > Carcharhiniformes > Carcharhinidae > Sphyrna > Sphyrna mokarran. Next base: position 35,466,991 of record JAGIQG010000001.1, read on the forward strand.
ATACCCAATGTCTCAAAGAGCTTTACACCCAAATAAGTACTTCTGTGGTTTGGTCACTGCTCTTATCTAATGGAAAATGGCTGGGATTTACTGCTGGTCTGTTGGGAGAATCCTGACGGCCCATTGAATATACCCACAGGTGATATCTTCTGTTGAAGTCTATCCTATCAAACTCTTTCATAATCTTAAAAAACTCTATCAGGCCCTCCAGTGCCTTCTTTACCAAAATCACCAACCTATTTCATCCTGTGACTCACTTTTAAATTCCCATGTGTGAGTTGGTATTAAGAGTAAGAGTGTGCTTTGTGAGCATGAATTGCTGAGCAGAAACTGATGGCCAAGTTCTGCATACATGAGAACAGCCTCAAATGGGATCTTGGGTTATTGTCATACTGAGCTTGCAAAATCTTTCTAACTTTCCTAGCTTGCGACAATTTACATCTTTTTAACCTGTGCTTAATCCTCTCTCCTTTCGCATTGTCTATCCCTGCAAAGACTTGATTATCTGTGAAGATTCACATTCCAACTATTATCTAGTAACTGAGTCTCGGTCTATGTATGCTCTGTTTGTGAACCCAGCTATCCACTCACCTGATGAAGGAGAAGTGCTTCAAAAGCTCCTGATACCAAATAGTCTGTTGGACTTTAATCTGGTGTTGTGAGATTTCTTATTGTGCTTACCCAGTCCAACTCACATTGTGAACTACTAGCATGGACAAATGACCAGAACCTTAGTTCCCCTCGCTCTTTGGGAGTAGGTTTGATGCATTTGATTTTCAATACAGATAAAGTAATGGCACCGATGGAGTATGCTCTGAATTAATAGAAAGCAATTGTGCATTCCTCTTCCATGATTGGCCAGTTAAGGTTATTAAACTTCTTTCAACACTGCCTTCTGTGAGAATCAGTGGGTGTGTTAGTGACATCAATCATCACCTCCTCCATTGCTCTCTGGTCTTTTCCCTCCCAAAGTCCAAAGATGTGAAGCCATGCCAAATTGCCCCTTCATGTCAGGGTATATACCCAGGGTTACAGACATGGGTCCTGGGTGAGTCATTGTCAGTGCAGGCTCGATGGGTCAAATTGCCTCTTCCTGCACTGTAAGGATTCTGTTATTCAACGATTCTATTTTTGTTGGAAACCTGTCACTCCCACTGCTGAGGAAGTTTTCCATGTCTCTAAGTGACTTACCACAAGAGAATTTTAACATGCCCATTCAGAGAAATGTACTTTCTTCTGCACACCTTACAAATCTTCTTTGAACAATAAAGCGTGTTGCCTTAAGCTGCTGTCAGTCTTTCAGGACTGCAGCAGTGACAGATTCCTGCTCATCAATGCCTAAGCTCCCAATCACAGTGCCTTATTTCAGGATCTTGTTCACATTGTGCAAAGAGAGACTGACTCTGGGAGTCAGCCAGTTTGGATCAAGTGTTCATCTGATTGAATGAAAAGCTACAAGCATACTGCTGAATTAGAAGTGAAAAGGTCATGCTGTTCATAAATTATGCATCTTACAACTGTGCATTGAGTAAATTTGTGCATTGATGCAAGAGGCAGGATCATCAGGAAACTCATCTCCACAATACTGTAATATCCTTTATTAAATTGGATTGAGAGAAAGCAGAATACTATACAGGTAATCAGAGGGCACAACACAATTTCCAGTTGGGTGAACTCCTATCAAACATACTCTATATATTGGAAATATGAGCATTGTCTTGCATTTGAAAATGGTTAGAAATTTCCATACTTTTCATAGTTTCACTGACAGCATGGTGACTCAGTGGTTGGCACTGCTGCTTCACAGGGACCCAGGTTCAATTCCTAATTTGAGTTACTGTCTGTGCAGAGTCTGCAGGTTTTCCTCTGGTGCTCCAGTTTCCTCCCATAGTCCGAAAGAAAGGTGTATTGACCTGAACAGGATCAGGAATGTGGCAACTAGGGGATTTTCACAGTGACTTCATTGCAGTGTTAATGGAAGTCTACTTGTGATGCTAATAATTAAACATTAAACTTATCTGGATTGAGCTGGGCTCCAGTGCAGTACAAAGGGAATATTCCACTATTGAAGGTATCATCTATTGGATGAGAGTTAAAACAAGGCCCTCTCAGGTGGACATGAACATTTAAAAAAAAACAAGGTAATTTGCCCTGGTGTTCTGACCAAAATTTATCCTCAACAATCTTAATTAAAACAATTATTTGGTCATTATTGCATTACTGTTTGTGGGACTTTTGTTTGCACAAATTACCAGTCTCATTTCCCTATGTTTCCCTGAGTCATAAAAGACACTGGGTCAAATTCTCTGAGCTCATCTGCGACTGAGATTTTCTAGTCCTGATGCAGTGAATGGAGTTTTGGTTGAGCACTAAATTCTCCTTTCTCACTGTCACCAGTGGCAGGATATACAAGACCAGAAAATTCTGGTCACAATGACTTCACATGTTCCTTTGGTTTACCGAGGAATGGTCTCTTCATGAATATATATAGTTTTATGCAGACATCAATGAGAAACATTGCAATCCTGACTGACAGTTATAAGTTGGCATTTTTGTATAATTTCTAGCACCCTTAGGATTGTTAACAAGTATTGTCTGATACTAGGGTTCCTCTTTTCAAACTAAACAAAGCTGTGGGGGACAATAGTTCCCTGATGCATTCTTCACTGTAATTGGAATGGTCAGGTTTAAGGTGCTGGGGAGCAAGTACAGAGGAGATGTTAGGGGTAAGTTTTCACTCAGAGGGTGGTGAGTGAGTAGAATCAGCTGCTGTCAGCGGTGGTAGAGGCGAACTCGCTGGGGTTTTTTAAAAGATTTCTGGATGAGTACATGGGATTTAATGGGATTGGGAGTTATAGATAGTTTTATGGCCTGATAGGTATGGATATGATTGGCGCAATTTGTGGGCCAAAGGGCCAAAGGTTTGTGCTGTAACATTCTGTATTCTATGTTCTATGTAATGCTGTAGCCAAGAAAACTTGACTTGCCAATCAACCAACACCCCTTTCTGTATAAATTGCTTCGCTCTTTGACATTTGGTATCTGTTCTGATGGATAAAGTCCAAAAGATTTTCACAGTTTATCTCTTAAGTTTGATTTATTTGATTTATTATTGTCACATGTATTAGCATACAATAAGAAGCATTGTTTCTTGCGCAGTTCACAGGCAAAGCTTACCATTCAAAGAGAAGGAAACAAGAGAATCTACGGTGGAGCAAAAGATCAACCTAATGCAAGATAGGTTCATTCAAAAGTTTGATGGCAGCAGGGAAGAAGTTGTTCTTGAGTCAGTTGGTATGTGATCTCAGACTTTTGTATCTTCTTCTCGATGGAAAAAGATGCAAAAAATAGCAAGTGAGAAATCCTACAGTATCTTTAAATCTCCATCTGTCACTCTAAGCTGTTGCAGACCCTGTTCCAAAACCCGACAATAGGGTAGTTTGATTAATAGAGATAGAAAATTTTACTTGATGAAGCGTTAACTCATCAAGGAACATGAGCACTGATAGGCTAGAAGAATGGGCCAGAATGAAGTTTAATGTGGATAAATGCAAGGCTATCCATTTTGGCTAGAAGAATAAAAGGGCAAATTATTATTTAAATGGGAAGCAAGTTCAAAATATGTCAGTGCAGAGAGATCTATGTGCCATTGCGCATGAATCACAGAAAGTGAGTAGGCAGCTGCAACATATAAATGGCCCTATTTTACCATTTTGATTCTAAGTGATAGACTTGAAACTGGGAGTGTTTCAGATCTGACTTTTGGATCCATTCTCAGGCTCCCCCTTATATACTCTGCCTGAAAAAAATATCAGCAACTCCAAATTGTGCTGCAGAAGCCTATGGGTGGGGCTTAACACACCCAAAATCCTGCAGCTCCAATTGGAGCCTACAAATGTGCATGGATAAAAAGAAAAAGCCAACATACTCCTGAGCTCGATAATGCCTTCCTCTGGCTCCTACAGATATTGCCCCACCCTTACAACATTGCTGACTTCCTTATTCCCCTACATCTCGGACACACAGATCCTAAATGAATATTTCTCATCAGTACTTACTACTAAGAAAGGCATGGATGCCAGACAATTTGGGGAAATAAATAGTGATGTCTTGAGGTGTGTACATATAACAAAGGAGGAGATGCTGGAAGTCTTAAAGCACATCAAAGTAGAAAAATCTCTGGGACCTGCTGGAGTGTATCCCAGGATGTCATGGGATGCTAGGGTGGAAATTATAGATCCCCTAGCAAAGATATTTGAATCATTGACAGCATAAGTCGGGTGCCTCAAGATCGGAGAGTGGCAAATGAAACCTTTGTTTTCCATTGTGCAGGGAAAAGCCTCAGAATTACAGGCCGGTTCACCTCACACTTTAGTGGGTAAGTTGTTATTCTGAGAGACAGGATCTACAGGCATTTAGAGATGCAAGGACTGATTAAGGATAGTCAGCATGGCTTTGTGAAGGGAAAATCATGTCTCACAAATTTAATTGAGTTATTTGAAGGGGTAACCAAGAAGGCAGATGAAGACACGGCAGTTGATGTTGTCCACAAGGACTTTAGCAAGGCGTTTGACAAGGTACCACATGGTAGATTGTTGCATAAGATTAAATCTCATGTGTTCCAGAGTGAGATAACCAAATGGATACAAAATTGGCTTGACTAAATCTTCCCGGATTCTGCACCGGAACTTGAGGGTAACATAGGGGCAGTAGGTGGACGACTGTACATTAGACATCCCCACAATGGCCACGAACCCTACAGCTCAGGCTTCCTGATGGATGTGGTCCAGGTAAAATTTGATGTACTGCCCAGCCCAGGCACATAGGCCTTCCATGACCTGCTTGATACAGATGTCGCAGCTGACTGCGAAATGCCACATGCATCCCTGCTAGGATCTGGAAGAAACCAGTTGCTTAAAAGTTCAGAGCAGCTAACAATTTTCCAGCCATCAAGAATGGGTGTCCGACATCAGTTCAAATGACACTTGTGCAAGGAACTGCCAGGGATACAACTCCCTCCTTCTCCTCTGGGCGAGTGGCAGTCATTTCCTGCCTCTGGTGGTGATCTCCTTCTAATCCTACAAGTGGTAGGACCCGGACCTCCTGAGTCTGCAATTCTTCCTCCAGCTCCTCCTCCTCAGCTGCAGCAACAACCAAAATAACAGCAAGATTGATTGATTGAATCGCAAAGCCATCTCATCACTCTGAAGGTAGGTGTGTTAGAGATGGAGAGGAACACATGTAGAGGTTAAGGAAGACTGTTTGCTCCTCACCCAGCAACAGTCACTATCCACATTGCCCATTCAACCACCCATATGCTCATCAGATTCACAGCCCCACTTTTCCTCCAGTCACATGCTCCCCACAATCCTTGAAAAGTTGAGAGGCTACAGCAGTGCAATTTGCAAGGGCTTTGTGCACATTCTTCAGCTAGCAGAATGCTGAATGCACTAGAACCCAGCAGCATCCACAAGACCCAAGATCAGTGTTGAGAGCTGGGTCCATACTGCAAATCAGATATCAGAGATCCTGCTGAGTAACAACTCCCCACGGCCACATATACTCAAAGAGCCACCATTGACCCGAGAGAGAAATTATCACAATGAAAGCAATGTAAGCAGCAGAGAGCAGTTGGATGATAGGCACTGACTTCCTCACTAACACTCACCAATGGAGTGCCCGAATCGGACTTACATGGAACATGTCTGTTTTGCGTCAATTCCGGATGGGCGAACACAGTGGTAAAGGGGGAAGTGCCAGTAAAATTGGGCGTGCAGTCCCTTAAATCAATGGAAATGTGTTTAAATGGCTATCGCGATCATGTCTATTTTCAGGCCATAGAAATGTCTCACTAATAATTTAAAACTAGCTTGGATTTTTAGCTTCCATTCACCCCAGGTGGGTGCAGCAACAGGAGCAGAAAGTAAAACAACCTCTCAAAGGTGTATTTTGCATCAGCCTGACTTCATGGTGCAATTGTCTCCTTTCCCGTCACTTTTTGGGCGTGTTTCCCAACATTCAACATTGAGAATATCATTAACACAAATTTACAAATCATAATCAAGCTCCTATACTGGAATCATCCTAAGCCATCTTCCCACCCCCACCCTTACCCACTGCCAGAAAATCCATCTACAGCAAAGTAGCGACAGAATACCATGAATCACAACTGGTTTCTGAAGGAGTGCACCTAGTGAACAGATATCACAGGAACCTCAGTTGAGTGCGTGCTTGGGGGACAGAGGACCATGTTCAGATACTGCCCCCTTGGCACTGCTCACAGCTCTGCCCTTGTAGTGCCAGGGATGGCGTCAGGGAGGATTCTAGGCTGAATTGGTTTACCTGCCCTGCATCCGAGCAATCTTTAAAAATGGCACCCTTGGCTGTCCCTGTTGCTGGCAGGCCAGCAAATCAGAAGCTGCTCCGTCAGCGATATGTTGTGGAACCTCTTCCCTGCAGTTTTCTTTTCAAATTACTGCATTGTAAACTTGAGAAAGCTACTATTGCTGTCGATGGCTTCAACACTGCTTTTCCCTCCTGACATTGCTGATATCAGGGAGAATCTTGGCCAATTACTTTCTTCTGTCCATGTTGGAGGACCCAGGGCTCGTGGGGACGGGGAGTCACATTTGTAACAAGAAGGATCTAACAGTGGCCTAAACTGAGTATCCTGGATTGCTCATAGCAAACAAGCTTCTCTATTAAAGCATCTCTGATAACAACGTGCATTAAATTGGTGATGAATAAGTCTACTATACCTTATGACTAAAGATCAAGAAAATTCTTGCAGACATTCGACCCCCATAACAGTGCTCCAGATCCACAAATCTACGAATGACACTAATTTTCTTTGTCCCAGTTTCTACAAATATAACTATGCAAATATTCACATCTGAGAAATTCAATTCCAGCCTTTTTGTGTATTTTCGCCTCTCTGCCTCCTTTACATCATTTTTCTGACACTTGTGTTTTATTTTTCATTGCTAAAGAATGCCACTGACCTTAAATCACGGTTTTTTTGTTACTTGCATCATTAGCATGAAATTTCAATATTATCTACATTTTTTTCCTGCAAACACCGATCAAAATAAATCTTTTAGACTTTAAATGGGAAAGCTTGATAATAGCTACTATTTCTCAAAATTTTTTTGTCGGGCCAGGAGCATTCCACATGCTCCAATTTGCAGGATTCGTGGATGCGTTCCCGACACACGCCCACTTCCCAGCAACAGACATCCACCAAGGCTGGGACCAAACTGGAAACAGGCAAGGAAGCCAACTTTTAATCTTTTTAATCTTATCTTATTAGATAAGATAATCTTATCTATTTTAATCTTATTTTGTTTTGAGTTAAATGTCGGGCCCTGAATTCTGTGGGTTCAGTAGTATCTCCCACCCCACCCTAGTACACTTTCATCCGGGCAGGGTTTAGAGTAGCTCCCCACTTTTGGTAGTGTCACTCGTAGATTTTGGGGAACAAGTGGGAGACCCCACTGGAGTGAAGGGGGGCAATCAAAGGTCGGGAGTCAGTAGTGGGGAGTTGGTGCCCCTGGGGCATGGGCACCTGGACAATAACAGCTTGGCACTGCCCATAGGGGCAAAGTGCTCATGCCCAGAGGGTGCTCGACACTGCCATTGGGCAGGGGGCAGTGACAGGGGGATGGGGTCCTGGGGGGAGGGTGATAGATAGGGCCAATCTTTTTTTATCGGGCAGGGTCTCTCACTGCCACTCTGCATGGGGATTGGCCAGGTTTGGAGAGAAGTCAGCGATCAGGGGTCTTCAGGATGAGGATGGATCTTCCTCCTGTGGTAGGGGGGGGGAATATGCTGGGAGTTGGGAGGTGACTGTTGGGAGGGTCTGCCTCCCGTTAGGGGTGGTGTTTGATGGCGTTGGGTGGTGTTGGGGGGGTCGCCTGCTTGGGGGGGCGTTGCTGGAGAAAAGGGAGCTCCTGGATGTGGGGAGTTGAGGCAGGCTCAGGAATGCTTGTGGGAGCCGTGATCCCATGAGGGGGTTCGGAGGCACAGCAGTGCGAGATCCTGAGCTGATCAGCAACGTGCAGGCTGACAGGTTGGGGCCACTGCACATGTGCAGAGTTCTGGAGCTGTCAGACCTTGAGCAGATTGTAATGGAGTCTTATTGATATCCTCAGACTCTGATCTGCTTATTAAATACAGGACGTACCCATCTCAGGCTTGTGCCTATGCAATCTGCTCAGGAGATGTCCATTTGAAGATATAAGTCAGTGTATTACAGGGTAGATTTAAGGCAGATATCCATTGGTTTAATCTCTGGAACATTGAGTGGGAATCAATCCTCTGGCATTTCAGTGGCAAGCACATTTTAACTGGAGACTTAAGAATGTAATACCATTAGTTAAAATCATTAGAAATTCAGCCATCTATTATGCAAATAGTATCAATATTGCAACTAGCCAAGTGTTAAGCCTGTTTCATGAATCAATTTATGCAAAAACCAGAGAAGCAGCAGAAAAATTTAAATTGCTGTGAGTTCCTCCAGATTTTACTTCAATGCTTTATGGGTTGTGATGCAAAGTTGCAATGGTGAACACTAATTAAGTTTATTTATTAGTCGCAAGTAAGGCTTACATTAACAATGTAATGAAGTCACTGTGAAATTCCCCTAGTCACCATAGGAACTTGCTGCTAAGAAAGGTAGTGGAAGCAGATACAATAATGACTTTTAAGGGGTATCTTGATAAATCCATGAGCAGAATGGGAATAGAGGGGTATGGTCTCCGGAAGGGTCAGATGTTTCAGTTAAGTCAGGCAGCATGGTCGGTGCAGGTTTGGAGGGCTGAAGGGCCTGCTCCTGTGCTATAATTTTCTTTGTTCTGGTGCCTGTTCGTGTCAATGCACATAATACACTTGCTTCTTCTTGCAATTATGTAACCTTCTGCAACCGTGGCAATGTAATATAAATACTCCATCAATTTGGATTTGACCTGTAGCACATAGAACTTGTCGATGTTTATTATTTTTATATTCAAAAAAACATATTTTGCTGCCTTGACATGATATTATTTTAAGTATCAGGAGTATGTCTGTTTATAGGTTAACCTCAAAAATTAACATTGTGCCTCCTTCACCCTTCAGCAGACATTAGACACTGCAGGGAATGGAGTTGAGGGGTAGGTGGCAGTGGGGTGGTGGGGGTACAGGGCAAGTGGATGGTGGGGACTGGCATAGGTGCAGATGGAACTAGCAGCCTTCAGAATCCAAATATTTTGCACAGCAATGCAAAAACCTGAAGAATTTCTACAGCCCTTGCACCATCAGCTCGGAAAACTGATCATGGAGTCACAGAGGTAGATCGTGTAGCAACAGGCGCTTTGGCCCAACTTGTCTATACTGATCAGGCTTCTGAAACTGAGTTAATCCCATTTGCCTGTGTTTGGCCAATATCCCTGTAAAACTTTTCTATCCATCTTTTCTATTTGCCCAAATGAGTTTGAAATGTAATTGTATCAATTTCTGCAGCTCATTCCACATACACACCACTCTCTCCGTGAAAAGGTTATGACTTCGGTTGCTTTTAAATCTTTCTCAAATGGGTAGGTATTCATTGGACTGTTCAGTGTTATTAGTCTCCTTGGGCGGCTCATGACTTGAAGAAAGTACTGCATCTATGATGGAATCAGCTGTCAGTTCCATTGTGCAGCGTAAGGCACCTCTGTGTAAGTGCCTTGAATGTTTTTGCTGTCCATGGCAGTCTCCCATAGGTGAGTGAAAAAAGCCTTATCCTGTTCCTTCTCAATCACTGTATCATGAGTAGCTGCGACCTGTTTGAATCCAGCATGGTGGAAACATTGGCAGTTGTGGCTTCTGTTTGATTTTCTGCATCTTCTTCATCATGAACATGGCCTCTAGAATTGGACTTCTGCTTCTTAACAATGACATTGGTAATCTGAGAAATCAGCTGCAGTCAGTGATAGGTTTTTAGTTTTGGAATCACCCCCAATCCATTGACTTGAGTCACGCTGTTCAGAAGCCAGAACACCAGTTTGATGCTCTTGAAGCCAGTGATATCAGAATGCATGGGCAGTTGACTGTACTGATGACAATCTCCCCTTTTGCTGGTACATTTTGTCCATTTTCTTAACAGAATAACACCAATGTATCTTGCCCATTTTGCTCTGTGCCTCACAAATGCTCAATTACTCAGGTGGTTTTACAAAGAACAAACAAAGAACAAAGAACAAAACAGCACGGGAAACAGGCCCTTCGGCCCAACGAGCCCGCGCCGCCACCCCGATGTTCCCACGTCTACCCATGATCCCTGTCCATGTTTATAGATCTATGGATTAAAAACCAAATTTGAGACAATTTAGGGAGAATTTGTTTTGCCAATTAGCCTAAGAGCACATCTTTTGGATGTGGGAGGAAACCGGAGCACCCGGAGAAAACCCACGCAAGCACGGGGAGAATGCGCAAACTCCCACAGACACAGGCCCAAATCCATGTATCTGCACAGCACAGCGATAGTCACTGAGCTGTCGTGTTGCCCATCAATGGTCCAGGTCAAGCGTACACTAACGACGTGAAGCACTAGGATACTCTCGGAAAAAAATCCAAGAGCAGCCCTCTCACGACCCATCGCGTTTATGCCCCTCGTTAGACAACAAGGTGGACCAAAGCACCTGTAGGATAAAAACAAGTACATCAATATCATCATCTATTTACACACTTCCAAGGGACTCCCAAGGCTCATGATCCCTATTTTAATCAGTTTTCTATACCCCTCCATTCCCATTCTGTTCATGTGCCCATCTAAGTATTTCTTAAATAACTCCAGAGTACCTGGCTCCACCACTTTACTTGGCAGCGCATTCCATACCCCCACCACCCTCTGTGTGAAAAAACTCCCTCTAGCATCCAAATTATACCTTACGTCCCCTCACCCTAAGCCCGTGACCCCTCGTGCTATTTGAGTCCATCCTAGGAAAAAGCTTAACCCTGTTTACTCTATCTATACCCCTCATAATCTTGTACACTCTATTAGATCTCCTCTAAGTCTATGTCTTTCTAAGGAAAACAGTCCCAATTTGCCTAACCTCTCCTCGTAACTCAGACCTTCCATACCAGGCAGCATCCTGGTAAACTCCTCTGCACTCTCTCCAGAGTCTCCACATCCTTCCGGTAGTAGGGCAACCAGAACTGGACGCAGTATTCCAAATGAGGTCTAACCAATGTTTTGTTAACCTTATACATGTGTAGGTAGTGTTTTGACATTTGTGAAGCAATACGACTTCTTGGATTTTCCTATTGCAAAAAGTGGCATCATTTCAGTACGATCCATGTTGGAGCACACCATAGCACTGACACATTCCTTGCTCTATTTTTCATCATTACACTTTGTACTTTTAGATATCAAAGAATGACCTTGGTATCTGATGATAAAACAATTTGGTTTTATTGATGTTAAAAGAGAGGGCTGCTCTTGGATTTTCTTTTTCGAGAGTATCCTAGTGCTTCATGTTGTTAGTGTACGCTTGACCTGCACCATTTGATGGACAACACGACAGCTCAGTGACTATCGCTGTTACAAATGTGTACATACACATTTAAGACATGGTGAAAACATTTTGGAGCTAATCATCTGTCATTGTTGCTGTAGCAGCCCAAGTTCATTGATTATTGCATGGAAGACATTGCTGTGCCTATCTTGAACCTGTCAAGCCATGTGAGCTCTTTTTCTGCATGATTGGATTAGAGATGGAAATGTTCTCTGCTCAACTTGCCCTTGAACTCTATTAGCAGAGTTTGTTCAACATCAGGATATGTAGCCATTCTCACCCTGTTCCTTTCTGGAGAGAATGCCTGTTGAGCTGTTCCAAGGTGCTTATGTTTCATATCGATGGACAAATTCAATGGTAGAATTGCCTTCCGTTTCACATCCACAGTTTTGCACTTGCTGCATCAACTTCACCAGTTCTCTGATGAATAATATTTTTAACTTTCTCACAGGTTTAGCCAATTTTGCTGATTTTGTCTATCCTTTTGTAGGGAAATCTCAATGTCAGATGATCGCTTGTCCAGCACTCAATGATTTTATACTCATATGTGGGTTAACTCTGCTGCGATTGGTTGGACGGCCATAAGACAAGTTTGTCTATCTGGAATCACCAGTGCAGAATTTCATCTTATTGTCCATGGGATTTGCTGACAACATCAACGTAAGTAGAATCATCCTAGCTTGACTCCTGCAATTTCACTGTAAATCCAAGTTGTTGCTAATATTGTTCTATTTCAAATGAAAGGCCAATCAGCCTAAAATGTGAACTCTGTTAGCCTTTCCACAGACATGCATTCTCATTTTTTATGTAACTGTGAGGATTTTCCTGGTAACTAGTTTCAGAATTGTGATTAAAAATTCATATAAAACAGAATCAGACCTGGTCCCTCTGATTCCCCAATCCCCACAAACCTGGCAATCACCACCATACTTCATATCTCCTTCAAGTGTGGGCACTTGATGCTGTGTATGCATTTAATAGTGAGATTCTTTCTGGTTGTATCACAGTTTGATATGACTTCTGCTCTGTCCAAGACCGCAAGGATCTACAGAAGGTCATGAAAGTAGCCCAATCCATCATGCAAAACAGCCTCCCATCCACTGACTCTGTCTACAATTTCTGCTGCCTCAGCAAAGCAGCCAACATAATTAAGGACTCCACACACCCCGGACATTCTCTCTTCCACTTTCTGTGGGGAAAAAAAAACAAAAGTTTGAGGCCACATACCAACTGACTCAAGAACAGCTTCTTCCCTGCTACCGTCAGATTTTTGAATGGATCTACCTCACACTAAATTGATCCTTCTCTACAGCCTAGCTATATTGTAACACTACATTCTGTCCTCTCTCCTTTCCTTTTCTATGAACGATATGCTTTGTCTGCATAGTGCACACGCGAGAAAAATACTTTTCACTGTATATTAATCACGCATGACAATAATATATAATATCAAATCAATTCAGATCAGAGTTGAGGAGGGATTTCTTCACGCAAAGGGTGGTGAATCTTTGGAATTCTCTATCTAATGAGGTGGTGGAGGCTTCCTTGCTGAATATCTTCAAGTCAAGAGTAGATAGGTTTTTAATTGACAAGGGAATTAAAGGTTACGGGGAGAAAGCAGGAAAGTGGTACTGAACCACTACAAATCAGCCATGACCTTATTGAATGGCAGGGCAGAAGCGAGGGGCTGGATGGCCTACTCCTGCTCCTATTTCTTATGTTCTTAAATCAAATAATGCAAATACCTCACTGTGGCTTCACAAGCTCTACAAAGTCAATGGAAATGCAAATGCTGGAATAATCCTTGCACACTCTTATTCCCAAAATGGTTGCTAGATATTTTGAATATTCTGTTTGAGACTGGGCTATATATTTGCTTTAATTAGGAAATAGGTGTAATAACTCCACAGAAGTGAAAGTCCTTTCACCAAGTTATTTTATTTACACCATACATCTGTACAAAGCCAGCTCACCAATTGCTCCCTGCCAAATGCAGGCTGGGCATCTGACAAACCTGCTTTAAATAGGGAGCATGAAGCTCCCTGATTTAACCATCAACTGGGACTCATCAGACAATTCATATTCAAGAACCTCATTAATCTGGCTGAAATAATCACAATGGGTAACCTATCAGTTGATCTTTCTTCTTATCAATTTATATCTGTGTGATAATATATTAATTGGTCAATCTATTCATACGTCTGAGCATATATGTATCAATTTACATATCCATTTATATCTATAGCTATAATGCTATAGTTCCTTGATCTATCCATTTACCTGTGCCCCTGTTAATCAGTCTATCTGGAATTGATCTATCTGTCACCATGTATATTGTCAATCAGGCTGTCTGAAATTAATTTGGCTATTTAACTGTTCGCCAGTTAATCACAAGACTGTCGGTCCATTTGCAAGAAAACATTGCATGTACTCCACAATCACAAGAAATCATCATGGCATTAATTTTTTAGACACATTGCCTGTCTTGGTGAACCAGATCAGGAAGTGAATCAATCGATATTCACTTCTCTCCAAAGGGAGAGACAAAATGCTAACAGGATGGGTGAATGAGCCAAATTTTGAGGAAATTAAACCATCCTTTACCTGTAACTATTAATTGAGTGTCAGGATGGCATCATATTCTGGGGAGCCAGAGTAGTTATTCTTGTACCAGCCAGAGAACAGCTCCTAACTGAATTACACAGCGTTCATCCTGAACTCCAGATAAAAATGCTTGCCAGGAGTTATGTGAGGTGACTTGATATTGACGCTGATATCAAGAAGCTAGCCAAGCACTATTAATGGTGCAAATTATTTCTTCAGGAGGAACTCTTCAACTGCTGACAATAAAAATATATCACAACTTACTCCAACTTATAAAATCAAAGAAAGGGTTCAATAATAATTGAATAACAGTGACGAGTACTGCTGCCTCACAATGCCAGGGACCTGGGATCGATTCCTGGCTTGGGTCACTGTCATGTGAAGTTTGCAAGTTCTACCTATGTCTGCGTGGGTTTCCTCTGGGTGCTTCAGTTCCTTTCCACATTACAAAGACATGCTGGTTAGGTGAATTAGCCATGGTAAATTCTCCCTCAGTGTGCCCAAACAAGTGTTGGATTGTGGCGACTAGAAGATTTTCACAGTAACTTCATTGCAGAGTGAATGTAAGCCAACTTGTGAAGAATAAATAAACTTTAACTTTAAAGAAACATCATTATTCCAAATTTGGGGCCTTTCCCTGGACCAATCCAAGTTTCCCACAATTCCAAACTTGTTTACAATGAGCCAGCTGAACAACTGACCATCACATTATTCTATAATTGGTTCCATGGTTTACTGGGTCAGTTGACCCTTACAACCTGTTACCATTGCTCACATTACATTCAATACAAAGTTGTCACTGGTTACATTCGAACACAAACTGCAACAAAGGTTACCTGCTACAACTCTAATCTGCCCTTGGGAATGGCATGGTGGCCATGAGCGCCAATCCATATTCGTTATATTGATCCATTTCTGGGCAAAATGTATTTGCTCAGGATTTGCACACTCTAAATGGATGGATATTTCTGAGTTGAAGTCAACTCCGCTGCATACTACCATCAAAAGATTATGCCAATGCTTTTCAAGTCATTGATTTCCTGAAGTCATGATGTTCACATGTTCTGAGTTCCAAAACTTCACCACTATTAATGGTGTTAAACATTTTAGAATTGCACGCTGCCACCCAGCAACAAAACAACTAGCCTAGTGAGCCAGCCAAGCTTACAAGTCTAGTAGTCTAAAGAGACTGTCAAGAGGAACCTTAGAGACCAACATGGCATGATTTCTCCTTAGCTTTGGTACTATTCCACATGCAGCAATGGAATTTCACCAGCAGAGTTACTAATGAATTGTCATCACAGAGCGAGACTGAGCCTTATATGTCCAAATTTGGCAGGAAACCAACCAAAGTAATTAGAAAGTAAGCCATGATTCCCATAACAATGTAAGGGATAATATCAAAACCATTGATTTATAGTTATTCTCTATGACAATTCCATTTTAATGTCTCTTTTGATACACTGATGGTTAAGGTTCACAGAACAGTCCAGTATTATTTGAAAACTACATAAGAATGACCTTTATCTGAATATATGATTCACATGACAATCTAAAGGACAATATCAGTAATATCAGAAAGCAAAATATCTCTCTACTTTTCTAATCTGAACCTAACCCTAACCTTAACACAAACTAAGAAGAAGATAGTCAAAAAGGCATGTGGCATGCTCGCCTTCATCGGACTAGAGATTGAACTTAACAATTAGCAAGTCATGTTGCAGCTTTATAGAACTTTAGTAAGGCTGCACTTGGAATATAGTATTCAATTCTGGTTGTCACACTACCAGAAAGATGTGAAGGTTTTGGAGAGGATACCAAAAAGATTTACCAGGATGTTGCTTGGTATGGAGAGCATCAGCTATGAGGAGAGGTTGGAGAAATTTGGTTTGTTCTCACTGGAATGACGGAGGTTGAGCAGTGACCTGATAGAAGTCTACAAGATCATGAGAGGCATGGACAGAGTGGATAGTCGGAAGCTTTTTCCCAGGGTGGAAGAGTCAATTACTAGGAGGGACAGGTTTAAGGTACGAAGGGCAAGATTTAAAGGAGATGTATGAGGCAGATATTTTACACAAAGGGTGATGGCTGCCTGGAACTCATTGCCTAGGGGAAATAGTGAAAGCAGATACGACAGTGACTTTTAAGGGGCATCTTGACAAATACATAAATAGGATGGAAATAGAGGGATATGCTTTTGACTTGAAGGATCAAAGACCCTGTTCCTGCACTGTAATTTTCTTTGTTCTTTGTTCTAACTGTAACCTAACCCTCCTAACCCTGGTTTGTTGGCAAATTCCTCTGAGATCCTCTGAGAACCTCAATTAAGCTTGACCAAGGGAGTTGACATCTAAATGCCTAACCCCTCAACCCCCCGCATCAGGGTAGATTAAGAGGCGTGTGAAGCTACTAATGTGAATCACTTAGCCCTGCCAACACCTTGTCCCTGTTGACATCATAACTCAATCATGATATAATAAATATAATCTAGTCCAAGAAAGAATGCACAAATTTAAATTATAAATCCTTTCTTCTTTTTAATTGTTTTTTTCTTATTTTATTAGTTTTACATAAATTCGGCCCTGAGACAGTACGGGCATGAATTTCCCAAAAAGGCAAAGTGCCTAATAGATGGGAATATGGGAGTATTTCCCATTTGTTTTTATTTGGGCAGGTTAAGTTGAATGAATTCCTGACACTCTGTAGATAAGGGAGACCATGAGGGGATTTATACCAGTGGGAGGGGCCTAATCCTGCCTGAGAGACCAGCATCAGCACACTGAAAGGACCACTGCGAGTATACAGGAAGATCGGTCGACATGTGCTGCCACCCAATCTCACTGACCTCCTGATCACTGGCCTCAACGCTTCCACTCCCCACCCCAATCACTGGATCAACCCCCCCCACCTCCCTCTCCCGGATGGTCTCCTCATGGCTGGATCTGACCTCTGATCTATGATTCACCACTAGCCCTCACCCCTTAATGCAGAATTCTCCCTATTCCATCCCCTTCTACCTACTTGTGCTGCTCACTGGGCACTGGCAGGCACAGATGGGCAGTGCCAAACTGGCACTGGCCAAGAGCTGCCCCCTCCAACCTCTCTGGGGGGTCTCAATGGTGTCTAGTCCTATCACTGAGGCCATCATGCCTATTGTTGGGACCACACGTGATCCCTCTTGGTGCGGACCTACAGCAGGATCAGAAAATTTAACAAGCCCTATTAATTGAGTTCCAGGCTTATTAAGGTGATGTTAATTTGTATTTGCATACTGTAATCAGTTCCCCAGTGTGAGGCTGATTACATTTTAAAAAATTGTGACTAGTTGGATGCTGGTTGCGATTCCACTTCTTGGCCATCCCCTTATACTTCCCAGCTCACTGCACAACAGTGGGTTGGAAAATCGTGCCCTACATGTTATTAGTTAATAAAAAAAAGTGACTGGCTGCACCCAAAACCAATGAAGATGAAGAGGTAAAAAATTGACAGTGACAAAATGCACTGAGAGCGATGTTGGGGACGTAGAGAAATATTAACACAAATCACATGGTTAAACATTGTAAATCTAGTTAATTCTAGAATGCAGTAAAACAAATAAAAGAAAATGCATTGTGAAAAGATTATTTTGTCAAATAATATTTTTTGAGTCCAAGTATTTTGCCAGAATTTAGGTATTTGAGTTTCATATCTGTGAGATTAAATTTTTAAATTAAAATAATTGTGTGAAAGAAGATAGTGTGGTGAAATTTTGAATGAAATCTAAGGCAAAGTACTGTAGATGCTGTGTGCAATTACATCTGTTGGATGTAAGGAATGAGTCAAATGAACTAATTCACAGAAAATCTTTTAGTAGGTTTGATTTTCTCCTTTAATACCCATCCCATTCAGTCCATGAAAGTGTAGGACAAATACCTTAGCTCATTACTGAGAATCATAGAATAGAATCCTTACACTGCAAAAGGGGGTCATTCGGACCATGGAGTCTGTATCGACCACAATCCCAGCCAGGTCCTATTCCCAAAACCCTGCTAATCGATTTGATTTTATGATCAATTTAGTATGGCTTGTCACCCTAATCCATAGATTTTTGAAGCACCCGGAAGAAACCCATGCAGACACAGGGAGAATATGCAAACTCCACGCAGACAGTGACCTGAGGCTGGAACTGAGCCTGGGTACTTGTGAGGTGGCAATGCAAACCACTGCGCAGCCACGTTTTAAAATGTTTTTCTTATTTTTAAGATTTTATTTTTAACTTTAGTCATCTCTGTTCATGGGTGCTGCTTTTGTATATTTTAATTTTTATCAATTTTGATATTATACAGGAGTTATTAATTGGAGTGCACTACCAGAGCATTGAATTTAAATAGACTAGAAAAGGTGATAAGAATGTATAAAAAGACAATGTTAACATGCAATGTGAGCCAAAAACATGCAGATGAGATATACACACTGGAGCTGCATTTTATTCACTCTCAAGATTTGGGTGGTGCTTAAAGACTTTCCACCAACTTTTCTGGTCAAACTCATTGAATTCAGTTTCAAAACTTTGCATGATGGAATGATCAGGTGACTGATTTGTGTTGATAGATCATTCCTTTAGTCTCTGAACTACTGGAGAAAATATATGGATACAAGTGATATACATACATAGAAGTATAAAATGAGGGTATACTTTCATCTTCAGCATTCTCATCATAGTTGTTTATCTGCTGCATGAATAATAGTGATGATCATGCGCATGTGAATCAAACATCCCCTTGAATTTGTAATATGATTCCTATTGCACAAAGCTCTATGTGGAGTGCTAAAAGTGACAACATATCTTTACATAATTTCATTTTTTAAAATAGCTTCTTAATAGAAACTGGATGTGATTGAAAGGTTTTGCTGAGACTTTACTATTAGTATGTCTGGAAATGGTGTGACATAAAATCATAGAATCCCTGCAGTACAGAAGGAGGCCCATCAAGTTTGTACCTATCACAATCCCATTCTTGCGCTATTCCCGTAACCCTCATTTTCCCTGCTAATCTACCTAAGGTCAATTTACCATGCTCAATCAACCTAACCTGCACATCTTTGGACTGTGGGAGGAAACTGGAGCACATGGAGGAAACCCACGCAAACATGGGGAGAATATGCAAACTCCACACAGATAGTGACCCGAGGCTGGAATTGAAACTGGACCCTGGTGCTGTAAGGCATCAGTGCTAACTACTGTGCCAACGTGCCACCCCATCTTGACATCTTGTCATCAATCATACAATATTTGTTGACAGCTTTCCTTTTACAGTTTGGAAGGACTTTGCATCATCTGGGTATTTGGAAGCTAACGAAGATTGTTTTCTTTTTAAAGGTCGTAAGTCCATCTTTGAGCCTGGGCATGCCTTTTCTAAGAAACCATCTAACATCAGCGAACTTGGTTACCATGACACTTAATGAGAAAGAGCTGTTGTTTGTTTGAACTGCACTTACTTAATTGATATATAAAAAACGGTTTCCAGGCTAACGGTTTACTAGGAATCATATCACAGAGAAGAGCTTTAAATTTTGAACTTGAAATTAGTTACGAATGAACAGAGAGGGAAAAACTTACTCTTTCTTTGCCTTGCCTGAAACCATGTGATTGTCAATACCCAGCTAACGATCTACATCTCAATGGAATTCCTCTGGCTTTGGAAACCCAAGAGACCTACACAGGAAAGTTTGTTCTGACTATATTCTCCCCCATGCTGAAGCTTCATTGGTGAGAATCTCCAGCATCTACTCAGACGAGTGACCTGTCTTGACACAAAGCAAATTCAATTCAAAAGCGCACAAACTTTTTTTTTGATGAAGCCTATTCTCCAAAGCCCAGCTCTGCCCAGATATCCTATCTGTTTAACCTTTGTATGTTCAGATATTTTAAAAGAAATATATGCCAGACTACAAATTGTGTGTTAACCAGTCCTTGCATACAATCATTAATTAGAAGCAGGAGTCCACGTATACTACATTAACAATCAGCTCTCTGTTACCACAATAAAGAAGTCAACAAAAATTAGTTAAACGTGATTTGCCCAGAACACATCCATGCTGGCTTTCCTTAATTAATCCATATTTGACTGAGTGATTATTAAATTCATTCTGAATTATTGCTTCTCCACCACTGAAATTAACCTGACTCGCCTCTCATTGCTCAGCTTAACTTTAAACCATTCATTGAACAAAGATGTAAGGGGTGATTCTCCCAGCCTGCCGTGCTGCCTTTGCAAAAGCAGCACAGTGGACCAGGAAAATCAAGCAAAGGCTATTTAGTTGCATTGCCGTTGGGTCACATTCTCCACCTGCTGAATTCCTGGCTCTGTCAGCTTTGTGCTAGAAATCAGCGCAGAGCTGTATAATTCATTTAAATCATATTATAATATAATTTGCGTGTAGCTCATGGTCCTGAGACTGAGATCTCTTGGCCCACCAGCCTCTACCTTGCCTCCACTCATCGGCAATGTGGGGCTATATGCACTTGTCCATCTTGGCACTGACAGATCAGCTCATGCGCAGTGGCCTGCTCAGCGTGATGCTGTTGGCCTCTCCAGTGGGAACAGATCCTGTCCCCTGATTTTCAGCATGATTTATGCTAGTGCACTCTGTAGTGCACAGAATGTGGAAGATTCATTTTGAAGATCTTACTGAAGGAAACCAACAGGATTGACTCCAGTTTAATTCGACACTTAATTCTAAGGATGGAATTTTATCGCCCCAATTCCAGGGGCGGGTGAGGCTCAGAGAATGCCATTCTGTGTTGGCCTCAGACAGGACAATACAAACCTTGTGCGGACATGCCGGTAAGTTTTTTGGGAGAATCCCACCTGTAACATTAACAATTCTCCAATCCTCTTGCACCAGCCTTGCATCTAAGGAATACTAAAAGATTATGGCCAGACCTTCTTCAATTTCCATTCTTATCTCCTTCAGTTTACTTAGATGTATTTTACCAATCCTAGTGAAATAAAGAGTTAGGCTTCTCCAAAATTAGATTAATCAGCAATTCATGCCAATCATTACCTTAACTTTGCAAACAGCAATTGATACTAAAATTTCAAGAGAATCTTAATGGCATTTACCATGAGCTGACATCAAATCCTGATCTCAAAGATGGGGAAAAATGATGGTTGCAAGAAACAATATTATTGTACACGTTCATCCATTGTGATAAAGATGACCTTATTCATTCTTTGGTTAGAGTTTTGATGGTTATTTAGATGATGGCTAAGTCAGATCTGTGCATTGAGCTCTGCTGCAAATAATTCAGGATATCGCAGATGATCAACCTTTGGATGAATTGCTGGCATGAGATTTCCTCTCCTTGTGTGTTCTGTCTGTCTGTAATAGATGCTTGCTTTTGAAAGAGGCCTTATTCTTTTTATATCTGGTTGTGCCAGGTACAGCATTCCTGGCTAAGCTTCCCTCCGTGATTCATTTTATAGTAAAATTCCTAACAAAGCCTTCAAAGTGACCTTATAGTGATTCTTTTGACCACCATGAAAACATTCCACAAATTCAAGCTCTCCATCAAAGATTCACTGGGGTGAGGAAGCGTTAAGTATACTGGTCCACATGATCAGTCAGCTCAGCTGGAACTGTCTCAACAGTGCAAAGCAAAGTGTGCAGAGGACGTTGAAAGCCTGCAAAGGGGTATAGATAGATTAAGTGAGCGGATGGGAATCTGGCAGTTGGAGTACAACGTTGGTAAATGTGAGGTCATCTATTTTGATAGGAATAATAGCAAAATGGACTATTATTTAAATGATAAAAAAATGCAGCATGCTGCTGTGCAAAGAGAACTAGGTGCCCTTGTACAAGAATCACAAGGATTTGGTTTGCAGCAGGTAATTAAGAAGCCAAATGGAATTTTGTCCTTCATTGTTAGAGGGATGGAATTTAAAAACAGCGAGGTTATGTTGCAGCTATATAAGGTGCTGGTGAGGCCACACCTGGAGTATTGTGTACAGTTTTGATCTCCTTACTTGAGAAAGGTTGTACGGAAACTGAAGGGGGTACAGAGGAGATTCACAAGTTTGATTCCAGAGTTGAGAGGGTTGACTTATGAGGAGAGACTGAGTAGACTGGGGCTATATTCATTGGAATTCAGAAGGATGAGGAGAGATCTTATAGAAACATCATAAGATTATGAAGGGAATAGATAAGAAAAATGCAGGGAAATTGTTTCCACTAACAGGTGAAACTAGAATTAGGAGGCATAGCCTCAAAATAAGGAAAAGCAGATTTAGGACTGAGTTGAGGAGCAACTTCTTCATACATGAGATCATCTCATGTAATTACCTTATTGTTACACCTCTGCGAATTGTGCACATATTTGCCCTTCAATTTCCTGAATATCTGGAGAGGTGTACAATAAATATTTAGCTTTAATTGGGTTGTAGTCTCAGGAATTAGAGATAGAACAGCACCAGCAGCAAACTTCTCCCTAATAACTTGTCTACTTAACTTCAGAATTACCCAGAATCTATGTGATTCACCTTGTATTGAGTTTTTGGATGACTCGCAATGCTGTGCCAGCCTTTATAAGGTAATTAAGGGGTATGGGGAGCAGGCGGGTAAGTGGAACTGATCCACTTCAGATAAGCCATGATCTTACTGAATACCTGAGCAAGCTCGAAGGACTAGATGGCCTACTCCTGTTCCTATTTCTTATGTTCTTATAAGATTGCCATAATCTGATTTTCACCTTCCACTTGATTCCTTCGGTAGAACCTGAGCAGTTTTGTGATAATCATTTGGAGGGTACTGCTCTTCAAGAATCTTTGTCAAGTCATCATAAGTTTTAGTTTCTGGTTTTGCTGGATGAACCAAGCTCCGGAGCAAACTGAAGGTTTTACTTTCAACTATCCTGAGAAAAGCTGGTACAAGCAATTGATTTACAATTTTATTCATTTGTACAAAGTACTGAAATCACTTGGCATAGGAATTCCATGATTCATTTTGTTCATTGAAACAAATGACACCAATTAACCTGTCATTTCTCTTGCAGGTACTAGCAACTTGACACTGCTTAGTATTTTGTCTTTACTGTCTTCCCACTACTCCCTTTTTACCTTAGAGACTATTGATTTGATATGTTTTTTTTAACCAAATAGCCCCAGCCTTACAACAAAGCATTTCTTGTTTTCAAACATGCCGGATACCGCCTGGAATCTTACCCTTCTCTAATCAGAAAACACCTTTTTTGAGACCAAGAGCTTCACCTTCTTTCAACTGCACAGGTGAGTCTCCCGCTGTGCTGCTACACATTGCAACACTGCAGACCCTGCAGCTTTGATGAATCTACCCAATTTATTTTTTCAGTAAGAAACACAATATTTCTTTTTCCTTTTTTCTCTTGGGCTTGCTTCACTGGCAGTTCAATCTTTAATCCTGTTGTTGACTTTCCTCAGCCTTCTTATATTTGAAGGGCAAGGTCCCACAGTGTTTTTGTTCTATTTCAAATATTTTCTCTATGACAGAAAAACTAAATTATTACTTTGTGTCTATTTTCAGTAAAGAAGATACAGGTTTCTGAATGGAGTGCTGTGACAAATCTCATTCCTCAGGGAACAGTGCTGGGACCTTTGCTGTTTGTAACATATATAAATGATTTGGATGAAAATGTAACTGGTTTGATTAGTAAGTTTGCCAATGATACAAAGGTTGGTGGATTTGCGGATAACGATGAGGACCATCAGAGGATACAGCAGCATATAGATTTGTTGGAAAGTTGGGCAGAGAGATGCAGATGCAGTTTAATCTGGACAAATGTGAGGTAATGCATTTTGGAAAATCTAATACAAATAGGAAATATGCAGTAAATGGCAGATAGTCAAAGGGATCTGAGTGTACATGAGTGATCTGAGGTCACAGAAAGTGGTTACATAGGTAGAGAAGATAGTCAAGAAAGCATACATCATGCTTGCCTTCATTGGCCAGGGCATTGAATTTAAAAATTGGCAAGTCATGTTGCAACTTTATAGAACTTTAGTTAGGCCACACTTGGAATATAGTGTTTAATTCTGGTTGCCAGAAGGATGTGGAGGCTTTGGAAAGGGTACCGAAAAGACTTACCTGGTAACCGAAAAGATGTTACCAGGTATAGAGGGCATTAGCTATGAGAAGAGGTTGGATGACGAAGGTTGCGGGGTGACCTGGTAGAAGTCTACAAGATTATGACGGGCACAATTCGGGCACGAATTGTGACCACAATTCGGTTACGTTCACCTTAGTGATGGACAGGGATAGGCATGAAGCTGGGGGCTGTAGTTATAGCTGGGGAAGGGTAATTATGAGGCCATCAGGAGAGAATTAGGGTGCATAGATTGGACTAGGAAACTACAGGGACTGGGAACATCTGGAATGTGGTGCTTATTCAAGGAGCAGCTGCTGCGAGTCCTTGATAAGTATGTCCCTGTCAGGCAAGGAGGAAATGGTCGAGTAAGAGAACCTTGGTGTACGAAAAAAGTTGATTTGCTGGTTAGAAGAAAAAAGGAGGCTTATGTCAGGATGAGGCTTGAAGGCTCGGTTAGTGCAATGGATAGCTATAGATTAGCCAGGAGGGAGCTAAAGAGTGAATTGAGGAGAGCTAAGAGAGGACACGAGAAGACTTTGGCTGATAGGATTAAGGAGAATCCTAAAGCTTTCTTTAGATATGTTAAGAATAGAAGATTGGTTAGGGCAAGATTAGGCCCAGTCATAGACAGCAGTGGGAAGTTGTGCGTGGAGCCTGAGGAGATTGGAGAGGTACTGAATAAATATTTCTCTTCGGTATTCACGCAGGGTGATGTAATGTAGTTATGGAGAGCACTGAGGTACAGGGTTGCAAATTGGGGGGTATTGTAGTGGATAGGGAGGATGTGTTAGATATTCTCGAGGGTTTGAAGTTGGATAAGTAACCGGCCGGACGGGATACCCTAGATTCTCTGGGAGGCAAGAGAGGAGATTGCAGAGCTCTGGTTCTGATTTCAGTCATCGTTGGTTATGGGTGTGGTTCCGGAGGACGGGGATAGCGAATGTGGTCCCATTGTTAAGAATGGGAAGAGAGACCTTCTGGGAATTATAGGCCAGTGAGTCTTACTTCTGTTGTGGGCAGGTATTGGAGAGAATTATTAGGGATATGATTTATAGTTATTTAGAGAGAAATGAATTGATTGGGGATAGTCAGCTGTTCGTGAAGGGTAGGTAATGCCTTACTAACTCATGAGTTTTTGGAAAGTGACAGAGAGGTGGATGGGGGGTAAGGCGGTTGATGTGGTATATATGGACTTTAGTAAGGCGTTTGATAAGGTGGCCCATGGAAGACTTCTACAGAAAATGCAGATGTGTGGACTAGAGGGTGATTTAGCTAATTGGATTAGGAATTGGCTGGCAGATAGAAGACAGAGGGTGGTGGTTGATGGGAGATATTCATCGTGGAGTTCGGTGACGAGTGGTGTGCCTAAGGGGTCTGTTTTGGGGCCCCTGCTGTTTGTAATTTTTATAAATGATCTGGATGAGGGTATTGAGGGATGGATCAGTAAATTTGCAGATGATACTAAAGTTGGTGGTGTGGTAGATAGTGAAGAGGGGTGTTTTAGTTTACAGATTGACTTGGACAAGTTGCAGAGCTGGGCCGAGAGGTGGCAAATGGAGTTTAATGTGGAAAAGTGTGAGGTAATGCACTTTGGCAGGAACAATAAATGTGTAGAGTATAGGGCTAATGGTAGGGCTCTTAATAGTGTTGAGGAACAGAAGGATCTTGGTGTCTGTGTCAATAGATCCCTGAAAGTAGGCAGTCAAGTGGATAAAGTTGTTAAGAAGGCATATGGAGTCTTAGCTTTTATTGGTAGGGGGATTGAATTTAGGAGCCGCAGCGTCATGTTGCAGCTGTACAAACTCTAGTGCGGCCGCACTTGGAGTATTGTGTGCAGTTCTGGTCCCCACATTATAAGAAAAATGTGGAGGCATTGGAGAGGGTACAGAGGAGGTTTACCAGGATGTTGCCTGGTATGGAGGGCAGGTCCTATGAAAAGAGGTTGAAGGATTTGAGGTTGTTTTCGTTAGAAAGGAGGCGGCTAAGAGGGGATCTTATTGAAGCACATAAGATGATTAGAGGTTTAGATAGGGTGGACAGTGATAGCCTTTTTCCTAGGATGGAGACAGCTAGCACGAGGGGACACAGCTTTAAATTAAGGGGTATGAGTTATAGGACGGATATCAGAGGTAGGTTCTTTACTCAAAGAGTGATTAGGGAGTGGAATGCCCTGCCTGCAGCTGTTGTAGATGCGCCAAGTTTGGTGGCGTTTAAGAGGTTAGTTGATAAGTATATGGATGAGAAGGGAATGGTTTAGTTAGAGGGGCATTGCTTTTTATTTTGGTCGGCACAACATCGAAGGCCGAAGGGCCTGTTCTGTGCTGTATTGTTCTATGTTCTATGTTCTATGTTCTATGTTCTATAGACAGAGTGGATACTTAGAAGCTTAACGTGCGAGAGGCAAGGTAAAAACGAAATATATGAGGCAAGTTTTTTTACACAAAGGGTGATGGGTGCCTGGAACTCGCTGTCAGGAGAGGTAGTGGAAACAGATACAATAGTGAGTTTTAAGGGGCGTCTTGTCAAATATATGAATAGATTGGGAATGGAGGGAATGGTCCCCGAAAGAGTATGCAGTTTAGTTTGGTCGCACAGCATGGTTGGTGCAGGCTTGGAGGGCTGAAGAGGCTTTTCCTGTGCTGTAATTTTCTTTGTTCTTTGTCATCTTTCCAATGTAAAATCAGGGAAAATGCAGAGTTGAAGTAAATTGGTATAACTAAGAAGATTGAACTGCAAAAATGAATCAGACTGAAAGATAATTTGTTAATGATATGTAAGGTTTATATTAACACTGCAATGGAGTTACTGTGAAATTCGCTTAGTCATCACGGTCCAGTGGGTCAATGAACCTTCCCAGCACATCTTTCAAACTGTAGGAGGAAACCTAACCAGCACATCTTTCAGACTGTGGGAGGAAACCCACACAGACATGGAGAGAATGTACAAACTCCACACAGACAGTGACCCAAGCCAAAAATTGAACCCAGGTCCTTGGCACTGTGAAGCAGCAATGCTAACCATGTGCTATTGTGCTGCCCACAGTGTCGACAGAGGCTGCTGTAGAGATAGTGGATGCTTTGGTGATCAGCTTCCAAAATTCTACATATTCTGGAATGGTGTCTGAAAATTGAAAGGTACTTAATAGGGGAGTGAGAGAAAAAAAACAGAAGACGGCAAAGATGTTAGCATTACATAAGTAATAGAGTAGATGCTGGAATCTATTGTAAAGGGACACATGGACAATCATGATCTGAATAGACATATTCAGCATAAATTTATGAATGGGAAATTATATTTTTGATTTTTGATTTGATTTATTATTATCACATGCACTAGTATACAGTAATAAATATTGTTTCTCACACGCTATGCAGACAACACATACCATTCATAGAGAAGGAAAGGAGAGAGCGCAGAATGTAATGTTCCAGTCATAGCTGAAATATAGAGAAAATTGACTTAATGTGAGGTAGGTCCATTCAAAAGTCTGATGGCAGCAGGAAGGAAGCTGTTCTTAAGATGGTTGGTACGTGTCCTCAGACTTTTGAATCTTTTTCCTGACAGAAAAAGAAGGAAAAGAAAATGTCTCAGGTGCGTAGGGTCCTTAATTAGACTGGTAGCTTTTCCGAGCCAGAGGGAAATGTAGACAGAGTCAATGGATTGGGGGTTGATTTGTGTGATGGATTGGGCTTCATTCATGGTTGACGAACTTGTTAAGAGTTTTTTGAAAATATTACAAACAAAATTGTTGAAGGAGAGTCACTGGACGTATTGCATAGGAAACTCCACCTTCAGGAGGTGGCCCTGGGAATCCTGAAGACCCACGGAGTGGGGTGTCGGCCAAAAATTGTGATTCATGACAGGTGTCAAGACATTCAAGGTTCACTCGGCCTGCGCCACTGGCTCGATTGTGTTCCCAGCCATAGCAGGCAGGAACCTAATAATTATGTGAACCTGTTAATCATAATACGATTAGGGGGTTTGACAACACCCCTCCCCACCCAGCGGAAGTGGCACGAGGGCTGTCGGATGTTGCTTATCAAATATGGGGACATTTCCCCCGAGGGTGCAGGGGAACAACTGGGTAAATCGCACCCTACCAATGCCAGTGGGGAACACTACTGAAAATGAGAGAATTCTGCTCAGCATGCTTGGACTTCCAGAAAGCTTTTGATAAAGTCTCTCACTGGAGTTTAATTAACAAAATAAAAACACGTGGGATAGAAGGCAACATGCTGCCATGGGTTGGGGATTGGCTAACTGGCAGAAAACAGAATAGGAATGGAAGGATCATTCTCGCTTTGCCAAGCTGTGAGTAGTGGGATACAACAAGGATCAACACTTGGACCTCAGCTCTTCATAATATATATCAATGATTAGGATATGGTTATCAAATGTAATGTTGCTAAACTTACAGATGATACAAAGCTAGGCAGGAATATGTGCTGTGAAGAAAATGTGAAGCAGCTACAAAAGGATTTTGACAGTGTTCGGGCAAGAGCTGGGCCTATGGATCATAATGTGGCAAAATGTCAGGTAATCCATTTTGGTAGAAGGATTAGATGTGCGGAGTATTTTCTAAATGATCAGAAATTATTAAGTATAAGTGTACAAAGAGATCTGATGTCTTTGTCCATAAATCGTTGAGGGTTAGCATGCAAGTTTACCAACTATTAGGAAGGCTGATGAAATGTTAGCTTTTATCTCAAGAGGATCTCAGTACAGAAGTGGTAATGACTTGCTTCAATTATATGGAAGCTTGGTTAGAACGCACCTGGAGCACTGTGTGCAATCTTGGTTCCTCTGAAAGAATATTATTGCCTTTAAGGGAGTGCAACGAAGGTTCACCAGCCTTGTTCCAGAGGTGGCGAGACTGTGATATGAAAAAAGATTGGGCAAACTGGGCCTGTATTCTCTGGGATTTGATGAATGAGAGGTGTGATTTCACTGACATCTGTAAAATTCTTAAAGGAACAGATGCAGATAAAATGTTTCCCTTGGTTGGGGAGTTGAGAACCAAGGGACATAGTTTCAAAATAAGGCAAATGCTACTACAGACTGAGATGAGGAGACATTTCTTTATGCAGAGGGTTGTGATTTGTTGGAATTCTTAAACCCAATGGGCTGTGGATGTTTCTGTTCCCTCTGTCTGGTGATGACATATACCATCAGGTGCCAAATACATAGAAAGGGGATACATCAAGACAATTTGTTGCAAGTAGGGAAAACTGTGTTGATGGTTAAGGGTCCAAGCTTAGCATAACCTTCGGCAAGAAGAGACCATTACTTTGACAACATTTTTCCCGCTGACCACTTCCCATGCTCCCGAAACAACAGCTAAGGTTGTTACACAAGGTTGCAGCCCAACAGGTTTATTTGGTAGCATGAGCATTCAGAGTGTTGCCCCCTCATCAGGTGACTGGAGAGTTGTGCTCACAAACACGGCATACATAGACACAAAGTCAATTTACAAGATAATGGTTGGAATGCGAGTCTTAACATGTGATCAAGTCTTTACAGGTATAGACAATTGAACGGAGAGAGAGTTAAACACAGATTAAAGATGTGTGTCATGTCTCCAGTTAATAAGATTTTGCAACTCAGGCAAGTCATGGGAATTACAGGTAGTGTGACATGAATTGAAGATCCCGGTTGAGACCGTCCTAATGTCTGCGGAACTTAGCTATTAGTTTATGCTCGGTGATTCTGCATTGTTGTGTGTCTTGAAAACTGCCTTGGAGAATGCTTATTCGAAGATCAGAGGCTGAATGCCCTTGCCTGCTGAACTGTTCCCCAACAGGAACGGAACACTCCTGCCTCATGGTTGTCAAGTGCCGTCCATTTACCCATTATTGTAGCGTCTGCATGATCTTGCCAATGTACCATGCCTCAGAACATGAACTTGGTCCCTTAACCATCAACACAGTTTTCCACCTCTCTACTTGCAACAGATTGTCTTGGGTGAACCCCCTTTCTATGCATTTGGCATCTGATGGTATATGTCCTGCAGCATATCAGGTGGACAATGTTGGCCAAGTCTCAAGATATGTACCGTGTACCTGGTGGATGGTGTTCTCACATGCAATGATGGCATCTGTGCTGATGATCCAGCACGTCTTACAGAGGTTGCCGTGGCAGGGCTGTGTGGAGTCTTGGTTACTGTTTTTCTGAAGGCTAAGAAGATTGAAGAAGCCAAGAGAAACTCTTTCTGAAGGGAACTGGACAGAATTCTTATAACTTTGCAGCATTAAACACTGCAGAGGTTATTAGCTCTTACACGTCTGAAAATCACCATTCAAATGGTGAATGCAACAACAGTCTTTCCCTCTGGCTTTTCATCCTAAAACTGTGTGTTGTTTTCCTATGTGTGAGGTTTTACGCCAGGAACTCATTGGCGCAGAAACAACAATACTCGTATTGAACATTGCATGGTGTGTCCTGAACAGCATTGGGTAGAGATTTTAGCATCTTTACATTGTCCTTCTTCTTGGAGGCAGTGTAACAATTGTAAGATAACACATTCTTCCATTAGGTTTTGCTCTAATACAGCACGACATGAAGTATTATTCCACCACTCAATGAATCCAGTCATGAGCTCACAGCTTCCTTTGTTTCCTTTTGCCTCTTTCCACTGATGGAATGTTAATATCTATCCTCTGTATCATTATTCATGGTGGTCAGGCATGAATGGACTAATTTTCATCATTTTTTTTCACCATTATTAACATTTCCAGTGTAGACCAAGAGAAAATGGATTGCCAATAAAAAGCCCTTGTTGGTATCAACCAAGTGATTATGCTATATTTGACAGTTAGAAATGAGACTCAATGTAAGTGTCATCCATCTCCTAAGTGCAAGCTACGAAGACATTTGAATTGATGAAAGCTCGGAACAGCTTTTTAAAATTGTGAGATGCAGTGGGAGTCTTGCTGCCAAAGATTAAAAATGAATTATTACCATGTAGTATTGCCAGAGCAATTTAATTAAATTGCATCTTTTAACTTCTTTGGCTGATTGATTTACGTTAATGCGACCTTCACCAAAGAACAGAGCACAGTGTACTTTTACAGCTATCGAATCAACTCCAAATTTTCCTCTGACTCAGCAGACTAGTCACGCACCATTTCTGATTGCACTGTTTTTTATTGCATCAGTTAGATTCCTACTTGTTTCCAAATGTGAATTCCATCTCATCTCAGACTGACCTTGTTGAGACAATAAATAGGCTTACTGTCCACATGTCAGTTCCAATCCTCAATCCATCCTGAATTTGCTGATGTCAATCACAGGGGGAGACAGTTGTCTTCAATATCCTTGGGGGCCTTTGGAGAAAACTGGCCTGAATATCTGCTCCCGATTGCTATTGAGCATGGCCGGTTTATGGATGCTGATTGAAGACTGGATTGGGCTTGGCTGTGATGCTTCTTAATCCCAGCTATAGCTGAAGGGAAAAACTAATTGTAGGCGTATTGCTATACTTCAACTGGGATTGGAAAGATTTTCATGCGCTATCTCTCTACCTCATTTCTCAGGAT
Organism: Sphyrna mokarran; assembly: GCA_024679065.1. Classification (NCBI taxonomy): domain Eukaryota; kingdom Metazoa; phylum Chordata; class Chondrichthyes; order Carcharhiniformes; family Carcharhinidae; genus Sphyrna; species Sphyrna mokarran. Next base: position 35,498,766 of record JAGIQG010000001.1, read on the forward strand.
AGCAATAACTTCAGCCTCAGTTTGTCAGTCGACTCAGGCCTGAATTATTGCTATCCTGAGAAATGAGTTAGAGAGACAGTCATGTTAGCTGGTTAGCTGGTTGTGTTGTATCTGCTGCAATTTGTTAAAGTTCCTAAAATCGCACTTCCAAACCTACCATCTTGGAGAATAACAGTGCATGGCCATACCATAACCTCCATGTTCCTGCGTGTTTGAGTATATATTCCTTGTTCTCCATTGTTATTGAATCAACCTTCCAACCAAACAGCACAGAATGCCTGTGCCACGCGGACTACAACAGTTCAAGAAAAGGACTCACTTGCTCCTTGTGAAGTGTTATTAGAGATGTGCAATAAATGCAAGTGGCATCCATATCCTAAGAGAGAATTAAACGCAGTGTCTACTGGCATTCGCCACCTAAATACATCCATACAGAATGGACACTTATGCCAAGGTACTGGAAAACATATGTTGCCCAAGAAAAACTAGCCCAGCAAGGAAGCAAATCCTTTACATAAGAAGTTTCATTTTAATTTCTCTTTACTCACAAGTAGGCTTACATTAACACTGCAGTGAAGTTACTGTGAAACTCCTCCAATTACCACACTCCTGTGCCTGATCAGGTGCATTGAGGGAGAATTTAGCATGGCCAATGCACCTAACCAGCACAGTCTTTTGAACTGTAGGAAGAAACTGGAGCACCTGGAGGAAACCCATGCAGACACGGGGAGAAATGTGCAGACTCCACACAGACAGTGACCCAAGCTGGGAATTGAACTCAGATCCCTGGTACTGGGAGGCAACAGTGCTAACCAACATGCCACCGTGCCATCCCAAGGAAGTGGGAGACAATTGGTAGAAAAAAGACAAAAAAAAATTCTCGTTCCTCCTTCAATATTTTAATGATTAGGAAGAATGACTATCCAGGTTTCATATACCTGCATTAGGCAAAAAAAACTGAATTCATTCCCTTTGCGTTATGTTCTGCAGAGAAAATCTGCATTTTCATTTACAAATTTCTCAATTAAACAATCAAAAAAAGTGGAATAGATTTTATCAGAAAAAGATAGTGCAAAGTATCATATGCTTAGCATAGTAAAAGAACTATGAGTCAGCTGAAATAATATGAAAAATTTATTTTCTGAGTTTCTGTCAGGAAGAATAATTTTATAATCTTAGCGTGTAATAGTTGCATTGTGCTTAATTAGGCTTGAGTATTATTTCATTCGGACTCAGCAATAAAATATAAAACCATAGAGCAGTGGGAAATGAACATTCAAACCATTATTATTATATATGTCTGTGCCTTATTTCCCATATCTGTAATTTTTTTTCATTTGTGGGACATAGGTGTCATTGGCTGGCCAGCATTTACTGCCCATCCCTAGTTGCTCGAAGGCAGTTGAGAGTCAACCGCATTGCTGTGGCTCTGGAGTCACATGTAGGCCAAACCAGGTAAGGATGGCAGATTTCCTTCCTTAAAGGACATTAGTAAACCAGGTACATTTTCCTAATGATTGTTTCATGGGTCATCAGTAGATTCTTAATTCCAGACATTTAAAAAAAAATTAAATCCAAATTTTGCCTATGACTGGATTCAAACATGGCTCCCTAGAACATTAATTGAGTTTCAGGGTTACTTATCTACCTATTTGTCACTAGGTCATCACCTCCTCTTGCTTCTTGCTTTTTGCTTCAATTTCTTGCTTCTTATATCTTGAAAAGGCAATGGCTGGAATTTTAGCAGCTCATGCCAATGGATCTTGTAGTCCTGCCAATAGTGTATCCTAAAGGTGAAGGATACTCCATTGAAAATGGCAGGACCAGAAGATCCAGCTACTGGCCAATTGTATGCCATTGTGCAACATGCAGCAGGTTGCATGGAAAATCTCACCCAATAGATTGGAAAAATAGCATTTTGCAATCTGCAAATATAAAAGTATCTTGGAAAAGATTATCTAATTAAGTCATTATTCTTTTTCCCTGAGGAGCTATCTGTATAATATGCAAAAGGATGCTTGAGGAGTTGAATTTATACTAATCAGAAACAAATATTCCGCTTAAAATATAACACTGATGCAACATTTATGAAGCTTCTAAGACCTGTTACATTTGGCACTGTGGCTTTAGTTTAAGGTAAAATGAAATGGGTGATATGATTTGTGTGAAATTGACCTGACAAAAAGTCTAAATGGCTTTATTATTACAGATTAAAGCAATACATATAGTTTACTAGGGAGAAGGTGCAAGGTATTTACACTTGGAGACAATGGCAGCAGCCATTACCTAATAGTGGATAGAACGTTGGGGGGGGTGATCTTATGAAGAAAAATCTAAGTTCAAAACTAGTGTGAAAACGGGAAAGTTCTGGATACTTTTTTCAGCAATCTAAATCTGGATTTTATGCACTTCGTGCATTAAAAAACCTGAAATCTGCTTTCTGCCTGTGGTGCAGTTGAGGGGGGCTTAAATTATCAAAAAAACTAGCTGATGGAAGCAGAAGGTGCAATTGTGCATGTGTAGACCTCTCCTTTGATCAACTGAGATTTGTTACACAGTCTCTGTTAGACTTAGCCATCCTTCATGGCCTAAAACTAATATCCCTTCCATGCTACTGTGGGGGTCCATGGAAATTTGTGAGCCAGTCCTGCCCCTCTGGCCCTCTGATCAACCTTACATCCCATCCCCAAGGCTGGACTGTTGACTCCTGTACCCCCTCTGAATGTTGGGATATGGTCCAGGTGCAGGTCAATGGGACTAGGCAGAAAAATGATTCAGCACATCCAAAAAGGGCCAAATGGCCTGTTTTTGTGCTGTAGTGTTCTATGTTCTATGGTTCTATGTTGAGTTCTGAGTAAAAGATGAGATGTGAAAGAATAGGAACAATAAAATTCTTTTGCACCCTTTCTAGTTTAATAATATCCTTTCTATAATAGGGTGACCAGAAATGTACACAGTATTCCAAGTGTTGCCTTACCAATGTCTTGTACAACTTCAACAAGACATTCCAACTCCTGTATTCAATGTTCTGACCAATGAAACCAAGAATGCTGAATGTCTTCTTCATATTCTGTCCACCTGTGACTCCACTTTCAAGGAGCTATGAACCTGTACCCTTCGATCTTTTCGTTCTGTATTAGTATTGGCATACAGTGAAAAGTATTGTTTTTTAAGTGCTATACAGGCAAGTCATACTGTTCATAGAGAAGGAAATGAGACAGTGTAGAATGTAGTGTTACAGTCATAGCTAAGGTGTAGAGAGACATCAACTTAGTGTGATGCAGGTCCATTCAAAAGTCTGACAGCAGCAGGGAAGTAACTGTTCTTGAATCGGTTGCTAAGTGACCTCAGACTTTTTTATCATTTTCCTGAATGAAGAAAGTGGAACAGAAAATATGTGGGTGCGTTTCATCCTTAATTGTGCTGGCTGCTTTTCTGAGGTGATAAGAAGTGTAGACAATGTCAATGAATGGAAGGTTGGTTTGCGTGATGGCTGGGCTTCATTCATGACCTTTTATAGTTTTGTGCGGTCTTGTGCAGAGCAAGAGCCATACCAAGCTGTGGTACAACTAGAAAGAGTGCTTTATCCACAGCACATGTGACTCCAACAAAGAAATCCAATAAACTAGTTAAAAATTATTTCCTTGTCATAAAACCATGTTATCTCTATCTGCTTGAGGCACAGTGGTACAGTGGTTAGTACTGCTGCTTCATAGTGCTAGAAACCTTAGTTTGATTCCAGTCCACCCATCCATTTATACTGTCTACACTTCCTGCTGCCTTAGAAAAGCAGCCAGCATAATTAAGGATCCCATGCAATCTGGACATTCTATCTTCAGTTGGGAAAAGGTACAAAAGTCTAAGGTCACATACCAACCTACTTCTTCCCTGCTGCCATCAAATTTTTGAACGGACCGACTTTGCATGAAGTTGATCTTTCTCTACACCCTAGATTTTTTTTTATTCATTCATATGACATGGGCATTACTGGCTGGCTAGCATTTATTGCCCATCCTCAGTTGCCACTGAGAAGGTGAACTGCCTTCTTGAATCGCTGCAGTTCATGAGGTTCCAATAAATCATGAAAATTAACTAAAATTGCAACAGCCACAGAGCTCATCATTATTATATCCGTTAAATTATCTCTTTCTAAGTCAATCCTGCTTTCTTAACAAAGACCCTTTGATTCAACAAAGTAGCTATTTCTAGACTTAACATTGTGTTTAGCGACATCAGGTCACAATCATTACTCCCATTTTTAAGGGTATCTGTTGGCAATGATTTTGTTGTTGACATTTACACTCCTCAAAACAAATCTTCTATTTAAGCTAAATATTTCAGATGCTGAAAAAAACTCAGCAGGTTAGGCACCATCTGGAACAAGAACAACCGAGTTAACCGGTGGAATTTTAAAAATTGAAGTTCATTTATTAGTCATAACTAAGGCTTACATTAACACTGCAATGAAGTTACTGTGAAATTCCCCTACGTGCCACACTACTGCGTCTGTTTGGGTCAATGTACCAGCATATCTTTCAGATTGTGGAAGGAAACTGGAGCACCTGAGGAAATCTACTCAGGGAGAATGTGCAAACTCCACACAGACAGTGACCCAAGCTGGGAATCGAACCCAGGTCCCAGAAGCAGCAGTGCTAACCACTGTGCTTCGCTTGGGTGAGGCTCGTAAAATCCCGCCCAACGCCAATGGAGAATTCTATTCTGAGAACCTCACCCGCCCCAATTCGAGGGCAGCCAATGTTTTGAGTCCTTTTGTTGTTGATCACAGCTAAAGGTTTGAATAATGTGTTGGACATTTAGTTGTGACTGTGAGAGATTGCAATGAAAATTTTATGTACAAAAGACAGATGGCTTGTTTTGTGTGTGTGTGTGTGTGTGTGTGTGTGTGTGTGTGTGTGTTTTGCAGGAGGGGGAAGAGAGGGTTACTATGCACAGAGGCAATACGTATATAAGATATTGTAAAAGAGGAGAACAGAGAAACATTTCCAGGCAGAACAACCCCAGTTACTCAATCTGTCCTCATAGCTGGATTTTAGCAAAGCATTTGGTAAGGTTCCCCATGGAAAGCTACTGCAGAAAATGCAGATGCGTGGGATTGAGGGTGATTTAGCAATTTGGATTAGGAGTTGGCTAGCTGATAGAAGACAGAGGGTGGTGGTTGATGGGAAATATTCAACTTGGAGTTCAGTTACAAGTGGTGTACTTCAGGGATCTGTTTTGGGGCCGCTGCTGTTTGTCATTTTTATAAATGACCTGGATGAGGGTGTAGAGGGATGGGTTAGTAAATTTGCTGACGACACCAAAGTCGGAGGAGTTGTAGATATTGAGGATGGATGTTACAGTTTGCAGAGGGACGTAGATAAGCTGCAGAGCTGGGCCGAGAGGTGGCAAATGGAGTTTAATGCAGAAAAGTGTGAGGTGATTCACTTTGGTAAGAGTAATATGTGTACAGAATACAGGACTAACAGTAGGACTCTTAGTAGTGTGGATGAGCAGAGAGATCTCGGTGTACATGTGCACAGATCCCTGAAAGCAAGTTGATAAGATTGTTAAGAAGACATAGAGTGTGTTATTGGTAGAGGGATTGAATTTCGGAGCCGAGACGTCATGTTGCAACTGGACAAAACTCTGGTGAGGACGCACTTGGAGTATTGTGTACAGTTCTGGTCGCCACATTATAAGAAAGATGTGGAGGCATTGGAAAGGGTGCAGAGGAGGTTTACTGGGATGTTACCTGGTATGGTGGAAAGGCCTTATGAGGAAAGGCTGAGGGACTTGAGGTTATTTTCATTAGAGAGAAGAAGGCTAAGAGGTGACCTAATTGAGGCATATAAGATGATCAGAGGATTAGATAGGGTTGACAGTGAGAGCCTTTTTCCTCAGATGGAGAAAGCTAACACGAGGGGACGTAACTTTAAATTAAGGGGTGATAGTTATAGGAAGGATGACAGAGGTGGGTTCTCTACTCAGAGGGTAGTAAGGGCATGGAATGCCCTGCCTACAGCAGTTGTGGACTCGCCAAGTTTAAGGGCATTCAAATGGTCAGTGGATAGGCATATGGATAGCATTGGAATAGTTTAGAGGGTCATTAGATTGGTTCCATTTGTCGGCGCAACGTTGAGGGCCGAAGGGCCTGTACTGCGCTGAAATGTTCTATGTTCTATGTTCTGGCTAAGACTCTCCATATCAGGCAACATTTACCAGGACGTTGTCTGGTATGGAGGGTCTCAGCTATGAGGAGAGATTGGGTAGACTGGGGTTGTTCTTCCTGGAAAGACGGAGGATGAGGAGTGACCTAATAGAGGTGTATACAATTATGCAGGCTATAGATATGGTGAACAGTGGGAAGCTTTTTCCCAGGTCAGATGTGACAAACACAATGGGTCACAAGTTCAAGGTTAAGAACATAGAGCATAGAACAATACAGCACAAACAGACCCTTCGGCCCACAAGTTGCACCGATCACATCTACATCTACCAATCCATAGACCTATCTATAACCCCCTATCCCATTCGTTTCCACATACTCATCCAGAAGTCTTTTAAAAGACCCCAGCGAGATTGCCTCAACCACCTCCAACGGCAGCCAATTCCATTCACTCACCACCCTCTGAGTGAAAAAGTTAAGGGGGCAAGGTTCAACACAATGTCAGGGAGATGTATTTTACACAGAGGGTGGTGGGGGCCTGGAATGCATTGCCAAGCAAAGTAGTTGAGGCGGACATGCTGGGATTGTTTAAGACTTATCTAGATAGCCACACGAATAGACTCGAAATAGAGGGATACAAACAAATGATCCAGTTGGGCGCCTGAGTGGCGCAGGCCTGGAGAGCTGAAGGATTTATTCCTTTGCTGCACTGTTCTTTGTTCTTTATAAGACTGGTTTGAGATGGAGAAGAAAAGTCACAATCTAAAGTTGCCAAACTTGAGTTCGGAGGTTGTGACATGCCTGTAATAGTGAGCCCCTTTAAGAGGCATGGATTTGAAGGGTCATGTGATCTGATCAGCCAAGCAAGCTGCGGCATGTGAATCCTGGGGCTCAGCTCTCGATTTGATTTGATTTACTATTGTCACATGTATTAACATACAGTGAAAAGTGTTGTTTTGTGCACGCTGTACAGACAGAGTATACTATTCATAGAGAAGGAAACAAGATATTGCAGAGTGTAATATTACAGTTATAGCTAGGGTGTAGAGAAAGATCACCTTCATGTGAGATAGGTCCACTCAAAAGTCTGACAGCAGCAGGGAACCAGCTGTTCTTGAATTGGTCTCCCAGGCATTCTGGAGTCGAAATAATCAGCAGCACCACTCTTGCTCTCTGCATATAAATGGTTAATAATGTTAATGTTCATAAATTGTTCTTTATTTATTCCACTTGGTGATGGCAACTCTTCCCCAAGTATTATGTTGCAGAAAAGGAGGTGCTGCTCAGTAAACTTGCACCAAACTTCAATAGAGCTTTGCAGCCGACCAAGGGTGGCACAGTGTTAGCACTGCTGCCTTACAGCACCAGGGACCCGGTTCAATTCCAGCCCCGGTGACTGTCTGGAGTTTGTATATTTTCCCCTGAAACTGTGTGGATTTCCTCTGGTTGCTCTAGTTTCCTCTCACACTCCAAAGATAGGCAGATTGGGCATACTAAATTGCCCCTTTGTGTCCAAAGAAGTGTACCTTAAGGGAATTAGCCATGGTAAAGGTACGGTATTAGGGAGATGAGGCAGGAAAATTGGGCATAAGTGAGATGATCTTTTAGAGAGTTGTGGAGACTCGATGGGCTGAATGACCTCCTTCCTCACTGTAGGGATTCAATAATTCCTACTGTTGACACTCTCTTAAATAACTGTTGTAGATTTGTCAAGAATGGTCTAATATCTATTAAACCATGTTGACTCCTTATCTATTATAGTTCTCTTAATGCTGCATAACTTTAATTTTGTTAATGCTTGCTTTTATTTTGTCCACTGTTATAATTGAGCTCACAGATTTAGTTATTCTGCCGTTTTGATTTTATAAATTTGTAGCACATATATTTGGCATAAGTTCTCATTATTTACAGATTCCATTTTCTTCCAGTACATAGTTCTATTTGAGCATATGTTTAAAATCCTGAGAAAATTAATCCATTGCTGATAAACCATGTTTTTGCTTTAAAAAAAGAATGATGCCAGAGAACCATACTAACGGCATGAATTACTCATGAGGATACAATCAATTGTGAGAAAGAATGCTTGGAGTTAATCACAATGCTGGGTTGCCTGTTAATGTGATCACATTAAGGTGATAATGGATGACTAGCTAAAAAGTGTTATGGTTCAAAAGGCTGATGAAAGATAAGAATGAAGGTCGTGACTTTCAATTAGCTTGCTATTCTCAATTCCATAATGCAGTACAGGTACTAACTGCATCACATTATCAATCTCTAGATTCAATGCCTTTCTATCTTTTTAAGAAAGATTTCAGACGTTGCTATGCCACTTATAGCATACAAGAGGTGACAACTGAAGGGTAAACTGATCATTTAACTTCCCTTCTTGGTCCCTAATGCGAGCTTCTGTTGTAAACGAGTAAAATTTATTTACTAGTCACATGTAATACTTACATTAACACTGCAATGAAATTCCCCGAGTTGTTGCAGACCGGCTCCTGTTCGGGTCAATGCACCTAACCAGCACGTCTTTCAGTGGCGAAACCGGAGCATGATGTAGAGATGCCGGCGTTGGACTGGGGTAAACACAGTAAGAACAAAGAACAAAGAACAAAGAGCAACACAGCATGGGAAACAGGCCCTTCGGCCCAACGAGCCCACGCCGCCGTCCTAACGTCTTAACGACATATCCTTGACTTTAGGCTATGCCTATTGTTGAAGATTCCCATATAGGGACCAATATAGGGACAATTTGTTACCCAATCAGCCTAAGAGCACATTTTTGGGATGTGGGAGGAAACCGGAGCACCCGGAGGAAACCCACGTAACCCACGCAAAAGAAGTCTGCAACACCAGTTTTAAATCCTACCGATTTATTTGATAGTAAACCCACATAGAAATGGGGATAACGTGCAGACTCTACACAGACAGTGACCCAAGCCGGGAATCAAAACCGGGTCCCTGGCGCTGTGAGACAACAGTGTTAACTACAGTGCCACCACAATTGTAAAATGAAAGAACACAGACCTGAAATGTTGATGCTATTTTCCTCTCTGACTTGCTGACCATTTGCAGCATTTTCTGTTTTTGTTTCAGCTTTCCAGCATCTGCAGTACTTTATTTTGGTAAACAGTTCTCTCTCTTTTGGTATTGAGTATTTCCACATTCATCATCCCATAACCTACAAAAGCAGGGCTGCGAGAATCACCCTGTAAGCTTTCTCAGGTGAGCTATCTATAGAGGCACAACAGGTGTCAGCGGTTTGTTTCAAATTGCAAGGATCCCATGGGATATTTATTAAATGTAAATGACCCTGTCTTTTGGAACAAAGTCACTATATCAATGGACTGACAATTATAAGTCCTGCATTGCAATATTTCTGGTTGCACAGTGTAAATGCAGGATCGTTTAGCCTCGATGTTTAAAGGATAACCAATAGCAGCATGATAGACAACCCTCAATGCCACTTTCCTCGAGTTTCCACAATTTTCCCACTTGTACTGTGGCAAAATATTGTCAGAACTATCGTGAATTAGTAGCTCCTCTACTTTACATATTTAGTTATCATGGCAAATCAGAAAATATGAGCTCAATTCTTCCAAAAAAAACTTTTAAGTGCTGAATTTGCACGAAAACTGGTGTAAATCGTGATTGTAGGGAGCGATCTCTCATCATGATGCACGTGGTTTTTGTCAGGTTGAGAAATGCATGTGTCGGCCATTTTGTGGGTTCCACACGAGCACATCTCCCAACTGGAAAAAATGTCGCCACTGGGACTGCGCTAAAAACTGGCATGGCTCTGCTTTGCTTCACTTACCATACCTTAGCATGCCATTATCAGGATGGCAATCTCCGCCCATGTTAGCATCCTTTTGGCGTGATGCCACTTTGGCATGAATCAGAGTAAATCTCAACCTGGCATGACAACCTTGAACTGGCAGAAGGAGATAAGTGCTGCTAGCGGTGTGCAGGGGATGTTGCAGGCAGGCACCAGAGATGCTTAGTGGGGTTCCCCCTGCTGTTTTCAGGTGGTGATCCATGGACCAGTGATATCTGGGGTTGGGTGTTGGGATGTGTGGGGTGGTGCTCTTATATTCTCCATAGAGCAGGAGGAGACTATTTGTTCCTTGGAGCCTGCTCCGCCATTCATTAAGATCATAGCTGATCATTCAATCAATAGCCTAATCCTGCTTTTTCCATATAACGTCTGATTCCATTTGCCTCAAGTACTGTATCTAGCTTTGTACTCAACGTTCTGGCTTCAAGTACTTTCTATGGTAATTAATTCCGCAACCTCATCGCTCTTTGGGTGAAGAAATGATTCCTCATCTGCTTTATAAATAGTCTACCCTGAATCCTCAGGCTGTGACTCCTGATTCTTGACTCTCTCACCATAGAAAATATACTTCTTGCATCTACCCTGTCCAGTCCTATTAGAATGTTATGAGATCTTCCCCTCCCTCATTTGTCTGAACTCCAGTGAAAACAATCCTAACCTCGTCAATCTCTCCTCATACATTGGTCCCATCATCCCCAGAATCAGCTTGGTAAACCTTTTTTGCACTCCCTCAAGAGCAAGATCATCTCTCCTCAGAAAAGGAGACCAAAACTACACACAATACTCTAGTTGTGGCCTCACTATGGCCCTGTATAATTGCAACAACACATCCCTGCTCCTGTACTCGAAATCCCTCGCAATGAAGGCCAACATGCCATTTGCCTTCTTTACTGCCTGTTGCACTTGCATGTTTACCTTCAGTGACTGGTGCACAAGGACACCCAGGTTCTACTACACATTCTCTCCCAATTTACAGCCATTCATATAGTTTCTTTACAACAATCTGAGATCCCTATTTGCTTCAAGAAGACAACAACCATCCCAGTGCCTAAGAGAAACCAAGCAACGTGTGTTAATGACTACTGGCCAGTGGTTCTGATATCCATCATTATGAAGTGCTTCAAAAGGATTGTCACAGCACGAATCAATTCCAGCCTCCCAGACTGCCTGGATCAATTACAGTTTGCCTACCACTGCAACAGGTCCACAGCAGATGCCATTTCCCTGGCCCTGCACTCAACACTGAAAACACCTGGATAACAAGGGCACCTGTGTTAAACTTCTAATTATTGGTGGCAGTTCAGCCTTCTACACTATTATTCCAATGAAAAAAATTAACATTGACTTTGACCAAACATTTATTTAAATGATAAAGAAACATAATAATGCACCTTAGCAAATTGCATCTTTCACCCATGTTCACATATCTGTGTAGCATTTGCTTTGAGAATAGAACATAGAACACTACAGCACAACCAGGCCCTTCGGCCTACGCATTGTGCCGATCATATCAGTACTTACCAGGCCATAGAACCATCTATAACTCCCAATCCGATTAAATCCCATGTACTCATCCAGAAGTCTCTTAAAAGAGATTTCTACCACCACTGACGGCAGCCGATTCCATTCACTCACCACCCTCTGAGGGAAAAACTTACCCTAACGTCTTCTCTGTACTTGCCCCCCAGCACCTTAAATCTGTGTCCTCTTGTAGTGACCATTTCAGCCCTGGGAAATAGCCTCTGAGAATCCACTCTATCTATTCCTCACAACATCTTATTAACCTCTATCAGGTCACTTTTCAACCTTCGTCTCTCCAGAGAGAAGAGACCTAGCTCCCTCAACCTATTTTCATAAGGCATGCCTCCCATCCTTGTAAATCTCCTCTGCACCCTCTTGATAGCTTCCACATCCTTCCTGTAGTGAGGCAACCAGAACTGCGCACAGTACTCCAAGTGGGGTCTGACAAGGGTACTATAAAGTTGCAGCATTACCTCCCGACTCCTAAACACAATCCCTCGATTAATGAAGGCCAGTACACCATACGCCTTCTTAACCACATACTCCACCTGCAAGGCCTATTTAAGGGTCTTATGGACCTGGACCCCAAGATCGTTCTGCTCTTCAAAACTGCTAAGACTCCTACCATTGATATTATACTCCTTCATCCCATTGGTCCTGCCAAAATGGATCACTACACATTTATCGGCATTGAAGTCCATCTGCCGCTTCTCTGCCCACTCTTGCATTTTATCTATGTCTCACTGCAACTTCTGACATCCCTCCAGACTATCCACAACACCACCAACCTTTGTATAGTTGGCGAACTTACTAACCCATCTCTCCACTTTCTCATCCAGGTCATTTATGAAAATGACAAACAGCAAGGGTCCTAGAACAGATTCCTGGAGCACTCCACTGGTGACCGACCTCCATGTAGAAAAAGACCCATCCACAGCCACTCTTGTTTTCAGGAGGCAAGACAGTTCCGAATCCACAAGGCCAAAGGACCTTGGATCCTATGCCCCCTCACCTTCTCAAGAAGTCTTGCATGGGACACCTGATCAAACGCCTTGCTGAAATCCATGTAAACCACATCCACTGCTCTTCCTTTGTCAATGTGTTCAGTCACATTTTCGAAGAACTCAACTAGGCTTGCAAGCTGCACGACCTGCCCTTAACAAAATTGTGTTGACTATTTCTGATCATATTGAACTTCTCTAAATGCTCATAAATCCTATCTCTCAGAATCCTTTCCATCAACTTACCGACCATTGAGGTCAATACACCGGTCAGTAATTCCCCAGGCTATTCCTGTTCCCTTTCTTGAAAATAGGCACCATATCCGCAATCCTCCAATCTTCCAGAACCTCTCCTGTCTCCATCGATATCGCAAAGATCATCACCAGGGGCTCTGCAATCACTTCCCTCACCTCCCACAGTAACCTGGGGTACATCCCATCTGGTCTACCTTGATGGAATTTAACCATTCCAACACATCCTCTTTCTTAATGTCATATACTCAATCTTTTCAGACTGCTGCAAACCTGCAGTACAATCTCCCAGACCACTTTCCACTGTGAATACTGAGGCAAAGTACTTATTAAGCACCTCTGCCATTTCTTCTGGATCCGCATTTGGAGTATTGTGTACAGTTCTGGTCCCCACATTATAAGAAAGATGTGGAGGCATTGGAGAGAGTGCAGAGGAGGTTTGCCAGGATGTTGCCTGGTATGGAGGGCAGGTCTTATGAGGAGAGGCTGAGGGATTTGAGGTTGTTTTCGTTAGAAAGAAGACGGCTAAGAGGAGACCTTATTGAAACATATAAGATGATTAGATGTTTAGATGGGGGGACAATGATAGCCTTTTTCCTCGGATGGAGAAAGCTAGCACGAGGGGACACAGCTTTAAATTAAGGGGTGGTAGTTATAGGACGGATGTCAGAGGTAGGTTCTTTACCAAGAGGGTGGTAAGGATATGGAATGCCCTGCCTGCTGCAGTTGTACATGCGCCAAGTTTGGGGGCGTTTAAGAGGTCCGTGGATAGGTTTATGGATGAAAATGGAATGGTTTAGGTTAGAGGGTCATTGCTTTTTCTTAATTGGTCGGCGCAACATCCAGGGCCGAAGGGCCTGTTCTGCACTGTAATGTTCTATGTTCTAATTCACCCCCCTTCACCTTTTAAAGGTCCTATCCCTTCTATTCTCATCCTTTTGCTCTTCACATATTTGTAGAACGCCTTGCGATTCTCCTTAATCCTACCCGCCAAGGCCTTCTCATGACTTTTTCTGGCTCTTCTAATTTCCTTTTTAAGCTCCCTTCTACAAGTCTTATACGCCTCTAGATCCTTAACATTCCCTAGCTCTCTGAACCTTTTGTACACCTTTTTTTTCTTCCTAACTAGGTTCATCACAACCTTTGTGCACCACAGTTCCCGCAACCTACCTAAACGTCCTTGTCTCATTGGAACATTGTCATGCAGAGCTCCAGACAAACATTCCTTGAAAATCCACCATCTTCCTTCAGTACTTTTCCCCAAGAACACCTCCTTCCAGTTTACTCTTCCAATTTTCTGCTTGATGTCTTCATACTTCTCCCTAAACACCGTCTTATCCTGCCTGATCCTATCTCTTTCCAATGCTATCTTGAAGGAGATAGAGTTATGATCACCATTCCCGAGGTGCTCTCCTACCGAGATATCCGACACCTGTCCTGGTTCATTAGCCAGCACCAGGTCAAGCACAGTCTCTCCTCTCGTAGGCTTATCCATGTGCTGTGTCAGGAAACCCTCCTCAACACACCTAACAAACTCCTCCCCATCAGAATCCCTTACCCTAGGGACATTCCATTCAATGGTTGGGAAATTAAAGTCTCCCATCACGACAACTCTGTTATTTCTAAATCTCCCTGGGATTTGCTTCCCTATCTGCACCTCAACATCTCTGTCACTATTGGGCTGCCTATAAAAACATCCAGCAAAGTTATGGACCCCTTGCTGTTCCTAACTTCCACCCACAGAGACTCTGTGGACAGTCCCTCCACAGCACCAACCTTCTCTACCGCTGTGATCAACAGTGCCACTCCCCCACCTCTTTGTCTCCCTGCCTGTCCTTCCTGAAGCATCTGAATTCCGGCATCTGAAGTACCCAGAATGAATGTGTGGTCTTTACAAGTAAGAGAATTATTGTTTTATTTAAAAGGTGACCTTTCTTCCTATTGTGTGAGTGTACAAGCCAAGGTGATCCAAACTGACCTTCTCATTAAAGTAAAAAATTGGTCTTTGTAGATCATATATCAAACATTTTAATTCCTATGTAATTTACTACTGTCAGCAAACTGATTCTTATCATCTCTGATAACATATGTCTTCATTTTTCCAAAATAATGAAAACTTCAATCATCTATCTCACTGTGGTCAGTGAATAAATCAGCTCATCATTTTATCTTGCGGTTTGCAACTTGCCTGACAGCTAGTTGCCTTGTGTCCTCACTAGCCACTGTGCTATCAATCATGTGAGGGCTACAAGCAGGAGGGAGTGTGGTATTGGATGGCATCAAAGGTACAGGAAGCTTGAAAGGTTTCTTGGAGCAGATGAACATCTGATGTGCAGAAAAGAAAAAATATTTGTCACTTTGAAAAATCAACTGCCATAAGTATATATTCAAAATTTTACTTTATTCAGAAAGGAATTCTGAGTCAATTATCTTCTGGAAATTGAAAAACTTGAACTATTTTACGTTAAACCAAAAAGAATAATTAAGAATAATAATATTTCCCACTGCCTCGGAAAAGCAGGAAACATAATCCAGAATCCAATGCACCCCAGA
Source organism: Sphyrna mokarran (assembly GCA_024679065.1). Classification (NCBI taxonomy): domain Eukaryota; kingdom Metazoa; phylum Chordata; class Chondrichthyes; order Carcharhiniformes; family Carcharhinidae; genus Sphyrna; species Sphyrna mokarran. The sequence continues at coordinate 35,514,097 of JAGIQG010000001.1, forward strand.
TATTTTCTCTTCCACCTTCTCTGGTCGGGCAAAAGATATAAAATTCTGAGGTCATGTACCAGCCAACTCAAGAACAGCTTCTTGCCTGCTGCCATCAGACACCTGAGCAATGACTGTAACACGGCATTCCACACTCACTCCTTTCTTCCTCCATGTATAATGACATAAGAACTAGGAGCAGGAGTAGGCCATCTGGCCCCTCCAGCTTGCTCCACCATTCAATAAAAGATGAAGGTGATCTTTTCGTGGACTCAACTCCACTTACCCAGCCACTCGCCATAATCCTTAATTCCATTACTGCTCAAAAATTGACCTATCTTTGTCTTAAAAACATTCAATGAGACAGCCTCAATTTCTTCACCGGGCAGATAAATTCCACAGATTCACAATCTTTGTGTATGGTGTGCTTTGTCTGTATAGTGGCAAGAAATAATACCTTACACTGTCTATGACAATAATAAATTAAATTTAAAATGTATAAATAGATTACACTGGGAGTCAAATATGCAAAAAAATTAAAGTTTATTTTATTACTGCCACAAGGAGGCTTGTATTAATGCTGCAATAAAGTCCCTGTAAAAACCCCCTTGTTGTCACACTCCGGTGCCTGTTCGGGTACAAAGAGGGAGAATTTAGCATGGCCAATGAACCTAACCGGTCTGTCCTTTGGACTGTGGGAGAAAATGTGAGCACCTGGAGGAAACCCACACAAACATGGGACAAATGTGCGGACTTCATGCAGATAGTAACCCGAGCCAAGAATCGAACCCAGTTCCTAGTGCTGTGAAGTGCAATGCTAACCACTGTGTCACCACACAACCCTGAATTCAGCATTATTAATAATCCAACCAAATTGCTTGCTCCCAATAGTAGACATATTTCAAAAGGTTTTGTTTTAATTTATCGAGATCACTGTGCACCAATGTAACTAGCAAATAGTTCTGTATCAATTTTTTTTTAAGTCAAGTTCAGTGATTTTAAAATTAGCTACTCAGATGGTGACTTGGCACTAAAAATAGTGACACCTGAGATAAACTCATTTTCAGCAGTTTTGATAAATCAACTCCAGGTTATCACTCTGAAATGTATTGAGAAATATTTCAAATGCATTTTTTAAAGAAGTCCAATTCAATATTGCCTAATTTCTCTTCTTCATGCCAAATTTTACAGTTAGCAGTTTGGATATGTCCAAGCAGAAATGTGAAAGTAAAACACTGCTTAGAATAATTGCAACATTGAGGGGAGTTGCTCCTGGATTTCTGATTGTGCAACAAGCAGACACCCTTAGTGAAATTATGATAAAGATAATTTAAATATAGAATTAAGATGCAAAACAGAGATAAATTCTTGAATTTAACTTCCTTTCAAATGTGTTTGAATATTAACTTGCAGATTATGCAATGTTGTTTATTCAGTGTGGAAGAATAATATATTTGTAAACATTTACTTTTGCGCTAAATCTTATATGTGATTAACTCAGTTGTGGCTTTGCTATCAGAATATCTCAATTTGTTTCTTATCTGTCTCAGCCCATTATGTTTTCAGAACTAAAAAAGTTCCAGCAGGAAAAGTTAAGCACTTAGAAGTTGCGTAAGGAATAGTCATCTACTCGGACTCAGCAGAAATTTATATTGCTGTTGCCCCCAATCAATCTTGAAGATGAAGCCTCGAAGGCAGGTCAACTAAAATGAAACTACAATATGTCTGCACATTAGCTTGCAGATACCAAGTCTGAGACTGATCACTCAAATAGATTATAAGGCTATTTAGAGGGACTTGCATTGTAATGTAAAAGAGTAAAGTTTATTTACGAGTCACTAGTAAGGCTCACATTACACTGCAATGAAGTTACTGTGTAATTCCCCTAGTTGCCACATTTTAGTGCCTGTTCAGGTCAACCAGCATGTCTTTCAGACTGAGGGAGGAAACTGGAACATCTGGAGGAAACCCACACAGACATGGGGAGAATGTGCAGATTCCACACAGACAATGACCCAAGCCAGGGATGAAACCAGATCCCTGACACTGTGAGGCAGCAGTGCTGGCTATTGTGCCATCATCTGTGAACTTCAAGCGAAACATGCACAAGCGCAGGAGATAGACAGACTCCAAGATATGAAACTTGGATGTATTACACTCCAGAAAAAGGGTATCTGTGAGCTGCATTTCTCCCCTAGTGTTTTGATTGTGATTCTTCTTCATTTCAGCTCACCAGCCGCAACAAAGTCATTGTCATCTAATCCTAGGAATGATTGTAAAAAAGTTCTGTTTATTTAACTGTTTATTTCTTTGCATTATATAAAAAAAACTCATGAATATTTTTTATCTTTTAAAATATTTCTCATTGCCTTTGAAATTATAACCTGGTTCCTTATGTGAATAATAATAATTGACTTGTCAGATTTTCTATCTGTCATAAAGATTGATGTGTGTCTCAGAAACCAGTTCCAAGTTAAATTGGAAATTCAAATTTTCAAATAAAAGTGAGTATTAATACAGGATGGTTTGCTGTGAAACGCCACTATCTCAATGCATATACCTGATGCAAAGGATATATTGGAATATATCTTGCTCAATCTAGAATTTAATATGTGATGCATTATGTGATTTATTCAGGGCGCTCTATATTATCAAATCAATCCAAATAAGGGCAAATATAGATGGGCAATAAATGTGGGTCTTGCCAGTGAAGTTAATACCATGTGAAAGGATTCAAAGAAAAGCAAAGATAATATTCTGAGAGCAGGCTGTGTCAAATGAGGAAAGCCATTTAACTCCTAGCAGAGATTTAGATGTGTTGTAACTAAGATGACTTTATCAGGATGATACCATAAGACTGTGCTGCGAGTCAGAAGAGGATTAGGGCTCCAATGGAGCAAATCTACTTCTACAACACTAATGACGAGCACTGTCCCTTCATGGCCAAACAGCCTTGTTATCAAATTAATCATTGCAAATTCCTTTTCTCGATTTTAGAATTGTAATAGCTCAACATTAGCTGGTTCAAGTTTAGATAAACTGTCATATTTCCTGCACCTTTGACATTTCTATGCATTAGACAATACCTAAGTAAAGTTTATTTATTAGTCCCAACTTCGCTTACATTTACACTGAAATGAAATGAAGTTACTATGAAAACTATTGTTGCCACACTCTGGTGTCTGTTTGGGTACATTGAAGGAGAACTTAATATGGCTAACGTACCTAACCTGCACATTTTTGGACTGTGGGAGCACTTGGAAGAAACCCACATAAACATAAAGAGAATGTGCAAACTCCACACAGACAGTGACCCAAGCTGGGAATCGAATCCAGGTCCCTGGCACTGTGAAGCAGCAATGCTAACCACTGTGCCATCTTGAATATTTCTGTCGACAGCTGGATGAAGGCAAAGATCCCTGCTGCATGCAGAATGTTCTGTGCCACTCCTCATTTTTGGTAACCCTGCCATCTGACAATACTTAATACTCAATTCAACTGATTTGTCTCTTCTACAAAGTGCAAGGCCATGCCATTTGCAGACAAAAGCATTAGAGTCATAGAGTCATAAAGATTTACACATGGTAACAGGCCATTTGGCCCAACCTGTCCTAAATTTTAGGATTTAGGATTTTAAATCCTAAAAAAATCTTTTTTAGGATTTAAAAAGATTAAAAAGGATCTTTTTAAATCCTAAGCTAATTCCAATTGCCTGCATTTGGCCCATATCCCTCTATACCCATCTTATGCGCTCATTAGTGCACTCTCCTAGTGCACTTCGGTACAATTAACCATCCAGCTGCATTATTCATATACAAATCTTCCTGCTTGGCCATAGCATCTTCAATAATGGCTTCTCCTCCTAATTCCATACTATTAGTTCTGACACTTTTGGATACCTATTCTTGGCCCTCTAGCTTGTTCCTATCTCTACACGTGAACACCAGTTGCAGACATAACATCAGGGATGAAGGAAGTGACACCCACCTTTCTCAACACCTCGATAGCATGTCGGGTTATAGGTGGTTCTTTGATTCAGATCAGTAGGGGTGGGGGGAGGGCACTGCCACTCTACCTGTAATCAGTTGGGGAGGAAAGGGGAGGAGGCCATGATAGGTCTAGGTTGCAAATGGGTGGGGGGATAAGGGGGTCAGTAATGTTCTGAGTGTGGGGCAATGTCTGTGAGGGCCAGGGGAAAGTATTATCCGGTCCGAGAGCAATATGGCAAGGGAGCCGCATTCTTTCTTTTCGGCACATGTGCAGTTGGGAGTGCCTATTGAAGCAGCAAACTTTTGGATGCATTAAGCCCCGCCCACAGACTTCTACGGCACAGTTCGGATTTACTGATATGCAAATGGGGGCATCTGAGAACAGGTTCAAAAGTCGGATCTGAAACACTCCCAGTTTCGAGTTCACCCAGCACTTACAATTAAAATGGTCAAATAAGGCCTATGATTGCTAGTTCTGGACACTCCCATCATTCTGAATCTATGCTCTCTAATGCTGTTAGAATTTTATGAATTTCTATGAGATTCCTCTCACTCTCTTAAACATCAATGAAAACAATTCTAACTGACTTAGCCTCTGCTCAAATGGCAGACATGCTATCCTAGGAATCAGCCTGGAAAATCTTTGCTGTACTCCCACAATAGCAAGGATACCCTTCCTCAGATAAGGACACCAAAACTGCACACAATGCTCTCTTGGCCTCCTCAATGTACAATTGCAGTAAAACAACCCCATTCTGATACTCAAAGAAAGACCAATATACTATTTGCCTTCTTTATTGCCTGCTCTATCTGCTCGCTTACTTTCAGTGACTGAATCTATAGGAGTATTTTTCCAATTGGGGCTAGTACTTTCATTCATTCAAAACTGAAGCAAACATTGCTTAAGCTTTCTAGCCTAGCAATGGTCAATTCTCCTTTACTACAATTACTCAAGTAAAAACACATCTAAATTATAATGCAGCACTAACAATTGAAACCGAAAGAACATTTTTTTTGTCAAACCCTACCAATAAAAGAATTGCAGGAACATGTGACTGTTTTTTTTTGGTTCCCCACTTGGGACTGCAGTTAACATGAAATTCACACTCTGCTGAGAGGCCTTACTTAATTGCATAAGCTGTGCATGTTGTTGATGTATTTCGCTTTTATTACATGTTCTTTGGTCAGCCTCGTTGTCCAACAAGGGACATACACTCGATGGGTCATGAGAGGGCTGCTCTTGGATTTTTCGAGAGTAGCCTAGTGCTTCACATTGTTAGTGTACACTTAAACTGGACCAGTTGATGGGCAACACGACGCTCAGTGACTATCACTGTTGCTGTGCAGATACAGGGATTTGGGCCAGTATTGCAGGAGTTTGTGTATTCTCCCCATGCTTGCCTGCTTTTTCTCTGGGTGCTCTGGTTTCCTTCCACACCTCAAAGATGTGCTCTTAGGCTGATTGGCGAAACAAATTGTCCTGAATTGTTTCCCCAGTTTGGTTCCATAAACATAGACAAGGGTCATGGGTGGAAGTGGGAACATTAAAATGGTGGTGTGTGCTCATTGGGTCGAAGGGCCTGTTTCCCATGCTGAGTTGCTCTTTGTTTTACCTACCTAAGAGCCTGACTGACTGCTGTTTTGGGATTTCTTTCTGTTTCCACTAAAATTGCCAGGATAGTTTTTCATTTCCCTAGTCCACAATCGAGCCAGCAAGGACAAGCGTGCTGCATTATGGCTGAAAATTGCCGGAAATAAGAATGGTGTCAAGTACTTTTCCCAATTGAAAAAGTGTCCCTATGCATTCAAAATTGAAGATAAAACTGCTGGAATTTCAGATTTCGACAAATTCTCACACAGCAGACTACTTTGTAAAGTTTAAAGCACATAGGATTGCAGGCAATGTCTTGAGATGGATAGAAAGCTAGTTAGCAAATAGGAAGCAAAGAGTTGGTATAAATGGTGGATTCAAATCCAGCCCACCATTTTTAAAAGGTTCATGACTTGTCTTGACTTGGCAAGGACACAAGCCATGATTTCCTTCCGTTCAATGAGCCATGTGGACATTTTCATAATGTTTAAAAATTCATTAATGGGATGTGGATCTTGCTGGCAAGGCCAGTAATTGCTATCCTTTCCTAATTGTCCTTGAGCTGAATGGCTTGCTTGGCCATTTTAGAGTGTATTTAAGAGTCAACTGCATTGCTCTGAGTCTGGAGTTACATATGGGCCAGACCAGGTAAAAATGGCAGATTTGCTTCCTTACAGGATATTAGTAAACCAGATAGGCTTTTTCGACAATCAGTAATGGTTACATGGTCATCATTAGAGTTTGAATTCCAGATTTTTACTGAATTCAAATTTCACCATCTGCTCTAGTGAGATTTGAATCCAGGTCCCCTGAGCGTTACTCTGGCTTTCCGGATTGCTAGTCATTGACAATACAGTTTCATCATTGTCTCCTCATTTACTGGCTATTTATTTCCAAATCTTTTACAAATGGAATTCAGATTTCCAAACTGCCATGAACTCAAATTGCTTCCCATTTACTCAATCATTTGACCCTCTCTCTGTATTACAAGTCAGACTACAGAATCATTCTCATGCTCAACATTGGCCCTGTGTGTACAAAAGATGGCGTCAGTGATATGAAAAATAAGCAATCATATAAACTTACTTTGTTAGATGTTTAACTTAATGATAACCTGAGCAAGGTACAGTGGTTAGCACTGCTCCTCACAGCTCCAGCAACCCGGGTTCAGTTCCGGGCTTGGGCCACTGTCTGTATGGAGTTTGCAGATTCTCCCTGTGTCTGTGTGGGTTTCCTCCGAGTGCTCACAGTCCAAAAAATGTGTGGATTAGATAGATTGGCCATGCTAAATTGACCCTTAGAACCAGGGGTACTAGCTAGAGTAAATACATGGGGTCCTGGGGATAGGGCTTGGGTGGTTGATGCAGACTTGATGGGCCGAATGGCTTCCTTCTGCACTGTAGGGATCCTATGACTCTTCTGTGACTCTATGATATGGTGAAGACACACATTTACTTTTGGAATCAATCATTTATGGTTGTCCCCAAAGGAGGTCTGAAATTTTCCAAAAGGTTTTGACATTAATTTAAAAAAAATGGTGGATTGGATCAAGACACTTCAGCTCAAAAGCAAAGATTGAAATCCAAATCAGGCCTATGTCACAAAAGTCTCTCTTTGCATTCCGTAAGGTAGATGAGTTTGGAAAATCTCCAGCTGGTTATTAATGACTGCACATCTGCAGTGTAACATTAACCTTTATGACTAATTGCAGAAAGTTATAAATCTGAGTCAGGCAAAGCATCAGGATGATGGGTGTGGAAAATGAAAACATCACATTGGTCTGAGAGCTGATTAAAGATGAGAACATTGCCAACATTGCTTTTGCTCATCCAAGCCCCATGCTTTCTAATTACCTCTCTAAACCTCTTTCCCTCTCCACGTCTCTCACCTCCTTTCACACCCACCCATTTGTCCAAGCATTTAGTCAACCCCCCTAACATTCTCTCCAGGCTGTGACGGCCTTTAAGGAAAAAAAAACTATGTTAAAATGTGGTACAAATGTGAATTATTGTTGTAGCAGAGGCTTCGTAAAGGGGTCTTGATTTTCCGTCTAACTTGATCGAAAAGCAATAATAGTGGCCATGCACTATGCCCACAGGCTGTGTTGCACAGTGTGCCTTTAAATTAAAGTGATGTGTGCAGACATCATTCTGGAAGAATTTTATGTCATATAAATGTCTTGAATTACATAAAAGTGTGTGTAAAACAAAAAAGAACTGTCTATACCTCATAGAAACTGAAGGGCCTTGTACCATATCTACTGGAGTTCAGTGTTCTGTTACATTTTTTCTTTGTAGCAATTCAGTTGTTGTTCCCTAAGGATGCTGTCTCAATAAGCATCTACTGTCTTTTGTTCCCTCTATCATGTTTTGTCAGGAAAGACAAATGAGATGCATCATTCTTCGCCTCACACCATGGAACATATCTAATTGTTTTTGGTTTAACTATTATTTCTCAATGCACGTTTACCAGTAGTACACTCACCTGTGTACCATTTTGACAGAACAGGTAGATTTTAAAGCAGGTAATGCTGGAGAATACAAATAACACAGTACCATCAGTATCTGAGGTTCCACCCTTAATTGCTCTGTCATTTTTTTTTAATTGGGGAATTTTATTGCAGTGTTGAGCATTTCATCACAAACTGTGATGACTTGATTTGGTTTATTATTGTTGCGTATTCGCATATGGTGAAAAGTATTGTTTCTTGCACGTTATACAAACAGATCATACTGTTCATAGAAAAGGAAATGAGAGAGTGCAAAATGTAGTGTTACAGTCATAGCTAGGGTGTAGAGAAAGATCAACTTAATGTAGAGTTGGTCTGCTCAAAAGTTAGATGGCAGCAGGGAAGAAGCTGTTCTTTGTACGTGACCTCAGAATTTTGTACCTTTCTCCTGAAGTAAGAAGGTAGAAGAGACAATGCCTGGGGCCCTTATTTATGCTGGCTGCTTTGCCTAAGTAGCGGGAAGTGTAGACAGAGTCAATGGATGAGAGGCTAATTTGTGTGATGGATTGGGCTACATTCACAATCTTTTGTAATTGTAGGTGAGAAATTTGTTGGAAGAATTTGCAAAGCATCAGATGAAGAGTAAAACCTGGACAGTGACGGATGTTTAGTGTTGCTGTCAAAGCCACTTCTAATATAAAAACAGAGACTGCTGGATAAACTAAACAAGTTTGGCAGTCACCTGACCGGCTGAATATTTGTAGCACTTTCTGCTTTAATTTCAGACTTCCAGCAATGTAATATTTTGTTTTCTCATTCCTAAAATAGATTTGGTGAGTTGGGGCTTCACCAATGCTGCCATAAATACATCAGGACAAAATCATAGTGGGTACAGTGCCATGAAAGTAGCAGTATAATTTAAGAGGTCCTCACCTGAAATCAAGGAGTGCAAATCCACACCATTTTCCCCCACTTCCTTTTATCATCTACAACACTTCAAACCCTTATGGGGGCACAGGGTAAAGCATAATCTTCAAAATCAAAGTGAAAGTTTATTTATTAGTCACAAGTATTCTTACATTAACACTGCAATAAAGTTATTGTGAAAATCCCCCATGAATCCCCAACTGTGAAAATCTTAGTTCGCAGCTGAGAAACCAGCCAATTTTTCATAATCTCCATAACCAGTGGACTCCATCAGAGGAAGAATCCACCTCACAAGGCTTCATCAAAGTGAAGGCTGCATCTCAAAATGGCTTGGGATTCCCAGGAACAAAAAATGGCTAAAGAGGCACTTGTTTCCCGCTGGCCACTTGTTTTATGGCCATTGTTAAAATTGGTTAACATCTCAATCAAGGCCAGGACAGAAATATTTGATCCTTAAAGTTCTAAGAGATTTCTTAGCTGAGATTCTGCAGCCTAATTTAACTAAATGTGAAGCTGCACTGTGCATGATTTGCACAGGAGCATTGCAAATGGCCTTGGATGTCAGCTGTATCAATTTAAAATGCCAGACAGTTGGTTGCTTACAAAATCTCTGAATTGCAAATAAATTGTTGGATGGCTACATCGATTGCTTTGTCCCTCTGGATGACATCTTAATTTTCAAGTCTCAGGATGTTTCCAGGGAGTGACAGAGAAAAGGTCATCTGTCAACACAAGCCTTGTGGTTCAAGTTGCTATGATAAACGTTAGTGTGTGCTGGGAATACTGGTTTACAGTATCACTATGATCAGATCTTAAGCAGCGCAACAGAAACTTCAGGGTAGATTCTTGTCTTTGTGACTTGCCCTTTACAAAAAGCGCCTGATCGTCATTCCGTTGAAATCAATTAAATGAACATCAGGCAGGTCATATAAAAGGTGACAATCATGAGGCTAAGTGAAACCCGAGGCTGTAAAGGCAAAAGACTTACTCCTTTGCGTGTCATTTTCCACAGGATAAATGTGAATTCTTCCAGAACTTTAACACAGCTTGTTCTAATAGAAACTATGAATTGTTATAGTGTCCTTATTTATGCATGTCCACCCACCCTGCCTTGGACTTCATTTGTCTGATCTATGCTGTTCTATAAGAATAATTAATATATTTATCTTAATTCTCCATAAGCAATATTTCATACAGGAGTATCAGTTACAAAAGAAATACCTGCTTTTGTTCACATTTTTCTCTGTTCTTTGGAAGGAACTGATTCACATGATGAATTTACACATTTAACACTGTTGGCAGCCCCATACAATGTCACTCAAGTGTCTTTGTGTCTGAGTTGAGATACGAAAATCACTTCTGCAGGCTGGACTTTTTAATTTTCTACTTCAACACTTTACAAGTCATTTTATTTATTTTTTTGCTCATGTGTCTGTTTTTTTTTACATTTATCTTTCCTTTGCAAGTTTTAAAAATCTGTTCATCAGTAATATTTTAAAGTTTTTAAGAAGGGGCCACATCTAAAATATAAAATTCTCAGACTGAACTTTTGTTCTTGGAGTCCAAGCCCCAAAATAGAATGCATTTTTGTTCCTGAGTCTGGGATAAGGTCAATGAATGACCAGGCTAAGCGGTCATCCAATTAAGATTGGAAATTGTGTTTCCAAGACTGGGCAACAGATAGGCGGCATCCGATATGGGTGCTGGTGATGTCGGTAGGAGAGAGAGTTCTTAATAATGAAGGCAAACTCTGTATAAATTTTAAACATTTGTGAATGAAAAATACCACAGCCATCCACCATCACTGTGGAGGGCAACACCACCATTGGAAAGCCAACTATAACATTTGTGGCCTGAAGTCTATGGGGGTAGGGGAGGGAGGTTCTCCCAGCACGTCAAAGTGCCCCGCTCTCGATCTGCCACTGCAGGGTCATCTCCAGCTGTTGGCTGAGTTTCAGCCTCAGTGAGGAGCCTGCATCCAGGCAGCCTGTACAGAGTGGCTTTAGACCCTTTTAAGTGGCCTGATACACTAACAGCTACTCGTGGGCTGTTAGTTGTCAACTTCCCCTAACCTGCCTGAAACAAAATGGGAAATTGCAAGCTGGATACAGCATCAAGTGCTCTTAAAAATGAGGCGCCTCGTAAAAGTACAACACAGGAATAAATGCATGCTAAACAGTATGCGCAGAATGCAATAGAGATAAATTAACCGACAGGTAATGGACAGTAGACAATAGTCTACTATCCTGCCATAACCAGTCATGAATGGAAACAAACAGTTAAGCAATTAATAGAGGAAGGAGGCCCCATGAACACTTAATCCTCAGTGGTGGAAGAGCCTAGTACATCAGCGCAATATGGCAATGCTAAAACAATTGCAAATGTTATGATGGCCACAAAGGGCACAGGGGATCATTAATAAATCTCCCATGGGCTTCATGGAGTACAAACTCCCTTTGGAATGAGTGGAGGTTCAGCCCATGGGATGTGAGCAGTGGGGGGGTTGTGGGCAGGGTAAAACCTGTTGCTTCAACCAGGACTGGTATTCTGTCGGTCCTCAGGTATTGACTCACACACTGTAAACTGTGGGTGTGGTTCTTTTTGTGTTCTCATTAAAGGGATTTTGGTGATGGGAGTTGGCCTTGGTGATACTGTTACATTGGCAACAAGGAGTAAAACCAATTTTTCTCTCAGGACAACCACTATCATCAAAAACAAGCAACTATTTATTGGTAAGAAAAAGCAATTATGCCTACTTTAGGAAACCTGAACCCTATGATACTAGTGGGGAAAACTGGGCCTAATATACAGTATGCATGTGTTGCTCCCTCAGTGCTGACAACATTGAAGCAGACAAAAAATAAAAAGTAATTTTATTGATGGCAAGCAGGGTCTGACATTTAGCATGCCCTACCCAGATGCTCCAGACTCCAACATTTAATGAGCCAGTAGATACCAGTAGACTTGCTGAAAAACTGCAATGACCCAAAGCCCTCTGATATTCTCCAGAGATACTGCTTTAACATGGCAGAGCTAAAGCATGGGGAAACTGCCACTAAATACTTGGCCAGGTTATAAAAATTAGCAGAACATTGTTGATTTGGATCACCTCTAAATGAAATACTACAAGACAGAATGGTATGCAGTAAAAATAACCTGACTACCCAGAACAAGCTTCTGGCAAAACCCAACTGGATTTTAAAAAAGCCATTGAAATAAATCTTTTGTTGGAAAATGAAGGAAAAGGGACTCAGGAGCTGTAGGGAGCATCAGGCAACAATGCCTTCCTTTTCGGGGGAGGGGCCTTGTGTAATCAGTTCTCAAGATTACTTGGAGAGTGCTTGTGTAAACAAGATGTTAAAGAGTATCTTACAAAATCACATCTCTAATAACACTATTAGGCAGTCAAGGAAAGGCAATGATGGCTCTAAGAGCATTAGGGAACATATTCCAGAGAGATGTGGATGACTGCCAAAGAACACAGCCAAAGCAAAATTTTATTGTTTGACCAAGGACAGTATTTGACCATACTATGCAGGTATACCCACTTGCAGAAACAGGGACAATACAACTTAATTACATCATCATGATAAAGTTGTCTCTGTAATGGTGGGACTGCTGATGAATGGTCATCCCTTGAAACTTGAGGTGGACATGGAGCTTTGGTCTCCATTACTGAGAACAGACACACAAGCACCTCCAAGCTTGAATTTGAAATATCGTAACAAGTGCTGGAAAATGGGATCAGCACAGCTTTACTGATAGTCATTGTCAATGCAGATCTGATGGGCTGAAGGGCCTTTTCTCTACTGTGTAACTCTGGAGCATGTCATCGGCCTGGGGTTCTATGGAATCCTGGGCTACAGCATCCCTCTGAGTGCCAGGTCACTGTGATGTCCTTGCATCCACCTCACCAGTGAGTGACACAGAAGACTGTCCAGCAGCTATTTCCACCGAGGTGTGACTATCTGGACTGGTGGAGGGTGGGAGTAATGGTTGGGATTCCTCATCAATAATGGTCTCTGAGACGGCTCCCTCAAAGCTGCTTGGGTATTTGTTCTGATGTAGAGATGCCGGCATTGGACTGGGGTGAACACAGTAAGAAGTCTGACAACACTAGGCTCGAAAGCTTGTGTGAGTTTATTATCAAGTAAATCGGTTAGACTTAAACCTTGTGTTGTCAGACTTCTTATTGGGTATTTGTTCTCCAGAGGGCATAATGATGGTCTGGTCTGGCTTGCTGATTGACTTGCAGTAGAAGGGTGATGGCATTAGTGTGAGACAAGGGAACACTGATAGGAGAAAGATCCTTCATCTGAGACTTGCTGATACATTGAAAGTTCCAACTTATGTTTTTGGCTCTTATCTTGCCTTCTGCACAGGTGCAGTCTTGTTCCAATCCAGCAAGATCAAGGACTCATTCCTCAAATGGGGTTAGGGTCTTGAGCTCCGGCATCATTCTGGTTGCTGTGACCACTTGTTCCAATTGTGACCAGAGAACAGACTATTTTAGGCCTGGCATTATTCAGTGAGAAAGGACTAATTAAAAATATTTTTAAGAGCAACACAGCACGGGAAACAGGCCCTTCGGCCCAACGAGCCCGCGCTGCCATCATAACTATATAGTAGCAAATCCATTATCCTATTATATTATTCCTATATAATAATATATATATTATTCCTAATATGGAAGACTCTCACTATAGGGACAATTTGTTTCCCAGTCAGTCTAAGAGCGAATTTTTGGGTTGTGGGAGGAAACCGGAGTGCCCGGAGAAAACCCACGCAACCACGGGGAGAACGCGCAAACTCCCGCAGACACCAGCCCAATTCCAAGTGTCTGCACAACCACATCGATAGTCTCTGAGCTGTCATGGTGCCCTTCAGATGGTCCACATAAAGCACTCATTTACGAGTGTTGTAAATATTGTTGTAAAAGAAACTTTTGGGATGAGATATGATAGAGTTTTACAATTATGTTTGAAAGTGAGGTAATTCAATCTGAAGTCAAATTTGAACAAAGGAAATTCTGAAAGTAGGAAGAAAAATTGGCTAGAATGGATTAGGAAAAATTACATTAAAAAAATGATGGTGCACAGTCAATGGAGAGTTTTTAATGAATAATTATATAGTTCACAGCAACTGCACATTCTTTTAAAATACCAAGGCCCAAAAAGAAAATTCAATCAACTGTGACCAACAAAGAAAGTTAGAAATGTACAGAATTAAAAGAAAATGCTATAAAGTTTTAAAAAAAATAGTAGTAATCTGAGGATTGAGAGGATTTTGAAATAAAATAGAGGATGACCAAAAAACTGATAAGCAAAAGGAGAATTGACTATAAATATTAACTAGTGGAAAAGATAAAAACAGACTGTATAAGCTTTTATAGGTATGTAAAAAGAAAATGTTTGGTTAAGACAAACGTAAGCAGAATTGGGATAACTTATGATGGGAATTGAGAAATGGGAAAGAAGCTAAATGAATACTTGTGTCAGTCTTCACTGAGGTATTGGAGATCCTAGGGACTAGGGAGAATGAGGAATTGAGGGAAATCAATAGTAGTCAGAAGGTTATATTGGAGAACTTAATGGGACTGAAGATTGATAAATCCCTCGGACCTGATGTTAGATGTCTCAGATTGTTGAAAGAGGAGCAATGACAATAATGGATGTATTAGTGATTATCCTTCAAACTCTATAGATTCTGGAATGGTTCCTACAAATGTCATCCTAATATTTAAGAAGAGAGGGAGAGCAAAAACAGGGAACCACAAACCTGTTATCCTTAGATCAGCATTAAGGAAAATTATGGAATTTATTACAAAGGATCTGTATTAAATGCACACTTAGATAATACTGATCTGACTGGGCATACTCACATGGTTTATGAATGGGAATTCGTGTTTGGCAAATCTGTTGGAATGTTTTGAGGATGTTACAAAGATAATTGTTAAAGGGGAGTCAGTGGGCATAGTGGGAGTGATCTTACCAAAAAACTACCAAATGAATGTGCAAATGGGAGAAATATCAGTTTTATTGGACGATTTAAAAATCGAATCTTTCTGACTCTGGCAAAAAGATCTTGACAGTAGGGAGAGTAGGCAGGGCCTAAATTGCATGAAAGTTAGCTGATAGCAGAGGAGGGTACAATTGTGCATATGCAGATTTTTATGCTCTGAGAGCACAGAGGCCTGTTACTACCTTCTCCAGCCTCTGTGGCCCAGCACCGCCAACCTCCCATTACCACATATCCCACAGCCAATCACAACACCATCCTCCCCACCACCCCCGGGCCCAGTCGATTATTACTGTGGAGCATCAGGATTTCCCCCCAGCTACTGTCTGTACCTGGTGTGCACTGCCAAGGTGCTAGGTTGGCAATACCAGATTGGCACTAGCCAGGGGTATACCCCTGACCCAACCTTTTGGGAGAGCATCAATTGCCTCTGGTTCCACCAGCGAGTCCATTACGTCTGCTCCCTGTTGATGGGGAGAGCTGCATGTGATCCTGGCCAGAGACCTTCCCCGTGAAGCCACAGAGGCAAGCGAGCCTGGGCAATAACCCAGGCTCTCTAATTTGATAGAAATAAGAATTTAAATATATTTAAGTAATATAATCAGTCTCATATCTTTTTCCAGGCACAAAGTGGATAACCAGTGCTAGAAGTTCACGAGAGGTGAGAAAACAGGCGCAAACCTGATTTTTCAGCTCGCCCCACCATTGACTGATGGTTCACAATGGTATGATTACCCCCAGTATATTGGTTTTCAATAACGTCTCCCACAGGAAGTTGGTTAGCAAATCAGTATGGCTTAAGGATTTGTTAACAGGCAAAATAGTTAGATTAGGAAGAAATGGTTCATTCTTGCATTGATATCCAATAGGATACTTCAAGGATCAAGATTTGGGGCCCAGTTGTTCATGATATCCATCAATGATTTCAATGGGGGGACCAGATGTAATAATTTGAATTTTGCGGATGACACAAAGCCAGGAGGGAATGTGTGTTATTAAGAAGATGCAAAGTCACATCAAAGGGATTTGAACATACTTAATGAGTGGGCAAGAACATGGTAAATGGAACATCATGTGAAGTTAGCCACTTTGGTTGGAGGAAATGAATCTACAGTGTATTTCTTAAATGGTGAGAGACTAAAATGTATTGATGAACAAAAGGACAAGGATATCCTCGTTAATAAAATACTGAAAGCTAACATGCAGATGCAATAAGCAATTATAAAAACCATGTTGGTATTTATCACCACAGAATTTGAGTACAGGAGCAGCAAAGTCTTGCTTCAATTTTATAGAATCTTGGACAGATTGCATCTGGAGTACTGTACAGTTTTGGTACCCTTACCTTAGAAAATAAATTATTGCTGCAAAGGGAGTGCAATGAAGGTTCACTGGACTTGTTCCCAGAACGGCAAGAGAATAGGGAAACTGTATTCTCCAGAGCATCAAAGAATAAGGGATAATCTCATTGCAACTTACATAATATTTAAGAGGATGGGAGAGGTAAATGCAGACTTTGGGGGCGGGGGTGCAGGGTGGTGGATGTGTGATTCTCCTAACCTGCTGCACTGCTTTTGTAATGCAATGTGATGGGAGACTCAAGCGGAAGCTGAAGTTATCTGTGTATCAGATGTCCGATGTCGTCAGCTTCGCACCAAAAATCCGAGCTGCATAAATTATTTAATTATGCACGCCCGCGCCCCTGACTCTACTGGAGTGAGGGGGGCCTTTGAGGCCCTCCCAGATTGTTGGGGGTAAGGAAGATATTGTTTGACCCTTGGCCCTACCCAAGGGGCAAATTGCCAATGCCCAAGGGACATCATGGCACTGCCAAGGGGTGGAGCTTAATGCAGATGGAGCCTAATGGGGATGGGAGATCAGTGGGTGTGGGAAGTCCTGCTGCCACCCTGCAAGTGAGTTTGATGACAAAGAGAGGGAGGCCAGTGATCAGGGCTGGCCATTCGGTTGGGGGAAGGTCAGCTTGCAAGGGTAGGGTAGACTGGACTACCAATGGGGTGGGGATGGGTTCTGGGGATCAGGAGATTACGGCTACCAGGGGAGGGGTTGAGATTGGGATGGATTGGTCGAGGCTTACCTGGACATGTTCGGAGAGCCAAGGATCGGCCTGTGAAAGCTGGTGGGTTTGGCCAGTGATCAAATTGGCCAACGATTCAAAGGCCTGAAGTGCGGGGCTATTGCGTATGGGCTGAACTCAGTACTGACAGGTTGGCCCACTCAGCACTATGATGCAGGCCTCTCCAGCAGGGATAGGCCCTGCCTACTGAATTTTTGCGAGACTTACGCTAGCGTACTTTGAAGTGCGCAAAGTGGGGAGACTTAATTATAAAATCCTATTTAGATATCCACCGTGATTTACTTCAGTTTTTGTGCAAATGACATAGAATTATTAGGGAGAATTGCCCCAAGATGTTTCCCTTGGTTGGGGAGTCTAGAATCAAAGAGTGCAATTCCAAAATAAGAAGAAAGCTGCTTAATACTGAGGTGAGGAGAAATCCTTGGAATTCTCTACACAAATGGGCCATGGCAGATCAGTTATTGAATATTTTTAAATCAGAGATTGACAGATTTCTAAATACTAGTGACATAAAGAGATATAGAATCATAGAATTCCTATAGTGCAGAAGGAGGCCATTTGGCCTATTAAGTCTGCACCAAGTACAATACGACTCAGGCAGTCCAAGAATATGCAGGTTAGGTGAATTGGCTAAATTGTCCCTCAGTATACCAAACTGACGCCAGAGTGTGGACACAAGGGGATTTTCACAATAACTTCATAGCAGTGTTAATGTAAGCCTACTTGTGGCTAATAAGTAAACTTTACTTATTCCTATCTCCCATAATCCTATGTACTTACCCTGCTAGTCACCCTGAAACTAAGGGGCAATTTAGCGTGGCCTATCCACCTAATCTGCACATCTTTGGACTGTGGGAGGAAACCGGAGCACCCTGAGAAACCCACACAGATATGTGGAAAACATGCAAACACCACCCAGTCATCCGAGGCCAGAATTGAAGCCAGGTCCCTGGCACTGGGAGGCAGCAATGCTAACCACTGTCCCATCTTTTGGGGACTATCTAAGCATATATGAGGATAGTGTAGAAATGGTCATTGAAGTAGACTGATTTGCCTAATCCTAAATCTATGTTGCTAAGTTTCTGTCAACTATGAACTGTAAGTTACACCTCTGGCTGTTTGTTTTGATAGGAAATCCAAGGATGAGCTGGCTTTTATATGACCTGTGCACAGTCTTACATCTGGAAAAATCAAATAAGAAAGAAGGAAGAGTAAGTTGATCATTTCCCCAATCTCCACTTCTATCCAAAAGTTCTGTTCTTTTTGGGATATTCAAATGATAGTTTGGGGACAATTACCCCACCACATGTGATCATGCAGAGATCATGCTGGAGTTGCGCAGGGTTGGGGATTTGCGGGGGAGTAGTCTGATGCATTTAGCATCGGCAAGAGTCCCTTTTGCAATTCTCCCAGCCCCTGTGTTCTAACATAACATTCATTTCAATATACTGAGTCAGTTTCAAGCTGGAATCTCCCTGCTACCGGGATTCTCTGACTCTCAAGCACAGCGGATCTGAATCAGTCCTGGGCCTTCACAAATGGAGACCAGGCATCAATGCCATGGTGGAAGCGTTGGAGGCCATTGAAGCCTCTCAGTGTCAGGGACATGGCTGAGCAGTGTCCTGGAAATGACCCCTCGTAGTGCCAATCAGTAATGACCTACGATAGTGCCAACATGGGGCAGCACAGTGGCACAGTGGTTAACACTGCTGCTTCAGTGCACCAAGAACCTATGTTTGAAATCTGGCTTGAGTCAATATAGAACATAGAACATAGAACATTACAGCACAGAACAGGCCCTTCGGCCTTCGATGTTGTGCCGACCAAAATAAAAAGCAATGGCCCTCCAAACTAAACCATTCCCTTCTCTTCCATATACTTATCAATTAACCTCTTAAACGCCACCAAACTTGGCGCATCTACAACATCTGCAGGCAGGGCATTCCACTCCCTAATCACTCTTTGAGTAAAGAACCTACCTCTGATATCCGTCCTATAACTCATACCCCTTAATTTAAAGCTGTGTCCCCTCATGCTAGCTTTCTCCGTCCTAGGAAAAAGGCTATCACTGTCCACCCTATCTAAACCTCTAATCATCTTATATGCTTCAATAAGATCCCCTCTTAGCCGCCTCCTTTCTAACGAAAAAAACCTCAAATCCTTCAACCTCTCTTCATAGGACCTGCCCTCCATACCAGGCAACATCCTAGTAAACCTCCTCTGTACCCGCTCCAATGCCTCCACATCTTTCTTATAATGTGGCGACCAGAACTGCACACAATACTCCAAGTGCGGCCGCACTAGAGTTTTGTACAGTTCCAACATGATGCTGCGGCTCCTAAATTCAATCCCCCTACCAATAAAAGCTAAGACTCCATATGCCTTCTTAACCACTTTATCCACTTGACTGCCTACTTTCAGGGATCTATTGACACATACACCAAGATCCTTCTGTTCCTCAACAATATTAAGAGCCCTACCATTAGCCCTATACTCTACACATTTATTGTTCCTGCCAAAGTGCATTACCTCACACTTTTCCACATTAAACTCCATTTGCCACGTCTCGGCCCAGCTCTGCAACTTGTCCAAGTCACTCTGTAAACTATAACACCCCTCTTCACTATCTACCACTCCACCGACTTAGTGTCATCTGCAAATTTACTGATCCATCCCTCAATACCCTCATCCAGATCATTTATAAAAATTACAAACAGCAGGGGCCCCAAAACAGACCCCTGAGGCACACCACTCGTCACCGAACTCCACGATGAATATCTCCCAGCAACCACCACCCTCTGTCTTCTATCTGCCAGCCAATTCCTAATCCAATTAGCTAAATCACCCTCTATTCCACACATCTGCTTTTTCTGTAGAAGTCTTCCATGGGCCACCTTATCAAACGCCTTACTAAAGTCCATATATACTACATCAACCGCCTTACCCCCATCCACCTCTCTGGTCACTTTCTCAAAAAACTCAATGAGGTTAGTAAGGCATGACCTACCCTTCACAAAACAATGCTGACTATCCCCAATCAATTCATTTCTCTCTAAATAACTATAAATCCTATCCCTAATAATTCTCTCCAATACCTTGCCCACAACAGAAGTAAGACTCACTGGCCTATAATTCCCTGGAAGGTCTCTCTTCTCCTTCTTAAACAATGGAACCACATTCGCTATCCTCCAGTCCTCCGGAACCACACCCGTAACCAACGAGGACCTGAAGATCAGATCCAGAGGCTCTGCAATCTCCTCTCTTGCCTCCCAGAGAATCCTAGGGTAAATCCCGTCCGGCCCAGGGGACTTATCCAACTTCAAACCCTCGAGAATTTCTAACACATCCTCCCTATTTACTACAATACTTCCCAATTTGCAACCCTGTACCTCAGTGCTCTCCATAGCTACATTTCCAGCACTCTGCGTGAATACCGAAGAGAAATATTTATTCAGTGCCTCACCAATCTCTTCAGGCTCCACGCACAACTTCCCACTGCTGTCTATGACGGGCCCTAATCTTGCCCTAACCAATCTTCTATTCTTAACATATCGAAAGAAAGCTTTAGGATTCTCCTTAATCCTATCAGCCAACATCTTCTCGTGTCCCCTCTTAGCTCTCCTCAATTCACTTTTTACCTCCTTCCTGGCTAATCTATAGCTCTCCATTGCACTACCTGAGCCTTCAAGCCTCATCCTGACATAAGCCTCCTTTTTCTTCTTAACCAGCAAATCAACTTTTTTCGTACACCCAGGCTCTCTTACTCGACCATTTCCTCCCTGCCTGACAGGGACATACTTATCAAGGACTCGCAGCAGCTGCTCCTTGAATAAGCTCCACATTCCAGATGTTCCCAGTCCCTGTAGTTTCCTAGTCCAATCTATGCAACCTAATTCTCTCCTGATGGCCTCATAATTACCCTTCCCCCAGCTATAACTACTGCCCCCAGCTTCATGCCTATCCCTATCCATCACTAAGATGAACGTAACCGAATTGTGGTCACTATCACCAAAATGTTCACTAACTTCAAGCCTAACACCTGGTCTGGCTCATTGCCCAGCACCAAATCCAATGTAGCCTCACCTCTAGTTGGCCTATCTACATACTAAGTCAAAAAACCTTCCTGCACACTCTGTATGAAAACTGACCCCTCTAACGAGGGGTGTGGAATCTGTGTGGAATTTGTGGAATATCTGTGTGGAATATCTGTGTGGAATTTGTACATTCTCCCTGTGTCTGCATGAGTGTCCTGCAGGGCTCCAGTTTCTTCCCACAACCCGAAAGACGTGCTGGTTAGTGTATTAACCATGCTAAATTCTTCCTCTATGTACCCGAATAGGCGCCGAAATGTGGTGGCTAGGAGATTTTCACAGTAACTTCACTGTAGTGTTAGTGTAAGCCTTACTTGTGATGAATAAATAAACTTAAAAAAAACTTTACTTTAAACCTGGTAGTGCCAAGGCCTGAAGGGCCTAAAGGGCCAGGGCCTAAAGAGGATTCTTTGGGAGGGCTCCAATACCAGCAATGAGGGAGAAACAGAAAATCAACAAGGAAGGGGTGCCAAAGTCAATGGGAGGAGGGGTGGGATATATTCAATTTCACTTTGCAATTGGGGCACCCTTTAAAAAGAGCCCTAATCCCTATAAAATGGGCTTGCCAGCATGTTTAGATCCCACCCTTGTCCAAATCACAGCAAAATAGTTTCCCTCACACCAGACACAGTGATGTAATTCACAGTGGTTTTCTCATCCAAAGTGATAGTTAGGCCGGAATTCTCCAATTTTATCCACAGCTGGGATTCTCCAGACCCACAGCTGTGAATGGAGATTTATCTGAGTGCCAAATTCTCCATTCCCACTGGCAGCAGTGGTGCAGCACGCAACATTTGGAGAATCTTGGCCTTAGTTATTTTTTGGGAAAACTGCTCAATATTACCAAGAGATTGCACTTGACAGCATTTCACTTTTAGCAGCCTGACCCTGAGAACCTGCCCTGTCAGCAGGAATGCACCAGGGAACCATCTCAACATGATGCCCATGATACTGCAGCCCATGCTCACCTCAAAGCTCTGTGCAAGGGTCCTGGAAAACCTTTTTGAGTCTTGGGTGTGATATTTTCTGTCCAGTGACTAGAATAGTACATCCCATATCAGATAAACAATATGTATTAAATAGAAGTGATTTGTTAAACTTGTACACATTAGCCTCACCTGGCATATACAAGCAAGTGGGTTTCAGTCTATGGCCATCACATTATGGCGTTGCCCTTGAACATGAATACAGAAAGCTGGGAAAGTTCAGGGAGAAACTTTGTCTTTTTGTGCAGTATCACCGCGCAGTGGCTAGCACTACTGTCTCATAGCGCCAGGGGCCAAGATTCCATATCTGGCTTGGGTCATTCTTTGTGTGGAGTTTGCACATTCTCTTTGTGTCTGTGTGGATTTCTTCCAAGTGCTCCAGTTTCCTTCAACTGTCCAAAAATGTCCAGGTTAAGTTGTTTAACCATTGTAAATTGCTCTTTAGTGTTAGAAGGATGTCAGGAGGATTGATAAGGTAAATATGTGGGGTCACAGGATCAGGGCCTGGGTGAGATTGTTGTCAGTGCAGGTTTGATGAGCTGAATGGTCTTATTCTGCACTGTGGAGATTCTATGTAATCAGACAGCGGGGCTATTTGTCTGCACTGCCTCTTTGGTCTCCTCTGACAAGGCTTGTTTGAAATCTCACAACACCAGGTTAAAGTCCAACAGGTTTATTTGTCTTGCATCTTTGTAAAAACTTGATGTCTATGTCAATATGCGTGATTTTCTTCGAAATCCTCTCCGGATTTCGGAGCCGGCAGTTTGCAGTGTCGATGGTAGTCATGATGTGGAGATGCTGGCGCTGGACCAGGGCAAATGCAGCAAGAAGTCCCACAACACCAGGCCAAAGTCCAACAGGTTTATTTCCTGTATAGACTTTAACCTGGTGCCGCGAGACCACCCACCGCGTCCACCCCAGCCCAATGCCAGCATCTCCACATCAAGGCTTGTTTGGCCATAGACCAGGTTACCAGCAAAAATGTCAAGAACTTGCTCCTGCAACTGCTGTGTCTCCTTGACATTAGTTGGCTTTTCTAAGACCACTGAATCCTCTCAGCTTTGTTCCCACTAGGTCATTTCTGAGGAGCAGTTCAGCCTTGTTCACAAGTAAACCAAAGACGACTACCATGGCCATCTGTCACTCACAAGATCACATTCGAGATGCACCCAGTATAAAGGTATTGGCATTTCTCCTTTTCTGAAATGCTTTACTAGCACTTTGGACTGCAGTCTCTGGATGAAAAGTCAAGTCCCTTCCCAACTGTCGACATGGGCTTGCCCCACTATCCTTCAGTATGGTTTGGAGTTGCTTACTTCACTCGGGGGAAATGGGAACATCTTTCCTACTGATACAAAAATCTTGCAACTCTCGTGGACTTTTCTAAACTCACCTGCACCTATATGAGCATGCTGTTATGCCACTACCTGGTCTGCTATGTTCACTGCCTGATTCTCTTTCTCTACACAGTGCCTATATGCCCCAATAAATCTATGGATGTTTTCTGTAACTTTCAACACAGTGGTGTCTGGCCTTGGGACAATTGAAACACACAAGCTCCCCAGCCTCACATCTTGTCCAAAGTCACAATTACATGTATGGTCATTTTGAGAAATTACAATGCCGATAGAGACGAACAGGGGTGCAAGTTCATAAGACCAACTACAATCAGAATTACATTATTGCTGCCCTATCACATCTTGCAGGTTCTGCAATAACAAGAAGATCAGGCAATTTTGGTAATTTCCGGCTGTTCCTGGTCACTTTCCAGATATTGTGATGGAACTATCAGGGTGAATTCTGAAAAAATATATAAAAAATAGTTGGTGGAAAAGCAATCCGCAGAAAAGCATTCTGAGTCCTACAATTGGCATAAAACATTGCTGTTGAATATTTGATAAAGTACTGAATTGCAGAGTCTTATGCGAAAGGTTTACTGAGTAACATTTGCATCATCGAAAACCATGAGGTTAATCAATTAAAACAAGATTCTGAACCATTGCTGACTAATAAGGTCACCTTTTAGTGACTCATAATTTATTCCCATGGCAATATTCTTGCTGACTTGCTGTACTTTATAGTAGAACTGGCTTAAAGGAGATTAGCTTATTTGTAGCAAGTGACATTTTCCTTTTGGTTAATCCTTCATTTTAAATTAGTCCATTATTTATAGCATGAAACTTTTAATTATTTCAGTGTCCCCTCAACTGAACAGCAATGATCTCTCTACACAGGCTGAACTGTACTTCCCCAGCCAATGGGTTTGCAGGCAGGGGGCGGGGGAGGAGGGGTGGGCAGTAAAATCCCCTGGGTGGTTTCCCATTGCTCTCCCATCTAGCCTCTCAGCAATGCTACGGTGGGATAGGTGAAACAGAGGACAGTCTACCTGCTTTTGCTCCAAGTGAGGCCACCTAGTAGTAGAAGAAGGCAATGGGTTAATGAATTTTGTACTTAGAACTTATGCAAGAGCAACACAAACCTTATCTATTTGTGCAGGTTTGTGTGCTAGTTAAACATAGTTAAACAGCTGTAGATGTTGAAGTGCGATAATGGCTAGTTGAAAGGAGGAACAGTATTGAGATGGCCACGACCACACAAGTTACACAAAGGAAGAAACTACGGAGACAGTCGGAAGAACTGCAAGATCGTGACTGGAGACAGGAAGTGCGATCGTGACTGGAGACAGGAACTGCAATCATTACTGGAGTTGGGAACTGCGACCGTGTCTGGAGCTGGGAACTGCGATCATTACTGGAGCTGGGAACTGCGATCGTGACTGGACCTGGGAATTGCAATTGTGACTGGAGCCAGAGGTTGAGGGGAGACCGGATAGAAATGTCCATATTATGAGAGGCATAGACAGAGTGGATAGTTAGAAGCATTTTTCTAGCGTTGAAGAGTCAATTACTTTTTTACACAGAGACTGGTGGCTGGCTGGAACTCGTTGTGGGGGTAGTAGTGGAAGTGGATATGGTAGTCTCTATTAAGATGAATCTTGACAAGTACATGAATAGGATGGGAATAGAGGGATATAGTTCACGGAAGGGAAGGTGGTTTTAGTTAAGTCGGGCAGCATGGTCAGTGAAGGTTCAGAGGGCTGAAGGGCCTCTTTCTGTGCTGTAATTTTCTTTGTTCTTTGTTTTTTGTTCTTTAAGTTGGGTGTCTGGTGGGGAGGCCAGAATGTGACCCTGCTCATGTTTTAGGGGGGAAGGGCTGGAGGATGGGGAGGGGATGGGGGAACATGCCACTAAATATGGCCTCCTTTCAACAATGGCCATTTTCCCCATACCACCCTGAGGCTTCACTTCCTCTCCCCATCTCCCCACCCTAAAACATTTCACCTAGTCCTGGAATCCTGGAAGTAACTGCTTGTAATACCACTCCCAGCCACTGCTGCTGCTGCAGTTACTGGGAGTACAGGACTGCCAGCCAATCAGATTGTTCACAACACTCTGGGGTGGGTCTTCCTCTTGAATGAGGAGTAGAAGTTCCACCTCCAGACAATGTATTAATTGTGTGAGCGGATCAGCTAGTACTGAGGGCCAGAGGTTGTTTACTCGGAAAATAACAGATGGGGACATTTGATAAACGAACATAACTGATGTGTTCTCCTTCATACCAGCTACTTCTCTGTTTCCTACTCTACATGGTAAGAAGTCTGACAACACCAGGTTTAAGTCCAACCGATTTATTTGATAGTAAACTCAGAAGCTTTCAAGGTTCCCCTCTTCATCAGGTGAATGGAGAGTTCTGGCCTCAGACAATATATATAACAGCACAGACAGTTTACAGATTACTGATTAGAATGCAAATCTTTACACTTAAACTGCTATTCAAGTTTTAAAGTAGCCAACAACGTGAGTGGAAGGAGCATTAAGCCCAGGTTAAAGAGATGGGTATTGTCTCCAGACAATACAGTAAGTGAGGTTTTGCAAACCCAGGCAAGTCCTGTGGCTTACAGATAGTGTGATATGAACCTAAGATCCCTGTTGAGACCGTTCTCACGTGTGCGGAACTTGGCTATCTGTCTCTGCTCAGTGACTCTGCGCTGTCGTGTCGTAATGGCCACCTTGGAGATTGCTTACCCAAAGGTCAGAGGCTGAATGCCCGTGACTGCTGAAGTGTTCGCCAACAGGAAGGGAATAGTCTTGCCTGGTGATTGTTGAGCGATGTTCATTCATCCGTTGTCATAGCGTTTGCATAGTCTCCCCAATGTACCACGCTTCAGGACATCCTTTCTTGCAACGTATTAGGTAGACAACGTTGGCCGAGTTGCAAGAGTATGTACCGTGTACCTGGTGGATGGCATTCTCACGTGTGATGATGTCATCCATGTCGGTGATCCGGCATATCTTGCTGTGGTAGGGTTGTGTGGTATTGTGGTCACTGTTCTCCTGAAGGTTGATTAGTTTGCTGTGAACAATGATCTGTTTGAGGTTGTGCGGTTGTCTGAAGGCAAGGAGTGGGGGTGTGGGGATGGCCCTCGCGAGATGTTCATCACCATCAATGATATGTCGAAGACTCCGGAGAAGATGTTGTAGCTTCTCAGCCCTGGGGAAGTACTGGATGAAAAAGGGTACTCTGTCCACTCTATCCGTGTTTGTCTTCTGAGGAGGTCAGTGCGGTTTTTCGCTGAGGTGCATTGGAACTGTCGATCGACGATGTCCCACTCTACATCGCAATGCATCACCCCTTTACATACGTTGCTACACCAGGGACGTACGGTGTGCCATAAGGGGCAAATATATAACAGGGAGGAGGGATTACATTCATAGAATCCATGCAGTGCAGAAGGAGACCATTCGGCCCAACAAATCTTCATCAACTCTTCAACAGAGCATCTTAACCAGGCTTATCACCCGCCCTATGCCTGTAATTCACATACTTACCCCACATCTTTTACTGACCAACACATCTTTGAAAGCTAAAGGTTAGTTTAACATGGCCAATCCACTTAACTTGCACATTTTTGGGCTATGGGAGGAAACCAGAGCATCCGGAGGAAACCTTCACAATTGCCGTTGATGCTTTGGCTGGAACCCACACCATCTGAAAAATCCTGGCCCTTGGGGTCCACTGAAGAAAGCTCCCTCAGTGCCAGAGGCTCACTCAGAAATGGAGTCATTAATAAGAATGTACAAGCTTTGCTCCGCTGTTTGTTCAACCTGCTCATGTTGAAAACGGCTGCTTTGTTAGAAAAATATAACTTTTTAAATTTGATTTCTTTCTGTTAGATATATTTTAATTGGCCGATATTGTAATGACATATTAGCAGCTCTTAGAAATATCAACTACACTATACCACTTCCTCAGGAACAATGCATTAGCAATGTATGGCAAATGGATTGTGTGGTGCTTTTATTCATGATATATTTGAGCCTATTTCCAGTCCACTCATGGAGAGACGACCAATTGATATTCTGTGAAAACAAAAACCCTCCTTATCTTGGGAATTAAGTAGCCATGCATATTGAAATATTAGTGGCATTTCAATTATTTGCTCAGAATGGTCTCTCCCACGCTTTCTAATTAGTTCTTAGTTCTATTAGCCGTTTGTTGGGAGTTGAGTGTTGAGTGCTGGGGCTAAGCTTTTGATGCAAAAGCTTTAATTAGGCAGAGAACAGTCAGGATTCCAAAATCCAACTTGATCAACCCAGCGTTGATATGGTCACATTCATCTCCAGATAAAAGTGCCATCGCTTGATTTTCTCCGAAAGTTGACCCACTCAAGATGCTGTCTGAAAATGGAATAACTCATTCTAGGTATTTAGCCGTATTGTGTCAGTGTGATCATAAATTGCAGAAGCATCAAAATCGGAAAAGAAAACTATTCCTCTGTCTTTCTAAACACAAATGCATGAAGTAAATAACTTTTGAATGTAGGAAGTGGCATTGGAGAGAGATTTGGCCAAAATATTACTTTATTAAATAACTCCTCACTCTCGTGAAATTGCTTGATTTGATTCAAATAAGAAACTAGACGGGCATAATGGACTGGATTTTTGCGAAGTCAAGGAACTTTCCCATCTTGCCTGCCATGGGAATCGTAGAGGGCTGGACATGGATCATGCAAAGGTCTATTGACCTCAGTAGGATTTTCCAGTCTTGGGATGATCACAGCCAGTGCACCTCAGCACTCAGCTAGCCCTGTGGCTGCCTCCAAACTGTTTCAAAGGCGATGAACCAGACTCTAGTCAGCACAAGAATGAAAATCCCCCACTCCCTCCCCCTCCCCCGTAGGCACTTTCTCTTGAGGCAGCCATGTTGAGTCTGGGAATTTCCTGACTCCTGCTACTTGTTTCTGGGATGAAAATTGAGCCCAAACCTCATTCCCCTCTTCCTCAGAACTTCATCTCACACTGAACAACTTTCCTTTACCTCCATTTGCTTTCTCCAAATGTATAATGCTGCTGTAGATATCCAGAAAAGGTTCCATTTTTTATGTGCTACTTGGAACATTTTTTGCTTTAGATCTACTTGGAGCCTCTTCCTTGCCTCTTTTTTCTGGCACATTGATGTCTTTATCAATGATGTTTCCTTCCACACCCCCTCCATTGATGTCTTTCCATTTAAGAGCATGAGATGCAGTACTTGCCCTTGTACCTCCTCCAAATCACCATCCAAGGCCCCAAACACTGGACAGACTAGATGTGATGTTGCAGAACACCTCCATTCAGTCTGTAAGTGTGACTCCAAGTTTCCAGTTGCCTGCCATTTTGATTTTTAACCTTGCTCCCAGTGTGGCCTCTTTGATCTTGGCTTGCTGCAGTGTCCTAGTAAAGTTCCACACAAGCTCGATGTGCAGTATTTCATCTTTTGACAAAGAACAAAGAGAACAAAGAACAATACAACACAGGAAACAGGCCATTCAGCCCTCTAAGCATGTGCCGCGCATTGGTCTAACTAGACCATTCCTTTATATCCCTCCATTTCCAGTCTGCTCATGTGGCTATCTAGATAATTCTTAAATGATCCCAGCGTGTCCACCTCCACCGCCCTGCTTGCCAGTGCATTCCAGACTCCCACCACCCTCTGTGTAAAGTACATCCCTCTCATATCTGAGTTATACCTCACCCCCCTCACCTTGAGCCTGTGACCCCTCGTGATGGTCACCTCCAACCTGGGAAAAAGCTTCCCACTGTTCACCCTATCTAAGCCCTTCATAATTTGCCATAATAATGCCCTTCATAAGACAGTGTAGTCTTCCAGAGTCAATCTAAATTTTGGATAATTAGCTCTTCCCTGATTTTGCAGCGAGGCTTATGGAGAGATTTCAAAACAAGAACAAAAGTTTTATGGCTCCTGTTTCGAAATGAAGAAAGACAGATCATTGTAAAGCACAAACAATGGCTTCAAATTGATTGGTTCAATGGCAATTTGCAAAAATGGAAAACCTGATCTTGGTTTGTGCCACGATAGGTCAGTAGCATGTTGTAATTTTTCACCATTTAAATAATATTCCATTTTGTTATTATTTCTTCCAAAGTGGATAACCTCACATTTGCCAACATTATACTCCATCTGCCAGATCCTCGCCCACTCGTTCAGCCTATCCCAATCTCTCTGCAGACTTTCGCCTTCCTACTTATCTTTGTGTCCTCAACAAATTTTGTTACCCTACACTCAGGACCCCTCTCCAGTTCGTCTATATATATGGTAAACAGTTGAGGCCCCAGCACCGTTCCCTGCGGCGTGCCACTAGTCACCAACTGCCAACCAGAAAAGCACCCGTAGATTCTGACTTTCTGCTTCCTGTTAGATAGCCAAATCTCAATCCACGCTAACACCTTACCCCCAACTCCGTGCACCCTAACCTTCTGCAGCAATCTCTTGTGAGGCACCTTATCGAATGCCTTCTGGAAATCTAAAAACACCACATCCACTGGTTCCCCTCTGTCAACTGTACTAGTCACATCTTCATAAAAATCCAATAAATTTGTCAAACACGACTTCCACTTCATGAATCCATACTGTGTCTGCTTGATCGAACCATTCCTTTCCAGGTGTCCTCCTATTTCTTCTTTAATGATAGATTCTATGGTGGGACAATTGCGGAATAGTGGAGGATTTTCAAAGTGATCTTTCACAGTGTTCAGCAAACTCATATACCAGTGATAAGGAAGGATTGTAGAAAAAGACATAATCAGCCATGGATAGCTAAGGAAATAAAGGAGGGTATCAAATTGAAGGAAAATGCATTCAAAGTGGCAAAGATTAGTGGGAATCAAAAGATCGGGAAATCTTTAAATATCAACTGAAAGCCATGAATAAAAGCTATAAAGAAAAGTAAGATGGATTATGAGAGTAAACTAGCTCAGAATACAAAAACAGACAGCAAAAGGTTGTACAAATATATAAAACAAAAAGAGTGGCTTAAACAAGCATTGGTCCTTCAGAGGGTGAGAAGGGGTATGTAATAATTGAAATGAGAAAGTGGCTGAGGCATTGAACAGGTACTTTTTGTGTGTCTTCACAGCGCAAGATACAAATAACATGCTAAAAATTGATGACAGGAAGGTGAGGACCTAGAAACTATTATCATCAAAGAGGTAGTGTTACGCAAGTTAATGGGGCTAAAGATAGACAAGTCTCCTGGTCCTGATGGAATGCATCCCAAGTACTAAAAGGGATGGTGGCAGAAATAGCAAATGCACTAATGGTAATTTATCAAAATTTGCTGAACGCTGGGCTGGTTCCCGCAGATTGGAAAACAGCAAATGTGATGCCACCGTTTGAAAAAGGAGGTAAACAAAAGAAGGGTAACTACAGGCTGGTTAGCTGAACTTCTGAAGTAGGGAAAATGCTTAAATCTATCATCAAGGAAGAAATAACATGACATCTGTATATGAATCGTTCCATCGGTAAGGTGCAGCATGAATTCATGAAGGAAGGTCATATTTGACTAATTTGGTGGAATTCTTTGAGAACATTATACATACAGTGGACAATAGGGAACCTCTGGATGTGGTATATCTGGATTTCCAGAAGGCATTTGACAAGATGCCACACCAAAGACTGCTGCATAAGATAAAGGTGCAGGCTGTCCCTCAAGGTGCAAGATGTTACAAGTAATGTATTAGCATGGATAGAGGATTGGTTAACTAACAGAAAGCAAAGAGTGTGGGAAAATGGGTGTTTTTCTGATTGGCGATCAGTGACTAGTGGTGTGTCTCAGGGGTGAGTGTTGGGACTGCAATTATTTACGATTTATATTGGTGATTTGGAGCTGGGGACTAAGTGTAATGTGTCAAAATTCACAAATGACACTTGGATGAGTGGTAGAGTAAAGTGTGCAGAGGATGCTGAAAGTCTGCAAAGGGATATAGATAGTCTAAGTGAGTGGGTGAGGTTTTGGCAGATGGGGTACAATGTTGGTAAATATGAGATCATTCATTTTGGTAGGAACAACAGCAAAATGGACTATTATTTAAATAATAAAAAAATTGCAGCATGTACTGTGCAGAGGGATCCGGGTGTCCTTGTGCATGAATCACAAGGAGTTGGTTTGCAGGTGCAGCAGGTAATTAAGAAGGCAAACGGAATTTTGTCCTTCATTGCTAAAGGGATGGAATTTAAAAACAGCAAGGTTGCAGTTGTGTAAGGTGCTGATGAAGCCACACTTGGAGTGCTGTGTACAGTTTTTGTCTCCTTACTTGAGAAAAGATATTCTGGCACTGGAGGGGATACAGAGATTGATTCTGGAGTTGAGAGGGTTGGCTTACAAGGAGACATTGAATAGACTGGAGCTAGATTCATTGGAATTCAGAAGAATGAGGGAGATATTATAGAAACATCATAAGATTGTGAAGGTAATAGGTAACGCAGAAGCAGGGAAGTTGTTTCCATTCGCAGGTGAAACCAGAACGGGGAGCAGAGTCTCAAAATAAGGGAGACCAGATTTAGGACTGAGTTGAGGAGGAACTTCTTCGCTTAAAGGGTTGTGAATCTGTGGAATTCCCTGCCAATGAAGCAGTTGAGACTACCTCATTGAATGGTTTTAAAGCAAGAACAGGTACATTTTTGAACAATAAAGGAATTAAGGGCTATTGTGAGCAGGTAAGTGGAAGTAAGTCTATGAAAAGACCAGCCATGACCTTATTGAATGGCAGAGCATACTCAAGTGACCCAATGCCTCTCCTGTTCCTAGTTCTTATTTTTTTTATGTTATGGTCTAAGATAATATTCTACATACCCTGCAACAGCCTTAACAATGGATTGTAGCATTGTACCAGTTTCACAGATTTCACAGTCTGATGATGGATGTTTTGTGTATTATAGGATGGCCTGGATTGGAGATAATATTAAGTCTCAAGTGGTTCTGATTATGAAGGCCAATAGGATTTATTTGAGAAAGTCATTGGAACTGCAAGACAATGACTCTTTTGTGAATTATTTCAGTTTCACATGTTTATTAAAGAAGAAATGTTGTTTCCATGATTTTTTCCTAGGGTAACAGTAAAATCAAAAAGATAAATTAAACAACTTGAATAAAATGTTTTGAGAAATTTCATTGCTTTGGCTTTGTAGTATTTGCTGATTGCATATTGTTAGAATGTTTTGCTTTGTCTATTATTCTGTGGTTGTTTTTTATTGCTTGTTTTCATTTGTTTTTTTTTCTCATTGAGTCAAGCAACGTTGTTTGATTAATTTTTCAACTACTAAGTGTTTTACGCCAGGTGGGGCGGTTTTGTGCCAGTGTTTCCCAGGTGGTCATGTCAATATCAAGTGACTTCAAAGAGGCTTTGAGTGTGTGTTTGAAATGTTTCTTCTGCCCTTCAAGCAAGCCTTTTCCAGCACAGTGTTCCCCAAAAAGAAGTTGCTTGGGTATGCACTCGTCTGACATACGGATGACATGACCCACTGGGTCTGCACTCTCATCAGCAGTGTGTGGACTGATGGTAGACTTGCTCTAAAGAGAACTTCAGCGTCTGGTACTTTATCTTGACATCGGATGCATAATATTTTGCAAAGACAAGTCATGTGGAAATGATTGAGCTCTCTTGCATGCCTACGATACACAGGCCACGCTTCACAGGCATACAGGAGGGTAGTGAGTACCACAACGTTGTAGATCTTCAGTTTTGTTGCTACGCTGATTCCTCGACATTCCCATACAATGGAGTTTAGTCTACCAGAAGCAGAACTGGCCTTTGCTATTCTGCAGTTAACTTCTTCATAGAACATAGAACATAGAACATTACAGCACAGAACAGGCCCTTCGGCCTTCGATGTTGCGCCAACCAATACAAAAAGCAATGCCCCTCCAAACTAAACCATTCCCTTCTCTTCCATATACTTATCAACTAACCTCTTAAACGCCAGCAAACTTGGCGCATCTACAACTGCTGCAGGCAGGGCATTCCACTCCCGAACCACCCTTTGGGTAAAGAACCTACCTCTGATATCCGTCCTATAACTATCACCCCTTAATTTAAAGCTGTGTCCCCTCGTGCTAGCTTTCTCCATCCTAGGAAAAAGGCTATCACTGTCCACCCTATCTAAACTCTAATCATCTTATATGTTTCGATAAGGTCTCCTCTTAGCCGCCTTCTTTCTAACGAAAACAACCTCAAATCCCTCAGCCTCTCTTCATAAGACCTGCGCTCCATACCAGGCAACATCCTGGTAAACCTCCTCTGTACCCTCTCCAATGCCTCCACATCTTTCTTATAATGTGGGGACCAGAACTGCACACAATACTCAAGTGCGGCCGCACTAGAGTTTTGTACAGTTGCAACATGACGTTGCGGCTCCGAAATTCAATCACTCTACCAATAAAAGCCAAGACTCCATATGCCTTCCTAACAACCTTCTCGACCTGACTGCCTACTTTCAGGGATCTATGCACATACACACCAAGATCCCTCTGTTCATCTAGACTACTAAGAATCCTACCATTTGCCCTATACTCTACACATTTATTATTTCTGCCATAGTGCATTACCTCACACTTTTCCACATTAAACTCCATTTGCCACCTCTCGGCCCAGCTCTGCAACTTGTCCAAGTCCCTCTGCAAACTATAACACCCCTCTTCACTATCTACCACTCCACCGACTTTAGTGTCATCTGCAAATTTACTGATCCATCCCTCAATACCCTCATCCAGATCATTTATAAAAATTACAAACAGCAGGGGCCCCAAACAGACCCCTGAGGTACACCACTTGTCACCGAACTCCACGATGAATATCTCCCATCAACCACCACCCTCTGTCTTCTATCTGCTAGCCAATTCCTAACCCAATTAGCTAAATCACCCTCTATCCCATACATCTGCATTTTCTGCAGAAGTCTTCCATGGGCCACCTTATCAAACGCCTTACTAAAGTCCATATATACCACATCAACCGCCTTACCCCCATCCACCTCTTTAGTCACTTTTTCAAAAAACTCAATGAGGTTAGTAAGGCACGACCTACCCTTCACAAAACCATGCTGACTATCTCCAATCAATTCATTTCTCTATAAATAACTATAAATCCTATCCCTAATTATTCTCTCCAATACTTTGCCCACAACAGAAGTAAGACTCACTGGCCTATAATTCCCTGGAAGGCCTCTCTTCCCCTTCTTGAACAATGGGACCACATTCGCTATCCTCCAGTCCTCCGGAACCACACCCGTAACCAACGACGACCTGAAGATCAGAGCCAGAGGCTCTGCAATCTCCTCTCTTGCCTCCCAGAGAATCCTAGGGTAAATCCCGTCCGGCCCAGGGGACTTATCCAACTTCAAACCCTCGAGAATATCTAGCACATCCTCCCTATCTACTTCGATATCTTCCAGTTTGCTACCCTGTACCTCAGTGTTCTCCATAACTACATTTACATCACCCTGCGTGAATACCGAAGAGAAATATTTATTCAGTACCTCTCCAATCTCCTCAGGCTCCACGCACAACTTCCCACTGCTGTCTATGACTGGCCCTAATCTTGCCCTAACCAATCTTCTATTCTTAACATATCTAAAGAAAGCTTTAGGATTCTCCCTAATCCTATCAGCCAAAGTCTTCTCATGTCCTCTCTTTGCTCTCCTCAATTCCCCCTTTAGCTCCCTCCTGGCTAATCTTCATCAATAGTCACTAGAGAAAGGCAGGTAAACAGGCAGAGAGGTCCAATTGGAGTCTTTCAAGATTTGGGTCCTAGGCAACAGAAGGTGCAGCCACAAAAGATAGAGTGATTAAAATTGGAAATGCTCAATTGGCCAATCATACAGGAGCACAAACATCTTAGAGAATTTTGTGTCTGAAACAAATTACAAAAGAGACAAGTGCTGGGTTTTTAAAATCAATATTTTACTTGATCGGGAGCCAGTGTAAGTCAGTAAGCACAAGGTAACAGTTGAATGGGGCTTGACTCAAGACAGGGGAAGCAAATAATTAAGTACCAGGTACAAGACTTTAAATTCAGCTGGTTGTTAAAGAGCTGTGTCTGATTAACAAATTGAATTAGAGTCATAGAATCATCATGGTTTACAGCATGGAAAGAGGCCCAACATGTCCATGCCACCCTTGTTTTTTAATAGAGAATCTCATATCGCAATACAAATAGAGCAAAGCAGCACAGGAAACAGGCCCTTCAGCCCAACGAGCCCGCGCCGCCGTCATAACTTTATAGTAACAATTCCATTTTCCTATTCTAATTTTAGGTTATTCCTGATATGGAAGAATCTCAATATAGGGACAATTTGTTTCCCAATCAGCCTAAAGCGAATTTTTGGGAAGTGGGAGGAAACCGGAGCGCCCGGAGAAAACCCACACAACCACGGGGAGAACGCGCAAACTCCCGCAGACACCGGCCCAATTCCAAGTGTCTGCACAGCTACAGCGATAGTCACTGAGCTGTCATGGTGCCCTTCAGATGGCCCAGATAAAGCACTCATTTATGACATGAAGCACCAGGCAACCCATGAACCAACATCCAAGAGCTGTCCTCGCACCACCTGCCGAATGCACGCTCCTTGTTGGTCAAGTTGGATCGAATTACCTGTGGAAAAAAAGTCATAGTTAAACAGTCCTACTACATCCCTCTATCTGCATACCGCTCTTGTGGCTGTCCAAGAGACCCTTAAGGCAAATGCAGTGTTCTGGTCTGCAATAGCACACATCAGCACAGTCAGAGATTGCTGATTAGAATGCGAATCCTTACATCTAACCTGCTATTGAAGTGTTAAAGTGGCGAACAATGTGTGTGACACTTCAATAGCAGGTTAAATGTAAGGATTCGCATTCTAATCAGCAATCTCTGACTGTCTGTGCTGATGTGTGCTATTGCAGACCAGAACACTGCATTTGCCTGAAGACACAGGAGTCGAAAGCTCGCGTTTTTACTATCAAATAAATCGGTTGGATTATAAATTGGTGTTGCTAAATTCTTACTGAGTTCTTACCACCCCAATCCAACGCCGGCATCTGTACATCAAGAGACCCTTAAACAGCCCTAGTGTGCCTGCTCCCACCACCTTACTCGGCAGTGCATTCCACACCCCCACTACCCTTTGTGTGAAAAACTGCCCTCTAATATTCGTCTTATACATAGCCCCCCTCACCCTAAGGCCATGACCCCTCGTCCTATCCATTTCTGAAGGTGGAAAAAGTTTACCACCATTTACTCTATCTATACCCCTTATAATCTTATACACCTCTATTAGATCCCCTCTAAACCGACGTCTTTCAAGGGAAAACAACCCCAGTCTATTCAATCGTTCCTCATAAGACAGGCCTCCAGTCGGAAAAAGAGCCTTCCACTGCTACCCTCTGTCTCCTCCTCCCGAGCCAGTTCTCGACCCATCTACATACCCGGCCCTGTATCCCATGCGCCTTCACCTTCTCTATCAGTCTACCATGAGGAACCTTGTCAAACGCCTTACTGAAATCCATGTAGACGACATCAACAGCATGTCCTTCATCAACTGTTTTTGTCACTTAAACATCTAAACTAAACCCAATTGCCCATATTTGGCCCATATCCCTCTTTA
The DNA here is from genome assembly GCA_024679065.1 of Sphyrna mokarran. Classification (NCBI taxonomy): domain Eukaryota; kingdom Metazoa; phylum Chordata; class Chondrichthyes; order Carcharhiniformes; family Carcharhinidae; genus Sphyrna; species Sphyrna mokarran. The sequence continues at coordinate 35,551,201 of JAGIQG010000001.1, forward strand.
CCTATCATACCCATGTAACTATCTAAGTGCTTTTTAAAAGATAAAATTGTTCCTGCCTCTACTATTACCTTGACAGCTTCTTCCAGACATTACACACTGTGTGAAAAAAATTGTCCCTGTGGACACTTTTGTATCTCTCCCCTCTCACCTTAAACCTATATCCTCTAGTTTTAGATTCCCCTGCCTTTGGGAAAAGATATTGATTATTTAGCTTGTCTATGTCCCTCATTATTTTATAGACCTCTAAGGACCTCGGTGACAAGTGGTGTGCCTCAGGGGTCTGTTTTGGGGCCCCTGCTGTTTGTAATTTTTATAAATGATCTGGATGAGGGTATTGAGGGATGGATCAGTAAATTTGCAGATGATACTAAAGTCGGTGGAGTGGTAGATAGTGAAGAGGGATGTTATAGTTTACAGAGTGACTTGGACAAGTTGCAGAGCTGGGCCGAGAGGTGGCAAATGGAGTTTAATGTGGAAAAGTGTGAGGTAATGCACTTTGGCAGGAACAATAAATGTGTAGAGTATAGGGCTAATGGTAGGGCTCTTAATAGTGTTGAGGAACAGAAGGATCTTGGTGTATGTGTCAATAGATCCCTGAAAGTAGGCAGTCAAGTGGATAAAGTTGTTAAGAAGGCATATGGAGTCTTAGCTTTTATTGGTAGGGGGATTGAATTTAGGAGCCGCAGCATCATGTTGCAACTGTACAAAACTCTAGTGCGGCCGCACTTGGAGTATTGTGTGCAGTTCTGGTCGCCACATTATAAGAAAGATGTGGAGGCATTGGAGAGGGTACAGAGGAGGTTTACCAGGATGTTGCCTGGTATGGAGGGCAGGTCCTATGAAGAGAGGTTGAAGGATTTGAGGTTGTTTTCGTTAGAAAGGAGGCGGCTAAGAGGGGATCTTATTGAAGCATATAAGATGATTAGAGGTTTAGATAGGGTGGACAGTGATAGCCTTTTTCCTAGGATGGAGAAAGCTAGCACGAGGGGACACAGCTTTAAATTAAGGGGTATGAGTTATAGGACGGATATCAGAGGTAGGTTCTTTACTCAAAGAGTGATTAGGGAGTGGAATGCCCTGCCTGCAGCTGTTGTAGATGCGCCAAGTTTGGTGGCGTTTAAGAGGTTAATTGATAAGTATATGGAAGAGAAGGGAATGGTTTAGTTTGGAGTGGCATTGCTTTTTATTTTGGTCGGCACAACATCGAAGGCCGAAGGGCCTGTTCTGTGCTGTAATGTTCTATGTTCTATGTTCTATGACACCCCTCAGCCTACTATGCTCCAAAGAATAAAGACACAGTCTATTCAGCCTCTCCTTATAACTCAATCCATCAAATCCCAGAAGCATCCTAGCAAATCTTTTCTGCACTCTTTCTACTTTAATAATATCCTTTCTATTATAGGGTGATCAGAATTGCACACAGTGTTTCAAGTGTGGCCTTTTCAATGTCTTGTACAACTTTAACAAGATGTCCCAACATCTGTATTCAACGTTCTGACTAATGAAATCAAGCATACAAATGCATTCTTCACCACTCTATCCACTTTGACTCCATCTTCAAGGAGCTAACATAGAACATAGAACACTACAGCACAAACAGGCCCTTCGGCCCACAAGTTGCACTGATCATATCCATACCTACCAGGCCATTGAACTATCTGTATTTCCCAATCCCACTAAATCTCATGTACTCATCCAGAAGTCTTTTAAAAGAACCCAGCGAGTTCACCTCTACCATCACCAACGGCAGCTGATTTCACTCACTCACCGCCTAACATCTACCCCTAAATTTACCCCTAACATCTCCTCTGTACTTGCTCCTTGGCGTCTTAAACCTGTGTTCTCTTGTAGCAACCATTTCAGTCCTGGGAAATAGCCTCCAAGAATCCACCCTTGCTATGCCTCTCAACATTTTGTAAACCTCTATCAAGCCGCCTCTCAACTTTCGTCTCTCCAGGAAGAAGAGACCTAGCTCCCTCAACCTATCCTCATAAGGCATGCCTCCCAATTCAGGCAACATCCTTGTAAATCTCCTCTGCACTCTCTCAATATCTTCCACATATTATGAACATGTACCCCTAGATCTCTTTGTTCTGATCTCTCCCGAATGTCCTACCATGGTTCAATCTACCAAAATGCATCACCTCACATTTGTCTAAATTAAACACCATCTGCCATTCGTCAGCCCATTGGCTCAATTGATCAAGATCCCACTGCAATTGGAGATAACCTTCCTCAATGTCCACCATGTCACCAATCTTGGTGTCATCTGCAAACTTACTAATGATGCTCCCTTTATTCTCATCCAAATCATTAACATAAATGAGAAATAACAGTGCATCCAGCACTGATCCCTGAAGCAGACCACTGTTCAGAGGCCTCCAGTTTGAAAAACACCTCTCCATAATAACCCTCTGGCTTCTGTCAAGACAATTTTGTATCCATTTAGATAGCTCACTCTGGATCCCATGAGATTTAACTTTATGTAACAACCTACCATGCAGTACCTTGTCAAAGGCCTTGCTAAAGTCCATGTAGACAACATCAACTGCACTGCGTTCATCCACCTTCTTGGTTACCCCTTCAAAAAACTCAATTAATTTTGTGATTGATTTATTATTGCAACATGTATTGAGATACAGTGAAAAATATTGGTGGGATTTTACAACCTTGCTCGAGCGAGACCAGAAATTCCACCTGAGATCAACAGAGAAAGGATAGGGTGCAGAATATAGTGTTGCAGTTGCCAATAGAGTGAAGAGGAAGATTAGCTTAATGTACGATATGACCATTTAAAATTCTGGTGGCAGTAGGGAAGAAACTGTTCTTGAGTCGGTTACACAGAACATAGAACATAGATCATAGATCATAGAACAAACAGGGCCTTTGGACCACAAGTTGTGTTGATCATATCTATACTTACCAGGCCATTGAACTATCTGTAACTCCCAACCCCATTAAATCCCATGTACTCATCCAGAAGTCTCTTAAAAGACCCCAGCGAGTTCGCCTCTACCACCACTGATGGCAACCGATTCCATTCACTCACCACCCTCTGAGTGAAAAACTTAACTCTATCATCTCCCCTGTACTTGCCCCCTACCACCTTAAACCTGTGTCCTCTCGTAGCGACCATTTCAGCCCTGGGAAATAGCCTCTGAGAATCTACCCTTTGGTGGAAAATACGTTGGTACGTATTTTCAGATTCTGTATCATTTTCCCCCTTGGAAGAAAATGGAAGAGAGTAAATTTAGTGTGCATGGAGTCCTTGGTTATGCTGCCTACTTTTCTGAGGCAGCGGGAAGTGTGGACAGAATCAATGGATAGGAGGCTGTTTTGTGTGATGGACTGGGCTACATTCATAAATCTTCATAGTTTCTTGTGGCTAAGCTGTATATCTTTGGACACTAAAGAGCAATTTAGCATGCCCAATCCACCTGCACATCTTTAGTCTATGGAAGAAAAACAGAGTACTCAAAGGAAATCCAAACAGAAACAAGGAGAACGTCAGGTTGGGTCAATTGGGTGGTGAGGGGTCAGGTTGAGGGCAGAAAGGTTGGTTGGGGTCAATGTGGGGTAATTAAAATCAAGCCCATGGGTCCTTTGTGGCTAGGGATCCCTTGTGGGAAGGGGTTTGTGAGTGTCTGGGTGGTGTAGGATGACCCATGCAGGGCTCTGTCTGGATGATTAAAATAGGTATACTGAAGTTATATTTCTTCTAACTCTTTCAGAGTAACTGTTGACATGCACTGGCAGAACCATCCAAAGTTAATGATATATATCACTTTGTCAATGGTTCCCATCCCAGCACAATTATTCGGAGAGAGGTGGCTCTTCTGGATGATTGCTGCAAGAAACCTTACTTGGGAATATTATAGAATTACAGAATCCCAATAGGGCAGAAGAAGGCCAGTCAGCCGATCGAGCCTGTACGGAGCACCTATCCCTGTAGCTCCACGTATTTACCCCTGACACCAAGCGGCAATTTATTACAGCCATTCAATCTAACCCACACATCTTTGGACTGTAAGAGGAAACTGGAGCACTCAAAAGAACCCCATGCAGACACGAAGAGAATGTGCACACTCTGCACAGACAATCACCCAAGCTGAGAATTGAACACAGGTTCCTGGCAGTGTGAGGCAGCAGTACTAACCACTGTGCCAGCATGCTGCCCAGAAGGGAGGGCATCATTGCATCATTGGTATAACCCCCAAATTCAATGCTGGTAAGCCAGAAAGTTATTCTTTTTCCACTTTGTTGAGAGTTAGATTATTTGCTTCCTTCAAAGTAATTTTGGCTGTAGCTGAAAATGTATTCAGCTAGAACTAAAACTTAAATAACTCAAATGCCAAATGTTCATTTGCAGTCAGAACCTCAACTTTAAGAACTTTGAAATTGTAGCTATACTTAAACAGATCTGGCTTTGCAGATGATTGATGGAATTATACGCACTAGACACTCCTGATACTTTGCATGCCACCTGAAAAGTGCTTCGCAGTTGAACTAAGATGACCTTTCTCTATGCTGCTCTCTGGTACAATCAAAAGATATTGCTAAGAGGTGTACAAATCTTGGTTCACTCCTTTTGGATTCATTTGCCTTTTCCAGTCACATGAATATGCAATATGTCATGTCAAATCCTTATTACGACTTAGTTTTTTATCACGTAGATTGGAATATATTACCACCATGGGAAATATTACAAGGCCAGCAAATTCCGAGACTATTTATTATCGAAATGAAAATGTCAGCACAGAAAGGTAGCCATCTGACTCTTTGAAGAGAAAAGATTAAACTGGTCTATTAACTGCAATTTCAGACCTGCCGAGTTCCTTCTATGAAGATTATTGTGCAGAGTAACTTGTTTCAGTTATTTGGTTAAAAGAATTTAGGCTGGAAGCATTAGTTAACCAAAAGCAATATACAAAATTATGAAAAATGAATATTGTTTGATATAAAACATTCATATGTTAGCGTAAGCATTGAAGGGAAGGGAAGCACATAACTTACCTTTTTATCTAACTATATGTCTGTCAGAATGATCACTATCCGCTTCTTTTTTTCTCAAGATCTTATTTAAAAAGTGTCAGATCTTTATGGAAGGCAACAATTTGAGAGGTATGTCACAATCTTTGAAGATGTCCAGATCCCTGGATATTATTGTGAGTAATGGTGCCATATGGCTTACAATACATGTGTCATATTCTTGTCTCTAATGTCTTAATGAAGCATTAACCATATTATTCTCAGAAGAGAGCTAAATGAACATTTTAAGTACTCACACAATATCATCATTCACAAATAACACTGAGTGTTCAATGGTCAGAAGATAGCACTTGTTTTATGCAGGCTATGAGGGGGGTGCATCCATCAATCTTGTGAAAGTATCTGTCACATTGCAGTATTATAAATGCAAAGGGATATGAGTATCTCAAATATATTCATAAAAAATTGCAGATGACTATTAACTGAACAATTCTGATTGAACGTGCTGTCTTGAGATAAATCCAAACTGATTCTTCAGCTAAGGGTCTAGTTGAAAAAGCATCAGCAATGAGCACCAGCAAGGCCACATTATTTTCAATGTTAGTTCTTTGAATCTAATTAGAGGGTCTCATGTTGAGAGGGCCACTTCTAATCCTTTCATCTGTTAGAGGTTTCTTATTGAAAACTAGAATGATTTGATGAAGTATTGTGAGATTGAAGTTTGCTAACTTAGCAACACCTATGTCCAAACTATCACCCAAAACATAGGAATCATAGAAACCTTCCAGTACAGAAAGAGGCCATTTGGCCCATTGAGTCTGCACTGACCACAATCCCATCCAGGCCTAACACCCATACATATTTACCAACTAATCCCTCTAACCTGCTCATCTCAGGATACTAAGGACAATTTTAGCATGGCCAATCAACCTAACCCGCACATCTTTGGACTGTGGGAGGAAACCAAGCACCCGGAGGAAACCCAAGCAGACATGAGGAGAATGTGCAAACTCCATACAGACAGTGACCCAAGCCAGGAATTGAACCCAAGTTCCTGGAGCTGTGAAGCAGCAGTGCTACTGTGCCGTCCATGTCTCAGACTCTGGCAGAAGTTTTCCGATGGTGGAGTTTCTGACCAAAAGAGTCAGTGGGGAAGCATTTCGTCCAATACTGATTTTCCCACAGTCATGTGATGCTCCAGGAATTAATTGGTAAGCAGCTCTGAAGTCGCACAGTGATCCTGATGGGGAGTTCAGCTGGCTCCCAGATTCAAATTCCCCAGTCCAGGCCCAAGTAAGTGTAGGTGGTTTCATGGAAGGATGGCCAGATCAGGCCCATGGAACGCTGGGAGGACAGAGCAACCGTGGGGGGTTGGGGGTAGGGGAGGTGGGAGTAGTGAGACAGATCTAGTGATGCAAAAAAGATTTAAAGTTTATTTATTAGTACCACAACTAGATTTACATTAACACTGCAATGAAGATATTGTGAAAATCCCCTAGTCGCCAAACTCTGGAGTCTATCTGGGTACATTGAGGGAGAATTTAACATGGCCAATGCACCTAACCAATACATCTTTTTGGATTGCAGGAGGAAACTGGAGCTCTCAGTGGAAACGCATGCAGACACCGGGAGAATATGCAAACTTTACACAGTCACCCAAGCTGGGAATCGAACCCGGGTCCCTTGTTAAGAAGTAATACTAACTAGTGTACCAGGAGGCCATTGAGGGTTACTCCTCCAATTCCCACTGAGGCTGGAGTGGGATGACTTGCTGGGTTTGTCTCCTGTTCCTGACCTTCTCCCACCAGCCCAAAAATTGAAGTCAAGTGGGAAATGGTTCTTTAGCTGTCATGAATTCCCTTTTTTGAGGGCTTTAAATGCCACAAGGGCAGCTGCTCAGCCTAGACCTCACAAATTGTATGGAATTTTACAGGCTTCCTACCTGTAAATCTGGTGACTGTAAAATTCAGCCCATGAGAGTATACTAAATGTGGTCAAACATAATCTCCAAGTAACAGGCAGACGAAAACTTACGGTTCTAATTGCAGCTCTCATGGTTCCTTCTCAACATTCAACATTTTGGATGTAGGATTAAACTAAATTTACCTTTCTGGATCCAGCTAGCATTTTTGACCTGCAGCAGACTCTATTCCCTACTCGCATGACTCTGAACTTTCACACATTGTGTCTTTCATATTAATCAGATGATATGTAACCAACCTAACATGGTCTGCTGCCTCTCAAATGATTCTCAGAGAACTGACTTCTTTTTGTTTCAGGTTTAGAGCATGGGTTTTAACATCTGCTATCAGATCGATGCCACAATAATGAAAATTCACCCCAATCTGTTTTTTGCATCATCGCTGAAATATCCTCAGCTACATAAAATAGTATAGATTTTAGCACATAGTAATCATAAATGGACTTTGTCTGAAACTGCACAAGCCACATGGTCACACAAACCAGCCTCCCATCCATTGACTCTGTCTACACTTCCCACCACCTTGACAAAGCAGGCAGCATAATTAAGGACCCCAAGTACCCCAGATATTCTCTCTGCCACCTTCTTTACTGGTGTGATCAATAAGTTTGTGGATGACACAAAGATGGCTGGACGCTGATAGCGATGGGCATTGTTGGACAACACAGCAGGATATGGATAGACTGGGAAATTGGGTGGAGGAATGGCAAATGGAATTTAATCCAGATTAATGCGAAGTGATGCATTTTGGCAGAAATAATGTAGGGGGGAGTTTACAATAAATAGCAGAACCATCTAGAGTATAGAAACACAGAGGGATCTAGGTGTGCAAGTCCACAAAACATTGAAGATGGCAGCGCAAGTGGAGAAGGTGGTGAAGAAGGCATATGGCATGCTTGCCTTTATAGGACGGGGCACAAAGTATAAAAACTGGAGTCTGATGTTGCAGCTGTATAGAATGTTGGTTTGGCCACATTTGGAATATTGCGTCCAGTTCTGGCCGCTGCACTACCACAAAGACATAGAGGCTTTGGAGAGAGTGCAGAGAAGGTTTACCAAGATGTTGCCTGGTATGGAGGGTCTTAGCTATGAGGAGAAATTAGGTAAACTGGTGTTGTTCTCCCTGGAAAGACAGAGAATCAGGAGCGACCTAATAGAGGTGTACAAAATTATGAAGAGTATAGATAGGGTGAACAGTTGGAAGCTTTTTCCCAGGTCAGAGGTGACGATCATGAGGGCTCACAGGCTCAAGATGAGAGGGGTGAGATTTAACTCAGGTATCAGAGGGACGTTTTTTTACACAGAGGGTGGTGGGGGCCTGGAATGCACTGTCAAGTAGGGTGGTGGAGCGGACGTGCTGGAATCTTTTAAGACTTCCCTGGATAGTCGCATGAGCAGACTGGGAATGGAGGGATACAAACGAATGGTCTAGGCTGGCCAATGAGCAGTACAGGCTTGGAGGGCCAAAGGGTCTGTTTCCTGTGCTGTACTGTTCTTTGTTCTTCTCTCGGAAAAAAGATACAAAAGTCTGAGTTCACGTATCAACTGACTTAAGAACAGCTTCTTCCCTGCTGCCATCAGACTATTGAATAGACTTTCTCTACACCCTAGCTATGACTGTTACATTGCATTCTGCATTGTCTTCTTTCCTTCTCTATGAATGGTATGCTTTGTCTGTATAGGGCACAAGAAACAATACTTTACACTGTATGCTAATACATGTGACAATAATAAATCAAATCAAATCCAAATCAAAATAACATTGCCAGAATCTCTATTTGCTTCAATTGGCTGTTTTCCACCTTTGCCCATCATCGATACATAACAGAAATCTGGATGGATGCTGCAGATGTTGACTTAATTAACATTTAGAAACCAGGGTGTGCAGCATGTATCAGTATTCTGCTTTGTGTTGCCAGCGGCTGAGACTCTGTACTGGGTGCACTGATGGAAAATTACCTCATGATATGGTTTTCAAATGTATTTTAAAATTATGGTCATTTGGATCATCCTCAATATTTCCCTTTGTAATATTTTAAACTTGTATTAGATCATCTGGAGGTCTTGTTAGTAAAATAAATATAAAATCTTCACTGAATGGCTGAGGAGAAACCCTCAGAGTGAACTGATAATTGAACTTGGCTTTCTCACATGTTTGACTGAATGGATACTCTGATAACAACAGCAGTGAAGAATCAGTGAAATCATCTTGCCAAGGAGGGGGGAAATCATCCCAGAAACTGGCAAAGACCAATGTCAGGCAGATGAAGCAATACTTGACCCATCAAGGGCAACAGCAGCTTTTTAGTTCATACTTTGTCACACTTATTGCAGAGGCATGTGTTCAATGTCAGATTGCTGGAGGGTAGCCTCTGAAACTCCTTCCCTGCCAACACCACAATGCTTCACTAACCAGGCACTGTGTTTAAAAGCTTCCACTTCACATAGCTAGCACACTTTCATGAAAGGAAACTGCTGGGAAGTCATGCTCTCAAAGCTCTAACCACACTGCCTCAAAATTGACTAACATATCCCTTAAGCCTCTGCTGGCCACAGTGGATACCCTTCACGATGTACCTTACCCAGCTGTGGGCAAAGAGCCCTCATCCAATGAGATTAATCTAGCAGTGGTAGTCAATGCCAATTCCCTTCAGAAGAAGACAGTGACTCACTACAAGAAGAGAATAAATGATCTTGTCGTCCTGCCAGGGTAAGTCACTCTTCCCATCACTCTCAACTCACACATTATAGAACATAGAACATAGAACAATACAGCACAGAACAGGCCCTTCGGCCTTCGATGTTGTGCCGACCAAAATAAAAAGCAATGCCCCTCCTAACTAAACCATTCCCTTCCCATCCATATACTTATCAACTAACCTCTTAAACGCCACCAAACTTGGCGCATCTACAACAGCTGCAGGCAGGGCATTCCACTCCCTATCACTCTTTGAGTAAAGAACCTACCTCTGATATCCGTCCTATAACTCATACCCCTTAATTTAAAGCTGTGTCCCCTCGTGCTAGCTTTCTCCATCCTAGGAAAAAGGCTATCACTGTCCACCCTATCTAAACCTCTAATCATCTTATATGCTTCAATAAGATCCCCTCTTAGCCGCCTCCTTTCTAACGAAAACAACCTCAAATCCTTCAACCTCTCTTCATAGGACCTGCCCACCATACCAGGCAACATCCTAGTAAACCTCCTCTGTACCCTCTCCAATGCCTCCACATCTTTCTTATAATGTGGCGACCAGAACTGCACACAATACTCCAAGTGCGGCCGCACTAGAGTTTTGTACAGCTGCAACATGATGCTGCGGCTCCTAAATTCAATCCCCCTACCAATAAAAGCTAAGACTCCATATGCCTTCTTAACAACTTTATCCACTTGACTGCCTACTTTCAGGGATCTATTGACACATACACCAAGATCCTTCTGTTCCTCAACACTATTAAGAGCCCTACCATTAGCCCTATACTCTACACATTTATTGTTCCTGCCAAAGTGCATTACCTCACACTTTTCCACATTAAACTCCATTTGCCACCTCTCGGCCCAGCTCTGCAACTTGTCCAAGTCACTCTGTAAACTAAAACACCCCTCTTCACTATCTACCACACCACCAACTTTAGTATCATCTGCAAATTTACTGATCCATCCCTCAATACCCTCATCCAGATCATTTATAAAAATTACAAACAGCAGGGGCCCAAAACAGACCCCTGAGGCACACCACTTGTCACCGAACTCCACGATGAATATCTCCCATCAACCACCACCCTCTGTCTTCTATCTGCCAGCCAATTTCTAATCCAATTAGCTAAATCACCCTCTATTCCACACATCTGCATTTTCTGTAGAAGTCTTCCATGGGCCACCTTATCAAAAGCCTTACTAAAGTCCATATATACTACATCAACCGCCTTACCCCCATCCACCTCTCTGGTCACTTTCTCATTCATCACATATCCAGTGGAATCACACTCAATGATAGCTCAAGGGACATCACCACTCACTATCCTACACATTTTTATCTTCCCTATGAATGATGTCCGCATCTCATCATTGATCCCACTCACCATCCATACACACCAATTTTTTGTAGTATGGCGGCACAGTGGTTAACACTGCTGCTTCACAGCACCAAGGACCCATGTTTGATTCCAAGCTTGCAGTCTGTATGGAGTTTGCATATTCTCCCCGTGTCTGCGGAGGTTTCCTCTGGGTGCTCTGGTTTCCTCCACAGTGCAAAGATGTGCAGGTTAGGTGGATTGGTGATGCTAAATTGCCACTTAGTGTCAGGGGCCTAGCAAGGATAAATGCACGGGAATATGGGGATAGGGCCTGGGTGGGACTGTGGTTGGGGCAGACTTGATGGGCCGAATGGCCGCCTTCTGCACAGTAAAGTATTATGATTCCATGATTCAGTCATCCTTATCATTTGGCAAGATTGGTATTTTGTTTGCAGTCTCTCTGTCGGTCTTCATTCAGGACAAGTTGGCTCACAATGAAAGGGTGAGATCCCAGAGTGGTGATGGGATGCCCAAACTCAAGATCCTGACAGATTTTGAAGGCAGAACGATTCTGTTGGTTGGAGAGGATGTGGACCATTCATAAGTTGGTGATGAGGTTGACGGTACTCAATGAAGTGAGGAATGTGCACTCCAACATTTACCAGACAGCCATGATGTGCATGATGCTTCCTGTTCCACAGGCCCCTGCCTTGCATCAGTCATCACTCCTTGAGTTCACAGGCACATCAGGGAAGCAGCTGTGAGCCTGGTTCTGAACTCTAGCCCTGCGAACAGCACAGGGGAGGAGATGGCCTAATGGTATTATCACTCGACTATTAACCCAGAAGCTCAGCTAATGTTCTTGGGACCCAGGTTCAAATCCTGCCATGGCAGATGGTGGAATTTGAATTCAATAAAAGAAATCTGGAGTTAAGAATCTACAGATGACCAGGGAACTACCGCCGATTGTCAGAAAAATCCATCTGGTTCATTAATGATCTTTAGTGAAGGAAATCTGCCGTCTTTAACTGGTCTGGCCTGTATGAGACTCCAGAGCCACAGCAATGTGGTTGACTTTCAATGGTTCTCAGGGATGGGCAATAAATGCTGGCCATCCAACAAGATCCATATCACATGAATGAATAAAAAATTATGAGGAATCCACAGACACTGGCTTTGTTGACCTTTCATAGTTCTCACCCCCATCCTCCAGCAGTGCAGAGAGCAGGCAGCCAGATGAGGAGCTACTAGACTTGATCAGTGCCTCAGTTACTGGAGTGCTCAGGGATGTCAAGAAGGGATGTCCGCTGTAATCCTCAGATTATAAGACATTATGAAGGAGTCTGTTTGCCTTCAGACCGAGGTGATAGTGCCAACAGGCCACCACACCGAGGTCAACACTAGTCAATTAGAGACCATAGGTCCTTGGTCCAAAATATCTACCTTGCATTGCTGCAGGAGCTGCACTAGTAGCTTTGGTTCCAGTAAGTGCCTATCTAGATCAATGGCAGAGGGAGTGGGTCATTTCAAGCTCACTCAAGCTGACCCACCATTTCAAGGAGATAGTCAGAAGCGTTTGACACTCATGAGGAAGATCAGCTGGTGCACAGCCACGTTACTCCAATCCATCCAAACTCCTGTCTCCTGTGACTCCCCCCCGCCTACTTCATTTGCTCCCGCTCTACAGGCCAAGGGGGGTGGCACTGCCACATAGCAGGAATCCTTCCAGAAGACACTTGCCAAGGTCATCACAAAAATAGGGTGTCACAGTCAGCAGGCTGCCTCTACCTGCACTGTAGCTGTTGGTGACCAAAACATCCAAAAATGTGCATGCTGTCAGGGGGACTAGCTAGGGTAAGTGTATGGATTCGTGGGGGATAGGCCCTGGATGGGATTGAGATCGGTGAAGACTCAATGGGCCAAATGGCCTCCTCTGTCACTGTACGATATTGCGATAGGGGTTAGAAAGCTTACAAAATTGTAATTGTACAGCTTGGACATGAGTGTTAAACACTTATACACAACATTCAGTACTGTAAATAAACTCCTATTAATTTCACCCCTTTTATGGCTTCAAGAACTGAGGATCAGTATTGCTGTCAGTCTGAAGTGAAAACCTCATTCCTACACGAGATAAAAGAGACTGTTCAGTCCAGGGCTTCCTCCTTTTGATGTGTACAACCTTCCCAGTTCTTTCACAGTGATTTAATACATCAGTCGTACCTGTATCTCGATGGGAACCATCACTGCTGCCAGAATATTGGTGTACTCCAACTAAATGCATGGATGAGGGATTGGTGTAGGGCAGAAGGCTTCATATTTATTGATCATTGGGAAGTCTTCAGGAGGGAGGGTCACCTATTCATGAGGGATAGAGAGCAGTTGACTGGGAGGGGAACACATATTTTAGCTGGGAGGTTAGCTGGAGTGTTTCAGAAATGTTTAAACTAATAGGGAGGGAGGGTGGGGAGACAGCGGGAACTGGGAGTGGGAGAGAGAGGGATGATAGGGTAACACCAGTAGGTAGAAAGGTATTTCCGAGAGCTGAGGGTCTTCAGTGCGTGTGTTTTAATGCGAGGAGTGTGACTGGCAAAACAGATGAACTGAAGGCAATAATGTTCACGAGGAGTTTAGACGTGGTGGCGGTGACCGAGACGTGGTTGAAGGAGGGGCAAGACTGGCAATTGAATATTCCAGGGTATAAGAGTTTTAGGCGTGACAGAGTTGGTGTGAAGAGAGGCGGGGGAGTGGCTTTATTAGTTAAGGACAGCGTCATAGCAGTGCAGAGGGAGGGAGGTATGGATGATTTAGGAATTGAGTCTCTATGGGTGGAGTTGAGGAATAGGAAGGGAGAGGTTACTCTGTTGGGTGTTTACTACAGACCGCCCAACAGCCCGCAGGCTGCGGAAGAAGGGATATGCAGGGACATTTTAGATAAGTGTAGGAAAAATAGGGTGGTAGTAGTGGGAGATTTCAATTTTCCTGGAGTAGAGTGGAGTGTGCCCAGGGCTGTAGGAGTGGATGGGGAGGAATTTGTACAGTGTGTTTTGGAAGGGTCCTTGGAGCAGTATGTGGATGGCCCGACTAGAGAGGGGGCTATACTGGATTTTGTTCTGGGGAATGAGCCAGGCCAGGTGGTTGACGTCGAGGTAGGAGAGCAGGTGTCAAATAGTGATCACAACTCTGTCTGCTTTAGGATATTAATGGAAAAGGACGAGACTGGCCCATATGGGAGGGTATTTAACTGGGGGAGGGCTAGATACTGCCAGATTAGGCAAGATCTTAAAGATACCGACTGGGATAAGCTTTTTGAGGGCAGGTCGCCGAGGTACATGTGGGAGTCTTTCAAGGGAAAACTAAACTCTCTGCAGGAAAGATATGTGCCGGCAAGGAGGAAGGATGGGAAAGGTAGGATTAGAGAACCTTGGCTTACCAGGGAGATTGAGGACTTGATCAAGAAAAAGAGAGAGGCTTATATTAGATCTAGGCAACTAGGGACTGAGACAGCGCTGGAAGCTTATAGAGAGTGTAGACGGGATCTTAAGAGGGGTATTAGAAAGGTAAAAAGGGGCCACGAGGTGGCTCTGGCAGGTAGGATAAAGGAAAATCCAAAGGCATTTTACACCTATGTAAGGAGCAAAAGGATGGTTAGAGGCAAGATTGGACCTCTTAGGGACAGAGGAGGGGATCCTATGCTTAGAGCCCTGAGGAATGGGGGAGATCCTGAGGAATACTTTGCGTCGGTATTCACGCAGGAGACTGGACAGATGTTCTGTGCCTGATGTTTTGACAAAGTTGAGTAATCGTTTTTTGAGGGAAATAAGGATTACGAGAAAGAGGTTTGGGGCTGTTAGGGCATCTTAAAGACATATAAAGCTCCGGGCCTGATGTCATTTACCCAGGCTGCTAGGGAGTTTGAGGGAAGACTGGCTGGGCCTCTGCGCAAATCTTTGTCTCTTCCTTGGACACAGGTGAGGTCCCAGAGGACTGGAGGATAGCAAACGTAGTACCGTTGTTTAAAAAGGTCAGAGGGATCACCCAGGGAACTATAGGCCGGTGAGCTTGACTTCAGTTATAGGTAAGCTAATGGAGAGGATCCTTAGGGACAGGATGTATGAGCATCTGGAGCGCTGCGATCTGATCAGGGATACGCAGCATGGCTTCGTCAAGGGGAAGTCTTGTCTTACGAATCTGGTGGAATTTTTTGAAGAAGTGACAAAAACAGTTGATGAAGGACAGGCTGTTGATGTCGTCTACATGGATTTCAGTAAGGCGTTTGACAAGGTTCCTCATGGTAGACTGATAGAGAAGGTGAAGGCGCATGGGATACAGGGTCGGGTATGTAGATGGGTCGAGAACTGGCTCGGGAGGAGGAGACAGAGGGTAGTAGTGGAAGGCTCTTTTTCCGGCTGGAAGCCTGTCACTAGTGGAGTGCCACAAGGCTCAGTACTAGGTCCTCTTCTATTTGTGGTCTACATAAACGACTTGGAAGTTGGGGTAGGTGGTGAGATCAGCAAATTTGCTGATGACACCAAGATGCTTGGATTGGCGGGTACAGAGGAGCAGTGTCAGGCAATACAACAGGACATAGATAGGTTGGTAGACTGGGCAGATAGATGGCAAATGGAATTTAATCCGGATAAATGCGAGGTGATGCATTTTGGCCGGAAAAATGTAGAAGAGAGTTATAGGATAAAAGGTAAAACTATTCGGAGCATAGAGACGCAGAGAGAATTGGGGGTGCAGGTTCACAAGTCTCTGAAGGTGTCCTCACAGGTGGAGAAGGTGATAAAGAAGGCGTATAGTATGTTAGCTTTCATAGAAAAGGGTATAGAATACAAGAGTAGGAGTTTGATGTTGCAGTTGTATACAACTTTGGTTAGGCCTCACTTGGAATACTGCGCCCAGTTCTGGTCTCCGTACTATCGGAAGGATGTGGAGTCCTTGGAGAGAGTGCAGAGGAGGTTTACCAGGATGCTGCCTGGTATGGAAGGACTGTCTTATGAGGAACGATTAGATAGACTGGGGTTGTTTTCCCTTGAAAGACGTCGGCTTAGAGGGGATCTCATAGAGGTGTATAAGATTATAAGGGGTATAGATAGAGTAAATGGAGGTAAACTTTTTCCACCTTTAGAAATGGATAGGACGAGGGGTCATGGCCATAGGGTGAGGGGGGCTATGTATAGGACGAATATTAGAGGGCAGTTTTTCACACAAAGGGTAGTGGGGGTGTGGAATGCACTGCCGAGTAAGGTGGTGGGAGCAGGCACGCTGGGGCTGTTTAAGGGTCTCTTGGACAGCCACATGAGCGGTATGCAGATAGAGGGATATATTAGGACTGTTTAACTACGGCTTTTTTCCACAGGTAATTCGGTCCATAATTGTTGAGCATGCATTCGGCAGGTGGTGCGGGTACAGCTCTTGGATGTTGATTCATGGGTTGCCTGGTACCTCATGTCGTAAATGAGTGCTTTATGTGGACCATCTGAAGGGCACCATGACAGCTCAGAGACTATCGATGTGGCTGTGCAGACACTTGGAATTGGGCCGGTGTCTGCGGGAGTTTGCGCGTTCTCCCCGTGGTTGCGTGGGTTTTCTCCGGGCACTCCGGTTTCCTCCCACAACCCAAAAATTCGCTCTTAGGCTGATTGGGAAACAAATTGTCCCTATGTGAAAATTTTCCATATTAGGAATAATATATATATTATTATATAGGAATATTAAAATAGGATAATGTACTTGCTACTATATAGAATGACGGCGGCGCGGGCTCGTTGGGCCGAAGGGCCTGTTTCCCGTGCTGTGTTGCTTAATAATAAAAAAAAATATCCTGGGCTGGTGTCACACAGTCCATAGAACATAGAACATAGAACAATACAGCACAGAACAGGCCCTTCGGCCTTCGATGTTGTGCCGACCAAAATAAAAAGCAATTCCCCTCCTAACTAAACCATTCCCTTCTCATCCATATACTTATCAACTAACCTCTTAAACGCCACCAAACTTGGCGCATCTACAACAGCTGCAGGCAGGCATTCCACTCCCTAATCACTCTTTGAGTAAAGAACCTACCTCTGATATCCGTCCGATAACTCATACCCCTTAATTTAAAGTTGTGTCCCCTCGTGCTAGCTTTCTCCATCCTAGGAAAAAGGCTATCACTGTCCACCCTATCCAAACCTCTAATCATCTTATATGCTTCAATAAGATCCCCCTTAGCCGCCTCCTTTCTAACGAAAACAACCTCAAATCCTTCAACCTCTCTTCATAGGACCTGCCCTCCATACCAGGCAACATCCTGGTAAACCTCCTCTGTACCCTCTCCAATGGCTCCACATCTTTCTTATAATGTGGGGACCAGAACTGCACACAATACTCCAAGTGCGGCCGCACTAGAGTTTTGTACAGTTGCAACATGATGCTGCGCTCCTAAATTCAATCCCCCTACCAATAAAAGCTAAGACTCCATATGCCTTCTTAACAACTTTATCCCTTGACTGCCTACTTTCAGGGATCTATTGACACATACACCAAGATCCTTCTGTTCCTCAACACTATTAAGAGCCCTACCATTAGCCCTATACTCTACATATTTATTGTTCCTGCCAAAGTGCATTACCTCACACTTTTCCACATTAAACTCCATTTGCCACCTCTCGGCCAGCTCTGCAACTTGTCCAAGTCACTCTGTAAACTATAACACCCCTCTTCACTATCTACCACTCCACCGACTTTAGTGTCATCTGCAAATTTACTGATCCATCCTCAATACCCTCATCCAGATCATTTATAAAAATTACAAACAGCAGGGGCCCCAAAACAGACCCCTGAGGTACACCACTTGTCACCGAACTCCACGATGAATATCTCCCATCAACCACCACCTCTGTCTTCTATCTGCTAGCCAATTCCTAATCCAATTAGCTAAATCACCCTCTATCCCATACATCTGCATTTTCTGCAGAAGTCTTCCATGGGCCACCTTATCAAACGCCTTACTAAAGTCCATATATACCACGTCAACCGCCTTACCCCCATCCACCTCTTTGGTCACTTTTTCAAAAAACTCAAATGAGGTTAGTAAGGCACGACCTACCCTTCACAAAACCATGCTGACTATCCCCAATCAATTCATTTCTCTCCAAATAACTATAAATCCGATCCCTAATTATTCCCTCCAATACTTTGCCCACAACAGAAGTAAGACTCACTGGCCTATAATTCCCTGGAAGGTCTCTCTTCCCCTTCTTAACAATGGGACCACATTCGCTATCCTCCAGTCCTCCGGAACCACACCCGTAACCAACGAGGACCTGAAGATCAGAGCCAGAGGCTCTGCAATCTCCTCTCTTGCCTCCCAGAGAATCCTAGGGTAAATCCCGTCCGGCCCAGGGGACTTATCCAACTTCAAACCCTCGAGAATTTCTAACACATCCTCCCTATCTACTACAATACTCCCCAATTTGCAACCCTGTACCTCAGTGCTCTCCACAGCTACATTTCCAGCACTCTGCGTGAATACCGAAGAGAAATATTTATTCAGTGCCTCACCAATCTCTTCAGGCTCCACGCACAACTTCCCACTGCTGTCTATGACTGGCCCTAATCTTGCCCTAACCAATCTTCTATTCTTAACATATCGAAAGAAAGCTTTAGGATTCTCCTTAATCCTATCAGCCAACATCTTCTCGTGTCCCCTCTTAGCTCTCCTCAATTCACTTTTTACCTCCTTCCTGGCTAATCTATAGCTATCCATTGCACTAACTGAGCCTTCAAGCCTCATCCTGACATAAGCCTCCTTTTTCTTCTTAACCAGCAAATCAACTTTTTTCGTACACCAAGGCTCTCTTACTCGACCATTTCCTCCCTGCCTGACAGGGACATACTTATCAAGGACTCGCAGCAGCTGCTCCTTGAATAAGCACCACATTCCAGATGTTCCCAGTCCCTGTAGTTTCCTAGTCCAATCTATGCACCCTAATTCTCTCCTGATGGCCTCATAATTACCCTTCCCCCAGCTATAACTACTGCCCCTAGCTTCATGCCTATCCCTATCCATCACTAAGTGAACGTAACCGAATTGTGGTCACTATCACCAAAATGTTCACTAACTTCCAAGCCTAACACCTGGTCTGGCTCATTGCCCAGCACCAAATCCAATGTAGCCTCACCTCTAGTTGGCCTATCTACATACTGAGTCAAAAAACCTTCCTGCACACTCTGTACGAAAACTGACCCCTCTAACGAGCTAGAGCTATAGCTATTCCAATCAATATTAGCAAAGTTAAAGTCCCCCATCACAATTACCCTACTACTTTCACTCCTAATCAGAATTGACTTCGCAATCCTTTCCTCAACCTCTCTAGAACTATTAGGAGGTCTGTAAAAGACTCCCAACAGGGTGACCTCTCCTCTCCTGTTTCTAATCTCAGCCCATACTACCTCAACAGACAAGTCCTCATCAAACTTCTTTTCGATCACCGTGATACAGTCTTTGACCAGTAACGCCACTCCTCCCCCCCTTCTACCTCCTTCTCTACTCCGCCTAAAGCATTTGTACCCCGGAACCTGCAACATCCATTCCTGTCCCTGCTCTACCCAAGTCTCTGAAATGGCCACAACATCGAAGTTCCAGGTACTGGTCCAAGCTGCAAGTTCCTCCCCTTTATTGCGAATACTCCTTGCATTAAAGTATACGCATCTCAAACCATGCTCCACCCCACCCGTACGCCGCTGTGTTTTACAACTCTCCTCTATAACCCCCTTACTCACATCCCTCTCAGCACCCCAACTACTTAGGATCCCACCCCCCCCCCGAATCAGTTTAACGCCCCCATCATAGCCTTAGCAAATTTTCCCCCCAAGATATTAGTCCCCCTCTGGTTCAGGTGTAGACCATCTCTCTTGAAGAGGTCCCACCTATCCCAGAATGAGTCCCTTCATTCTCTCTGTGTACTCTCAGTGCCTTTGAGATTTGGCTGAGCCTGACCAAAGTGTGTGACCTTTGACCAGAAACTTAGCAATAATGACAGTGGCTATAGTTTCAGATTGATAGGATGGAGGAGAGGGTTTGGGTAAGATATTGGGCCCTATTTCACTATTTTGATTCTAAGTGCTGGGTGGAATTGAACCTGGGTGTGTTTCAGATCTGACTTTTAGACCTGTTCTGGGGCACCCCCATCTACACTCTGCTTGAAAAAAAATCAGCGATTCCGAATCATGCTGCGCAAGCCTGTGGTGGGGCTTTACGGGCCTGAAATCCTGCAGCTCCAATCAGTGTCTCCAACTGCATATCTACATAAAAAAAAAATGATAGAATGCTGCTCCCCTGCCACACTGCTCCCTGGCTGATAATGCCTCTCCCTGGCTCACACAGACATTGCCCCATCCCCCACATTACTGACCCCTTTGTGCCCTCAAACCACCCCCCACCATCCAAGCTGATTGCGGGCCTCTCCCCCCATTCAATTTCAGACAAAATGGCAGTGGACCCCCTTCCTCCCCGCTGATGTCAGGCAGGATGGCAGCAGACCCGCCTTCCCCCTCACTGAGCACAGGCAAAGTGGCAGTGGATCCCTCTTCCCCCCATTGATCTCAGGCAGCGTGGCGGCAGACACTGAGCCCCACTGATCACAAGCAGAGTGGCACTGGACCTCGCACCCCCCCTACTGATCTCAAGCAAAGAGCTGTCGGACACTCATTAACTGGAGCGCCCGAATCGGACTTTCATGGAGCATATCTGTTTCATGCCAATTCTGGATGAGCGAATGCAGTGGTAAAGGGAGAAGTACTGGTAAGGTTGGCGTGTATCCTATTAAGTCAATTTAAATGACTGCAAATGCATTTAAATGGCTGCCACGCCCATTTGGGTGCGGTTCTGATCGGTCTATTTTCTGGCTTTAGTAAAGGAGGAACCAGCGGGGAGACGGGCACAGATGATGCTACTCGCCTCATGCCCGACTTTACCAAGTTTTCGCATCTGAAAATGGGTGGAACATGATGACAAAATCGGGCCCACTGTCTCAGAGAGTCAATGCAGACTCGATGGGCTGAAGAGTCTCTGTCTGCACTGTAGGGATTCTGTGATTGAACACAACAATATTCATTTATTTCTTTGGTGAAGATTGGATATAAAGATACAAAGAATAAATGATGGCCCATTATAGTTTTAAACGGCATAATTTAATTCAAGAATACATTATTTAAAGATTTAACATTTGAGGGAAATGAGCATTGGAGTCTAGCATCCCAGTAAATGCAGACAACATAATTGTTCTGGCAAGGACACAAAAAGCAACTTTCAGAAGCTAGCTGTATATGTGAATGATATACAACACAGTATTCCCTGTCTGGCTTTCTAGTGGGCTTTACGAGAACAGAGCTTGCTGATAGCAGAGAATTAGACTTTCTATCATTATTTGACAGCACGGGCTTTGTGATATCTAACTGTACTTCCTGGCTGCCCAAGGCAGTTTTGATTACCCCGTACTTCATTTCAGATAAGACTGTGCCATTTTCATCATTGCCTGGCATTTTGCTGCATAACACATTTACCTTTCCTATTTTTTCCAATTCTACGATCTGCCATTAAATGGATTTAAAACTCTGTCAGGAAAATGTAAAAGATTTTTCTTAAACTGCTGGCTGGCAGTGAAATTCTCAATACTTGGGCTATAGTCAAAATGACTGCTAATGAAGCCAAACTCTTTCCTTTATTTCTTCAGAATTTCTGTGAGCCTGTAGCTTCAGTGGAATTGCAACAGAAACCCTCGGCCAGGTTTTCCGAGGAATGGCAACCACTGTTAGATCGCCACTCCACCCCTATTATTTTAAACACAGAGCAAGGTCTGCGTACTGTACCCTGGACTTCTGAACTGGGCTCCCTCAGAAGTATAGAATTCTATCTGTTCTCACAGTTCTTCTTCGCAGTGCAAGACCATTGGGACAAGTCAATTTTTTTTCAACTCTAGCTGCTGTAATTTGGTCAATTTTTCTTTGCTAACACAGTAAAAAATCTTTGGAGCATTTAAATAGATTTTTACTGTGTTAGTGACTGGATGTAAGTAGGAAGTGGGTAGAGGGGGAATGGTGTTAGGTGACAGGGCAGTGTATGGCTGAGTGGCTGGGTGCCAGCTGAGTAAGGTAGCAGGATGCATACTGTGACAGGGTGGAAGATAGGTTATTGGAAGAACGTTATTGGAGTAATTTCTGGTCGGGTTGTGGGAGAATCAGATGGGTGTGGGAAGTTGAAGAATGAAGGAGGATTTGCAGGCTCAGTGGGAGTCAGAAGGTTGGACAGGGTGCCAGAGGGATGTAGGAGATGGTGGGGGTGCGGGGAGGGGGAATGGAATGGAAGTGTTTGGTGTCAGTGATCAGAGAGCAATGGTGTGTTAGATAGTTGAGGGGGGTGGTCAGCGAATCGGGAGGAGTCAGAGGGTCAGAGATGGGTAACAAAGGGGCGGGTTAGTTGGAAGATTGGTGGGAATTGGAGGGTCTATAGGGTGTCAGAGGATTAAGGGAATTGGGTAGGATCACAGGTCTTGGAGGAACAGGGGACCAGGGTGTCAGAGGGTCAGAGGAGAGTCACAAAGTGGGGTGGAGTTGCAGGTGAGGTAGTAGAAAGTGAGCATGGAGAAGGAGTTTGAAGAGAGAGAGAGGATGGAGAGAAGAACAGGAAGATGGGGAGAAGAGTAGGAGGATGGGATGGGAGTAGGAGAATGTGGGGAGGGGAGAAGGAGGGTGGGGTGAGTAGGAGAATAAGAGGAATAGAAAGTTGGGGGGAGTAGAAGGATGGGGGGAACAGACTGAGGAAGTGTGAAGATGAAGGGGTAGGAGAATGAAGGGGAGTAGAAAGGTGGGAGAGGAGTAGGATGATGGGGGGAGCAGGGGGATGAGGGGGAGCGGGAGGGTGGAGGGAGTGGGAGGATGGAGTGAATGGGAGGATGGGAGGAGCAGGAGGATGGGGGGAGAAGGAGGGACCTCATTTGGAGTATTGTGTCCAGTTCTAGTTGCCTTACTACCGGAAGGACATGGAGTCCCTGGAGAGGGTGCAGAGGAGGTTTACCAGGATGCTGCCTGGTATGGAAGGTCTGCGTTACAAGGAAAGATTAGGCAAATTGGGGCTGTTTTCTTTAAAAACACTGAGATTGAAAGGCGATCTGGTAGAGATGTATAAGATTATGAAAGGTATAGATAGAGTGAATAGTGGTAAGCTTTTTCCTAGGTTGGAATCAAGTATTACAAGGGGGCATGGGCTTAGGGTGAGGGTGGCGAGGTATAATTTGGATATTAGAGGGAGGTTTTTCACACAGAGGGTTGTGGGGGTATAGAACACACTGCCAAGTAAGGTGGTGGAGGCAAGCACGTTGGAGTTATTTAAAGGATACTTAGATAGGCACATGAGTGGAATAGAGATGGAGGGATATAGAACACTGTTTTAAATAGAAATCAAGAGCCTTGGGATGTTCCTGAGAATTGTATAAGATGTGCATGTTACTGATGTTTTTATCTTTTATTTCACAGGTGCTTCGGTCCGCCTTGTTGTCCAACAAGAGGCGTACATGTGATGGGTTGTGCGATGGCTGCTCTTGGATATTTTGAGAGTAGCCTAGTGCTTCACGTCGTTATAAGAAAGATGTGGAAGCATTGGAAAGGGTGCAGAGGAGGTTTACAGGATGTTGCCTGGTATGGTGGGAAGGTCTTATGAGGAAAGGCTGAGGGACCTGAGGTTATTTTCATTAGAGAGAAGAAGGTTACGCGGTGACCTAATTGAGGCGTATAAGATGATCAAAGGACTGGATATGGTGGATAGTGAGAGCCTTTTTCCTCGGATGGTGATGACCAACACGAGGGGACATAACTTTAAATTAAGAGGTGGTAGTTATAGGACGGATGTCAGAGGCAGGTTCTTTACACAGAGGGTGGTGAGGGCGTGGAATGCCCTGCCTGCAGCAGTTGTGGACTCGCCTACTTTGGGGGCATTCAAATGGTCGGTGGATAGGCATATGGATGATATTGGAATAGTTTAGGTAGAGGGTCCACTGGCCGGCGCAACATCGAGGGCCGAAGGGCCTGTACTGCGCTGTAATGTTCTATGTTCTATGTTAGTGTACACTTGAACTGGACCAGTTGATGGGCAACACGACAGCTCAGTGACTATCGCTGTGCAGTGCAGATACATGGATTTGGGCCTGTGTCTGTGGGAGTTTGCGCATTCTCCCCGTGCTTGCGTGGGTTTTCTCTGGGTGCTCTGGTTTTCTCCCATAATCCCAAAGATGTTCTCTTAGGCTGATTGGTGAAACAAATTGTCCCTAAATTGTCTCCCCAATCTGGTTTCCACTGTGGATTTTCATAAACATAGACAAGGGTCATGGGTGGAAGTGGGAACTCATGCTGTTAAAATGGCAGTGCGGGCTTGTTGGGCCGAAGGGCCTGTTTCCTGTGCTGTGTTGTTCTTTGTTCTTTGAGGATGAGAGGAGCAGGAGGATGGAAAGAGTAGGATGGTGGGAGCAGGACGATGGAGGGAGCAGCAGAGTGGGGGGAGTAGGAGGGTGCAAGAAATAGAAAGGTGGGGGAATGAAAGATTCATGGAGAGTTGGAGAATCAGAGGACCAGAGGGTCAGACAATCAGTGTCAGAAATTTATGGAGGGCAGTGCTGCAGACTTTTTTGAAGTTCATTCAACTTCTCCTTGTAGCCAACAACCTCAAGACCAGGCAACATCCTGGTGAACCTTCTTTGCACTCTCTCCAAATCTTCCACGTCTTTCTAATAGTTTGGTAACCAAAACTGCAGGGCAGTACTCCAAATGCAGTCTAATCAATTCAGAGTTGTAGTAGGCCATTCAGCCCATCATGCCTACTCTGCCATTCAATGAAATCATGTCTGATCCCCCCACCACTTTCCTTTCTACCGCCAAACCCTTTGAACCCCTTGTCGGTCAAGAATCTATCCAACTCAGACGTAAAAATATTCAGTGAATCTGCCTATATTGGTCTCTGGAGAGGAAAGCCTACAGACCCATAATTTTCTGAAAGGAAAAAAGTCTCCTAATTTCCATCTAAAATGAGAGAACCATTATTTTTAAACCTCCCAGTTGTAGTCTCTCCCCCATTGACAAACTCCTTTCAATAGTCATCTTATCAAGTCCCTTATTCTAAACTCCAATGGATACAGGCCCAATTTGCCTATCCTTTCCTCAGAGGATAACCCCCACACCACCACAATCATTCATGTGAACCTTCTCTGCATTAATTCTAATATATATATATACTCTTTCTTAAATAAGGAGACCAAAACTGTACACAGTATTCTAGCTGTGGTCTCTCCAATAACCTGTATAACTGTAACAAAACTTCCCTGTTTACATATTCCGTATCCTTGCAAAAAACAGCATTCCATATTCCTTCCAAATCACATACTGTACCGGCACACAAATATTTTGTGATTCATGCATGAGGCATCGGATCCCTCTGTATCACTGAGTTCTGCAATCGCTTCCCAATATACTGCTTTTTTTTATTCTTTCTGCCAATGACAGAGATAGGTGGGTTCTTGGTTAATAAGGGGATTAGTGGTTATGGGGAAAAGGCAGGAGAATGGAGATGCCAAAAATATCAGCCAAGATTGAATGGGGGAGCAGATTCAGTGGTCTGAGTGGCCTAATTCTGCTTCTTTGTCTTCTGGTTTTATGGTCAAAGTGAAGAAATTCACATTTCCCCACATTATACTCCATCCATCAAATTTCTCACAACTTATCTATGTCCCTTTGCTGGCTCCCCAGAAACAATTTCCCATTTTTTTCCTAAGTGCTGGCTTGGGTTGGATTGGGTGGTGTGGGGGAGGTGGAGGGAGGAGTTACAATCCTACCACGAGATCTCGCAGATGTAAATGTCACTTTCAATCTCTCGCAGGACTGTGTCCACGTCAAAATTTATGCCCATTGCAAACATGAGGGCAAAATCCTAACCCTTATGTCTTCTTTGCAACTTATTTTCCTATCTAATCTTCGCATTATCCCTTTGAAAGGTCCCATGAAATTTCCTTTGGCAAAAGGATGAAAACTGAGGTTTGTGCTGATAAGGCAAGCTGGTTTGAAGGTCTTAACTTAGCTCACAATTTTAGCCATAATGGCCAAGAAGCATGAAGGTACTAAATCTTGCTGAAGAAACACCATTGCAAAAGTACATATAGCTTCTCACACCCACTTGTAATGAAGATGCAGAGTGTTCTGACTGATACATATTGACATGTTGCAGTGCGTCCCAAATTCAAGGAAGATGGCACACATATGTTTTCTGATGTCTTGGTAAAGGAATTTCATATGAATAGGGATGTCCAGTACCGACAGAGTAAAGAATATCACCTCACCTTTCTGTCTGACTGTTCTGCAGCTGCTGGTGCAGTTTTACTTGTCCTCATGTCCTCCTCGCAATCCTCATTTATAGTAAGGGGCACCTGTAGCAACATCCCAATGACTAAGCACTCTCTTCTTCTTGAGGGTTCCTTTGAGATGGATGTGTACTCATTCTTTTTAAGTGAAGTATCTGGAGAATTTCCAGAATAAATGTGACTGAAGTGTTAGTGAAACCTTGACAAAGGGTTCCAGAAGGTTCAGTAATCGGTTTAAGAGATCCTCTTCACAACTCCAGTTTCAAGTGATCCTTAAAAATAAGGAGGTTTTAATTGAAGCACCAGTCATGAAAATACTATGCAGCTTCTTTAACAAGTATTTTAAGTGGTAATTAACTACTTAATGACCCTTTAAGAGGTTGTTCCTATCGTTGGCATCAGCTCCTTTACCAAGATGGTGTAATGCACTAAATTATGACTATACCAACATTACAACTCAACACCGTATTGGTCGCCTTCAGCTTCAACGTTTTCCTTGAAAATGATCCCAATTAGCTGCTATTTTATCCCAGAAAGATATCACTCTGTAATCGATTAATTTGGTCACCAGGTTCTTGTTACTGACCAAATATGTTTCCTGTAAAGACCATTTAATTTGCCGCTCCGCCTCTTTTAATACACACAATAAAGTTTCAAGCAAACACAAAGAACAAAACATTATAGAACTTTTATTCTGGTCACTCTTAAACTTAGTGGTTTATTTTCAACAGGAAGACTGGGGGTCATTTTTGCTTTGGGTGGGCCATGCGTGGAGAAACTGCACTGTCTGCCTGATAACACCGTGAGAAACATGGGCTACTCTCATGCTGACCACATTCTAATTTGGTGATTGAGCTGCCAGCATGGAACAAGTGTGGAATGAATAGAACAGAAAATCAGTGCTAAAAATAAATGTGGATAAGGGCAGCAAGAAAATCCTTGGGTCCTGACCTGATGTAAAGATGCCGGCATTGGATTCGGGTGGTAAGAACTCAGTAAGAATTTAGCAACACCAATTATTAATCCAACCGATTTATTTGATAGTAAAAAAGCTTTTTTTTTATTAATCCAACCGATTTATTTGATAGTAAAAAAGCGAGCTTTCAACACTCCCGTGTCTTCCTCAGGCAAGTGCAGTGTTCTGGTCTGCAATAGCACACATCAGCACAGACAGTCAGAGATTGCTGATTAGAATGCGAATCCTTACATCTAACCTGCTATTCAAGTGTTAAAGTGGCTAACAATGTGTGTGAAGGGAATCCTGAGCATTGTTAGAGAATTGTGTATTTTCTCCAGACAGCACAGTAAGTGAGGTTTTTTGCTAACCCAGGCAAGTTACGGGGGTTACAGATAGTGTGTCATGAAGCCAAGATCCCTGTTAAGACCGTCCTCATGTGTGCGGAGCTTGGCTATCAGTCTCTGCTCAGCGACTCTGCGCTGTCGTGTATCACGAAAGCCCCCTTGAAGAACATTTACCCGCAGGTCGGAGGCCGAATGCCCATGACTGCTGAAGTGTTCGCCCACAGGAAGGGAACTGTTTTGCCTGGTGATTGTTGAGCGATGCTCATTCATCCGCTGTCGTAGTGTCTGCATGGTCTCCCCAATGTACCATGCTTCGGACATCCTTTCTTGCAACGTATTAGGTAGACAACGTTGGCCGAGTTGCAAGAGTATGTACCGTGTACCTGGTGAATGGTATCCTCACGTTTGATGATGTCGTCCATGTCTATGATCTGGCATGTCTTGCAGAGGTTGCTGTGGCAGGGTTGTGTGGTATTGTGGTCACTGTTCTCCTGAAGGTTGGGTAGTTTGCTGCGAACAATGATCTGTTTGAGGTTGTGCGGTTGTCTGAAAGCAAGAAGTGGGGGGGTGGGGATGGCCCTAGCGAGATGTTCATCGTCATCAATGATATGTTGAAGACTCCGGAGAAGATGTCGTAGCTTCTCCGCTCCGGGGAAGTACTGGACAACAAAGGTACTCTGTCCATCGTGTCCCGTGTTCGCCTTCTGAGGAGGTCAGTGTGGTTTATCGTTGTGGCACGTCGGAACTGTCGATCGATGAGTCGAGTGCCATATCCTGTTCTCACGAGGGCATCCTTCAGCGTCTGGAGGTGTCTGTCACGATCCTCCTCATCTGAGCAAATTCTGTGTATACGGAGGGCTTGTCCATAGGGAATGGCTTCTTTAACGTGTCTAGGGTGGAAGCTGGAGAAGTGGAGCATTGTGAGGTTGTCTGTCGGTTTGCGGTACAGTGAGGTGCTGAGGTGACCGTCCTTGATGGAGATGCGTGTGTCCAAGAATGCAACTGATTCTGGAGAATAGTCCATGGTGAGTCTGATGGTGGGATGGAACTTGTTGATATCATCATACAGTTGTTTCAATGATTGTTCACCATGAGTCCAAAGGAAAAAGATGTCATCAATGTATCTAGTATATAACCTTGGTTGGAGATCTTGTGTGGTGAAGAAGTCTTGTTCGAACCTGTGCATGAAGATGTTGGCATACTGAGGTGCGAATTTGGTCCCCATGGCTGTTCCGTGTGTCTGGATGAAAAGCTGATTGTTGAAGGTGAAGACATTGTGGTCCAAGATGAAGCGGATGAGTTGTAAAATTGCATCTGGAAACTGGCAGTTGTTGGCATTGAGTACTGAGGCAGTTGCAGCAATACCATCGTCGTGGGGGATGTTGGTGTAGAGCGCCGAGACATCCATTGTGACAAGGAGTGTCCCTGGTTCAACTGCTCCATGTGTGCTGAGTTTCTGTAGGAAGTCCGTAGTGTCAAGACAAAAGCTGGGGGTTCTTTGTACGATGGGTTTCAGGATGCCCTCGATATAGCCAGAGAGGTTCTCACACAGGGTCCCATTGCCCGATACGATGGGACGGCCGGGTATGTTTGCCTTGTGGATCTTTGGGAGGCAGTAGAGATCTCCAATGCGGGGAGTACGTGGAATGAGAGCCCGGAGGGTGTTCTGAAGGTCCGGATCAAGGGTTTCTATCAGAGTGTTGAGTTGACGAGTGTGTTCTTTGGTCGGATCTGCTGGTAACTGTCTGTAGTGTTTCTCATTGTTTAGTTGTCGGTACACTTCTTCACAGTAGTCCGTTCTGTTCAGTATGACGGTGGCGCCTCCTTTGTCTGCTGGTTTGATGACCTGACCTGAGCCAGTAGCCAGCTGGAAGGTTTTTTGGAGTCTGGTGGATCATTCATACCCTTCATAATCCCATAAAAATAGCGGCACAGCACTTTTGCAATAAATATTTTGAGCAATTTGCACTGGTCCATTTAAGGGCAGCTGGTTTGACTGCTCAATACTCAGTATGCATCTCTGACATACTAACAAACTTAATACATTCAATCGTGTTACAAAAAAAAACCACGTTCATTGACCATGAAAAGCAGGACGCTTCAGTCAAAGTGATTGCCTCTGAGGAGCAAGTCATAGATCCGCTGAGGAGCCACTATATTAAGAACAGTGGGACAGAGCAGGAGGCAGGTGACATGTGAATAGCAGTTCAGCTACTGTGGCATTCCTGCTTGAAGTATCATGCAGCCAAAATCTTTGCGGTCTCTATCATACTGAAGGAACCATATTCATTCATTCTCTGCTTGTGGCTTCCCCTCCTCCAGAAGGATCACAGCAATGGGGATGTAAGATTGAAGAGAGGAGGAAAATGCTCATAATGATGATAAATGAGATCAGCATAAGACACAGAAGGGTATTAATCCTTTCTTATCAATTAAGAGGATAGTGAGAATGAAGAGCAGGACGTTAAAAAAGTCACAAAGGAGGCTGTCAAGCAATGTCCTGCTGCATGTTTCTCTGCCACACACGTACACCAGGGTAATTTGATATTGTTAGCAAGGAGATGACATTCAATGCTTCATGGAACACAATGGCTTTGGAGAATTGACATTCTTTCACCATTACTGGTCAAAAGTTTGGAACTCCCTTTGAGGAAAATTGATTCTTAAGGGCAACTAAGAATAAGAAATAAGTATCGCTGAGAAAAAAAATCCACACTTCTTTTGTATTCTGGACCACAAATAATACGAAACATGAGAAAGTAATAAACCAACAAACTAATACAATAATAGAATTTTCAGGACAGATAAAAGAACAACAAATTTCAAAGGGAACAACAATTTGTACTGCATGAGAAAAGGGTGCTGATAGATTAGCACATGGATTCTGATTGGTTAAGGCTTTGCAATGACAAATGCACGCAGAAACAGTTATCTTGCATGCTGTTGTATAATTGAGAAAGGCACGTTGTGCCTTTTTACCGACACTTCATTGATAAATGCAGTTCTATAGATGACACTGAGGATCTCTCTGATGGCCTTTCTGAAGCTTGAATATTGGGCATGTCCAATGTTACCAAACAAACAATAAATTCAGTCTCACCAATGATCCTCCGACCCTGATAATGAATTTGTTAAAAAGTGGTGCATAATGAGCGACGCAAGACCCTAAAAGTATAGGTAGCACAACTCCCTTCCTGGACCTGATTGTCATCTAAGGAGGGTCTTTTCAGTCTAAGTTCATGACTATGTTGAATATATGGTATAGAAAGATGCTTGGGTCACCGTGTGGAGTCTGCACACCCTCCTCATGTCTGCATAGGTTTCCTCCTGGTTCTCCGATTTCCTCCCACAGGAAATGCTATGCTAAATTCTTCCTCAGTGTACCCAAATAGGCACCAGAGTTCTGGGGGATTTTCATAGTAATTCCATTGCAGTGTTAATGTAAGCCTACATGTGACTAATAAATGAACTTTACTTTTTTCCATATGGCCTAACCAGCTTGCCCTTAGGAGAAATAATAGAGAAAAAAGAAAGTCACATTTGCACATCCAGGGGAAATATGATATGAATAAAGAGTAGGATGCCTGAAGTTCATTCTGACTTGCTTGTAAAATAAAGCAAAATGTGCACTTATTCTCTGCACAGCTATTCACGCAGATGCTAATGGTATTGGAAAGGATACACTTATGTTGTGCTCAATTATTCACTCACATTATGTTGACTTCAGTGATCAGCTGGTGCTAAAGAGACTAGAAATAATTTTCCAGGATCCGTAGCATATTGACAATGAGGCCAAAATAAAACTATTAAATGAATGACGACACTTCATTGATAAATGCAATTCTACAGATGTCACGGAGGATCTCTCGGATGGCCTTTCTGAAGCTTGAATGCTTGAATCCATGGCTTCTATTTTCAAAAGATCTCTCCAGGAATCCTTGTGTGCAAACCTGTTTGGACACCAAAGTTGTGTCAAGCATTGAAAATTACAGTTATATGGGCATTTTGAAACAAACTGAATGGTCTTTTCTAATCAATCAAGGCAATGATAACACCACTTTAATGTTCATATGTTCATCTCAATGACACCTTCACGGGTGACAACCAAGCTCTTCACTTCTTCCTGGAACATGGGTTATGTGGAGAAATCTCTGATCCAGTCCTCATCCGGCCCACCCACACCTCTTTTATCAGTACATTAATGATTATTTCAGTGTCACCTCATGTGTCATCTGGACCTAGAAAAATTTACCAATTTTGCCTTCTAGTTTCCACCCCCATCTCTTGTACTTCTTTTCTCTTCCTTGACTTCTCTGTCCCCATTTCTGGTGATAAACTGTCCACCAGTATCCATTACAAGCCACAGACTCCCACAACTACCTTAACTACAATTCTTCACATTCCACATTCTATGTGGATCCATCCCATTTTCTCAGTTTCTTTGCCTCTGCCACTTCTGTTCTGATGATTACAAAATAGTGCTGCTAATACATCTTCTTTCTTCCTCAGTCGTGGTTTTCCATCCATCTCAACCCCATCAATCCCTCCCCCAGGCCACTGCTCTCACCCCCTCCCCTCCCAGAACCAGGATAGCGTCCCCTTTGGTCATCACTTTTTATCCCACCAGCCTCCACATTCAAAGGATCATCCTCCGCAACTTCCACCAATTCCAGCATGATGTCACCACCACACATATCTTCCCCTCACTCTCCCTGTCAGCATTCTGCAGGGACAGTTCTCTCTGGGTCACCCTGGTCTATTTCTCCATTACACCCAATACCTCAGCCCATGTTCATGGCATCTTCCCATGCAATTGTAGAAGGTGCTACACATGCCCCTTTACCTTCTCACTGTCCCCGGTTCTAAACACCTCTTATAGGTGAAACAGTGCTTCACATGCACATCCTTTAATCTGGTCTATTACATTGGCTATTCCCAATGCAGCATACTCTACATCAGACAGACCAAAAGCAGACTGGGTAGCAGCTTTGTTGATCATCTTTGATCCATTCTCAAACAGGATCCAGACTTTCCATAGAACCATAGAACCCTACAGTGCAGAAAGAGGCCCTTTGGCCCATCGAGTCTGCACCGAACACAATCCCACCCAGGCCCTACACTTCATATCCCTACATATTATACCCACTAATCTCTCTAACCTACACATTCCTGGACACTAAGGAACAATTTCTTAGCACGGCAATCAAGCTAACCCACACATCTTTGGACTGTGGGAGGAAACCAAAATAACCAGACGAAACCCATGCAGACATGAGGAGAATGTGCAAACTTCACACCGACAGTGACACAAGCTGGGAATCGAACCAAAGACCTTGGAGCTGTGAAGCAGCAGTGCTAACCACTGTGCTACCGTGTCGACCAATCGCTTACCACTTCAATACACCACTCTGCTCTTCTGTTCATATGTCTGTCCTTTTTGCAATGTTCTAGAAAACCCCCATGAAAACTGGTAGAATAGCACCTTATCTTCCGATTAGGCACTTAAGAGCTTTCTGGACTGAACGCTGAGTTCTACAGATTCAGAGAATGAAACCTCTCCTCCACCTTCATCCCATTTACACTTATTTTATTTTCATTCTATTTCTTCTTTTCATTTATCCATTTTTATCATCCTTCTTTCTCTCTTCCATTTTTCCACTTCTCCAATCTTGCTCTCCTTCTTGACCCCCACCTCATTTCCCCCCTTTCCTCCTTTGAGCTAACTAAATGTCTTGACCATCCATATCTCTGTTGTACCATTCACAGAGATTCTGATCTCTTCATGGACACTTCTAATACCTCTTCCACCTGACTTTATCCTCATTTACATTCCCTTTGTCCTTTTACATTCCCCCCTGCACCCCCATAATATAAAGGATTTCTGATTTTATTTACCCTCAGCTTTGATGAAGGGTCATCCAGACTCGAAACCTTGGCTCTATTCTCTCTCCACAGATGCTGTCAGACCTGCTGAGCCTTTGCGGCATTTTCTTCTTTTGTTTCAGATTCTAGCATCTGAAGTCATTTGCTTTTACCTTCAGTAGGTGCCTTAACATGCTCATCAGCTATTGTCTTTGCAATATGGGTTATAATTCTTGGCAGCAAGGCATAGCTCTTTCCAAACCCAAAGTCATCCCTTCACTGAATTATCTTCTGGAAAAGTTCGGGAAAGGCAAGGTCCTGAAGATGAATGTACCAGGACATAATCCAGAAAGCCTGACATTTGATATTGCGGACTTCTTGCTTGTGGTCACACATAATGCAATCTTCCAGTGAATTGCAGTTGACTGAGAGAATTAATGACACTGTTTAATATTTTTTTCACAGGAAGCAGAGGAAAGAAATTAATGTCCCTTAAAGCTGGGGCTGAAGAGGTGGTGTGGGAAGGAGTCCATGACCAATTAATCATTCTGCAATTTGATGGCGTGTAATAGCTATTTCTCACTTAGCAACTTTTTTTTACAGTTCTCTGTGAATGAGGTCAGCAAAGGCCAGACTACCTGCCACACAGGCAAATGCCTCACTGACTATCATGTTAACCCTTTCCTCAAAAAGTACTCAAAAACAGAAAGGAAAAAAAAAAATCAGGAATTCTCTTTGCTATGATTTTGTAACAGCCAGCCCATTTAATGGGCGAGTTTTCAGAGGGTCACATGACTCATTCAGCCAAATAGGCTGAATCTTAGGCGTGAGCGTGAACATTCCGAGGCAGTCTAGCTTCTGGAGTCAAAGCAATCGGTCACGCCTTTCTCACTCTCTGTCTTTGGTTATTCCTGTTAAAAAATAGTTTTTTAGTCACTCCACTTGGTGATCATTATTAAAACAATGATGTTTCTAAGATATTGTAGTTTTCTTATTGCTGTGTAAACGAGACTTGTGAATAAAAAAAGCAATAATGAATTCATTTCTGAAAATTTCCAAAGAAAATTATGTGAGTTAAAAAAAAATTAAAAACTCCTGGGAGGGGGAGGATTGGGGGCAGGGGGTGACTTGGGAGCAATCTTACCGGTCTGTCACTCTGGTCAATTGGTATGACAAACCAGTGAGATTGCAAGAGAGATGAAAAACTGGCCTTGCACTTGGATCAGAGTCGAAACATTGGCTCTGTTCCATCTCCACTGATGCTGTTGAACTTTCCCAGCATATACAGTAATTTGTCTTTAAAAGTTTATTTATTTATTAGTTACAAGTAAGCTCACATTCACACTGCAATGAAATTACTGTGAAAATCCCTTAGTCATTGTACTCCAGCATCTGTTCAGGTTCACTCAGGGAGAAATTAGCACCTAACCTGCACATCTTTGAACCATGGGAGGAAACTGGAGCATCCGGAGAAAACCCACACAGAGAGAACATGCAAACTTCACACAGATAGTGACCCAAGCCGGGATTCGAATCTGGGTCCCTAGCGCTGTGAGGCAGCAGTGCTAACCACTGTGCCACCACACTTTTATATTTATTAAAAGGTGAACCTGTTTGGTTAAACTTTGGATGTCATACTAGATACTTCCTCTTCACTAACCTTTTAATCACTTTGCATAATTCATGCTAATGTGGGCAATTTCTAACCAATTAATAAAACTCTTAGACAGTAGACATTAAGGCATTAACAGAACTACAAGTTAAGAGTTAAACGATTCTC
Source organism: Sphyrna mokarran (assembly GCA_024679065.1). NCBI lineage: Eukaryota > Metazoa > Chordata > Chondrichthyes > Carcharhiniformes > Carcharhinidae > Sphyrna > Sphyrna mokarran. The sequence continues at coordinate 35,586,521 of JAGIQG010000001.1, forward strand.
AAAACAAGATTATAAACTAACAAGAGAATAGCTTACACACATGTGAATGCAGTAAGAGTCAAACAAGTATTTATGCTTGAAAAATTATATATGCTGATATTTTAAATGTATTTTAAGCTTTGTATGAATAATTGTTCACTTTAGCTGAAGGCATGTTATCACAAGGTGTGATGGTCAAGGTGGAAGTTCAGAACCAAAACCCTGGGTACCCTATAGTTAGCAAAATTCATGTCAGTAAGTTTCTTGTGCGGGAGCATATATTGTAACACATGTATTGGTATATGCATTGTCCAGATTCGGGATGGAAGTTTGAAGGATGCAGGATCACATGTCTATCTAATTTAGCAATGATCCAGTGGGAGCACTCATTCTGAAGGCTATAGTGAGCATCTAGGGTAACCTGGTAATGGTGAAGTGACTTTAGCTTCTAGTGAAGGAGTTAGCTTCTGAATTTTATGGATGCTGGATGGTGAGATGCAATTGGCTGAGGTGCATGACAGCAATTCTTATTGATATGTGCATATTAAAGATGATTCATTTTAAGTCAATGTAAGGTGGGAATGATTGATAAGAAGTCTATAATGGATCTGTTTAGAATTGTAAAGGTCAGATCAATTCAAAGTGGTCCGGCTGCTTTATCTGAGAGCTGACTCGACTTTCTGATGATTTCTTATCTGTTGCTAGTTAAATAAAGTTATGTCTTTGGTTCAGAAACACTGAATTTGTGAGCCTTCTATTGTAGGAGTTTTCCGGGCAGTGCTGGTCACCTCAAGCACATGCAGGGAAGAGGTGCAGTGTTTGAAAGAGAGGAAAAGGAAAGGAAGTTTACCATTGTGAGTTTTTTGTGACAAAATTATAAATGCCTTCCAGATTTTTCCGGAAGTAGCAAGGAAACGAGAATGTGTCTGGACAGAGAGATTTCCAAATCGTGCAGGGGCACTCATGCCAAAGTAGTTTGGAAATAAGACCATAAGTCATAGGAGCAGAATTAGGCCACTCAGCCTGTCGAGTCTGCTCTGTCATTCAATCATAGTTGATATTTTTCTTTTCCCCATTCTCCTGCTTTATCCCCATAACCCCTGATCCCTTTATCAATCAAGAACCTATCTATCTCTGTCCTAAAAAAAAATTAGGAAATAACAACCTTTAAAAAGCTAAAAATGGCTACTGATTGACAGTAGTGGTCTGGTTGAAACAGACAAATGTGTGTCCATGAGTTTGCCATAGCATGCGTAAGAAGGAGATATTGGCATCATTGTTTTAATAAAAATCAGGAGATTCAAAGAGGTGCTGGTTAGATGGATTGGTCCTGCTAAATTGTCCTTAGTGTCCCAAAGTGTGTGGTTAGGGGGATTAAATATATGAGGTTTTGGAGATACGGTCTAGGTAAGATGTTCAGTCTGACAGTCAGTGCAGCTTCGATGGGCCAAATGGCCTCCTTCTGCACTGTAGGGATTCTATGAGCCTGCCTACTCAGTCTCCATATTAGGACAAGTGTAACATTGTATACTTACAGTTTAGCGGCAGTCTCCATCAGTCATCTCAAAGACTGTGGGCTTGTGAAAACTGACAACAAGCAGGATTCAGACTTCATTCAGTCACACTCCAGTTTATCAAAATTGCTTAAAAATGCAAGTTTTATGATATGCATGGGAGACCCATAGAGCAAAGAAATCAAATTTACCAAATAAATCCCAAGTGAAGAAAGTAGCAATAAAACTTCACTTTTTGTGATTTAATTTTTAATGAGTATTTGAATTAAAATCAATGCAAATTGCACAAATTAATAGGCAAATGACATTTTGAATAAAGGTGTAAATTTCATTTTAAAAAGTCAATAAAACAAAAATATATCTTACACAACAAAAATCAATACCCTTCAACATTTATTACATAGTTCCACAATCAACAGATGCACAATACGCTGTTTCTTTGAAAAGCACTTATTTATTCTGAATCTGTTTCTTGTCTGCTAACTAGTTCTGACATATTATGCTGATATTCTGTAATGCTGATATATTACCCCCAATCCAATGCGCTTTAATTTTACATTTCAACTCTTTATGTGGGACTTTATCAAAAGCTTTCTGAAACCCTAAGTATACCACATCCACTTGCTCACCCTCATCTATTTCACTTATTACATCTTCAAAAAACCCCAGTGAGTTTGTCAAACTTGATTTCCCATTTATAAATTCTTTTTTTTAAGTTAATCTGTGTTCTGAACAAATGTCTCAAAGACCCAAGGACCTAGTAATTCACCAACTTACATTAGCACTTTTTTTTAGAGCAACACAGCACGGGAAACAGGGCCTTCGGCCCAACGAGCCCGCGCCGCCATCATAACTATATAGTAACAATTCCATTATCCTATTCTAATTTTAGGTTATTCCTAATATGGAAGAGTCTCAATGTAGGGACAATTTGTTTCCCAATCAGCCTAAGAGCGAATTTTTGGGATGTGGGAGGAAACCGGAGCGCCCGGAGAAAACCCACGCAACCACGGGGAGAACGCGCAAACTCCCGCAGACACCGGCCCAATTCCAAGTGTCTGCACAGCTACAGCGATAGTCACTGAGCTGTCATGGTGCCCTTCAGATGGTCCAGATAAAGCACTCATTTACGACATGAAGCACCAGGCAACCCATGAATCAACATCCAAGAGCTGTCCTCGCACCACCTGCCGAATGCATGCTCCTTGTTGGTCAAGTTGGACCGAATTATCTGTGGAAAAAAAAAGTCATAGTTAAACAGTCCTACTATATCCCTCTATCTGCATACCGCTCATGTGGCTGTCCAAGAGATCCTTAAACAGCCCTAGCGTGCCTGCTCCCACCACCTTACTCGGCAGTGCATTCCACACCCCCACTACCCTTTGTGTGAAAAACTGCCCTCTAATATTCGTCTTATACATAGCCCCCCTCACCCTAAGGCCATGACCCCTCGTCCTATCCATTTCTGAAGGTGGAAAAAGTTTACCACCATTTACTCTATCTATACTCCTTATAATCTTATACACCTCTATTAGATCCCCTCTAAGCCGACGTCTTTCAAGGGAAAACAACCCCAGTCTATTTAATCGTTCCTCAAAAGACAGTCCTTCCATACCAGGCAGCATCCTGGTAAACCTCCTCTGCACTCTCTCCAAGGACTCCACATCCTTCCGATAGTACGGCGACCAGAACTGGACGCAGTATTCCAAGTGAGGCCTAACCAACGTTCTATACAATTGCAACATCAAACTCCTACTCTTGTATTCTATACCCTTTTCTATGAAAGCTAACATACTATACGCTTTCTTTATCACCTTCTCCACCTGTGAAGACACCTTCAGAGACTTGTGAACCTGCACCCCCAAGTCTCTCTGCGTCTCTATACTCCGTATAGTTTTACCTTTTATCCTATAACTCTCTTCTACATTTTTCCGGCCAAAATGCATCACCTCGCATTTATCCGGATTAAATTCCATTTGCCATCTATCTGCCCAGTCTACCAACCTATCTATGTCCTGTTGTATTGCCTGACACTGCTCCTCTGTACCCGCCAATCCAAGCATCTTGGTGTCATCAGCAAATTTGCTGATCTCACCACCTACCCCAACTTCCAAGTCGTTTATGTAGACCACAAATAGAAGAGGACCTAGTACTGAGCCTTGTGGCACTCCACTAGTGACAGGCTTCCAGTCGGAAAAAGAGCCTTCCACTACTACCCTCTGTCTCCTCCTCCCGAGCCAGTTCTTGACCCATCTACATACCTGGCCCTGTATCCCATGCGCCTTCACCTTCTCTATCAGTCTACCACGAGGAACCTTGTCAAACGCCATACTGAAATCCATGTAGACGACATCAACAGCAGGTCCTTCATTGACTGTTTTTGTCACTTCTTCAAAAAATTCCACTAGATTTGTAAGACAAGACTTCCCCTTGACGAAGCCATGCTGCGTATCCCTGATCAGATCGCAGCGCTCCAGATGCTCATACATCCTGTCCCTAAGGATCCTCTCCATTAGCTTACCTATAACTGAAGTCAAGCTCACCGGCCTATAGTTCCCTGGGTGATCCCTCTGACCTTTTTTAAACAACGGTACTACGTTTGCTATCCTCCAGTCCTCTGGGACCTCACCTGTGTCCAAGGAAGAGACAAAGATTTGCGTCAGAGGCCCAGCCAAGTCTTCCCTCAACTCCCTTAGCAGCCTGGGGTAAATGCCATCAGGCCCCGGAGCTTTATATGTCTTTAAGCTGCCTAACAGCCCCAACACCTCTTTCCTCGTAATCTTTATTTCCCTCAACCAATCCTCAACTTTGTCAACATCAGCAACAGACATCTGGCCAGTCTCCTGCGTGAATACCGACGCAAAGTATTCATTCAGGATCTCCCCCATTCCCTCAGGCTCTAAGCATAGATCCCCTCCTCTGTCCCTGAGAGGTCCAATCTTGCCTCTAACCATCCTTTTGCTCCTTACATAGGTGTAAAATGCCTTAGGATTTTCCTTAATCCTACCTGCCAGAGCCACTTCGTGGCCCCTTTTTGCCTTTCTAACACCCCTTTTAAGATCCCGTCTACACTCTCTATAAGCTTCCAGCGCTGTCTCAGTCCCCAGTTGCCTAGATCTAATGTAAGCCTCTCGCTTCTTCCTGATCAAGTCCTCAATATCCCTGGTAAGCCACGGTTCTCTAATCCTACCTTTCCCATCCTTCCTCCTTGCCGGCACGTATCTTTCCTGCAGAGAGTTTAGTTTTCACTTGAAAGACTCCCACATGTACCTCGTCGACCTGCCCTTGAAAAGCTTATCCCAGTCGGTATCTTTAAGATCTTGCCTAATCTGGCTGTATCTAGCCCTCCCCCAGTTAAATACCTTCCCTTTTGGGCAGGTCTCGTCCCTTTCCATTAATATCCTAAAGCAGACAGAGTTGTGATCACTATTTGACACATGCTCTCCTACCTTTTCATGTTGACTTTATTTTTATTTTTTAAGTCTCCTGTTATTGCATCTTTTATAAGTGACTCAAGTATTTTCCTTATTACTGATATTATATTAACCAGTCCACAATTCCCTGACTTTGCCCTCTCTCCTTTTTTATATTGTGGTTCATATTTGCCAGTCTCCAATCTGTTGGAACCGTTCTAAAATTTTGGAAGATTCTATTAGCCCCTGTTTCTTCTACCTTTCACTTCTATTTTCCACTTTACAGTTTTTCATTTCTATGTTTGTCTCCTTCTGCTTTGTCTCCCAGCTCAAATTCCCATCCCCCTGCCACAATAGATTAGCCACCAACACCCCCAACAGCAGGAGCAAGTACCTCTGCAATATATTGGTCCTGGTTGTGTTAGGTTATTGTCCAGTCTGTACAGATTCAATCTTCTCCAAATCAGCCCCAGTACCTCAGGAATTCAAATTCCTGCCTGCCAGACCATTTCTCTACTCACACATTTATCTGGCCTGTTCTACTCATGCTCTTACTAACTCATAGGACTGGGAGTAATGCTGAGATAATTACCTTTGAGACAATGATTCTATATCTATTGCATGATTCCTTATATTCGGCTTTCAGGACCTCATCTCTCTTACCTGCATCATTTGTACCAGTGGACAACCTATGTCTGTTCACTCTCCCCCCTCAAGAGGCAGGTAACTATAGGCTGGTTAGCTTAACTTCTGTAGTATGGAAAGTGCTTGAATCTATTATCAAGGAAGAAATAGTGAGATATCTGGATATAAATTGTCCCATTAATAAAGTGCAACTTCGGTTGATGAAAGTCAGGTCATATTTGACTAATTTGGTGGAATTCAGAGAGAACATTGCATGTGCAGTGGGCAATAGGGAACTTGTGGATGTGGTGCATCTGGATTGAAGGTATTTGACAAGGTGCCACATTAAAGACTGCTGCATAAAATAAATCACACGGTATTACGGGTAATGTATTAGCATAGATAAGGATTGGTTAATTGACAGGAAGCAAAGAGTTTGGATAAATGGATGTTTTTCTGGTTGGCGATCAGTGACTAATGGTGTGCCTCAGGGGTGAGTATTGGGACTGCAGTTGTTTATGATTTACATAGATGATTTGGGGTTGGGACCAAGTGTAGTGTGTCAAAATTCGCAGCTGGCACTAAGATAAGTGCAGAAGACACTGAAAGTTGCAAAGGAATATACATAGTCTAAGTGAGTGGGTGTGGATCTGGCAGATGGAGGACAATGTTGGTAAATGTGAGGTAATCCATTTTAGTAGGAGTAACAGCAAAATGGACTATTATTTGAATGGTAAAAAACTGCAGCATGCTGGTATGCAGGGGGACCTGGGTGTCCTTGTGCAGGAATCACAAAATGTTAATTTGTGGATGCAGCAGGTAATTAAGAAGGCAAATGAAATTTTGTCCTTCATTGCTAGAGGGATGGAGTTTAAAAACAGCACAGTAATGTTGCAGCTGTATAAGGTGCTGGTGAGGCCACACCTGGAGTACTATGTACAGTTTTTGTCTCCATACTTGAGAAAGGATATACTGGCACTAGAGGGATTGCAGAGGAGATTCACTCGGATGATTCTGGAGTTGAGAGGATTGGCTTATGAGGAGAGACTGAGTAGATTGGGACAATACTCTTTGGAATTCAGAAGAATGAGGGGAGATCTTATAGAAACATATTAAGATTATGAAGGGAATAGATCAAATAGAAGCAGGGAAGTTGTTCCCATTGGCAGGTGAAACTAGAACTAGAGGGCATGGCTTCAAAATAAAGGGAAGCAGATTTAGGTCTGAATTAAGAAGGAACTTTCTTCAAACAAAGGGTTGTGAATCTGTGGAATTCCCTGCCCAGTGAAGTAGTTGAGGCTACCTCATTGAATGTTTTTAAGGCAAAGATAGATACATTTTTGAACTGTAAAGGAATTAAGGGTTATGGTGAATGGGCGGGCAAGTGGAGATAAGTCCATGAAAAGATCAATCAGGATCTTACTGAATGGCAGAGCAGGCTCAATGGGCTAGATGGCCCATTCCTGCTCCATGTTCTTATGTTATGTCTGAGCAGCTCTGTGAAAACCTTGAGTTGTTCACACAACCTTTCAGATTTCAAACATTTTCAGCCTGCTTGTGTAGTGCCTCTGTGTGCTGATGGCCTTCTGCCTCCAATACCTCTTTGAGTCTGCCAGCTACATGGTTTTTGTAGGTTAGCTCCCTTCTTTATGGTGCTGCTTCCAAGTTAAAGGTCACAGGTCACACGAATCTTCTAATTCTACAAAAAATATGATTCCTCCAAAGGTATTTGTAAATATTCTTTAAAATGGTTCAGGATTCCACAGACATTTTAAAGAAATTAGAAATTTTGCTTTTCTGTACTGCTCCTGGGTCAAAGATCATCATCATATGTACTAAGCCCTCAACTTGCATAGGTAATGAACCTGACATCTGTTTCTGCTGGACAGCCTGAATGATTACATGTGATGGTAGTAATAAGTTGTTAGTGCAAGTGGGTGAACATGACCACTATGGACCCAGGGTCACATTCAACAATGGTACAGCTTTATTTTTACGTCGATGGAGGAGCAGTCAGGACATACAAACCGAACTGTCCAGAAAGCACACTAAAGACCCACTGCAATGGCCTACAGTTATACCTGAACTTCGATACATTGTACCATTCAAACGCTAATGTTTTGTTTACAGTATTTGACTCTGATCATCCTGTTTCGATGTTTTCAAGTATTGTAATGATGTTTTTAAGTGTGTGTTAATCGTTTTTGTTTGGTGGGTTTATTAATGGTCTAGAATTTCCAGGGTTTGAACAATGGGTATTTGACTATTCTCAGGAAGTTGGTGGGACCAGGGATGCTTCCTTAGTTATGCTAATCTTTTGGTGTCCCCATAGAGGGTTACTTGATTAGATCAGAGGTGCTGATTTGGTTGGATGGGGGTGTACTTTTTAATTTAGTTCCTGAAGGTACCATTCTGTCCAGTTCCCTTTGTGTGCTAGCTCTTATTTGCATTCTAAAAGCACGTCCTTGCCTGCTAGTCTGTGTCTGTTCCCTTGTGACCGTTAGTGGGGAGGCTCTGAGTACAACTTTAGTCTGCTCCCATATTGTGTACCCAATTTCATAAAATTTGTTGTCCGATAACAAAGTCATGATACGCCATAAATGTGGTTGGTTGGAGCAGGCTAATGCATGTTATTGCCCAGCAAATAAGAACTGTACAGTGGGATTTTAGGCCCACAACTCTTATTTGTAGGACATCTGGAAAGCTTTTGGGCCAGATTTTCCAGCCACCCCACAGTTTGCTTTCTGGCAATGAAGGCAGCTAGCCATTTGCTGCCCAGCAGCATCTTTCAGTCTCATTGATGCCTTCGGCACTTAGTGTGGCTCACCCGTCCCACTGCTGGGAACTTGCCACGATGTGTCACCTTCAGTAGAACAGGATGATTCCATCAGTGGGAAGGGCTGGAAAATCCCACCTTTACTGCAGATCATCAATAAATGCATTTTTTGTAAGTTGTGAAATAGCCTTTATTTTTCTATTTTCGTATCGCCAAAATATAAACCAGCCTCCCATTCATTGACTCTGTCTATAATTCCCACTGCCTCAGCAAAACAGCCAGCATAATTAAGGAAGGATCTCACACACCTTGAATATTCTCTCCTTCACCTTCTTATGTGCAGAAAAAGATACAAAAGTTTGAGGTCACATACTAACCGACTCATGTACAGTTTCTTCCCTGCTGCCATCAGACTTTCAAATGGACTTGTCTTGCATTAAGGTGATTTTTCGCTACATCCTAGCTATGTATGTAACATTGCATTCTGCATTCTTTCATTTCCTTCTCTATGGATGGTATGCTTTGTCTGTATAGCATGCAAGAAACAATACCTTTCACTGTACACTAATACATGTGACAATAATCAATCAAAATCAAATCAAATAAATGCAATAATTCCCATATTCTAAAATCAAATCTATTATCAAATTGGTCAAATGCAATGAAAAGTTCTGTCAGTATAACTGTCAGCCATTTATCAGATCAATTCAGAAGACACTCTAAGAACTTTAAGTAGGAGTTTCATGGTTCACAACCAGAGCGGCCCCAGAACAACACAACAGTGCTTCCATGTTTCGTACAGGAGTAACTCTTGAGTCAGACAATAAAGAATAAAATTGATTGATAATCTGGACAGCAGCTCAGCTGTGAAGCTGGGTTTAATGAAAGCTATCAAAAACTGAGGAAAGGAATTACTTTGTAACAATGAGTAACTGCTGCCTTTTTGGGAAATTTATGGTCTGAATTGAAAATGTTTAAACTTGTAGGTCATTGTATGACAAAACGCATCTGCAGCTTGCTGCAGAAAGCCATAATACTTGAGTAATATTAGCTAATAAAAGAATGAAACATAACACATCATTGGAAATCACTCAATTCTTCATGGGGCTTCTAAACTTCCAGAAATTCTTCTATAACTTTTAAAGTAAACTTCAGAAAATAACATTCCCTTTTATTTCAGCATTTTGCCTTTGGCCAAAGGGCTTCTCCATTCTGCCTTGTGGAGAGATTGTCAGCAGCGTGGCAATGATTGTTCAGTGGATCCTTGTGGACATGATCATCCAATCCATGGCCCAACAAGCACCTTCCCTCCCACCTTCCCCCCCAACCCCTTAAGGCAGTGGCATTACCAACAACCCCCTTGCTACTGCTGAAGGGGTTTTCTGTCTGATGTCTAGAGCCTATCTGCTTAGCCCCAATAGAGTGAAATATTTCATAACTCCCCTTTAGGGTGGTAGGAAATGGAGGCACCTTTTTGTTTTATTTCCCTTGCAGCCTCAGCAGTGGCCAGTTCTCTTGCTGTTGCTATCAAGGCTGCAGAGTTGCTGCGTCTTTAACTGGGCTGGCAGAATGGAGATCCAGCCTGCCTTTTGCAATGAATCAGTGCTCACAACAACTGCCAATTAAGCTGGTACCACTGGGAACTTGCCACCAAGATCCCACTGGCCACCCATTTGGGCTTGAGACCTGCATGTAATTCCAACATCAGGACTTACCCCTTGCTGGGAGAACTCTAACCCTTATAACTCTTGTCAACCAAGGTCAGCAAAGAGACCCTGCAAAGGAGAACAAAAAAGGGGTATAACTCATTGGGTGGCACAACCTAGGGACATGGGGTATACATATACAGACTGAGCCTTATAGATCCTTAAAGAGAAAATGCTGGAAAATCTCAGCAGGTCTGGCAGCATCTATAAGAAGAGAAAGGAGCTGATGTTTAGAGTCCAGATGACCTTTGTCAAAGCTTCATCATAGGCAAAATGTTGGAATAAACAGAAATATTATTTTCTGAAGTTTAAGTTAAAAGTTAGAGAAGCATTTCTGGAAGTTTAGCAGAAAATAGAAAGGGTCATCTGGATTTGAAATGTCAGCTCCTTTCTCTCCCTACAGACGCTACCAGACCTGTGAGATTTTCCAGCATTTTTTTTTTGGTTTCAGATTCCAGCATCCGCAGTAATTTGCTTTTATCCAATGAGCTTAATAGATATTTCTCGATGTCAAAGTTTCAGGAAACTCAGGTTGTCAAATCACATGATAGCAGACACCTCCCTTCTCCTTGAAGGATGCTGAACCTACATTTCAGTTGCCTGGACAGATGTTGTTCAGTATAGAGCAGCCAGGATATCCAGTGCTCACGGCGTATTGCAGCCTGCCCACACAGTGCAACAGCGAGATTTGGACCTACAAGAGGAATAAGCATAGTGTGCACATGACTCCAATTCTGAGGAGGAAGACAAGGAGGAAGAAGGCAGTGAGAGCAATGTACCATCAGCTGATCATAGTGCTGCCTGAGTTGGCACAAAGGTACATATTAATTCTACAGAAAATGCAGATGTGTGGAATAGAGGGTGATTTAGCTAATTGGATTAGGAATTGGCTGGCAGATAGAAGACAGAGGGTGGTGGTTGATGGGAGGTATTCATCGTGGAGGTCGGTGACGAGTGGTGTGCTAGGGTCTGTTTGGGGCCCCTGCTGTTGTGATTTTTATAAATGTCTGGATGAGGGTATTTGAGGGATGGATCAGTAATTTGCAGATGTACTAAGTTGGGGGAGTGGTAGATAGTGAAGAGGGGTGTTTTAGTTTACAGAGTGACTGGACAAGTTGCAGAGCTGGCGAGAGGTGGCAAATGGAGTTTAATGTGGAAAAGTGTGAGGTAATGCACTTTGCCAGGAACAATAAATGTGTAGAGTATAGGGTAATGGTAGGTCTCTAATAGTGTTGAGAACAGAAGGATCTTGGTGTATGTGTCAATAGATCCCTGAAAGTAGGCAGTCAAGTGGATAAAGTTGTTAAGAAGGGTATTATGGAGTCTTAGCTTTTATTGGTAGGAGGATTGAATTTAGGAGCCGCAGCATCATGTTGCAGCTGTACAAAACTCTAGTGCGGCCGCACTTGGAGTATGTGTGCCAGTTCTGGTTCGCCACATTATAAGAAAGATGTGGAGGCATGTGGAGAGGTACAGAGGAGGTTTACAGGATGTTGCCTGGTAGGAGGGCAGGTCCTATGAAGAGAGGTTGAAGGATTTGAGGTTGTTTCGTTAGAAAGGAGGCGGCTAAGAGGGGATCTTATTGAAGCATATAAGATGATTAGAGGTTTAGATAGGGTGGACAGTGATAGCCTTTTTCCTAGGATGAGAAAGCTAGCACGAGGGGACACAGCTTTAAATTAAGGGGTATGAGTTTAGGACGGATATCAGAGGTAGGTTCTTTATCAAAGGAGTGATTAGGGAGTGGAATGCCCTGCCTGCAGCTGTTGTAGATGCGCCAAGTTTGGTGGCGTTTAAGAGGTTAATTGATAAGTATATGGAAGAGAAGGGAATGGTTTAGTTTGGAGGGGCATTGCTTTTTATTTTGGTCGGCACAACATCGAAGGCCGAAGGGCCTGTTCTGTGCTGTATTGTTCTATGTTCTATGTAATATAAAGCTCGCTTAGTTACCAGCATTGCACTGTTGGCAGAATGTAGTACTTTCTCTGCTTGCCTCACTCCACAATCCCAGTAATTCAAAGCAATCTGCAAACACCCAAAGCATCTGCTGCATTTGACCCCATTGACTGGGGCAGCCAGGTACCAGGATTTGATTCCCGGCTTGGGTCACTGTCAGTGCAGAGTTTGTACGTTTTCCCCGTATCTGTGTGGGTTGCCTCCTTGGGCTCTGGTTTTTTTCCACAATCTGAAAGATGTGCTGGTTAGGTGCATTGAACCGAACAGGCGACTGAGTATGGTGACAAGGAGATTTTCACAGTAATTTCATTGCAATGTGAATGTAAGCCTACTTGTGACACTAATCAATTCATTTTAACTTGATCCCTGTTGGCTCACGATGCCCCATTCATCTTCAAGCAAATGAAAAGGTGAATGGTCACCCAACAAATAATGGACAACATAGGAAAGCGATCCAAGTAATCTATTTTTCTGATTCTACTAAAGAATAAAGTTAACAACATAAAGTTCTCTCAAGTATGCATGTGCATACCAATGATGAACTACAAGCCTTTGATCTGCCTCTTCCTACTAGTCTCGTGTGCTGCAATTCTAATGGGTTGAGGAAAGATTGGAGCAGGCCACTCACATCCCTGCGCAGATGCTAAAATGTTAAAAAATGTTAAAATGCACTTGTCAAAAGACTTCTGGAGCTTTTTCTTAGCTTCCACCTGTATCTGTGCCAGCACCGGCTTGGCCATTAGCGGATGAAAGTAAAGTTAAAGTTTATTTATTATTGGAAAAAATACATTGGAAGAAATTATTGGAAGAAATATGTTGCCAGGACACACCATCAAGGACAGGACTCAACATAAAGTTGTCAGTGCAGGGTCAGAAAGCAGAGGGTTGCCACCTGAGTGCAAAGGCAAAGCAGCGCCTGACTGTCCTCCTAAGAATGAGAGACCATGAAAGATTTCTGATATCCTAGTTAATATGCCTGACATATCCAGAATCTGCAAACCCATGGTGAAGATAAGCATGCCCTGATTCCACTGCCACATTTAATGTTTCAGGATTTTGTCATTTTATCCTTGCAAAAGACATTGTTGCAGTGCCCTGCAACATGAATCTATTCGTGCTTGAGGCAGGCTCCTCCACTCTCTCAGCAATTGTAGTCAGTGTGCTTGTAAGGCCTGACATTAGATCTGCAGCTTCTTAATAATCCTACTCATCATCAGTGGCCCAAGGGAACAACTCTCATTCCACTGAATAGGGTTTCAGAAAAGCTGCATGTCACTCCATGTGGAGTCTTCTCAGCTCTCTGTGCTATACCATCAACTGCTTTTGCAACCTTGTGATGTGATTCACTAGCCGAATTTGCAACAATTAGTGTGATAAGATTGTTACACCAGTTTAGCGTCCATAGGATTGGGGATATTATAGAATTATATAATGGGTATGTAGCAAAAGGAGGTTATTTGGCCCCTAATGTCTGTGCTGGCCCTCTGCAAAAACAACTCCCCTATTCCAATGCCTCTTCTCTCTATCACTGCACATTTTTTACATGTTGATCCAATTCCCTTTTGAAAGCCATAATTGCATCTGTCTTTCCACACTGGCAGATAGAAGGTCTGATTTTATTGTTGTCTTGTGCACATTTTTGGGCACAAAACCTTGATAAAGTTGGGCGTGAAGTGAGTAACATGGTCTGCACCTACCCCTGCGTCCTTTCCCCCTTTACCAAGGCCCATAAATGGCCACAATCGGGACAATATCTGAAATAGACATTTAAATGCATTTGCATGCATGGACTGCACACCCAACTTTACCAGCACTTCCCTCTTACTCACTGCTTCGCTTATCAGAATCAGCGTGAAACAAACATGCTCCAAATTAGTCCAATTTGGGCGCTCCATCACTGAGGGTTAGAGGGAAGGTAAATCCTGAACATCCAATGGTTCTCTGTTTGAGATCACTGGGGAAAGGGTGGGGGGAGAGAGGTGGAGAGAGGGGGGGGTGCAGAGAAAGGAGGTCTGCTGGCTGAGATTGGTGGGGGTGGGGGGGATGAAAGACAGTCTGCTGCCATTCTGCTTAAAATCAATGGGGAGGAAGGGGATGTTGATTGCTATTCTGCCAGAGATCGGGAAGGAGGCAGACAGACATGCAATCAGTCTGGGTGGCAGATGGGATAGAGGTCAGTAATGTTGGGGCATTGGGGCAATGTCTATGGAGGCCAGGGAAAGGGCATTAATTGGCCTGGGATAGATGTTGCAGGCATGCAGCATTCTATCTTTTGTTTCCATGCGTGTGCAGTTGGAAGTACTAATCGGAGCTGCAGGGTTTCAGGCACATTAAGCCCCACCCACAGGCTTGTGCAGCACGATTTGGGCTCACTGATATTTTTCCAGGCAGAGTGCCTATGGAGGCACCTCAGGGAAGATCTAAAAGTTTGGTCCACTCTCAATTATCAGAAAAGTGATAGAAGGGGTCATCAATATGGCGCTTACCCTCAGCAATAACCTGCAAGCTGACATTCTGCTGGAATCATTTAGCTCCTGTCCTCATTACAGGCTTGGTCCCAGTGCAGACAAAAGAGCTTAACTCCAGAGCTGGGTGAGAGTGACTGCATCTGACTGAGTGTAGCATCAAGAAATGCTAACAAAACAATGGAAATCAAGAGGAAAACTCTCCTCTGTTTGGAGTCATACCCAGCACAAAGAAAGATTCTTGTGGTGGTTAGAGGTCAATCATCTCAAGGCAGGAGTTCCACAGGGTAGTGTCCTAGATCCAACTATCTTCAGCTGCTTCATCAATAACCTTCCTTCCAGCATAAGGTCAGAATTGTAAATGATGGCTGACGATTGCACAATGTTCAGCATCATTTGCAACTTCACATACACTGTTCATAAGCAGCAAGTCCTGAATAATGTTCAGGCTTGCACTGTTAAGTGGCAAGTAACATTCACGTCGCACAAGTACTGGGCTATAACCATCTGCAACAAATGAGAATTGAACCATCTACATTTGACATTCAATAGCACTAGCTTCACTGAATCTCTCCATCAAAATCTTGGGAGAGATTACCATTGACCAGAAAATGTTCTGGACCAGCCAGCTGCAAAAGATGTGGCAAATTGAGTATAATGCGGAAAAATGTGAAGCTATTCACTTTGGCAGGAAGAATAATAAGGCAGACTCCTGATTAAGTAGAAATGGTTGCATAATTCTGAAGTGTAGCAGGATCTGAATATTTACATGCATGAGTCACAAGCAGTTAGTGTGCAGGTACAGCATGTAATCAAAAAGATCAATGGAATACTCTTTTTTATTACAAGAAGAAGTGAACATAAAGGAAAGGATGTTATGCTTTGGTTATAGTAGGCATTGGTGAGACAAAAAACAAGAGGCTTTGTGAGTGAAAAACCATGTCTCACAAATTTGATTGAGTTTTTTGAAGGGGTAACCAAGAAGAAAAATAAGATCAATACAATTGATGTCGTCCACATGGACTTTAGCAAGGCCTTTGATAAGGTACCGCACAGTAAGTTGTTGCAGGAAGGTAAATCTCATGGGATCCAGGATGAGGCAGCTAAATGGATACAGACCAAATGTGGTCAATTGGGACTAGCTTAGGAGTTAAACAAAGGGTGGCATGGACAAGTTGAGCTAAAGGGCTGAAAACCTCTATAACTCTGTGACTCTATTTTACGATCTTGTTCGTCCTTAAATCAGAAAATCCCGCCCGAGGTCAACAGATCATCCCATGCTCTGCTTCTCACCCGCATTGATTCCTGTAGTAATGGGGCAGTAAAATTCTGGGCCACATCCCAAATACTTTGTGCAGTTTTTGTTTCCTTATTTAGAAAGAATGTAAATAATTTGGAGGTGGTTCAGAGGTTCATTAAGTTGATGCCTGGAATGAGCATTCTCAGCAGGAAAGATTGGACAAGTAAGTTTGTTTTCATAGGAGTTTGGAACAGTAAGCAATAACTTAATTAAAATATAGAACATAGAACATAGAACATTACAGCACAGAACTGGCCCTTCGGCCTTCGATGTTGCGCCGACCAATATAAAAAGCAATGCCCCTCCAAACTAAACCATTCCCTTCTCTTCCATATACTTATCAACTAACCTCTTAAACGCCACCAAACTTGGCGCATCTACAACTGCTGCAGGCAGGGCATTCCACTCCCGAACCACCCTTTGGGTAAAGAACCTACCTCTGATATCCGTCCTATAACTATCACCCCTTAATTAAAAGCTGTGTCCCCTCGTGCTAGCTTTCTCCATCCTAGGAAAAAGGCTATCACTGTCCACCCTATCTAAACCTCTAATCATCTTATATGTTTCGATCAGGTCCCCTCTTAGCCTCCTCCTTTCTAATGAAAACAACCTCAAATCCCTCAGCCTCTCCTCATAAGACCTGCCCTCCATACCAGGCAACATCTGGTAAACCTCCTCTGTACCCTCTCCAATGCCTCCACATCTTTCTTATAATGTGGGGACCAGAACTGTACACAATACTCAAGTGCGGCCGCACTAGAGTTTTGTACAGTTGCAACATGACGTTGCGGCTCCGAAATTCAATCCCTCTACCAATAAAAGCCAAGACTCCATATGCCTTCCTAACAACCTTCTTGACCTGACTGCCTACTTTAAGGGATCTATGCACATACACACCAAGATCCCTCTGTTCATCTAGACTACTAAGAATCCTACCATTTGCCCTATACTCTACACATTTATTATTTCTGCCATAGTGCATTACCTCACACTTTTCCACATTAAACTCCATTTGCCACCTCTCGGCCCAGCTCTGCAACTTGTCTAAGTCCCTCTGCAAACTATAACACCCCTCTTCACTATCTACCATCCACCGACTTTAGTGTCATCTGCAAATTTACTAATCCATCCTTCAATACCCTCATCCAGATCATTTATAAAAATTACAAACAGCAGGGGCCGCAAAACAGACCCCTGAGGTACACCACTTGTCACTGAACTCCAAGATGAATATCTCCCATCAACCACCACCCTCTGTCTTCTATCTGCTAGCCAGAATATGTAAGATTCTGAATGGTCTTGACAAGATGGTTGTGGAAAGAGTGTTTCCTTTCCTTGTTGGGTTCATGACTAGAGAGCACTGTTTTAAAATTTGGACAGAGACAGGGAGATATCCTTCTCTCAGAGGGTCTTGTGACTTTGGAACCCGCTGCCTCAGAAGTTGGTGGAAGTGGCGTCATTGAATATTTAAAGGCAGATGTGGATAGATTTTTCTTAGGCATGGGAATCAAAGGAACAAATAGATGTTTTCCAAAAGTCATTGCAAGTTTGGCACATGCGTGTATAAAGCCAAAATGACTACATGTTCCCCATACTGATACAGCACGTTGAAGAAAACAGTGTTAGTAAAGGAACTGTCAATAGACTGACAAGCTTTCCAGCTACACTGATCAACAATTTTTGTAACGAATTTCCAAAGATTCTGAAGGAGAAGAGGTGGATGAGAAATCCCTCTGAGTTTGAGAGCCCAGAGTCGGTGATCAACTTTCAGCTGACTCCAAATGAGGAGATTGATCTGTTGCTCCTTAATCGTAGAATCAAACAGTGAAGAAAGAGGCCATTCAGTCCATCAAATCTGCACTGACCACAATCCTACCCAGGCCGTATCCCCATAATCCTAACTACTTCCCCTTACACTAAGGGGCAATTTATCATGCCTAATCCACCCAATTTGCACATCTTTGGACTGTGGGAGGAAACCGGAGCACCCAGATGAAATCCACGCAGAACAATCAGAATGTGAAAACTCCACCCAGAAACACCTTCACTTTTATGTTCACTTTCTCCCGTAATAAAGGATAGTATTCCATTGTCTTTTTGATTGCATGCTGTATCTGCATGTTAACTGCTTGTGACCTATGCATGCGAATATTTACATCCCACTGCACCTCAGAATCCTGTGATCGAATCCGGGTCCCGGGCACTGAGATAGCAGTGCTAACCATTGTTTCACCATGTTGCCCTGACATGTGACAGCACATTAAAAACACGCCACAAGTTCATGAGGTTGTCATCATCTTTCAGCAGCATCCAGAGCTGAGTAAAACAAGTATCTTGTTGCAATTGCCCTTCACGACAGCTTAACAACGTGTGAGGTGGCATTTTCTGTTCTCACAAAGGTGAAGCCTGCACAAGGGAATTAGTTGAACTGTACACCTGATTTTCGTGTTAGCCCCTCATCCTGTGAACCTGATTGGAGTGAGGACAAAGCAGGCCCGCCTGCCACATTAAAAGTAGGTAACCGTGGTGTGGATCCTGAGAGTCAGCCAATTGGCAAAAATTCACCAAGATTGCCTCAAGAGCAGTTTTCAAACCCATTCACAACTTTTCATTTATTGTTTTATAGAAAAATAATTTAGATTCAAAATATTAACTTTGTTTTTCTTCACAGATACTGCCAGATCTGCTGAGTTTATCCAGTATTTTCTGTTTTTATATAAGCCACTTAGCATCCTGACTTGGAAATATATCACTGTTCCTTCATTTTCAAAATTCTAGAACTCCCATCTTCAAAGCACTCTGGGTGTACTTGCACCACATTCACTACAGCACTTCAAGAAGGCAGTTCATCACCACCTTCTTAAGGATAATAAGGGATGGGCAACAAATTACAGTCTCGCCAGAGATGAGTACAGATATCATGAAATATCTTCTTCTATGAGCAGCTTCATGTCCAAACTAAACAATTAAATCCATCCAAAAGAGAAATCTTGGGTTTTAAAAGATTTGGAAACAACAATGAAGAAAAGGCAAATCGCATTTAGGACCACACAAAAAAAAAATGATAATCTAAAAATCAAGGTGAGAAGGGAAATTCAGAAGGTAAAAGTGTTGCATAATTGCTTTCATACAAATAATCCCAGAGATGATTGGAAGTGCATGCATAAAATGTCAAGCTTCACATCAAAAAAGAAAAATCCCTATTTGTTCACAGTTAATCCTTATGATTATGAAATGAGAATAGGTAGAGAATTTCAGCTCTAGGGCTTTGATAACCATCTTGTATGTCTCCATCTCTTTATTTACACCCTATATGAACATTTTGTCATCGGTACTACTGCCTATAGCATGGAAAATGGCACTGACCTCTTCCTTGTTAGCCTTTTCTACAAGTCACAAAGTTGTCCTATATTTGATGCTAATTTTGCTATTTCCAGGCTTCCATGTTGTTGAAGCATTCTGGTAAAGATTGGATTTTTCCATTGGTTTATCTTCCTTGTGGCTTTTTCTCAAGTTCTGTGGGGAATTTGATCACGCTATCTTTGTCCCAACAGTGCAGAAGGAGGCCATTTGGCCTATAGAGACTGTATCGACAACAATTCCACCTAGTTCTCATCCCTATAACCCCAAATAATTACCCTGACATTACAAAGCAATTTATCATGGCCGATCCACCTAACCTACCTGACTGTCCTACAGTCATTTCTCTTGTTGTTACTCACAGCCATGGGTTTTGTTTTATATTCCCATTGTCATCATCAGTGTTGAAGAACAGAGGGATCTTAGTGCATATGTGTATAGATCCCTGAAAGTTGGCAATCAAGTTGATAAGGTTGTTAAGAAGGCATACGGAGTCTTAGCTTTTATTGGTAGGGGGATTGATTTTCGGAGCTGCAACATCATGTTGCAACTGTACAAAACTCTAGTGCGGCCGCACTTGGAGTATTGTGTACAGTGCTGGTCCCCACATAATAAAAAAGATGTGGAGGCATTGGAGAGGGTGCAGAGGAGGTTTACCAGGATGTTGCCTGGTATGAAGGGCAGGTCTTATCAGGAGAGGCTGAGGGATTTGAGGTTGTTTTCGTTAGAAAGAAGGCGGCTAAGAGGAGACCTTATTGAAACATATCAGATGATTAGAGGTTTAGATAGGGTGGACAGTGATAGCCTTTTTCCTAGGATGGAGAAAGCTAGCATGAGGAGACACAGCTTTAAATTAAGGGGTGGTAGTTATAGGATGGATGTCAGAAGTAGGTTCTTTACCTAGAAGATGGTAAGGGTATGGAATGCCCTGCCTGCTACAGTTGTAGATGCGCCAAGTTTGGTGGCGTTTAAGAGGTTAGTAGATAAGTTTATGGACGAAAAGGGAATGGTTTAGGTTAGAGGGTCATTGCTTTTTCTTAATTGGTCAGTGCAACATCGAAGGCCGAAGGGCCTGTTCTGCGCTGTAATGTTCTATGTTCTATCTGTTATCATCATTGTAGGTCTTGGATGAAGTTGTTAATGGATTTCTAGATGAAAATGACAAATTGAAGGGATATCTGAATCTGCAGAAGCTTCACTGTGTGAACTCGAAGGATTTCATATTCTTGTCAATAAATGGGAGATAGAGAAGTAATTCAAGTGAGTGAATCCATGAGAAGTACACATCCCAGACCAGATCAGTGGAAAATTCCTTATGGAACATGCTCATCAGTTAGCATTTCCTTTTTCTCTGATCTCTGAGAAACAACATATATACCATATATATATTATATGTATAAATTTGACCACACAGATGAAGACTGCAAAACCTCAGTACAAAGGAAGAGAAATCACAGGAACACTGTACATGATCTACAGCCAAGAATGTTCACTCAAATCAAAAAGCATGCACAAATATTCAACTAAGATATAAAGCAGAGAAACTGGGAAGCCAAGAACAATCCTCTGAATTCAGGACAGAATTATTCAAGGGTTTTGAGAAGACAACAAACATCTTCAAGCATGAACTCCAGAATTAAAAGTACCATTAAAAAAAGTTTGAGACAACCAGCCAGGTGATTTTCCATGAGTAGCAGTTGAAAGATCCATCCACCTACCAACCGACTCAAGAACAGCTTCTTCTCTGCTGCCGTCAGACTTTTGAATGGATCTACACTGCGTTAAGTTGATCTTTCTCTACACTCTAGCTGTGACTGTAACACTACATTCTGCATCCTCTTCTTTTCTTCTCTGTGAATGGTATGCTTTGTCTGCGTAGCACGCAAGAAACAATATTTTTCACTATATGTTAATACACATGACAATAATAAATCAAATCAAAGCTCATGGCCTGGAAGAGAAGCTTGTGTAAAAAAAAATCAAATAAACAAACGTGAAGAAGGAAAATAACAAACATCACCAGACGCAGTGTTGTACATTCCTGCTGAAACGCCTGAACAGAAAAACATAAATTTCTTTGATGATGCTGAGCCATGTACTTCATTGCTCCCAAAATTCATATCAGCAACAGCACAGACACTGAGTAAAATTTGAAATACACAAAAAGCAGATGAAAAAATGATCTAAAATGAGAGAATGCTGGTTAAATAGATGACCAAAATATGTTCCAGACAATCTCATGCTGAAATAATGCTATGAGCAATAAAGACATCTCAGTGTCATGGATGACTTGCTAATTTTTGATGAAAGGTTGGTCGTACTAATGATCTTCACATTCATGATCCTTCTAACTATAAAGCAAACATTACAAATTGTCATGCTCTGGTGTGAAATTCTGTATGGTGATCAGGAAATTCAAAAATCATTTGAGCAAAATGATTTGTACTGCACCAACTGTGTAGTCCAGCACACCAAGAGCAAAAAGAAGCTTTAATGGTATCCTCAGGCAGAGTGTTATGGGAAGGGGCACTCAATAAACCAAGTCATCCAGGACAAAGTAAGTCTGCTTGATTGGACCCTCTCCACCACCTTAAATATTCAAATCCCCAACCAACAGTGCACAGCGACAGCAATGTATGAACTACTAGTAAATGCAGGAACTTACCAAGTCTACTTCTACAGCACCAGCCAAATCCCAAAACATCTATGACCTAAAAGGGCAGGGACAGCAGAATCATAACCTGCATATTCACCTTCAACTCACACACTGTCCTGACTTGGAACTATATCTCTACCTCCTCATTATCCTAGAGCCAAAATCCTGTAACTCCCTTCCTAATACTGTAGACATGCCTACACAATGAGATTGAAGAAGGCTACACCATCTTCTCAAGGTAATTAGGGATGAATATTGACCGCTGGTCTTGCCAGCAACAGACAAATATCATGAACATTATTTTTTTTAAACTTTCCATTTGATCTACTCCCTAAAGTGTCTTTGTGAATGTGGCCTCCTGAAGTGTGCCCTTCTGTCCATCCTCCCTTTTCTCTGTTCCATTGCAGCTTGTCCAGTTCTGCACATTGTCTCATCCTTAATCATTGCAAAGAAGAAGCCCTACCAGGTTACCCATACGTGGAAGCAACAAGTTTGTACACAAAACTTTAAGTCAACCACTAAGTACTGGAGCATCAACCAGACCTCATCATCAAACAAGCATGGAAAAGAGTCCAAAATATATATTTTGTATTTTATAAATTTTATATTTATAGATATAAAATTGCAATACTGGTCAGAAGAAATAACCCAACAATTCAACTGTATGTTGTTCATGTCCCCTTTCAATAGCAGAGCTAGGTGATCCTTCACATATTGAGCTGCACTGTGCAAGGTGAAGCAAGTTCACTGATGGAAACATGGGCCGCAAAATGGAATTTCACAACTTTCAGAAGACCAGAAAGGGAAATATCATTGAATTGACTGGAGCACAGCATTTGAGTGTTTTGAATTCATTGTCACAATTTTTCTCCCCCTGCTTTCAACTCCCAGCTTATAGAACATAGAACATAGAACAATACAGCACAGAACAGGCCCTTCGGCCTTCGATGTTGTGCCGACCAAAATAAAAAGCAATGCCCCTCCTACCTAAACCATTCCCTTCTCTTCCATATACTTATCCACTAACCTCTTAAACGCCACCAAACTTGGCGCATCTACAACAGCTGCAGGCAGGCATTCCACTCCCTAATCACTCTTTGAGTAAAGAACCTACCTCTGATATCCGTCCTATAACTCATACCCCTTAATTTAAAGTTGTGTCCCATCGTGCTAGCTTTTTCCATCCTAGGAAAAAGGCTATCACTGTCCACCCTATCCAAACCTCTAATTATCTTATATGTTTCAATAAGATCCCCCCTTAGCCGCCTCCTTTCTAACGAAAACAACCTCAAATCCTTCAACCTTTCTTCATAGGACCTGCCCTCCATACCAGGCAACATCCTAGTAAACCTCCTCTGTACCCTCTTCAATGCCTCCACATCTTTCTTATAATGTGGCGACCAGAACTGCACACAATACTCCAAGTGCGGCCGCACTAGAGTTTTGTACAGCTGCAACATGATGCTGCGGCTCCTAAATTCAATCCCACTACCAATAAAAGCTAAGACTCCATATGCCTTCTTAACAACTTTATCCACTTGACTGCCTACTTTCAGGATCTATTGACACATACACCAAGATCCTTCTGTTCCTCAACACTATTAAGAGCCCTACCATTAGCCCTATACTCTACACATTTATTGTTCCTGCCAAAGTGCATTACCTCACACTTTTCCACATTAAACTCCATTTGCCACCTCTCGGCCCAGCTCTGCAACTTGTCCAAGTCACTCTGTAAACGAAAACACCCCTCTTCACTATCTACCACACCACCAACTTTAGTATCATCTGCAAATTTACTGATCCATCCCTCAATACCCTCATCCAGATCATTTATAAAAAGTACAAACAGCAGGGGCCCCAAAACAGCCCCCTGAGGCACACCACTCGTCACCGAACTCCACGATGAATATCTCCCATCAACCACCACCCTCTGTATTCTATCTGCCAGCCAATTTCTAATCCAATTAGCTAAATCACCCTCTATTCCACACATCTGCATTTTCTGTAGAAGTCTTCCATGGGCCACCTTATCAAAAGCCTTACTAAAGTCCATATATACTACATCAACCGCCTTACCCCCATCCACCTCTCTGTTCACTTTCTCAAAAAACTCAATGAGGTTAGTAAGGCATGACCTACCCTTCACAAAACCATGCTGACTATCCCCAATCAATTCATTTCTCTCTAAATAACTATAAATCCTATCCCTAATAAATCTCTCCAATACCTTGCCCACAACAGAAGTAAGACTCACTGGCCTATAATTCCCAGGAAGGTCTCTCTTCCCCTTCTTAAACAATGGGACCACATTCGCTATCCTCCAGTCCTCCGGAACCACACCCGTAACCAACGAGGACCTGAAGATCAGAGCCAGAGGCTCGGCAATCTCCTCTCTTGCCTCCCAGAGAATCCTAGGGTAAATCCCGTCCGGCCCAGGGGACTTATCCAACTTCAAACCTCGAGAATTTCTAGCACATCCTCCCTATCTACTACAATACTTCCCAATTTGCAACCCTGTACCTCAGTGTTCTCCATAGCTACATTTCCAGCACTCTGCGTGAATACCGAAGAGAAATATTTATTCAGTGCCTCACCAATCTCTTCAGGCTCCACGCACAAATTCCCACTGCTGTCTATGACTGGCCCTAATCTTGCCCTAACCAATCTTCTATTCTTAACATATCGAAAGAAAGCTTTAGGATTATCCTTAATCCTATCAGCCAACATCTTCTCGTGTCCCCTCTTAGCTCTCCTCAATTCACTTTTTACCTCCTTCCTAGCTAATCTATAGCTATCCATTGCACTACCTGAGCCTTCAAGCCCCATCCTGACATAAGCCTCCTTTTTCTTCTTAACCAGCAAATCAACTCTTTTCGTACACCAAGGCTCTCTTACTCGTCCATTTCCTCCCTGCCTGACAGGGACATACTTATCAAGGACTCGCAGCAGCTGCTCCTTGAATAAGCAGCTTCTCTGAACTACATCTTTCAATTAGCCCTTTGAATACTGGAGTTGACGCCATTCCAAAAAGAACAAAAAACAAAGAAAATTACAGCACAGGAACCTCCAAGCCTGCACCGACAAAGCTGTCTGACTGAATTAAAATCCCCTACCCTTTTGTGGACCGCATCCCTCTATTCCCATCATGTATTTGTCCAGATGCCTCTTAAAACTCACTATCATATCTGCTTCCATACCTCCCTTGGCAGTGAGTTTCAGTCACCTACCACCCCCTGAGTAATAATACTTGTCTCATACATCTCCTTTAAACCTCACCCCTTGCACCTTAAACTTATGCCCCTTAGTAATTGACTCTTCCACACTGGAAAAAAGTCTCTGACTACACACTTTGTCCATTCCCCCCATAATCTTGTAGACTTCTATCAGGTCGCCCCTCAACCTCCATCGTCCCAGTGAAAACAAACCAAGTTGCTCCGACCTCTCCTCATAGCTAATGTCCTCCATGCCAGGCAACATACCGGTAAATCTTTTCTGTACCCTTTCCAGAACCTCCACACCCTTCTGGTAGTGTGGCAACCAGAGTTGAACACTAAATTCCAAATGCAGCCTAACTAAGGTTCTATAAGGTTGCAATATAACTTGCCAATTTTTAAACTCAGTATTAAAAATTGCTGATGAAAGTGAGCATGTCATTCGCCTTCTTGATTATCTTCTCCACGTGTTGCCATGTTGCCATGTAACCTGTGTACCCAGATCCCTCTGTCTATCAATACTCTAAGGGTTCTGCCAGGCTCTCATCACACCACTATCCCACATTCAACATCAAATACAAAAGTAAAATGACAAAGAGTTAACTGTGCTAAGTTGCCTCTGTAAGATGCACTGAACTTAGTTCTGGATTTTCCACACAATCATAGAATCCTACAGTGCAGAAGGAGGACACAATCCCACCCAGGCCCTATTGCCATGAGCGCCACATATTTACCCTACAATTCCCCTTGAAAGTAAAGGGCAATTTAGCATGGCCAATCAACTGAACCCTTACATCTTTGGAGTGTGGGAGGAAACCAGACCATCTGGAGAAAAGTCATGCAAACATGGGGAGAATGTACAAACTCCATACAGACAGTGACCTGAGGCCAGAATTGAACCTGGATCCCTGATGCTGTGAGGCAGCAGTGCCACCATGCTGCCCTGCAGTTGTACAGTGGAGCCCCTGCTGCCAATGCACCTCTGAGTTAGTATTGCTGAATGGTTCCAATTCTGCCAATGTAAACATCCATCTTTCTCTGAGAATTTCATTATACAATAGATGTTCATTCATTCAAAAGATTCAAAATAGTATTTGCCCACAGCTGTACAGACATATGCTGCTCAAAGCTCCACAAAATATTTTTAACTGAATGGATTGGCGTGACCACTTGATCATTTCCTTACAATTTGAATGAGCTATGAGTCAGATTGCCATTCAAGGACAACTAGCAGCAATAGATACAATCAAGTCAATTAGTTTGGGATGTGTTTTTATTAAGCCTGCTAGAGATGAAAGAGACAATTGGTGGAGTTATAAAATGGTCAGCCAATTCTCTATCTCTCACCAGGTTATAACAATTAAAACTATTCCCCATTGCCTTCTAAAATGTCCCTGCTTTTATTTTGAAAGGCATTTAAATTGGAGTGCAGTGGTGTCTTCATTGCTTTGAGTAATTTGTTGTAATGGCCACCTGCTCCAGTTGGCCTTGAATAATTTGACAGCATGTGTAGGTAAACTGCTCTTATGGTGACCTTTAGGCCCAAAGGGGTTGAGCTGCTCCACTATGTATATCAGTGCCTTGGGTGGGGGGAGGATAGTGCTGGAAGCTGCTTCATATTAGGTATGTTTAAAACCACAGAATAGAATCCTTATAGTGAAGTGGAGGCTGTTTGGCTCAGTGAGTTTATGCTGCCAACAATCCCATCTAGGCTCTATCCCATACCACTCTGCAAAGGCATTGGTGATCTTTCTTAATTATAGTGTCAGTATGGAGGGACCTGGACAGGTTGTTGGTGATCTGGATACCTAGAAACTTGAAGCTCTTGACCAGGAATGTACTTTTTTTTTCTGATTTCAATTTGACTTCATGTTGCCTTTTAAAGTTTCTCACCCAGTAGCTCTGTTTTTATCTTCTGGAAATATAATTTTTCCTCTACTTTTGCTATGTGAAGTGGCTGACTGCATAGCCTGGGGGAAGTGGCTGTGTGTAATTTCAACACACCAGTATCATTTATTATTACTTTTGTCACTGTCAGTAGCTCTTTCTTTTTGATATTGGCTGACAGTTTGTCATTAATGTGAGTGCTTTTTTTTTAATCCATTGTACTTCATGGCATCTCTCATTTCCTGTTTAATTTTGTTTCTTTGTAAGGGTTGTCATTTTATTTTCTGGTATACAAAGATGTTTAGTCTCCCATTTGTGGAGAGCATGACTAGTTCTCTATTGGGTCTGGGGGTGTGTTATTAAACTTGTCTAACTGCTCTAGCTTTCACAAACTAACTAGGGTAGCTAGGAAAAAGCTACCTGCATGCCAGTGAGTGACAACTGTTGCTTCTGGAAGCTTTTCTAGTTTTAAGTGTGTTTGTTTATTTCCAACAGCAGGTGTTTTCACTTGATGTAGTCAGACTGTTCCTTAGCTGCTAGGAAAAACAAAGCTGATGACCTAAGGTAAATTTTACAGGAGCTTCAATGACAGTGTGGCAATCAGAATTGAGCACTAACAGAATGCTGTGGAGGCTTTGGAGAAAGCATTTAAAATGTTTACCAGGATGTTGCTTGGTATGGAGGGCATTGCCTATGAGGAGAGACTGAAGAAACTTGGTTTGTTCTCACTGGAATGACAAAAGTTGAGGGGTGACCTGATAGAAGCCTTCAAAAGTTTGAAGACATCAGTATACTGGATAGTCAAAGTTTTTCCCAGGGTCAAATGCTAAGTTTAAGGTGTGAGGGGCAAGTTTTAAAGGAGATGTTCAAGGCAGATCTTTTACACTTGCAGTAGTGGGTGCTGGAATTCATTGCTGGGGAGATAGTAGGAGTAAATATACTAGTGACTTCTGAAGGGTGCCTTGACAAATACATGGATAGGCTGCGAATAGTGGGAAGGGTAGGAGGTCTTGGCTAAGTCAGACAGCATGGTTGGTGCAGGCTTCATGGGCTAAAAGGCCTGTTCCTATGTTGTAATGTTCTTCAACTGGAGCTCTGACAGTTCATATCAGAAAATCTCAGACAAGACCCAGACTGTATCACCAAGTCTCAAAATGCATCCTTACTTGTTTAGCTTCAGTAGAAAGTGAATTCAACTTTACATGAATGCTGAATACCAGTTGTAATTGAAATTTTAAAATGGTCTGTTACGTCGCTGACTATAATTTTGGCTAATAAGTTGCTTGCTGGAAACGAGAAATGGATTTGGCAATCAATTTAACTGCTGCATCAATGGCAACTGCAAGGAATTTTAGTTTTAGGGGAAAATTATCCCTATTCCAGGGATAGGTGGATTTTTTTGAATCTTGTGTTCAAGGATAAAATGGGTGACATAGAATTGGCAATCTGTATAAGATTGTCTTCTGTTCACTAGCAATTGTTTTGCACAAAGCCAAACTCATCACATTGCACTCTCTCCTTTCCTCTCCTCCATTCATAAACATTACTAAGATTTGATAAGTCGAGAGCTATGCACTTTTTTGATAGTCCATGATCAATCACCATTAAAGGGCCACACTAACATGAAGGAAGATGATTACAAAAGGCTGAAGATTTCTAAAAATAGAAGCAGTACTAAGTGTGTAACTTCAAATTTTATCACTTCAAATCTCAGTATAGATGTCATTAACTATGAGTCCCACTTCCACTCCCTCAGATAACCATGTTTGCCATTCAGTGCATGGTAGCAAGCAGAAAAATGTATTTTTAGCATATCTTTTACTTAGCAATCTGTTTACATTTATTCATAAGTACTGTGTGTCCTTTAAGGCCAGTGGTCACATTCATCAGCTAGAGTATTTGATAGGATACCTTTGGATACATGGGTGACTGCCAAGGTTGGCCTGTGCCTGAAAGGTATTACTACAAATAAGATACTACTGAGGGCGAGTTTCAGAGCTGTGGATAGCTATGTGGCGCCTCACAGATATTGGATAATGGTGTGGACCAATACAGGATGAACCACTCCAGAGAGTGTGACAGACCCACCTGAGAGATTTTACATTGCACCTCTTGCACCCAGATAACTAAATTAAAGCATATAAAAATTTAAATAGGTCATTCCTGCAATTATTCTGCTGAAAAGTTGATGCACTTCAATATTGTTTATATTTCTACAAGTCTTAAGACTTCTGTAATTATTTTACTTTGATAGTGGAACCCCTTTAACGAGTGATCCTCGTAGGACCTATTGGAAAAGACCGCATAAACCTCGACCTAGCAAGTGTTAGGATACGGTCCAAGGGGTCTGCAGGGCAAGCCTGGCAGTTGGTGGAATAAGACCTGTATTTTGAAGTTTCCTCACTCTATTTCCTTGCAACAGTTAGCTATGGAACAGTGTAAAACATTCTGGCTTGCCAATTCACGTGGAACCTTTGCAGTCACATTCTCCTGGTTACTATAGAAACTGCTTTTAAGCCCTGTTTAATGAATGTTGAAGTTCATGGCAATCTCTGAAATATGTGGAGTAGGATTAAAATAACTCATTTGATTTAATAAAATTACCTGAGTTGTTGCAAATTTGCTGCTAATTGGGGGGGAAAAGTGAACTTGAGAAGTTTAAGCAAAGTGGTAGAAAATTTTATCATCTGATTTTTGGCTAAAATGATTGATAAAATGTCATGTTATTCATGTAAAACAGTGATCAATAGAATCTAGGAAAAATACATCCCATTAAAAACACAGATAAATAGCCAAGAATAAGGATAAAACTACAATTAAAGAAAAAGATATAAATCAAGGTGTGAGCAACAAGGAGAGGATGATAAAAGAATCCAATAAGGTGAGCAAGGAACTAAGAAAAGCAATTTGGAAGGCAAAGAGGAGAAACAACAAGTTTAGTTTGTAAGAAATATACAAAAGTGAATTACAATGAAGACATAAATGATTAACATTAAAATTAATTAGCCACAAGTCAGCTTAGATTCTCACGGCAATGAAATTACTGTGAAAATCCTCTAGTTGCCACACTCCAGTGCCTGTTTGGGTGTGGTGAGGGGGAATTTAGCATAGCCAATGCACGTAACCAGCACATCTTTTGGATTATGGGAGGAAACCAGAGCACCTGGAGGAAACCCACACAAACATAGGGAGGACATGCAGAATCTACGTAAACAGTGACCCAAGCTAGGAACTGAACCCTGGTTCCTGATGTGTGAGGCAGCAGTACTAACCACTATTCACCGAGAAAGTAGGATAGAAATAGGGACATAATAAATACATGGGCAGTGATAGGGAAATGGTAGAAATAGTAAGTAATTGTTGGCAACGTGGTGGCTCAGTGGTTAGTGCTGCTGCCTCACAGCTCCAGAAACCTAGGTTTGGTTCTGGACTTAGATGCCAGTCAGTATGGGTTTTCCTTATTCTTTCCAATATTTGTATGGGTTTTGTGTGTGTGCACATCCTTTATATATCCTACTGAGCCCCCAGCATGGCTATCAAATAATATAGTTGGTCTGTGTACATTAGAATACATTAGGGTCACAGTAGCAAAAGCAATGTACATCTTAATCCATTAGAAAGGAAACAGTGCCAGAGATTGGCAGATACAGCAACTAAATTAAACAGGAATTAGAAAACTTGGAACTACAGACTAGTTAGCTTAACAGCAATGGTAACAACGGCAATCAATCAAAGAAGTTAGTCATCTCTTGAGCCAAATGTCCATCTGTTTAACTCCACACTGAATACATGTCAATTTATTCAATGTAGAGCCTTTGCTGAGATGGTTGTGCAATGGAGTTCTAGCCTGAATACTTGGCTGAGCTGCAGATCTACTGATGAGCTCTGTAGGTTTACCAGGATGTTGCCTGGTATGGAGGGCAGGTCTTATGAAGAGAGGCTGAGGGATTTGAGGTTGTTTTTGTTAGAAAGAAGGCGGCTAAGAGGAGATCTTATTGAAACGTATAAGATGATTAGAGGTTTAGATAGGGTGGACAGTGATAGCCTTTTTCCTAGGATGGAGAAAGCTAGCACGAGGGACATAGCTTTAAATTAAGGGGTGGTAGTTATAGGACGGATGTCAGAGGTAGGTTCTTTACCCAGCGGGTGGTAAGGGTATGGAATGCCCTGCCTGCTGCAGTTGTAGATGCGCCAAGTTTGGTGTCTTTTAAGAGGTTAGTAGATAAGTTTATGGATGAAAAGGGAATGGTTTAGGTTAGAGGGTCATTGCTTTTTCTCAATTGGTCGGTGCAACATCGAAGGCCGAAAGGCCTTTCTGTGCTGTAATGTTCCATGTAAGGTGCTGTTTACACACCTGTGAAGGGGATTTCCAGCTTTGCTTGCATGGCAATTTTGAGTTTGTAATAGATTTTTTTTTCTTTGAAGTGATTATGAATGAATTGTTTATTTTAGTAGTTTATCAGCATTTCAAAGTGACCTCAATGTAATAAGGCTCACTAGTTCTGCCCATTGTGGATACTATTAAAGTGTGCCTTAACTTAACAGACCAAAGGATTTTAAAACAATTTGAAGATTGGAGGCCACAAATTTACAAATGTTTAATATTACAAATTTTGCCTTGCACATGTAGGCTGGAATTTTTTGGTTACTTACGTCCACTGGTGCTGTAAGTGAGGATGGAGAATTTGGCAATCAAGCATATCTAGTGGCACAGTAGCACAGCGGTTAGCACTGCTGCCTCACAGTGCAGGGGACATAGCTTTGATTCCTTCCTTGGGTCATTGTCTGCATGGAGTTTGCTTGTTCTCTGTGCATATATTGTTTCTTTTGTGTTGTATAGACAAAGCACATCATACACAGGGAAGAAAAGGAGAAAGCTTTGACTGTAACACTACATTCTGCATTATGGTGTAGAGAAAGATAGACTTATTGCAAGGTAGGTACATCCAAAAGTTTCATGATAAGGTCAGTGATTTTTATTTTTGAGTCAATTAGTACACATCCTCAGACTTTTGTATTTATTTTCCTGACAGAAGGTGGAAAAGAACTTGTATTCCTTTGTGGGACATGGGCATTGCCCACTGGCCAGGCTGCATTTATTGCCCATCCCTAGCTGCCTTAGAGGGTGGTGGTAATCTGCCTCTTGAATCACTGCAGTCGATGCTCAGTGAGTTGACCCACAATGCTGCTAGGAAGGGAACTTGGCCCAATGACTGCAAAGAAACAGCAATATATTTCCAAGTCAGGATGGTGAGTGGCATGGAGGGGAACTTGCAGGCAGTAGTGTTCCTATTTACCTGCTGCTCTTATTTTTTTCTAGATAGAAATGATTATGGGTCTGGAAGGTGTGATTAGGATCTTGGTGAATTTGACACACTGCATCTTAGCATAGAATTATAGAAATCCTACAGGGCAGAAAGAGGCTATTTGGCCTATCAAGTCTGCACTGACCACAACCCCACCCTGGCCCTATTCCCCATATCCCTACATAATTATCTGCTAATCCCTTTAACCTATGCATCTCAGAACAAAAGGGGCAATTTTAGCATAGCCTATCAATTTAACTTGCACATCTTTGGTCTGTGGGAGGAAACCCACACAGACAAGAAAAATGTGCAAACTCCACACAGTGACCCAAACTGCAAATAAAACCCATGTCCTTGGTGTTGTGAAGCAGCAGTAGATGGTACACACTGCTGCTACTGAGCATCGGTGGTGAAGGTACTGAATGGCACCACATCTATAAACAATCAAGTAGGTTGCTCTATCCTGGATGGTGTCAAGCTACTTGAATATTGTTGGAGCTGCATCAATGGGGTGTCTTCCATCTCACTCCTTACTTGCATCTTGTAAGTGGTGGATAGGCTTTGGGGAGTCGGGAGGTGAGTTACTCACTGCAGTACCCCTAGCCTCTGACCTGCTCCTGTATGCACTGCTTATGTGGTGAATTCAGTTGAGTTTTTCATCAATGGTAACCAGGGATGTTGACAGCAGGAGATTCAGTGATGATTACACCATTGACTGTTAAGGGGTGATGGTTAGTGTCTCTTATTGATGGTCATCGCCTGGCATTTTTGTGGTGTGAATGTTATTTACCACTTGTCAGCCCAAACCTGGATGTTGTCTAGATTTTGTGGCATTTGAACATGGAGTGCTTCAGTATCTGAGGAGTCCTGAATGATGCTGAACATTGTGCAAGCATCCCCACTTCTGTCCTTACGATGGAGGGAAGGTCATTGAAGCAGCACAACATTGTTGAGCCTAGTATACGACCCTGAGGGACTCCTGCAGAGATGTCGTGGAGCTGACCCTCCACAATCACAACCATCTTCCTATGGACCAGGTATGAATCCAACCAGCAGAGAATTTGCCCCCTGAGATCCATTGATACCAGTTTCTCTCGGGCTCCTTGATGCCACGCTCAGTCAAATGCTGCCTTGACGTCAAGGGCTGTCACTCTCACGTCATCTCTGGAATTTAGCTCCTTTGTCCATGCTTGAACCTGACTTCATGTGGTTGGGAGTTTTGGATTGTATTCAGTGGGTGGAGAAGAGGTTGAATGGTTTGGTGATCAGGGAGATGTTGAGAGGGTGGAGATGCTCAGGTGTCAGGACTGTAGTCAAGGAGAGGGGCAAATAGATGGAGGGACAGTAAGGGGATGGGATGTTAGTCAGGTGTTTTGGGACAGGTTGTTGGGTGAGTTCCAGTGGAGGATTGGAAGTCTTGTGGAGCACAGCATTATAATTAATGAGGAGAGAAGAAGTATTTTAACTTTTTCTAATTATTCTGCAAAGTGAGTCAGAACCATGCAAAGTCTCCATCTTCAAATAGGAGCTTTGGTGGGTTCCAGATACAAGGTTATTGCCCAGTGAGATCAAACTTCCCAGGCAATTTCTATGTAGTCAGTGCATTGACACGAGGTGTTCCTGTTGCGCACCTTCTGGGGAACCACCATGAACCAGTGCAGAAAATAGTCAAAAAGGCTAATAGAATTCTGGCCTTAATATCTAAAAGGGCTTAAATATAGGAATGCAGGTGTTCTGTTGTAGTTGTACAAAACCCTAGTAAGACCCCATTTAGATTACTGTGAATAGGTGTGGACACCAGTCCTTGGGAAAGATGTTTTGACCATGGAGGTTGTTCAGATCAGGTTTACAAGTAAGATACCTGGCCTTCAGGGGATAAGTTTTTAATGAAGAGTTTAAACAAATTAGGCTTTTATCCTTTTGCACTTGGAAGGATGATGGGTGATCAGATAGAAGCCTACAAAATATTTACAGGGAGGGTCAGGGAGAAACCATTTCCACTAGTTGAGGACTCTGGAGTGGTGGAGTTTTGGAACATACTTCCTTAACAGGCAGGGAATGCTAGTTCAATTGTTAGATTTTTGTCTTAGACAAATCTTTATTAAAGAAGGGAAATAGACCTAGGGCAGATACATGGAGTTAGGTCACAGATTAGCCATGATCTTATTGAATGGCAAAGTGGCTTGAGTTGTTAAATGGCCTACATCTATATTCTAATGTTCCTGTGTGTCCTCAGAATTGACTGGTTTACATAAAAGTCACAAAATGAGAGAATTGGATATTTACTCTGTCCAAAAGATTCTTATTCTTCCCAAAAAGCATTCAGCCAATCTAATGAAAACAGTCAAATTATTCCGTTGGAGGAAACACCATTTATAAGTCAGTAAATTTGAAGATAGGAGACCATCAACCCCCATTAATTGTGGAGTACCTCAGGAAACTAGAGGAAATGAAAGCAGTCTGTTAGAATCATAGAATCCAGCAGCTGAGGTCAGAATTGAACCTGGGTGCCTGGCACTGAGGCAGCAGTGCCACCCATTCAGCTAGTAAATTAAAGTAGGTGGAAAATGCATGATGCAAACAATTAGTTTCTTATTAAAATAAAAAAAACAGGAAATGCTAGAAATACTCAGCAGGTTTGACAATATCTAAATGAACTTTCATGGAACTTTAAAGATTTTAAAACTTTATTCATTCTGTCACAAGTAGGCTAACATTAACACTGCAATGAAGTTATTGTGAAAATCCACTACTTTTGATCTGATTCATGAATTGAAGATTGAGGTGGCACAATAGGTAGCACTGCTGCCTCGTAGCACCAGGGGTCTGTGTTTGATTCCCAGCTTGGATCACTGTCTGTGTGGAATCTGCATGTTCTCCTGGAATCTGCATGGGTTTCCTCCAAATACTCTGGTTTCCTCCCACAGACCAATGATGTGTTGGTTAGGTAGATTGATCTTGCTGAATTCTCCCTTAGTGTACCCAAACAGGTGCCAGAATGTGGCAACTAGGGGATTTTCACTAACTTCATTGCAGTGTTAGTGAAGCCTAAGCTGCGACTAATAAATAAATCAGTTATGCCCCTTCCCAAAGCATTGCACAAAGTCATTAATTCTTGGCATATTTTCAATAGCCTTGTAATGACTGAATCATCAGCCCAACACAGCCTTAAGTGATTTACCCTATTTCTAATTGTTCTTTAAAAGTAGTGCATCAAAAATTAATTAGTTGCTGGAGGCTATTAAGCAAAATAATTATTTAATGTGTTCTCTCTGTCCATATTTTCATTGAAAATATCAATATAAGCATATGTCAAGGAGCCCATACTACATCTGGACACCCAGTTTTGTTTTTTTTGGCATTAACATGTTCTAAATCAACCTGACACAAAAGGGGCAACTTTACCATTGTGCTCCACTGGCCTCCTTGGGCAGTGCCAGCCTGACATCCTGGCAGTGACAAGGGGTAGGGCCTGAGGGAGCAGGCTTACTAGGTGGTGCCATGCCATGGACTGCCAATGGGTAGTGGGGCTGGGACTGTTGCGCTCTCTGCAATGCAATTGACGGGGAAGAAGGGTGGTGACTGAGGCTCCCCATGGAGGGGGTAGGAATTGCAATAGGCATTGGACCCTTGCAATAGCTAGGGGTAGGGTGGGTGATGCTAGTTTGAGGCCATGGAAGCAGGCTGAGTGTTCAGAGGTTGAACAAAAGGCTTCTTTGCTCTCAGCAGAGGGACCTGCACATAAGCAATGATGCCCTCTGCTGCTCTTAGCTGTTAGAGCAATTTAAGCCTGTCCCCTTCCCCTACGAGCAGGAAATGTAGTGGGGGGGGGGAGGGTGGAGAGCAGTCGGGAAGTGCATAAGATAGCAGATTTGGACTTGGTCAAAAAACAAATCAGGAATTCCACTATTGTGCTTGTCCTGAACTTAAGGGAGATCTTATGGCGGGAGGGGAAAAAATGCTAAGTCAGTGTCATGATGTAGAGATGCCAGTGTTGGACTGGGGTAAACTCAGTAAGAATCTGGCAACACCAATTTTAAATCCAACCGATTTATTTGATAGTAAATCTGCGAGCTTTTGACTTTTCATCTTCGTCAGGCAAATGCAATGTTCTGGTCTGCAATAGCACACATCAGCACAGACAGTCACAGATTGCTGATTAGAATGCAAATCCTTGCACCTAACCTGCTATTCAAATCTTAAAGTGGCTAACAATGTGAGTGAAGCATTGGTTAGAGAAATGTGTATTTTCTCCAGACAGCACAGTGAGGTTTTTTTGCTAACCCAGGCAAGTCATGGGGGTTACAGATAGTGTGACATGAAGCCAAGATTCCTGTTAAGACTGCCCT
This sequence comes from Sphyrna mokarran, assembly GCA_024679065.1. NCBI lineage: Eukaryota > Metazoa > Chordata > Chondrichthyes > Carcharhiniformes > Carcharhinidae > Sphyrna > Sphyrna mokarran. The sequence goes on from JAGIQG010000001.1 coordinate 35,623,027, forward strand.
CATATGTGCAGAACTTGGCTATCAGTCTCTGCTCAGCAACTCTGCGCTGTTGTGTGTCATTTGGAACGCTACCTCTATTGTTTCCTTCTCCCTCTGTGCAGAACCACCCTACCCCTACCCCCTGCAGACTTTACCGCATCACATTGCTAGTTGCAGACTTGGAGGCAGTGAAAATACATTCCTTATACTTGGACAACTTCTGTGTGGACAGGACACCAAACTTTACACCAGTCTTCTGGAAACTTAGCTAGTAACTCATCACAACTCCTTCAAAACTATTCTGCCACACTTACACAAACCTACAAGAGCAGGTCAAAATTATATTTGTTGAATGGATGACTCAAAAATTAGCATATGTTCCCTTTTGTAAGGCAAGGTAGGTTTATTTCTAAGTGGAAAGCATATGTATTCGATGGACCTACCTGGTCCAAGTTTCAAGAACATGCATCAAATCACAACCTAGCTATTTGGGATCATTCCAGTGCATGCATGGCAAGCCTGTACTGGTTGTTTTCTCGGTATAGGGGATTATGTGAGTTGTGCATCCATTCTGAGGATCTGTCGCTGCTGCATCGCTGGTTCCAGCAGGGCTGTGGAGCCAAATAGTCTTATTTTGCAAACAGTCTGGGTTCATATTACCATTGCCCACAGTAACTTTAAATAACCTTTATTTTCATGTTAGCAAGAAAATGCTTAAATAAATAGAATTCATAGTAAATAAACAGGCAGGGGGAGGTGATGGCCTAGTGGTATTTTAGTAAATAATACAGAAACTTCCAGCTAATGATCTGGGTTCAAATCCCACCAAGGCAAATGGTAGAATCTGAATTCAACTAGAAGAATCTGGAATTAAGAATCTACTGATGACCTGTGAAACCATTGTTGTTTAAAACCCGTCTAGTTCACTAATATCCTTTAGAGGAAGGAAATCTGCCATCTTTACTGATCTAGCCTATATTTGACTCCAAATCCACAGCAATGTGGTTAAATCTCAGCTGCCCTTGGGGCAACCAGAGATGGACAAATGCTGGCCAGGAAGCTGTGCCCATGCCCCATGAATGAATAAGAAACAATCCTGGTCTATGACACGTATGCTCCACATGAGCTGCCTTCCAACTTACTTAGTCCAATTCTATCAACACAACATTCTAGCCTTTCTTCCTCCTATGTATTTATCTAGCTTTCCCTTGAATGCATCATGCTGTATTTAACTGACTAGAAGTGGGTTTACCACAGGGTGAAATGGCATATAACTTTTTCCAAGAGGGCTGTTACATTTGAGTAGGTCCAGTCAGTAAAGTTAACACAACTGAATATCTGACCTGCAGTCATACCTTTATCAAATATTCATAAGGTCTGCAATTTTTCTTCAACATTGCTGGATTTTTGCTGAGTGTTTTCAATGACATTACTTTTTCCTAAAGCTACAGTATTTTTGTTTCACCAACCTTTATTCTCCAACTCATCTCATGTATGGATATCACACTCTGTGGTAGCACTGAGCAGGAATGGTTGCCATAGGTAACTGTAACATCAGTCATTAAATGTTTACTGCATGAGAGAAGAACCTTCTCTTGGAGAGCTTAAAGCCCAAAATTTAAATGTGATAATAGTTTTCAAACTGTTATTAAATTTGGTATATCAAAAAAAAACCCTCTTTGTGCCTCATGAACTCCAGAGCTAAAGCATTACAGATAGTTAAATTATTTGAGTGGTAGTCACAATGTTAACTGTATGAAGTGTGGCAGTCAATTTATGCATAAAGCTCCAGCAAACACAATATGACAATGATCAGATAATTTCCTTTAGTAATGTTATTTGAGGGATGAATATTTCTCAACTTCGGAGAACTCCTCAGTTATACACAGGATTGGTTATCTCACCTAAGTCAACAGATGAGGCCTCAGTTAAACTTCTTGTGATGTACTGAAAATTGCATTTTGTATTTTCTTAAAACTATCATGCAGAGGAAGTGTAGAAAGACAATAAAGCATGTCCACTTCTGGTTCTGAATGCTAAACTTAACTGTTTCTTCCCAAGAATTTCACAATGGCAAAAAGAGGGTGAAAATGTGAAATGTGCCTGAATTCTCCCATCTTGCTGGCTATGGAATCGGAGAGGGCAAGGGGCAGACAATGGAAATGTCTGTTGATCTCCAGTGTGGCCATAAAATCCTGCCTATAGCTCTCATGAGAATTTTGTAAGCTATTTGTCAACTTTCTGCAAAAGCGTTTTTAAGTTTGAGATTTAGGGAGCACATTTAAGGCTGTAGCCTATTGCTTGACACACATTGTGGCACACTTGCCCTGGATTAGAAACAGGCAACCTCTCATAGTTTACGCACACAGATCTTGCAAAACATCATCATCATCCAACCAAAAAAAGCATGGATGATTAGATTTTTTGTTTTGAAAGGAATGTTATTCTGGATCCTTGATCAGCACTGTCATGGTGTTGCTAGGCAAGATGGCATTGTCCATGCCCTGTCAACACATTTTAATGTGTATTCAGAAACATTATCTGTGTTCCTAAGTTAGTAAATGGACTGCAATGTTTCAAAATTGCAATGCCAAGTTTTTCAATCATGGGTTGACTGAGTTCACCACTCAAGTTGAAAATTCAGAAGATGTTTTAAATACACTTACACTAATGCAGAATGAAAATGACAGCAACTCAGAAAAATGCCCTAAGAATTGTATTGTCCTTGGACTCAAAATAAATGTACAAATATACACTCTGTACACTAACAAGACAATTGACCAATTTTACATGTCTCTCTCTCTGGTCAACCATGCTAAAAGGCACTCAAAGGGTCACAGATTTCAGTAAGGCGTTTGACAAGGTTCCTCATGGTAGACTGATAGAGAAGGTGAAGGCACATGGGATACAGGGCCGGGTATGTAGATGGGTCGAGAACTGGCTCGGGAGGAGGAGACAGAGGGTAGTAGTGGAAGGCTCTTTTTCCGACTGGAAGCCTGTCACTAGTGGAGTGCCACAAGGCTCAGTACTAGGTCCTCTTCTATTTGTGGTCTACATAAACGACTTGGAAGTTGGGGTAGGTGGTGAGATCAGCAAATTTGCTGATGACACCAAGATGCTTGGATTGGTGGGTACAGAGGAGCAGTGTCAGGCAATACAACAGGACATAGACAGGTTGGTAGACTGGGCAGATAGATGGCAAATGGAATTTAATCCGGATAAATGCGAGGTGATGCATTTTGGCCGGAAAAATGTAGAAGAGAGTTATAGGATAAAAGGTAAAACTATACGGAGCATAGAGACGCAGAGAGACTTGGGGGTGCAGGTTCACAAGTCTCTGAAGGTGTCCTCACAGGTGGAGAAGGTGATAAAGAAGGCGTATAGTATGTTAGCTTTCATAGAAAAGGGTATAGAATACAAGAGTAGGAGTTTGATGTTGCAGTTGTATAGAACGTTGGTTAGGCCTCACTTGGAATACTGCGTCCAGTTCTGGTCGCCGTACTAATGGAAGGATGTGGAGTCCTTGGAGAGAGTGCAGAGGAGGTTTACCAGGATGCTGCCTGGTATGGAAGGACTGTCTTATGAGGAACTATTAGATAGACTGGGGTTGTTTTCCCTTGAAAGACGTCTCTTGGACAGCCACATGAGCGGTATGCAGATAGAGGGATATATTAGGACTGTTTTACTACGGCTTTTTTCCACAGGTAATTCGGTCCATACTTGACCAACATTGAGCATGCATTCGGCAGGTGGTGCGGGTAGCTCTTGGATGTTGATTCATGGGTTGCCTGGTACCTCATGTCGTAAATGAGTGCTTTATGTGGACCATCTGAAGGGCACCATGACAGCTCAGAGACTATCGATGTGGCTGTGCAGACACTTGGAATTGGGCCAGTGTCTGCGGGAGTTTGCGCGTTCTCCCCGTGGTTGCGTGGGTTTTCTCCGGGCACTCCGGTTTCCTCCCACAACCCAAAAATTCGCTCTTAGGCTGATTGGGAAACAAATTGTCCCTATGGTGAGAATTTTCCATATTAGGAATAATATATATTATTATATAGGAATAATAAAATAGGATAATGGATTTGCTACTATATAGTTATGACGGCGGCGCGGGCTCGTTGGGCCGAAGGGCCTGTTTCCCGTGCTGTGTTGCTCTTATCTCTTATCTCTAGCTAGCAAGATGGGTCTCTGAAAGGGATAGTAGAGTTAGTGAGGCTGATAAACTATCGTATACTAAGTTGAACTCCATTCTTCAGTCAAATGGCCAGGAAACCAGCTGCAAAGCAACAACAATCTCAGCCAGTGTGTTCAAACCGTGTTTTCATGATGGCATTACTTGTCCACATGTCTCACACTGCTGCCACTAGGAAACGGTGTAAAACATATGGGAAAACCCAACTGCTTTGTTTTTTGCCATACATCAGGGAAAAACCAACCACAAAGAAGGATGTCCAGTACATGAACCTCAATGAAAGAGCAAGCAAATGAGATCAATATAGAAGCAGATAACTCTGAATGCACCTCTTTTGGCAACTAGCCATGAGTGACAGTCACTATTGATGCTCTCACCTAACATGTCATGGGAGATAAGGCAATCAATAAAATTTAGGATTGCCCCATTCTCTGCAAACCAGGGGAGACAAAAGTTTCACCTTAGAGAAGTGACAAGCCACTGAAAATTCTCAGGATTTAAAATACCATTTCATTCAAGGAACAAATGCTACATTCTACACTGTATTTGGAGAATGTAACACAATGTTTCCACACAGCTATCTGATTGTAGTTACATGCACAGTTCAGTTTCAATCCTTATCAACAATAATCTCAAAGTTTATGCTGACTTCTTTACTAGTATCTGCAAACTGAAAAGACGTTACATGCAAGCATCAAACATCTCCATCCCCACAATGGTTAGCACTGCTGCCTCTCAGTTCCAGGAACCTGGGTTTGATGGCTGCCTGTGAGGAATTTGCACACTCTCCCTGTTTCTATGTAGGTTTCCTCATGTTTGGCTTGGAATGCCTGTTTGACATTGCTAAAAGGTTTGTCTACAAGTCTCCCCAATTCCATTGCTAACTTTTTCTTAAAAGCTGGTGTAGGTTGGCTAGAATTGTTAATACTTTCAGCAGGAGCCTTTCATAGTAATTGACCATTCCTAGGAAAGACTTCAGTTCTGTCACATTCCAAGGTGCTAGCATTAACTTGATAGCTTTCACCTACCATCAAGAGGATGCAACCCTTTGTATCAACTTTGAAACTAATGTACTTAACCTCATCTGCTTGAAAGATACACTTCTCAAGTTTTAAACATATGCCTGCTTCTTTAAACGTCTTGAGGATATCCTCAAGGTTTGCACCATCTTCTTCAGAAGACTCACACCTGCAATTAGGACATTGCCCAAGTGTATCACCATTTTGGGGATTCCTTATAATAGGCTCTCCATTGTGCGTGGAAAAATGGTGCAAATTGAAGACAACTGATATAACCCCCAGTAAGTATTTATTGTAACTAAATTTGAGGAGTCCTCATCCTGTTCCAGTTGTTGACTAGGTATAGTTAGGTCCACTTAGTATACTTGAGGTCCTCTGCTAACTTAGCATCAAGGTCCTCTATCCTTGGAGTGGGGCAAAGACGCAGCTGAGCTCCCCACTTAGTTTGTAATAGCCACAGATCCTCACAGTATGGTCCAGTTTCAGGTTGTGGTCTGTTTGGAAAACTGCACAGGTTTGATACCCAGATTTACCAGTCTTTTCAGTTCAACCTCTACTATCTGGTACAACACATAACACTGGGTGAGCTTGGGAAAAACCGAGGTGTAGCCTCAGAATTTAGTAAATTTTCATGGAAATTTAAAAGCATTGGATATAGGTACAGGAGTAAGCCATTTAACCCTTGAAGCCAACAGCAACATTCATGGTATCCCATTCCCACTTTCTCTCCTTACCCCTTGATCTCTTTAGCCAGAATGGCCATGTCCAGCTCTCTCTGAACATATCTAATAAACTGGCCTCAACAGCTTTGTGGTAGAGAATTCCACAGGTTCACAACCCTCTATATGAAGAAGTTCTTCTGCATCTCATTCTGAATGATTGACTCCTTTTTATTCTTAGATTGTGACTCCTAGTTCTGCACTTCCCCAACATCAGGTCTGTCCAGTCCTATCAGGATGTCCTCTCATTCTTCTAAATTCTAAATCCCAGTCAATACAGTCTCTTTCCACATTTCAGTCCAGCCACTTTGGGAGTCAGTCTGGTGAACCTTCATTGACTCCCTCAATAGAATGTCCTTCCTCAGACCAGGAAACCAAAACTGCACACAATAGTCAAGGTGTGACCTGATCAATGTCCTATATAACTGCAACAAGACATCCCTGCTCCTATACTCTTCCTCTTGTTTTGAAGGCCAGCATGCCATTAGTTTTCCTCACCATCTGCTGTACCTACATGTCAACCTACAGTGACTGTTCTATCATGACACTCAGATCATGTTGCACTTCCCATTTTCTTAAATTGTCACCGTTCAGATAATCTTCCTTACCGTTTTGCCACCAAAACTCAACTGGACTGTCCAAGTCATCCTGCAGCCTTTTAGCAGCCTCTTCACAGAACACTAAACTGAGTTGCAGGGTGTGATCAGCAATTTGGAGATATTGCATTTAATTCCTTTATCCAAATTGTTAATGTATATTGTGAATAGTAGGGTCCTAGCACTGAACTCTGCGCTACCCCATTAGTCACTGCCTGCATTTTGAACTATTTATTCCCTCTCTGCTTCCTGTCTGCCATCCAGTTTTCCATCCACATTAATACTTTATCCCCAATATCATAAGCTGTAATTTTGCTCACTAATCTCTTGTGTGGGACATTGTCAAGAGCCTTTTGAAAGTCCACATACACAACATCCACTTGTTCAAACTTGTCCACACTACTGGTCACATCCTCAAAAAATTCCAGAAGACTTGTCAAGCATGAATTCCCTTTCGTAAATCCATGCCGACTTGGACTGATCCTGTCACTAGTTTCCAAATGCTTAATTATTAACTCCAGCATTTTCCTCACAACTGATACTAGGCTAACAGGTTTATAATTCTCCATTTATTCTCCCTCATTGTCTAAAAACTGGGGTTACATTAGCTACCCTCCAATCTACTGGAACTCTTCCAGAGTCTATAGAATGCTGGAAAATGATCACCAATGCACCCACTATTTCTGGAGCCACTGCCATACTGTGGGATGCAGAGCATCAGGCTCTGGGGACTTATTGGATTTTAATCCCAGCAATTTCCCCAAAACAATTTTGCCATGTGAGTATACTTTTAAGAAATCATGCAGCCTGCAGTTCAGTGATGTCATTGGGAGGTGGAGCTAAACTGTGGCAATCAGGTGACAAGGTTTCCAGTTTTGTTGTGGCAGTCAGGTGATAGGGTTTTTTTTTACTTAGGTATTGGAAGTATTTTTGCAGCAAGCTAAGAAACAGTCTCTCTCTACCTGTTTTTGCTCTTTAAGAAGCTGTGTTTTGAGAAACAGATTTGATTACAACCCCTTGAGTTTTTTCACAAAGGATTTTTAGCATTCAACTCAGGAGGAATGATTCCTGTAATAAGTGGGTATAAACACAAAACAGCATAGATTAATTTGAAGGGTTTTTGTGTATTGGATATTAGTTTTGGTTGGAACACATTTGAGATAGTTGCTTAAAAGTTATTGGTTATTGCGGTTACGTTTCTTGTTTGTAATTAATAAAAACTCTTAATTATCTTACTATACATATCAATATTTTAATTAAACTTTGTTTTTGATAAAAGCTCTGTGTGAATCAATTGAATCACACCTAAAGTGAAACCTCTCTCGCTCATCCTAGCCAAATTCAACATAAAACATTGAGTCGGGTGAGCTTGAACAGTTTGAAATATCTGACCTGACTTGTAACAATTTTCTAACCAATAAGGATTTCCTCTGGTTCATTTTTCATGCTTTCTTAACTATCTGGTCAAATGGCTCTATTTGTCCAACGAGCAGAGTCTGCAACTTTTCTCCTTTTTGAACTTTGAGAGATCACCATGATTCCCCTCTATTTTTGTACTGCAAACTTTCAATCACTAGTCCGGTTTGTCCTTGTCACTGGTGTAGTAACTTGAGGCATTCAAATGGACAACTAACAAACTAAAAGATTTAAAGACTGAAGAACTATGTACAAAGAGTTTAACAGCACAATTATACAGGTCTTCTCCAACAATGTCCAACTCCCACTGAGGCCTTCCAGCCCTAGGAATGCATATGCTCACTTCTGATTGGCAAGTTGCACTTTCTACTGGTTCCAATCCAGTCTCATGGCCCATGTAGGATCACCCTTTAAAGTGCCTACACTATCGTAAAAAGGAAAAATTTAAATTCACAAATATTTACACAGCCATGGACCTACTACAGCTTGTTGGCGCCTGATCCAAAAGATTTAACCTACTGCCAAACAATGTGTTGTGTTTCAAGTAACACTGTTCTGATGGTTCATGGTTGCTAATGTTGCAAGTGCTTCCCTTTTGATCCTTCAAGTTATTGATCCACTATGGGTGATTTAGTATGTGGGATAGGAAGGGGGCAGCAATAACTTCCAGGCTGTAATCCTATGATTGATAACCTCTTCTGTCCAGCTATTAATAATCACTAGGTTTTGTAAGCCTGCACAAAAGTTTTAACTGTTCTTTAATGTCATATGGAAAGTTGATAATTAATGACTGACAACTTTCCAAATGCTTTAAAACAAAGTTAAAACTTTTATGCAAGCTTTCATCCACAAAGGGGCAGCATCCTCCATGACAGCAAATGCTAAATAGCTTATCGTTCAATGCATTATTAGTTACCAAGCTTAGAAAATCCCCTAATTCACTGTTGCCTTAATTGCTGCACCAATTAAGATGTTGTCTCTGAGGGAAAAATTGTGGCAGAATTGTTGATACTGGAAACTTTAAGTCTGAATTAAAAGTGAAATCTGAAAATCCATATTTGTCAGAAAGTAATGATAGTTGGAATCTAACTACGTACTTTTAAAAAGAAGAATCCACACTGGTATTTTGTCAGAGTGAAGAATACCTAATGTTAACAAACGAATAGTGGTTTGTAACGTAGAAATTTATGAGCACCAAGCACCCGATCACAACATGGCTAGAAGTAGACTTTTGCTAAAATAACCAAAGTACGTTCATACATGCATGTCTTATATAACCATAAGCATTTTTGTTGCACTGGATTTGTGCAATAAGTGCATTGATAAATCTTATTCCGAACTGCTTGGGAACAATATAAGCCAAAAGTTTAAAACTGCTTTTTTGATCTTGACTTTTGGGATTACTTAGGCCTGAGAAGGGGAGATAGTTGCTGGCAGACTTGTGGGTTGTGGTTAAAACCTTTAATAAGCAATTGCTGCACTGGGGGAGAATTAGAGTAGGATGAGCCTTCAAGGATGGACTCCTTATGTAACTGGCACATTTCCAATTTGAGACTGAGGCTGAACGTCACTCCTTTGCATATTCTAGATTCCATCATGGCACTCCTGCCTCATAGTGCCAGTTACCTGGGTCCAATTCTAGTCTCAGATTACTGTCTGGGTGGAGATTACATGTTCTCTCCATGTCTGCGTATGTTTCCTCCGTGGCCCAAAAATGTGCAGGTGAGGTGGATTGGCCATGGCTAATTGCTCCTTTAGTGTCAAAAGGTTCAGCAGAATAAATATGAGGATAGGGCCTGGACAGTATTGTTAATGGTGTAGCCTTGATGTGCCAAATGGCTGTAGGGATTCTGTTTCACATGCTTGAACAAATATCTATTGTGAGGAGGACTACACCTTCTTGTGGGAGGGTGATTGCATCTTCTCCAAGCTAGCAGTTTTTGTGTTGGACTTCTTATGTAAAATGAGAGGAGAAATCTCAGGGGGAATACACATCTGGCACTAACAGGAACATTGAGTTTGTAGAATCAGCCAAGGCCATTTGTGGTCTGTAGGACCACTGCTGGAGTGGTTGAATATGGAGCAGATTCCAAATAAATGTAACAAATACCCTTCTGACCAGCTGTCATCTGGAATGGAGGAATGAAATTTGTGGAGTTGTGTGGGGTGCAATCAAGATGCAAGTCTTTGGTGCACTTTCATGCTAAGTAGTAAGGGTGATAAGCCTCCATGTCTCATACCACTACTCTTTTCTAAACATAATTCTTAAAATATCTTAGTTTGCTATTAAGATTGCTAGTATAGCAATTCAACTTCATAAGTTAGTTCTGTGATAGCCTTGGGGGTCCCAAAAGGACCACTGCTCTTTTGGATTAATGATTTCCAAATTGGGAACTGGAAGAGAGGGGAGAACTCAAGAAAGCTATGATCACCAAGGAAATGGTACTGACCAAATTGTCAGGGCTGCGGGCTGACAAATTCCCAGGTCCTGCTGTACTTCATCTAAGGGTCCCAAAGGAAATGGCTGAGGAAATATTTAATACATTGGTTTTAATTTTCCAGGGTTCCCTAGATTTGTGTAATGATCTATTAGATTGAAAAATAGCTAATGTAACTCCTATATCCAAAGACAGAGGGAAAATGGAATATTAAATTAAACTACAGGAAAACATAAAGAAAATGTCAGAATTAATAATTAAAGAAGTTACAGCAGAATGTTTGGAAAAACTTGAATCAACATGGTTTATGAAAAGAAATCATGTTCAATCAAAACATTGGAGTTCTTTGAGGTAGTATAACATGTTCTATGGATAAAATGGAACCAGTGAATATACCATCCTTACATTCCCAGAAGACATTTGATAAGGTGCTACACCAATGGCTATTATGAAAAGTAGAAGCTCATGGTGTAGGAGATAAACCAACAAAACAAAGGCAATTGTCATTAACTTCAGACAGTATAGTGGAGAGCATGTTTCTAAAACTTCATTATGACTGTAACACTACATTCTCTATGTACACTCTCGTTTCCTTCTCTATGAATGGTATATTTTGTCCGTATAGTGTGCAAGAAACAATAATTTCACTGTTAATGCATGTGATAATAATAACTCATCAAAATCAATGGGTATGAAGTAGAAAGGATCAAAGCTTCAAGTAACTGGGTGTCCAGATCACCAACAACCTGTCCTGGTTTCCCCATACCAACACTATCGCTGAGAAAGATCACCAAGCCTCAACAGTCTCAGAAGACTAAGGAAATTTGGATTGCTCTCCAATGCAATGGTAGCACAGTAATTAGCACTGTTGCTTCATAGCTCCAGGGACTTGGGTTCAATTCCCCGCTTGGGTAACTGTCTGTCTGGAGTTTGCACATTCCCCTCATGTTTGCATGGGTTTCCTTCCACAGTCCAAAGATGTATGGCTTAGGTTGATTGGCTATACTAAAATTGCCCCTTTAGTATCCTGAGATGCTTAGGTTAGAGGGATTATATGGGGGTAGGTTCTGGGTGGGGTTGTAGTCTGTGCAGACTCGATGGGCCAAAGGACCTCTTTCTGTGCAGTATGGTTCTATGGTATAACTTTTACACATGCACTATAAAGCATCCTTTCTGTTTGTATCATAGCTTGATATGGCTCCTTATCTGCTAAGACCATAAAAACTACAAAATGTCATGAATGTAGCCCAATCCATCACGCAAATCAGCCTTCCGTCAATTGACTATCTACACTTCTCACTGCCTCGGCAAAGTAGCCAGCATAATTAAGGACCCCATGCACCACTGAAGTTCTCTTCCACTTTTTTCCAATCGGGGGGAAAAAAGATACAAAAATATGAGGTCATGTACCAACAAACTCAAGCTTCTTCCCTGCTGCCAACGAACTTTTGAATGGACCTACCTTGCATTAAGTTGATCTTCCTTTACACCCTAACTATGATTTTAACACTATATTCTGCACTCTCTCATTTCCTTCTTTATGAACTGTATGTTTTGTCTGTATAGCATGCAAGAAACAATACTTTTCTGCATTGTTTCCAGTATCTGGACGATACTGGAATTTCCATATTATAATCAGCCTCATACTAATTTCTGGTGCAAGGCTAATTACGTTCTAATAAAGGCTAGACACCAGTCGTGACTCCTGCAACAGGTCCCCTTGCTGACATTTTCCAGCTCACTTCAATACTCGAGCAGCATAAAAAATTATGCCCATAATATCCTGAAAGGTCTTGACAGGGTTGATGTGGAGAGGATGTTTCATCTGGTAGCACAGTGGTTAGCACTGCTACCTCAAAGCGCTAAGAACCTGGGTTCAATTCCAGAACTGTTCTCTCTCGAGGGTTTCCTCCAGATGTTCCAGTTCCTCCCGCAGTCTGAAAGATGTGCTGGTTGGGTGCAATAACTATGCTAAATTCTCCCTCAATGTACCAAACAGGCACCAGAGTATGGCAATTAGAAGGATTTCACAGTCACTTCACTGCAGTATTAATGTAAGTTTATTTGTGACTAATTAATAAATAACCTAGTTTTAGAACTAGTGGTTAATGTTTTAAAAAGAAGGATTTGTGAGATTAAGATAGAAATGGGAAGAAATTTTACATCAGGTAGTGGTGAGCCTTTGGAAGGTGGCAGAGGAAACAGAATCTTTGAATATTTTTAAGCAGAGATAGGTAGATTCTTGATAAGCAAAGAAATAAAAGGTTACAGATGGGTGGTCTAGTTGAGGTTACAATTAGATAACTCTTGATCTTATTAAATGGTAGAACAGGCTTGAGGGACTAAGTGGTGTACTCCTGCTCCGAATTCGTATGCTCACGTGCCTTGAATATACAGAACATAATGTCAAAGTCTTCAGAAAACATGAAATTTGGAAATGAAATAAACAAAACAAAAATCAGATTGCAGGTTTTGGGATTGATGAAATGAATAAGCATGATGTGGTTATTTCGTAAATTTAAGTTAGTCTTTATACACCCTGTTTGTGAATAGAATTCCCACTCACCTGACGAAGGAGCAGTGCTCCGAAAACTAATGAGTTTAGCTACCAAATAAACCTGTTGGGCTTTAACCTGGTGTTGTGAGACTTCTTACTATGAAATGAATAGGCATGTGGCAAACAACATTTAATGCGGAGAATTTGTTACTTCTGTAGGAAGAATAAAGAAAGGCAATATAAAAGTGGCTGCAGGACCAGGAGTTTGCAAATAAGTAACTTTGAAGATGACAAGCCAAGTTGTTAAGTCTGTTAAATAATATGCAGGATTCTTAACTTTATGGAGGCAATGGAGCAGTAAAACAATGAATCTACATTAAAACTTTATAAGGCCTCAAGTAGAATATTGTATTCATTCTGAGCAAAACACTTGAGGGGGAATATCAAAGCAATGGGGAGAGTACAGAGGAAATTTATTTGAATATTATCAGGGCTGATGGACTCTTAAAGAACAAAATTTAAGGGGAAATTTAAAACAAGAACATTTAAAATCATGTGTTTCACAGATTAAAGAAGGAGGAACTACTCCTCCGGCAGAAAGGTTGGCAACCAGAGGTAACATATTTCATAACTGACAATAGTAACAATGGTGAGATGATAAATGCTTCTTGTGTGGAAAGATAATTTAATCTGGAATGCATTGCCTGAAAGGATAGTGGAACAGATTCAATAGTAACTTTCAAAAGTGAATTGGATGAATACATGAAGGAGAAAATAATTACAGGGCAAAGGGCACAAAGCAAAGAAGTGCAACTAACTGGAGAGTGCTTTCAAGGTCTAGTCTAAGCGTGAAAGGCAAAATTGCTGCCTTTGGTGTTGTACAATTTTATGGTCCCTTTGGACGTTAAGTTTAGCAGCTGATAAATCTGGAATGATGAATTTCCTGGAAGTCCTGTTGAATTTATCAAAGGAGCTTGATTTTTACTGCAATTTCAGTTGCACTTGGCCAGGTTGAAGGCTGGTCGGACAGCAAGTGGGTGAACTTGTCTCCCCTAACAACAGCTGGGGATATGACATTGGTGAAGGAATACATGATTGGCAGGGCCAGGATCAAGGTCAGGGTCATGGGGATGTTGGGGGGAGAGGCAAGATTTAGGGAGGCTGTCAAACTGTGAAAATGTTAGTCAGATTTTTGGGTTGTCAGACAGATCAAGCAGGTCAACTCAGACATTGTAGAGATTTGGTCAGAAAACAGTCAGTCAGGATGAGAGTTTTACACATTTTTCTGATAGCATATGCTTGGGGAGGGGAGCGTTGATAGGGGAGAGATATTCTTTCTTACTCCAAGTCCACAAGCAGTGCTGCAAAGCTACTTACCTCTTCCTTTTGACACTTCTGCTGAATTCTACCGACACACCCACCACAAAATCGAGCAAGGCCGTAAAATCCCGTGCTTCATATCTCATCAACTGTTGGGTCTTCCAAGGCTAAAGGCATTTAAAAATAAAAACAAGAAGTGTTGTTTGCATTAAAAGTATCAACCACTGCCTGAAAATGGGTGAATTATTTGCTCTGACTTGCCTCCATTACAACCAGAAGAGATAGGATTTGAATCAGGCTGATCAATCCTTTTAGTTTTAAACCACAATTCATTACTAAACGAAGTCAGTCCTTGCCCGTAATGGATGCACAGTGCAGCAGACGTACAAAGAAAATTACAGCACAGTAACTGGGCCTTTGGCTGAACTAAAACCCCTATTCTTTTGGGGACAATATCCTTCCATTTCCATCCTATTTATGTATTTGTCAAAACATCCCTAAAAGTCACTATCATATTGCTTCCATTATCTCCCCATTGGCAGTGAGTTGCAGGCACCCTTTGGGATCACCAACAAAGTACATGTTAATAAAATAAATCTGGAATAAAAAGCTATTAATGATGACCATGAAATGACTGGATTGTTGTAAAACCCATTGGTTCATTCTAAGGAAATGCTGGAAAATCTCAAGTCTGGCAGCATCTGCACCCACCACCCTCTGTTTAAAACAAAAACTTGCCTCTCACATTTTCCTTTAAATCATGCCCCTCACATCTTAAATGTATGCTTCCTAGTAATTGACTCTTCCACCCTAGACTAGCCACTGTCCAGGCCTCACATAATCTTGTACATGTCTATCAGATTGCCCCCATCAACCTCCGTCATTCCAGGGAGAATAAACCAAGTTTCTCCAACCTCTCCTCAGAGCAAATGCCCTCCATACCACAGAATATCCTGGTAAATCTTTTCTCTACCTCCTGCAAAGCCTCCACATTCTTTGGATAGTGTGGTGACCAGAATTGAACACCATATTCTAAATGTGGTGTAACTAAGATTCTATAAAGCTTGCAACATGACTTACCAATTTTTTAAACTCAGTGTCCTGGCTGATGAAGGCAAGCATGCTGTATGCCTTCTTGATTATCTTCTCCACTGGCATGGCTACTTTCAGTGACCTGAGTAGCTATAGACCTAGATCCCTCTGTCTATCAATGCTGTTAAGGGTTCTGCCATTTGCTATATATTTCCTGTCTTTATTAGACCTTCCAAAATGCATCTCCTCACATTTGGTTATAATCATTTTCAAGAGGTGTGGAAGGGCCAGTATCCCTTGTCCATTTGCCCTTGAATGGTTTGCTGGAGTATCAAGGGAAGTTGAGAAACGACCACATTACTCTAGGTTTGGAGTTACTTCTGGACCAGACTGTTTGTTTAATTTTTTTCCCTGAAGGATATTAATGAACTGAACAAATTACTGTGGATGCTGGAATCTGAAATCAAAAGAGAAATCTCAGCAGGTTTGCCAGCATCTATAAAGAGGGAAAAGAGCTGACATTTTGAGTCCAGGTGACCGTTTGTCAAAGGGTCAGTTCTTTTCTCTCCTTACAGATGCTGCCAGACCTGCTGAGATTTTCCAGCATTTTTGAACCAATGGGTTTTACAACAATCTGGTCATTTCATAGTCATCATTAATAGCTTTTTATTCTGGGTTTATTTTATTAACATGTACTTTGTTGACATTGAGAAAGATCTGTTCCATCATAAAGGAAAATTAGCAAATCAATCTAATTTTAGGCTTGAATTTGGGATTTGGACACACACCGCTAGATCATTAGCCCAAACTTTGAATTATCAATACAATAATGTAACATAATGCTGTCTTTTCCAACACATAACTCCATTACATAAAGGCTAATAATGTAGTGATAACACAAATAGCTGTTTTCTTGAGGGTTGCAGCAAAACAATATTCAGCCTATAAGTTAACAAACAAAATTATATGTTCACTATTCTCCAGACAAAGAAAATCCATTTAACAACCAATTTACTTCTGTCCTCTATTACAATTCCCAATAATCTAAGATCAAACTTTCCAAATCACCCCAATGGAAGAAATCAATAAACAAGATTTTTTTAAAGTAAAAGTTATTAAAAATCAAACCAAGATCAATCTCAGTTAAAATTAATAAGTAAATTGTATTCAATTGAAACCATAAATTCATAGCTTTCAGTAACTGATGTGGCAAAGATGGATCTCACAGATTTATTTAGTAGTCCCATCAGCATATATAACATTTATTTCAGATACTTGGGGCACAATCTTACCAGCCCTTCAACCACGTTCCCTTTGCGGCGAAGTTGGAGAATTTAGCACCCAACCAAATCCCCGTTTACTGCAGTGGGATGGAAAAATTCCACTAGCATGAATAGGCATAACATTCCGGCCAGTGTTTCCAATGGCCAGGTAGAATTTTAGTTCCTTTTTCTTCATGCAGGGCTTAAGTACGAAGTCCAACCTGTCAGCCAAGTTAAGCTCAAATTTTACAGGTACACACCAAAAGGCAGATTTTTCCAGATCCCCCTCAGCTCGGTGTATGGGACCAACCACTTTGATTTTCTTTCCCAGCTATGTCATGTTTTTCTACCTTAGTTGGTTCACCCATCCAGCATCTCCACAGTTACAGACTGCATCTGTTCATGACTGAACATTTTTTTGTTCCCTCCAATAAGCTTTCATTATTTCCCTAGCAACCAAAAACACGGGCTAATTTTCCAGGGGTTTGATGCCGCAGACTGGAATTCTAATTTAAAGCTAACTTCCCAGAAATCAGAAGGGTTTGTTTTCTTGCAGTTGACGTTTGTTTCAATAACAAATACAGGCTTTGAAACCACAGTCAGTACAGACTATAGATTGCTATTGACAATTTTATCACAACTCACATTACTTGATCTATTGAAATAAATGGAACACAAGTCCTTTAATTAAAATAGCTTAATCAGATCACCTCAAGTCTATGCAGTGCCTTGAGATTATTTGGGTAAAACTGATGAATTTTGAGATCCTTTACACAAGGGTCTTGTTCCAACATCGAAATAGAACTTTCATTTCAAACAAGTCAGGGTAAGTTTGAGAGAGACAGCTAGAAACAAGGCCTCTTGGAAATTTCAAATTTCTGTTATCTATCCCTATATATGATTGTAAACAAGTTGCGCATAAGGCTCCTTCCGGAATCATCTCTCTCAATTCTGGTCACATGATCTGAGACAGTTGATGTGAATTAGTTAGTAGCATAATGGCTATTAATACTTTATTCCACAACATCTGGAATTCACCGTCTTAAGTCATTAGTTGAGGTTGAAACACTTAACTATTTAAAAATTAACTGGCTCTACTTGCTGTAACTTGCAAGGCTCTTGGGAAAATGGGATTAAAATGAGAAGCTAGTTTATTTTTTCTCATTTTTGATTGGGGAAATGTTTGGTCAAAGTTTACTCTATTAATCCCTTTTAGTATTTTATATGCCCCTCTCAACCTTCTAAGTTCCAGTGAGTATGAGCCCAAATTTTTCAATCTCTCCTATATCAACCCTTCCATACCTGGAATCAATCTGGTGAACCTCCTCTGAACTGCTTCCAATGCCACCATATCTTTCCTTAAATAAGGTCAAAACTGGACACAATACTCCAGATGTGATCTCACCAATATCCCATACAATTACAACAACTTTTCTCTACTTTTGTCCTCCAGTCCTTTTGCAATAAACGCTAAAATTTCATTTGACTCTTATTTATTGTACCTATATACTGACTTTCTGCACCATAACTTTCCTCTGGATCTATGTTCAAACTATTTCTCTCTGAGTGCTGGTCACGTGATCTGCCATCACTGATGCATATTAGATATTAGCATTACAATTATAATTATTTGTCCTTTTATATTACAGAAATTAGGCCTGTACCTATTTCATGCAGATGTCAGTGTTATATTTATAGGGCCTTGACAACTTAACAATAATCTCAGGGCTTTGTATTGGTAAATTTATCATTGCACTCATTTTACAGTTGGAAACGAGCACAACTATTGTAAATGATTAATGCACATTTTAGTTCGACCACGCACATGTTGCATCCTTTTTTTGCCATATTAAAAATATTTTATTCTACTGCTTCTATTTCTTTTTACCATCTATTTCTTTTTACCACTTCTATTTTTCAAATGTTGCACCCTATTAGGTCTCAGGTGACTATGTAGAGGCGGAACATCCTTCCTGTTTTGGCATAAGTTTGCTCTGAGTGTTCTGCTTTCCCCCCACAGTCCAACGATGTGAAGGTTGGATGGATTAACCAAAGCATGAAGATAGTGTGGGGGAAAGGGCCTGAATATGATACTCTGTCAGAGTTAGACAGACTTAATGAACAAAATGGTCTACTTCTGCATTGTGGGAATTCTATGATGTGTCACCTTGATAAACAATGTTTTGCTAATTGACATCTGCAACCAGAGTTGCAAAACTGATTACATGTGATCACACTGAATACTATAATTTGAGATGAAGGAGTGGAATGGTGCATGATTAAGGACATCCTGTTGCTTAGTTAATGGTTAAATTGTTTTTAAACCACACTGGCATGATAATAGCAGAGCATGACGACTAACGTGTAATACAAAATCCACTTAAGTATTTGCCAATATTTGATTTTGTATCAGTTAGTAAATCCACCAAATATTACCTTTACACTGGTATTCACACACATCTGTGTGTCACAGATTTGCTTCATTAACTTTCTGCATCAGCGCAGGATGGAGCAGCAGAGAGTATCGTAGCAGTGATCATATTCGCTGGAGGAATTATTCATGTGACAAGGTGTGCAGCCAGATGTTCAGCTGTTTCAAACTCTGGAAACTGCAGTTGTCCTGTCAGATGATAGTGGCATGGTTGAACAATGGGTAACATTGCTGCCTCACTGTGCCAGGGAACCAAGTCTGATTCCTGGTTTTGGTCACTGTCTGCATGGAGCTTGCACATTCTCCTTGTGTCTGTCTGGATGCTCCAATTTCTTCCCATAGTCTGAAAGACATACTGGTTAGGTGCATTGACGCAAACAGTTGCCAGAGTGTGGGGACTAGGGGAATTTCACAGCAACTTCATTGTAGAGTTAATTACAGAATTATAGGGAGTGGCATAGCTTGATTTTGGGATTGGACATAGCTTGGCACAACATTGAGGACCAAAGGGTGTGTACTGTGCTGTAATATTCTGTTTTATGTTAATGTAAACCTTACTTGTGACTGACAATAAGTGAACTTTAACTTTTAGATAGTAATAAGGTTTTAGTAGTCTCCTGGCGGGAAACTTGTTTCCTGAAGGTGACCATGCATTACCAGTCACAGTCACCCTCAATGATTTTTGTCTCTGGATCCTTCCAGCGTGGCACTAGAATTTCCCAGTCAGCTACACACAAATGCAGAAGGCAGTTCAGTGATGAGTTATTGGCCCGTGGCAGCAATTATGTCAGTTTTGTTATGATTATGCCAGTCAGAATGAGAAGGCACTGAGCTTTGTCTCCAGCTAGCAGTGACACATGTCATAAACCAATCAGACCCAGATCAATCAGGAATATTTGTAAATGGCAAAGGATTCCACTCCATGTGTGTGCATCTGTTAGGCAAGAAAATGTTTAGATAGGTGTTTGTGAGATTCTCGCTGAGCTGCCATGACTGTTTGTTTGATCCTGCAACTTTTCAAGCTCGCTCAAACTTTGGGACTTAAAGGTCAGATTCTAGGGGACAAGGGATAACTACTGCAACTATGGGTGATGGCCCTCGTTAGAAACTCAAAACATGGCAGCACGACAAAAACCAATTGGTCACGAACTGTATCATTATCATGTTGAAACGTCAATGGAGAGGTGATGACCTCCTGATATTATCACTAGACTTTGGTTCACAAGCTCAACTAATATTCTGGGGACCTGAGTTTGAATCCCGCCATGGCAGATGGTGGAAATTGACTTTTAATATCAATTTCTTAATTCAAATGATGACTATAGAACCATTGACGGAAAAATCCATCTGCTTCACTAATATCTTTTTGTGAAGAAAATTTGCCATACTTTGGTTCTGATCTATATGTGACTCCAGAGCCTCAACCATATTTTCAACAAAAAGTTGTTGACTCTCAATTGTCCTTGGGCAATAAATGCTAACCACCCAGCGGCATCCACGTCCCACAAACAAATAAAAGAAAAATGAAAATAGTTTTTTGGGTGCCTGAACAAATTGGAAACAGCCTTCAATATTTGTCGATGAGAGTGCACGGCATGCCTTAGTTACGCTGTAAACTGCACAACATTGTGCAGTCATAAAGACTGACCAAGGAGGAGGATATTGGTATGTCTATCATAGCAAAGGCTGTTCAAGTTGTTGCCCTGGATTCTCTTTATAGATATAAGATTAAGTTAGTTACCACCAACGGATCCCTGTAACAGTCACATCCAATATTCTTATTCCCACTATTTATACCGATACAGCCCCCACTGTTGCTTCTCATCAATTTATCTCTTCCCATTCAAAGAATGAACAAAGAACAATACAGCACAGGAAACACGCCCTCTGGCCCTCCAAGCCTGTGCTGCTCATTGGTCCAGCTAGACCATTCGTTTGTATCCCTCTATTCTCAGTCTGTTCATGTGGCTATCAAGATAAGTCTAAAACGATCCCAGCGTGTCTGCCTCCTCCACCCGACTTGGCGGTGCATTTCAGGCCCCCACCACCCTCTGTGTAAATTATGTCTCTCTGATATCTGAGTTAAACCTTGCCCCTCTCACCTTGAACCTGTGACCCCCTTTATGATCGTCACCTCCGACCTGGGAAAAAGCTTCCCACTGTTCACCTATCAATACCCTTCTTCATAATTTTATACACCTCTATTAAGTCTTTTCTCATTCTCTGTCTTTCCAGGGAGAACAACCCCAGTTTACCCAATCTTTCCTCATCTTGGTAAACTTTTTCTGCACTCTCTCCAAAGCCTCCACGTCCTTCTGGTAGTATAGTGACCAGAACGAGACAGTACTCCAAGTGTGGCCTAACCATTATTCTATACAGCTGCAACATCAGACTCCAGTTTTTATGCTGTATACCCTGTCCTATAAAGGCAAGCACGCCATATGCTGTCTTTACCACCTTCACCATCTGTGCTGTCACCTTCAAGGATCTGTGGACTTGCATACCCAGGTTCCTTTGCATGTCCAACTCTTGATGGTTCTGCCATTTATTGTATAACTCCTCTCTACATTAGTTCTACCAAAATGCATCACTTTGCATTTATCTGGATTAAATTCCATCTGCCATTTCTCCACCCAATTGTCCAGTATATCTATATCCTGCTGTATTGTCCGATCATGTTCATTGCTATCAGCAAGTCCAGCCATCTTTGTGTCATCAGCAAACTTACTGGTCACACCAGCTATATCTTCTTCATATCATTTTTGTATATCACAAAAATCAGAGGTCCCAGTACAGAGCCCTGTGGAACACCACTGGTCACAGATCTCCAGCCAGAAAAAAAAAACCTTTCCACTACTTACCCTCTGTCTCCTGTGGCCAAGCCAGTTCTCTATGCATCTAGCCACCTCTCCATATATCCCATGAGATTTAAACTTTTGCACCAACCTGCCATGAGAGACCTTGTCAAACGCCTTACTGAAATCCATCTAGACAACATCCTCCACAACAAAGTGAGAAGGTGAGTTATTTCCCCAAATCCTCTGGGGTGATAGCAAATCTGGATGTACGCTGGGCCCTATCTGTGGATCACCCCAACTGTGGTGCCTGACAGCTTCCTTGGCAGGTGAGTGGCCTTGGCCAGTGCTTAGTGGTTTACTTAGAACTGGAGTGGACCAGGGAATCCAACTGTTTAATTAAAACAAAGAACAAAGAAGGTAGCAGTTCAGTGTTGACATGATGTGATTTTTGCCCAGTGCTCTGAATGACAAAGTGAAGAGATTCAATAAAACATGGGTAAATGGTAGGAGTAAGATAGAACCATAGAAAATTACAGCTTAGAAACAGGCCTTTTGGCCCTTCTTGTCTGTGCTGAACCATTTTTTTGCCTAATCCCACTGACCTGCACTTGAACCATATCCCTCCACACCCCTCTCATCCATGAACCTGTCCATGTTTTTATTAAATGTTAAAAGTGACCCCGCATTTACCACTTTATCCAGCAGCTCATTCCACACTCCAACCACTCTCTGCATGAAGAAGCGCCCCGTAATATTTCCTTTAAACTTTTCTCCTTCCACCCTTAATCCATGCCCTCTTTTTTTTCTCCCCTGGACTCAGTGGAAAAAGCCTGCTTGTATTCACTCTACCTATACCTATCAAAATCTTTATACATCTCTATCAAATCTCCCCTTATTCTTCTACACTCCAGGGTTTAAAGTCCTAACCTATTCAATCTCTCTCTGTAACTCAGCTTCTGAAGTACCAGCAATATCCTTGTGAACCTTCTCTGCATTCTTTCAACCTCATTTATAAGGTTGAAATTGTGATAGGGATCACAGTTCATGATTCTACTAAAAAAAACTTAAAAGCCTGACATTTATTTATACAGCCATGTGCATATCCTGGAGTAACTACAAAGATATACTTTTCCTTTTTCTACCATCCCTTTAGGGCTCAGATTTCTATGCTGACTGCTGAGATGCTCTTGTCTGACATCCACCGGGATCTTGGGGCCACAAGCGATCTGTCAAATACAGCACCATCTACACCTATGCAGGGGCAGTCATGGCCATTGGGAGATAAGGCAGCATCTTACTACTGATTAAAGCAGGAACAATGGGTGAGAAGGGAGAGTGTTTTGCATGGAGTTCCAATGTTCATGCTCCCTTTTATCCTAACTCCTTTCATGGATAGGCACTGTAAAACAACATGCTGTAGATCATTTCTGTGCTGTACAGCCAAAGCTTTGTTCCTCTATTTATGACAC
This sequence comes from Sphyrna mokarran, assembly GCA_024679065.1. NCBI lineage: Eukaryota > Metazoa > Chordata > Chondrichthyes > Carcharhiniformes > Carcharhinidae > Sphyrna > Sphyrna mokarran. Next base: position 35,646,195 of record JAGIQG010000001.1, read on the forward strand.
CAAACATGTTGACATTCAGAATTTGCAGTTTACGTGGACTTACTTGATTTTATTGTTTGATGTTCCAGCAAGTTAACTACTCTATCCATGGCAGAAAGTATTGTCACAAATCCCTGCAACAACATGTTTGACCTACAATCGTTGGAAGTGTTTGTACAAGGCCTATGAGTAGATTACAAGTTTTCTGCTGCCCCTCAATAATTTTTTTTTCCTTCACAGCTCACAGACGGAGAAGGAGATTTCTGGCCACATTGTACCAGGCACATATTGTGTTTGGTGCCATATGGGAATCATAGGGGAGGGGACTAATGCACTTAAAGCTACCATGAACACCCTTTGGGATTCTCCCAGCCCCTGCATCCTGATGTAATCTGTGTCATAGAAACATAGAAGATAGGAGGAGGTCATTTGGTCCTTTTGAACCTGCTTCATCATTCATTACAATCTTGGCTAAACATGCAACTCAATGGCCTAATCCTGCTTTCTCCCCATCATCTTTGATCCCATTTGTCCAAAGTGCTATATCTAGCTGCCTCTTGAATACATTCAAAGTTTTGGCATCAATTACTCCCTGTGGTAATGAATTTCACAGGCTCAACACTCCTTGGGTGACAAAATGTCTCCTCACCTCCATCTTAAATGGTCTATCCTGAACCCCCAGACTGTAACTTCTGATTCTGGACTCTTTCCCCCCACACACCCCCCCTCCCCCAAATCAGGAATATTGTCTTTGCATCTACCTGTCTAGTCCTATTAGAATTTTATAAGTCTGAGATCACCCCTGCCCCTCCACCTCATTCATCTGAACTCCAGTGAAAACAATCCGAACCTAGCCAATCTCTTATACATCAGTCCTGTTGGCCCTGGAATCTCTGTTAACCTTCACTGCAAGAATGTTCTTGCTCTTGAGGGAATGCAGCAAAGGTTTACCAGGCTTCTTCCAGTGATGGCAGGATCGATTTGATTAGGATAGGATTGTTTTTGCTGGAATTCAGATAAAAAAGGGCAGGTGGGGAGTGTCTGAGGTTTAAAAGTCTAACAGGATTAGACCTTTAGAGAGGATATTCCAACATTCCAGAATCAGGATATAGCACCTGGGACAAATGGGATCAAAGGTTATGGGGAGAAAGCAGGATTAAGCTATTCAGTTGAATGATCAACCAAGATTGTAATGAATGGTGGAACAGCTCAAAGGGCCAAATAGCATTCTCCTGCTCCTATCTTCTATGTTTCTATACATTTCCCCATTTCATGGTTAGCACTGCTGCTTCACAGCTCCAGGGACCTGGGTTCAATTCCTGGCTTGGATCACTGTCTGTCTGTGTGGAGGTTGCACATTCTCCTCGTGTCTGCGTGGGTTTCCTCTGGGTGCTCTGGTTTCTTCCCTCAGTCCAAAGCTGTGCAGGTTAGGTTGATTGGCCATGCTAAATTGACCATAGATGCATTGATTAGAGTGTAGAATATGTATGGATATGGGGTCAGAGCCAGAGTGGGATTGTGGCCAGTGCTGATTCAATGGGCCAAATGTCCTCTTTCTGTATTGTAGTGTTTCTATGATATTTCTATATTTGTCTTCATAAACCTCTTTCTCTTCAAGTGCCTATAGAAACTTTTAGTGTCAGTCTTTGTTCCCTGCAAGCTTACTTTCATATTGTATTTTCCCCTTCTTAATCAATCCCTTGGTCCTTCTTTGCTGAATTCTAAATTACTCCTGATCTTCAGACCTACTATATTTCTTGGCCAATCTGTATGCTTCCATTGGATACTATCTCTAATTTTCTTAAGCTGTGGATTGGTCCTCTACCCCATTTTGCTTTTGTGCCAGACAAGAATAAATAGTTGCTGTAGTTCCCCAATGCATTCCTTGAATTTTTGCCCTTGCCTATCCACTGTCATCCCTTTAAGTAACTGTTTCCCAATCTATCAAGGTCAACTCATGCCTTGTATCCTCATAGTTTTCTTTATCAAGAATCAGCATCCTAGTCTCCAAATCATTATGTCACTCTCCATCTTGAGGAAGAACTCTATCATGTTATGGTCACTCATCCCCAAGAGGTCTCATACAGCTAGATTGGCAATGACTCCCTTCTCATTACACAATACCCAGTCTAAGATAGCCTGGTCTTCAGTTGGTTCCTCCACATGTTGGTCAAGAAAACTATTCTATATTCCTCCTCTACGTAATTGTGGCTAATTTGATTTGTCCAATCTGTGTGCAGATTAAAATCACCCATGATCACCATTTTATTTCCTTATCACAAAAATCTCTAATTTTGTGTCAAATGCCATTCCCAACATCACCACTGCAGTTTGGGGGGTTTTATATAATACCACTAATGTTTTTTGCCCCTTGGTATTACTCAATTCTACCCATTCATACTCCACGTTGTCAGAGCTAATATCTTTTCTCACTATTGTTTTAATTTTCTCTTTAAGTAGCAATGCCACTCCACCATCTTTTCCTTTGCCCATCCTTTTCTAAATGCTGAATGCTCTGAGACATTCGGTTCTCATCCCCAGTCTCCCTGCAGCTATGTCTCTGTGATCCCAACTAAATCGAACCTGTTGTTTACATCAATCTGCGCAATTAGTTCATCTACTTTGTGCCTTAATGCATGGAGCATTTATAATAAAGCCTATAAGCTTGTCTTTTTAACATTATCTTGTTCCCAATATTTTTCTATGTAGCCCTGTTTGAATTTTGTGCTTGGGTTTTTTGCCTATCACTTTTTTCTTATTCCCTTTTCTTCCTTCCGTTTTTGTCCTTTCTCCATCCTTCTCTGCCCAGTGAGGGCATGAACTAGATTAGCATATTTAAATATGTGCAGTTGAGTTCAAGCTGGATTGGATCAAAGTGAGAATATGACTTTGAGATGGAGGATTAGCCATGATCATATATAATGGCAGAGCAGGCTCAAAAGGCTGAATGTCCTATTCCTCCTTCTGTTTCTCTGTCTCTATAGTAAACCTAAGTCCTGAGATTGTGCACCCTCAGAATAAATCAGCTCCTCCAAAGATTCATCTTCCAAGAAGTTCACCAACTTCCTGGTCCTGGAGGAGAGAAAAACTGTGGATTAGGTCTGGAAATGTAAAATGCGATACTCTGAAAACAATTACAGATATTTCTTGTAATTTCAGCTACTATTACTTGCAACTCACTTCCAATGTGCTTCCAAGTTAATATCCATGCTATTATGTTAGTAAAGCAATTTCATCATCATCCTACCATTAAAAAATCATATTTATAGTTGAAACACTTTCAAACTGCTATATTGGTGGTAAAATACTTTGGTTTGAAAAGTGCTATATTAATGCAAGCCTTTCATTTTTATTCTTTCTGGCACAGAAAAACAGAAAACTGTCGTAGCAACTAACATGTCTTTATATGGAGTATCATTTCCTTTGATCAGAATGTTTTTCCTATTGCATTGGAAGTCTAGCCAATTGTGAATCTAGGAACTGGTTAAATATCCAGGTCCCTCGATTCTTTAGCAGGCTTAAGGGATGGTACACTAATAGCATAGTGGTTAGCACTGCTGCCTCATAGCACCAGATTCAATTCTGACCTCAGTTCACTGCCTATATGAAGTTTGCACATTCTCCCTGTGTCTGCATGGATTTCTTCCTGATGCTGTAGTTTCCTCTTATAGTCTAAAGATTAAGTTGATTGGCCATCCTGGTGTCAGCGGGATTAGCAGGGTAAATATGTGGGATTACAAGAATAGGTTCTGGTGGGATTGTGGTCAGTACGGAGTTGACAAATGGACTCCTGCATTGTAGGGACTCTATTATTCAATGTAAAGAATATGATTAAATGCTATTACTATTAGCATGGATTCCCATTGCCAACAAGGGCACACTTTGTCCTGCTGTTTCTTTCTCCAAAACTCATTTCAAATTTTTTTATTATTTATTATATTTTAGTCATAGAGATAAACATTTATATTAATGTCATAATTCACCACCGAACATATTTCTAGCTTCAAGTTAGGTGGTTCTCAAGTTTGAAAGAGAACTGAATACTAATTATACCATGCAAGTAAGATACTTAAGGGAAAATTGCTATTCATGTGTTAATTTAGTATATACAACAAGTATTTTGGATGCTTTTGAACATAAAGACTCATTTTATGAACTTCTGTTCCCAAGAGGGAGTTTTGGCTATAAGGAGCATAAACTCGGGGCTCCAGTGTAAGCCAATCTTTCTTCTCAATTGTTCCTTTCCTTTTACAGATGGTTTTCCTTTTTTTACAGATGGTTCAAATTCACCTATTCTATTGACTATAAGACAAAAATTATCTTATATCACCCCATCTCTATAATTAGACTCATTCAACCTAAAGGCAAATGTTCATCCCCTGTCGCCAGGCCCCTTCATAATTGACATTGCATCACAAAAAAATACATTTCATCCTGATACAAAAAAACTATAAATAAAGCCACATTCTCTTGACAATTTGTTTTAATCCAAGTCCCCCACTAAATTACTAAATCATAATGAAGACCACTTCCTGTCATAATATCAGAAAATAAAGATTTCCTTCTAATCTGGATTAATTAGAGCAATACATGATGGATGTGTGACTTGGAGGGAGCACAGAAAAGATTGACCAAGATGTTGTCTGGTACAGAAGCTTTTAGCTATGAGGAGAAATTGAAAAAACTGGGAATGTTCACTTGGAAAGACAGAGGGTGAGGGGCAACCTGATAGAAATTTTAAAATTGAGTGGCATAGCTTCCAGTTGTTCATATCTATTTCCCAGGGCAGAAGTGAAAATCACAATGGAGAACAAGTTCAAGGTAAGGGGGAAGAGGTTCACTGGAGATGTGTGGGGCACATTTCTAACAGAGGGTGGTGGGGGCCTGGGATGCACCACCAAGTGAGGCAAATACTTTTGCCACATTTAAGACTTATCTGGATAGGCACATGAACAGGCGGGGTATACACAGATACTGGTGGTTGGTCTTGGTAGGACAATGTGATGGGTAGGCTTAGTGGGCCAAAGAGCCTTTATCTGTGCTGTACTGATATTTGTTCTTTGTTTAAAGTTAGTATAATCCTCAGATCAGACTGATTTTAGTCATCCCTTCAAATGCAAAAAAAAATCCCTGAACTCAGATGACATTAAAGTCAATGGGCAGAATTTTCCCATCCTGCCCGCCATGGAAATCATAGTGGGTGGGACACAAACCATGCAAAAGTCCATTGACCTTGGGTGGGATTTTTCTGCCTTAATGCAAGTGCAGCTGGAAAATCCCACCCATAATTTCATTAAAAATTGTTTTGTACAAATAACTTCTTTAATTTCTTTAATTAATTTCTTTACTCAAAGAGTGATTAGGGAGTGGAATGCCCTGCCTGCAGCTGTTGTAGATGCGCCAAGTTTGGTGGCGTTTAAGAGGTTAGTTGATAAGTATTTGGATGAGAAGGGAATGGTTTAGTTAGGAGGGGCATTGCTTTTTATTTTGGTCGGCACAACATCGAAGGCCGAAGGGCCTGTTCTGTGCTGTATTGTTCTATGTTCTATGTTCTAACTACTTTTCTGTTCCTAATTACCTTTGATTAATAATTGTATAACAGAAATGGTGGCTATGAAATAAATTCTAAAAATAAATAGAATTATCAATATCTTACACCAAACTCCACAATTCACCTATAAATGTGATTCACATAAAGGGGGGCTTGAAACATTTTGTAGATGTGTATTCTCCTGAGGTTTTAAGTGCACCCTTGTTTTTCATGTTCAATGTAAAATTGCAGTGAAAACAAAGTAGAATTCCTGACCAGCCTGGAGCATAAAACTGCAATTTTCTTTCCTTGAACATCCTTTTAATATTGATTAACATTTGTTGATGTTACTTCAAATTGCTAGGTACATTAATATATACCTGCAAACATCATTAACAAATGTTTTTGTTTTACCTGATTCAGTGTAGGTTGTGTTCTTTGTCTTTTAGTGCAATATTACGTAAAAACACTTTAAAAAAAAACTTTAGCATGCTAGAAATATAAAAACACTTACCATTCAACCTGCATGGCAACCCCACGAAGAGCTCTTATGTTCATTGGAAAATTACATCCACCTCCATGCTCCAAGAGCCATGACTCACAGTATTATTCCTGTCCAACAGTCAAGGCTACATTTTCATTGCAGCCGTAGACTGTTTACCACCATTTGGCTAATCATAATGTCCTTTTACAGTCATCATAAAGCAAGGTTTGAAACATTTTAAAAACATGTTTTCAACGCTGGCATTTTAAAGCTGAAAACAAGGTTTGTATTTTTCACAAACGTCCTTCATATTTAAATCAATATGCAGAAGACTGCAGATTGCACTCACTTCCATTGTATAATGTATACCCTGAAACACACAGCTTTAAGTTGCCTTAGGACTTACTGCATTTTTCTTCACGCTTACACAAGGATGGTTAGTTTATTGTTTTTTTTTAATTGTCACAGTTTCATACATTAATTCATAGCTCACAAACAAATCAAATTAGTAGATATGAGCTGTTACATTTGTCACTCATGACCTCTCAGCTATAGAACAAGAATTTTTATATTTCTATAATCTGCTAACATTAGCATTTCATAGAACATAGAACATTACAGCACAGAACAGGCCCTTCGGCCTTCGATGTTGCGCCGACCAATAAAAAAAGCAATGCCCCTCCAAACTAAACCATTCCCTTCTCTTCCATATACTTATCAACTAACCTCTTAAACGCCACCAACTTGGCGCATCTACAACTGCTGCAGGCAGGGCATTCCACTCCCGAACCACCCTTTGGGTAAAGAACCTGCCTCTGATATCCGTCCTATAACTATCACCCCTTAATTTAAAGCTGTGTCCCCTCGTGCTAGCTTTTTTCCATCCTAGGAAAAAGGCTATCACTGTCCACCCTATCTAAACCTCTAATCATCTTATATGTTTCAATAAGGTCTCTCTTAGCCGCCTTCTTTCTAACAAAAACAACCTCAAATCTCTCAGCCTCTCTTCATAAGACCTGCCCTCCATACCAGGCAACATCCTGGTAAACCTCCTCTGCACCCTCTCCAATGCCTTCACATCTTTCTTATAATGTGGGGACCAGAACTGCACACAATACTCCAAGTGCGGCCGCACTAGAGTTTTGTACAGCTGCAACATTATGCTGCGGCTCCTAAATTCACTCCCCCTACCAATAAAAGCTAAGACTCCATAAGCCTTCTTAACAACTTTATCCACTTGACTGCCTTCTTTCAGGGATCTATTGACACATACACCAAGATCCTTCTGTTCCTCAACACTATTAAGAGCCCTACCATTAGCCCTATACTCTACACATTTATTGTTCCTGCCATAGTGCATTACCTCACACTTTCCACATTAAACTCCATTTGCCACCTCTCGGCCCAGCTCTGCAACTTGTCCAAGTCCCTCTGCAAACTATAACACCCCTCTTCACTATCTACCACTCCACCGACTTTAGTGTCATCCCAATAAAGATTTCATCCCAATAAAGGTGTATGTTTGGGTTGAATTGTCAGTTTGAAGATAAAAAATCAGTGACCGGCTTTTATGGGGAACATGATGTGGAAATGTCAGCATTGGACTGTGTAAACACAATAAGAAGTCCCACAATACCAGGTTAAAGTCCAACTTGTTTATTTGATAGCAAACCCACTAACTTTCAGGGTTTGCCCCTTTGTCAAGTGAGTGGAGAGTTCTAGTCACTAACAGAATTTACCATCAAATAAACTTTTGGGCTTTAACCTGGTGTTGTGAAACATCTTACTCTTTTTACGGGGGAGAAAGGTTGCTTCCCTCGCTGCTGCTCCACGAGTAAAGGTGTCGGAAGACTGCCCACCTGTGGTGATATACAACCAATGACCTTAAGCTCAGTCCCTTAGCTGCCAGCTATCAGGTTGGATGCCAGGTCTTGCAATCGCAGCAGTGTCAGGAGTCTTTTTAGTGGGCACTGCTGGGATTGAAACCAGGGTCTCAAAGTGGACAATATTGCCATTGTACCAAGGGAATTCTGGAACTTTTGGGAAGGGATGTATCAGGTGCTCAAGGGAGGCTGGGAGAAAAATGTGAGATCCTTTGGTAGGGTTTTGCTGATGTGCAGAATGCATTCCCTAAATTAGGGTATCCCTCATCTTTCCTGTTGTTTTAGCAGAGTTGGTGAAAAGGCAGCCTACTCATTCTTGTCCTCCTATTGTTAACTATGTTATAGTGGCAAGGCAGAATTAGGAGTCTAACAACCACTTAATTGACCCTTTAATGGCCTCAATAGTCTGAATGGTGGGCAGGCTAATAGGCACCTTACCCACTCATGATCTAGAACAGATTGGGGGAGTTGGTGTGTGTGGCAGTGATTGGGAAACTGGGGAGACAGTGGGCTAGCTGCTCATTTTATTTTACATAAACCCTTGTCAAAAGCTCTTGGGGAGCTGCAAAAGCCAGTTCTAGATTCAGGTACAACCCATCCCACAAATGGCTGGAATCGAGACAAGATGGTGATGGGACAACCAAAATGCTCTGAAGATGCAGTTTAATGGCCCAGTGCTAATAACACTTCCAAGTGCTTTAATTCTTCCCAGCCTGGAACCTGAAAGTTACGTCCAGTAAAGAACTTAATGGATCCAGGAGGTCAGCTTTTTACACTACACTTGCCTCCTTGAACTAGGATGCCTGTCTGAGTCCTCCCCATAATGGTGTTCCAACCTTTCAACCTTCCCCTTGGTGCATCTAATTTCACTCCTACCTACCTAACCCCCCCCCCCCCCCCCCCCCCCCCCAGGACTAAGACCTCCATTTAACTAAACCCTATCAAGTCTCCAATTTTTTTCATCGAGTTTCTCATCTCACCCAGCCTCCTCTAACCTATCCTGATTGGCCCCAGATGCCCATCCACTTTTATAGGTCTAATCTCTGTCCAGCAGGTTTGAAATGACCCCCTCCAAACTCATATCTTTATCTCCAAGACGTTTGATTACACCCCCCCCCCCCAACCCAAAGCTTCCAACTTCCCATTAAGACCTCATTTGTCACCATGCTGGCCTCCAAACTGCTTTCTCAGGACTCCTGAACCTTCCCTCTCCTAGATCTCTCTTTCTTTCTATTAAGGTCCCTGCCCATGAGGCTTGTGATTCCCATCCCTCAATCTGATCTCCCACCTTTTGGAATTGGAAGCCCATCTGATCAACATCCTGTTACTCACGCTCCCCTCACCACTGTCCAACCCTGTAATGATCAATCACTCCAAATACTCTTTGAGAGCGACCCCAATCTCACTGCAGCACAGCCTAACCTAATCTTACATCCTTCACAGAGCGATTTCTCAGCTGAATAGAGTTTGTGTTTTTGGTTTCAGTTGTAATCGGTTCTACTTGTCCTAGCTGGCTTTCTGTAGCAATGTGACTATGACCATGAGGCATCTCTCTGGATGTTGCCATCCTGAGATCAGTTCAAAAGAGACTTACAATGTGAAAGTACTGAAGAAGTATAGCTGTCCTTAACTAGGGGTCATAGTTAGATGATAAGAGGTAAACCTTTTAGAACTGAGGTGAGAAGAAACTTCTTCACCCACAGATAGTTGAAGCCAAAATGTTGCCTGATTTCAAGAAAAAAATTAGATAAAGCTCTTGAAGCAAAAGGGATATGAGAGATAAAGGAAGAGTAGGATGTTGAATTTGATGATCAACCATGATCAAAATGAATGGTGAAGCAAGCTCGAAGGGCCAAATAGCCGACTACTGCTTCTCATTTCGATGTAACTTGTAGCAGAGGTCAATCCTGTCAATCAGATCTGTAGTCTAGCCAGGGAACTGATCAATGATGGTATGTGCGCTCAGGAGTTAAAATGCTACAGTTTGTCAGAGAATCCAACATCTGGCACACCTGGTGACATCCAGAACTTCCTTCATCTCCAGTTTATAAGGTAAGTAGCAATTCAGCCCTTTGGTTTAAAGATGTATCCCTCCATTCAAAAGCCTGATAATTTTTCACTCAAAAGGCTATGGATGCAAGTTCAATTAAATGTTCAGAACTGAGAATGACTGGCAGTCTGTTGGGTAAAAGGATCAAGGATTATTGAGCAAGGTTAGGTTAAAGGGGCTGAAACACAGATCAGCTATGATCAAATAAAATGGAGGGATAGGCTTGAAGGGCTGAATGGCTTACTTCTGATTTTGTTTTCTACTATGTTTGGGAACTTGGAGACTCAAGATTGATTTTGAAGCCCCAGAGTTACTCAAGGTCATTCTCCAAGACCATCTCTAGTATCTTCCATTGAAAGTCAACAACTTTTCATCAGCCATTATGGAGCACTGTGTAAGATTGACAAAGGCACGTTGAAGACAGATGTAAAGGAAATCACCAGGGTGATTAATTCCAGTTTCTATGCAATATGGTGCAATTTAATTTTGGTTTTGCATTTATGGCCAAGAGAATAATGTGCTTTTCAGTGACGTGGATGACAAGACAAAGTATGGAGTTGTTGACAAATGAGGAATTGGAGTCAAGTATAACATGTGAATTTCTTGTTAATGTAGAGCGTAGGTGGAAAGAGTTGTTAATGTTAATGCCTTTCTTTCTCTTCCTCTTTACGGTGGCATGATGACATGGTTAGCACTGCTGTCTCACATTGCCTGGGACCTGGATTCAATTCCAACCTCAGGTGACTGTGTGTGGAGCCTGCACTTTCTCCCCATTTCTATGTGGGTTCCCTCCAGCTTCTCTGGTTTCTGGGTTTGGTTGATTTGCCATGCTAAGTTGACTCTTGGTATCAGAGGGATAGGCACAGTAAGTAGGTGGGGTTATGGGGATAGGGCCTAAGTGGGATTGTTGCCAGTGCAGGCTCAATAGGCCGAATGCCCTCCTTCTGCACTGTAGGGATTCTATAATTTCTCTTCTCTCTCTTGCATTCCTGCTCCTCAATAGATCATGACAAGAACTTCTAAGACATAACTGTAAAGTGGGATAGTGCCGTGAACACTGAGATCCACACAGTTGAGTGCTGCAGGATTTCTCTCACACCATTGCTTCAGCCTGTCGATAGATTGTTCTGTCACATATCTGGCAGCATGGCTTATTGTATCCATGCAACATACGTGTACATGGGTGGTGAATCAAAGTTAGGACCCATGATGGCCCTTGTCACCTTATATCTACTTTGTTTTGCCATAGTGGCTCAATTACAGCTGACAAAGTGAACTACTACAGAATGAAAGCATTTTAACTGCTGCTAGGATACCTGTCACTGGCCTGTATGATGTGCTGCCATGGCTACATTCAAATTGGATGTTGAAGGACTAAAATGTGTTTCGGTTCTGATGTCTGGTAGACTTGAATTATAGCATCCATGATAGGATAGCAGTCAACGTCGACCTACATCAGAGTCCTGGAAATCTTGCAAACCTAACTGAATGCATGTCTCTTTCAAAAAAGAAATTGAGGATATGTCTCTTTGAATAGACCATGAACTTGAGCTTTCATTACACCCTAGCTGTAACTCTAAAATTACATTCTAGACTCTCTTCTTTCTTTATGAACAGTATGCTCTGTATAGTGTGCATGAAACAATACTTTCATTGTATACAAATATGTGACAATAACAAATCTAATCAAAAAATCAAAGGTAAGGGTAGAAATTGCAGAAATACTAGCTGTAAACTTTCAAACTCTTTCCTTTATAGATGGTATAGTGTCATGAATATTGGTGACAGTCATATCTGACAAGCCAATTTCTTTAGTCTTCTGAGGAAGTAGAGGCATTGGTGGGCTTTCATAGCTATCGTGTCAGCATGAGGGAACCAAGACAGGTTGTTGATTATCTGGACACCTACAAATAATAAGCCCTCGACCCTTTCTTTAGTTATGGGAGTGCTGTTAGAGGATTGTAGATATTACTCAGTCATTTAAAAGGAAGCATAGAGGAGAACATGCCCCTTCCTACGTTCTCAGTGACGTAGACAGGGGCATGTTCTCCTCTGTGCTTCCTGAAGTCAATGACGAGCTCCTGTTGGTACTGAGGGAGAGATTATTGTCACCGCACCAGTTTGCCAGATTTTCTGTCTGATTAGTATCTCACAATGCTTGCCATCCGTTCTTTATGACTTAGCAACTTTTAAGTACAACTAGCCTCTCTCATGCACCCCCCCCCCCTCTATAAATGTCTGGCATATTTTGATCCGTAATTAGCATTACTGCATCCCTTGCTACACTTCTGTATACACTTACAGTATGTATATGTGTGTAGAATACTGCTTATCTTTAAATCTATTGTTACTCCAGAAGGCAAAGTATCACAAGTTTGAATTAGTTAAAAACCAGCACTGTGTAGTGGTTACTCAAGTAATATTTTCCACTAACAACAAGGTGCTAACATCGTGCCAAAAGATTACTCTGTTATGTGGCAGACAGAACAACTTTCTGTATGAATTGAGGTGCCACTCTGATGCCAATCAGCTGTACGTCCCAATGACTGGCTGATGGTATTAGACAACATGTTTCTTCAGTTGTCTGTAATAAGTAGAGGACGGGCAGTACTCAACCATCTCATGCTTGAAAAACTCAGAACAAAATGTTTACTATCATATGAGTCCACAAGTGGACATAATTATTCTGGAACAATCCTGGATGCACTTAAGTGTACACCATGAACAAATTTAACCTAATCAGTCAAGCTCTAAGGTGGCTTGTTTACACTTGCGAAAAACAACAATAGGGACCGGTGCTCTGATTTTACCTGCATGCCTGTTTCAGAATTGGGGCGGCCGAGGCTTACAAAACGGCCTTCGCCATTAGCCTCAGGCATGATTTTGAGGCTCAGATAGGCGAGGTAGTAAAATTCCAACCTTGGTGTCTGCAAACAAAAAGATTATGTTCAAACCCGGTAGCATTTCTTGAATTATCTGGGAACTTCGGACGTCTGTTTCCCTGTTGCTTCATGGCAATATCTCCACCAGTCAGAGCTAATTTATCAACCAGTCAACCCCCTCTCCTTCTGTAGTATAAATTCTTGTGATCATTTGAATCTTGGCATTTTCACATTTGTTCTGATGAGTGCAAGGTAAAAAGCTTCAGCTCCTGTCTCTCTTTTTCAGCAATTTGTCTTTCTCCGGAGGTTTAAAAAAAACATTGGGTGTGAATTTTCCAATCCTTCCCAACAGTAGGATATTGTTTGCAGGACCGGAGGATCCTTGGAGGCCAATGAATCGATAAGTTCACCTATAGAAAAACCCGCACTGGAAAATCCGTTAAAGAGAAAACTTCTTATATCAATAAACCTCTGATTTTGTTTCTTCTATTTACACAAGAATATAATTACAGCATGGAAGGAGGCCATTCAGCCCATCCTGTCTGCAATGGCTTGCCAAACAAGTGTAGTACTTACCTACTTCCCTTGTCTTTTTCCCTTATCTCTGCACATTGTTTGTTTCTATTCAAATAATCATCTAATGATTATGGAGTTGTTAGGGTGGCATGATGGCTCAGAGCACCAGGGATCCAGATTCAATTCCTTCCTTGAGTCACTGCCTGTATGGAGTTTGCACGTTCTCCCCATGTCTGCATGGGTTTCTTCTGGCTGCTCAGGTTTCCTCCCATAATCCAAAGATGTGCTGATTAGGTGCATTGGTCATGCTAAATTTTCCTTCGCTGTACCGAACAGACACTAGAGTGTGGCAACTAGGGGATTTTTACAGTAACTTCATTGCAGTGTTACTTGTGACAATAGTAAAATTAAAGAAAACTTTAATTTTCAGTTTATGATTCAATGGATTCTAGCTCCATCATACTTCCACGTCCCAACATTCTCTGCATGAAAACACTTTTTTTCTCACATTGCAGTTGCTTCTTTTTAAATCAATATAATTCTGTGTTCTCTCATTCAGGCTCCTTTTATAAAGAATGATTTCTCTCTATCACCTCTACCCAGCCCTCCCACAATTTTGCATATCTCAATCAAATCTCCTCAGCTGCCTTCTCTCTAAGAAGCACAGTAAGAAGTCTGAACACCAGGTTAAAGTCCAACAGATTTATTTGGTATCATAAGCTTTCAGAACACTGCTCTAACATCAGGTGAAAGGAGGATATGGTTCACAAACTCACTTACAAGATAAATAAAATGCAAGTTTTAATACGCAATCAAATCTTTTCATGTGCAGACAATGGGAGTGGAGAGAAGGTTAAACACGGGTTAAAGAAGTGTGAATTATCTCAAGTCAGGACAGTTAGAGATTTTGCAAGCTCAGGCAAGTTGTGGGAATCAGAGTGACGTGTTCAAACAAGACTTCTTCACCACTCAGGACCTTCAACCGAAGCTATACACAAGATCTATCAATTATATTTTCTTCCTTTGGACTCGTGACGAACAATCATTGAAACAACTACATGATAAGAACTTAAGAAATAGGAGCAGAAGTAGGCCATCTAGCCCTTCGAGCCTGCCCAACCATCCACTATGATCATGGCTGATCTGAAATGAATCAGTTCCATTTTCCCGCTTTCTCCCCCCATAACCCCTTAATTCGCTTGTCTATCAGAAATCTATTTACCCGTGACTTAAATGTATTCAGCGAGGTAGCCTCCACACTTCAATGAGCAGAGAATTTCAGAGATTCACCACCGTTTGAGTGAAGAAGTTCCTCTCAACTCAGTTCTAAACTGCCCAACCCTTATTTTGAGGCCGTGCCCTCTAGTCCCGCTATCCTTTCTAAGTAGGAAGAATCTCTCTACCTCTATCCTATCCAGCCCGTTCATTAATTTTTATGTCTCTATAAGATCCCCCCTCAGACTTCTAAACTCTGAGTTCAGACCCAGTCTATTCAATCTCTACTCATAAGCTAACTCCCTCATCTCCTGTATCAGCCTGGTGAACCTTCTCTGTACTCCCTCCAAATCCAATATATACTTTCGCAAATATGGGGACAAAAACTGCATACGGTACTCCAGCTGCGGCCTCACCAGTGCCCTGTACAGTTGCAAGAAGACCTCCCTGCTTTCATATTTTATCCCCCTCGTGATAAAGGCCAACCTTCTATTTGTCTTCTTGATCACCTGCTGCACCTGCAGACTGGGTTTTTGCAATTTGTGCACAAGGACTCCCAGGTCCCTCTGCACCATAGCATATTGCAGCTTTTCGCCCTTTAAATAATAATCCCTCCTATTATTATTTCTACAAAAATGGGCAACCTCACATTTGCTAACGTTATTCTTCATCTGCCAGCTTCTCGCCCACTCAATCAGCCCATCCAGATCTTTCTGCAGACTTTCTACACCTTCCACACAATTTGCTTTTCCACTCATCTTCACGTCATCAGCAAATTTCGTTACCCTACACTCAGCCCCTTCCTCCAGATCGTCTATGTAAATAATAAACATTTGAGGCCCCAGCACCGATCCCTGCGGCACTCCACTAGTCACCAACTGCCATGCAGAAAAGCACCCATTGATTCCAAATCTCTGCTTCCTGTTAGATATGATGTAGAGATGCCAGCATTGGACTGGGGTAAACTCAGTAAAGTTTTACAACACCAATTTTAAATCCAACCAATTTATTTGATAGTAAATCAGCGAGCTTTCGACACTATGTGCCTTCGTCAGGCAAATGCAGTGTTCTGATCTGCAGAGGCACTCATATCCACACAGACAGTTACAGATCGCTGATTAGAAAGCGAATCCTTACATCTAACCTGCTATTCAAGCAGGTCATTCGCATTCTAATCAGCAATCTGTAACTGTCTGTGTGGATATGAGTGCCTCTGCGGATCAGAACACTGCATTTGCCTGACGAAGGCACGTAGTGTCGAAAGCTCGCGGATTTACTATCAAATAAATTGGTTGGATTTAAAATTGGTGTTGTAAAACTATCCTGTTAGATAATCAATCCTCGCTAACGTCTTACCCCCAACTCCGTGCACCCAACCTTCTGCAACTTTCGTTACCCTACACTCAGCCCCTTCCTCCAGATCGTCTATGTAAATAATAAACATTTGAGGCCCCAGCACCGATCCCTGCGGCACACCTTTTGTGAGGCACCTTATTGAATGCCTTCTAGAAATCTAAAAACACCACATCCACCGGTTCCCCTCTATCTACTGCACTAATCACGTCCTCATAGAAATCCAATAAATTCATTAAACATGACTTCCCCTTCATGAATCTGTGCTGCATCTGCTTGATCAAATTGTTCTTTGCTGGTGGGATGGTGACATTCCACCATGTACTACTCTCCAAAATCAGTTGCATTTTTGGACACATGCATTTCCATCAAGGATGGTCACGTCAGCACTTCACGTACCACAAGCCCACAGATAACCTTATGATGCTCCATTTCTCCAGCTTCCACTTTAAACACGTTAAATAAGCCCTCCATGTACACAGGATCTGCTCAGATGAAGAGAAATGCAACAAACTTCAGATGCTGGAAGACACCCCTGTAAGAACAGGATATGGCACTCAACTCATTGATCAACAGTCCAAATGTCCATCCCGAAAAGCTGCACTGACCTGCTCAGAAGATGGACACAGTGGACTGAGAACCTTTATCATCTAGTACTTACTTGGAGTGGAGAAACTATGGCATCTTCAGACATCTTCCTCTGTTCTGCCGTTCAATCATAGCTGATATTTTCCTCATCCTCATTCTTCTGCCTTTTCCTCAGCCTTGATCTCCTTATTAATCAAGAACCTATGTATATCTCTCTCTTAAAGTCAGTCCGTGAGCTGGCCTCCACAACTTTCTGAGGCAAAACGTTCCACATATTCACTCCACGCTGGCTAAAGAAATTCCTCCTCATCTCTGTTGTGACCTCTGGTTCTAGTTTTTCCTCCAAGTCAAAACATCCTCTCCACATTTACTCTATCCAAGCCTCACAATATCGTGTAAGTTTCAATAAGATCACCCTTTACCTTTCTAAACTCCAACAGGTGCAGATCCAGAGTCCTCAATCATTCATCATACGACAAGCTCTTTATTCCAGGGTTCATTCTTGTGGATCTCCTTTGGACCCTTTCCAAGGATGGCACATCCTTCCTTCGATATGAGGCCCAAAATTGCTCAGAATACTCCAAATAGGTTCTGACCAGAGCCTTGTACAGCTTTAGGAGTACATCCCTGCTCTTGTATTCCAGCTCTCCCAACATGAATGCTAACGTTGCATTTGCTTTCCTAACTGCTGACTAAACCTACACATTAATTTTAGGAGAATCTTAAACAATGACTCCCAAGTTTCTTTATGTTTCTGATTTCTGAAGCATTTTCCCATTTAGAAAATTGTCTATGCCTCCATTCCTCCTCCCTACATGCATAACTTCACATTTTACCACATTGTATTCCATCTGCCACTTGTTTGCCCACTCTCCTAACCTGTCCAACTCTTTCTGCAGCCCCCCCACCCTGTTTCCTCAATGTTATCTGTCCCTCTACATGTCTTTGTATCATTTGCAAATTTAGCAATAGTGCCTTCAGTTCCTTCCTCCAAAACCATTAATGCATGTTGTGAAAAGCTGTGGTCCCAGCACTGACCCATGAGATACACCACTAGTCACTGACTGCCATTCTGAAAAAGATCCCTTTATCTGCACACTCTGCCTTCTGCTAAAAAGACCCTGATGGAAGTTATGCACAAGCCCCCTCGCAGTAGTCAAGATGTGGAATAGAAAATACATCACGAGATAGAAAAAGCTTGTAAAAAAGACAATATTACAATATTGTCTTCAATATGCAGGTGGACAGGGAAAATCAGATTGGTAGTGAATCTCAAGAAAAGGAATTTGTGGAATGTCTAAGAGATGTATTTTTGGAACAGCTTGTGACAGAATCTACCAGGGAACAGACTATTCTGGATTTGGTGATATGCAATGAGGTAGGCTTGATTAGGGAACTTAAAGTGAAGGAACCCTTAGGGAGCAATGACCACAATAGGATAGAATTTATCTTGCAGTTTGCGACGGTATCAGAAGCATCCAGAAGTTATCAGAGGGTTCACAAGCTGGAATCAGATGTAACGGTATTACAATTAAATGATATTAAAGTTAACTACAAAGACATGAGGGAGGAACTGGCCAGAGTTGATGAGAAAGGCAGATTTGCAGGGAAAACAGTGGAACAACAATGGCAGGAATTTTTGAGGCTTATTCGGGAGGCACAACAGAAATTCATCCCAAGGGGAAGGGAACATGCTAAGGGGAGGACAAGGCATTCATGGCTGACAAGGAAAGTTAAGGATAGCATAAAAGCAAAAGAAAAAACATACAAAGTGGCAAAGGTTAGTGGGAAGCTAGAAGATTGAGAAGCCTTTAAAAGTCAGCAGAGGACAAATAAAAAAGCAATAAGAGGAGAGAAAATGAAATGAGTGTAAGAGTTTTCTGCAATATATAAAAGGTAAGAGAGGCAAAAATAGCCATTGGACCAATAATAGGAAGTAAAGAAATGGCAGAGGAACTGAATTGTTACAGCAATCTTCATGATACAAGACACCAATGGGATGCCAGAACTCCAGGAGTCAGGGGACACAAATGAAAGTAGCAGCCATCACTAAAGAGAAGGTTTTGGGGATACTGAAAGGTGGATAAATCACCTGGACAGGATGAACTACACCCCAGGGTTCTAAAAGAGATGCTGAGGAAATTGTGGAGGCATTGGTCGTGATCTTTCAGGAATCATTGGATGCAGGGAGGGTATCAGAGGACTGGAAAGTAGCAAATGTAAACACTGCTGTTTAAAAAAGGAGGCAGAAGATGGGAAATTATAGGCCAGTTAGCTTAACTTTGATCATTGACAAGATTTTAGAGTCCATTATTAAAGATGAGATTGCAGAATAATTGGAAGTGCATGATAAAGTAGGAC
Source organism: Sphyrna mokarran (assembly GCA_024679065.1). Classification (NCBI taxonomy): domain Eukaryota; kingdom Metazoa; phylum Chordata; class Chondrichthyes; order Carcharhiniformes; family Carcharhinidae; genus Sphyrna; species Sphyrna mokarran. Next base: position 35,665,036 of record JAGIQG010000001.1, read on the forward strand.
TGAATCAGCACGGTTTTGTCAAGGGGAGGTCATATCTGACAAATCTGTTAGAACCTTGAGGAGGTAAAAAGGAAGTTGATAAAGGAGAACCAATAGATGTGATTTATTTAGATTTCCAGAAAGCCTTTGACAAGGTGCCGCATAGACTGTTAAATAGGTTAAGATCAAGATCATGGTATGGTTGGAGGATTGACAGTTGAGAGTCAACCATATTACTGTGGCTCTGGGAGTCACATGTAGGCCAGGCTAGGAAAGGATAGCAGATTTCCTTCCCAAAAGGACATTAATGAACTAATTTTTTTTTTTTTAACAATGGTTTTGGGGTCATCAGTAATTCTTAATTCCGGATAGTTTTAATTGAATTCAAATTCTGCCATCTGCCATGGTGGGATTTGAACCTGGGTCCCTAGAACATGAGGTGAGTTTCTGGATTAGTAATCTGGCAATAATATCACTAGGTCATTGCCTCCCCCACATGCTCAATTCTCCCAAGTTTTGTATCATTTGCAAATTTTGTAGTTTATTTATTAGTCACAAGTAAGGCTGACATTAACACTGCAATGAAGTTACTATGAAATTCCCCTTGTTGCCAAACTTGGGTGCCTGTTCAGGTCAATGCACCTAACCAGCACAATTTGAGACTGGGAGGAATCCGAAGCACCCGGGGGAAACCCATGCAGACAGGAGGAGAACTTGCAAACTCCACACAGACAGTGATCCAAGCTGGGAATCAAAGCCAGATCCCTGGCACAGGAACACAGCAGTGTTAACCACTGTGCCACCATGCCGTGAAATTATCCCCTGCATACCAAAGTCTAGATCATTAGTATGATCTAGAAAGGTACTTCCCTTGGTTTTCAGAGAATTTCCAAACTGATCAGTAAGATCCACCCAAGTGATTTCTCCTTCTGACCTTGGCAGCGACAGATCTTCCAGAATCCATCCTCCCAAACTCTGCCTATTAGCTCACAGAGAACTTGCTCTCTTCTTCTCTCTGCTGACTATACCAGTTCTGATTTTTTTTTCAGTCTGCCCCATGAGACCTCCCTACCTCTTTTCTACCCTAAAATATGCTGCTTTTCTTTTCTGAATGGTATAAAAAGTCTTATGTTGGAATTGCACTCATCCAGGCAACTGGAAAGTATTTCATTCCATTTCTGACTTGTAGATGATGAAGTATCGATGCTTTGCCTGAATCACATTCTGATGGAATAACTATCATTGAAACATTGATATTTTCAGCTTTTTCTTTCTTAATCTCTTCTCCAAGGTGTTGGTTGAAATGCATAGTAAGGGCATGGAATGCCCTGCCTGCAGCAGTTATGGACTCGCCAACTTTAAGGGCATTCAAATAGTTAGTAGATAGGCTTATGGATAACATCGGAATAGTTTAGGTTAGAAGGTCATTAGATTCGTTCCACTGGTCGGCGCAACATCAAGGGCTGAAGGGCCTGTACTGTGCTGTTATATTCTATGAAATAAGTGATGATCAGAAAAATGGCCAAATATTACTTTTAGGCAGTTGAAGTCCTTTGTCCCCCATGCGATGTGGGTTCCTGTTGCAATCCATCCTAGATACTTATTATTGCAGCCACCTTTTCAAGAGGGCCTTGTTAAACAAAACCAATTTTAAACAAACATCACCCCACCCCACCCACCTCGCTAAAGCCTAGCGTTCCCACCTTCAGGAATCCAGACCTGAAATCCCAGCTGGAATTTGCATCCCCTAATCTTGGCCAAGTTCACTTGAATCTAGTCTTACATTGAAAATCCAGAATACAATGTTCCTTCCAGCTCCATTTCAATCTCAGTGTTTTTTTTTGTAGCTGCAGCTGTCCTACCCTCCACCATGCTCTAAGACTAATTGAAAATGTTATTTAGAGAAATGGGTAAGATACCTGTGGCATTTTAATCACCTTCAAAGAAAACAAAGAACAAAGGAAATTACAGTATAGTAACAGGCTCTTTGGCCCACTAAGCTTGCACCAATCTAATTGCCTGTGTGAACTAAACCCTCTATCCTCCTATATTCTCTATTCCCATCCAATTCACATATTTGTCAAGACATCCCTTAAAAGTTACTATTGTGTCTGCTTCCCCTATCTCCCACAGCAGCAAGTTCCAGGTGTCTACCATTCTCTGTGTAACAAAAGAAAACTTGCCTTGACCATCTCCTTTAAACCTTGCCCCTTGCATCTTAAATCTACATCTCCTAGAAATTGACTCTTCCATCCTGGGAAAAACCTTCTGACTATCCACTCTGTCCATGCCCCTCGTAATCTTGTAGACTTCCATCAAATCTCTCCTCAATCTCCATCCTTCCACTGAGAACAAGCCAAGTTTCTCCGACATCTCCTCGTAGCTAATGCCGTCCATATCAGGCAACATTCTGGTAAATCTTTTCTGTACCCTTTCCAAAGCTGCCTCATCTTTCTGGTAGTGTGGCGACCACAATTGAACACTATATTCCATGTGTGGTCTAATTAAGGTTCTATAAAGCTGCTGCTTATTCATATTATCTCAAGGAAGGCAAATCCATACCTTTGAAAAAGTCTTGATTGTCCCACATTGGGCATTGAGCGGGCACAGTACAGTCTGATTCAAACAAGCCAATACTATAGTTAAGAAAGCCCACCAACGCCTCTACTTTCTTGGAAGATTAAGGAAATTTGGCATGTCAGAGGTGACTCTCACCAACTTTTACTGATACAGCCAGAAAGAATGCTTTCTATGGTGTATCACAGCTCCTGCTCTATCCAAGAACTCAAGAAACTACAAAAGGTCATGAATGTCGCCCAGTCTATCATGCAAACTCGTCTCCCATCCACTGACTCTGCCAAGGTAGCAGGAAGTACAGACAAAGCAGCCAGCATAATTAAAGACCCCACACACCCCAGACATTCTCTCTTCTACCTGGGGAAAAACATACAAAAGTCTGAGGTCACATACCAACTGACTCAAGAACAGCTTCTTCCCTGCTGCTGTCATCAAACTTTTGAATAGACTTATCTGGCATTAAGTTGATCTTTCTCTACATCCTAACTATGAATGCAACACAACACTCTCTTGTTTTCTCTCCATGAACGGTACGCTTTGTATAGCGTGCAAGAAACAATACTTTTCCCTCCATGTTAATACATGTGACAATAATAAATCAAAGCAAAATCAAACAGTCCACAAATGAATTACTCCATTAGATGTAATTATCATTAACAACCAGGATTATAAAACAATCAATCAGAGCAGTAATTCAAACCACAATGCATTGTTAATTATAAACTCAAATCTATCAATGATAATTTATATTTGTATACATCTGCTGTGTGTTGAGTGTGTTACTTCTAATTTGTGTTTTGATCAGAGTAAAATGAGAAAATTTCTGCAATCTGATAAAAGAAGTATTGAAGTGGAATTAGTTGAAATTAAGTAGGCAGATTGTGCTGGAACAAAGGGGGATTGATTAATAATCAGCCCAGTGTTTATCATGCTGTCTCAGGAAGCAGAATGAAATGTTAGAATGTGTTTGTGTAGATGTGGGTTTTAAAGGATGGAGGGTCACAGCTGCTCATACTGCCAGATCTCTCTATTAGTAAACAGTTTTGCATATATGTTCCACTGTTTAGGTTTACAGAGTCAGAGATTTACAGCATGGAAACAGGCCCTTCAGCCCAACTTGTCCATCCCACTCTTTTTGTTGTATAACACAAAAACTTAACCCAAAAAAGAGTTTTCATAAATTAAAGGAAAACATCAGGACAGAACGAAGGAACTAAGTGTTCAATCTTGACTGACCTGGGTAGTATTGAGATCGAAGAATCATATGAGAACCAAGTACAGGCCCTGAATTACTGTACAGACTGCTCTGAGTGCTGCCATAAAAGGGTCATGTTCTGGTCATAAACCAGTTGATTGCCTCCATATTGTGATACAGGCTTTGACCACCAGCCCCTTCCCTGACTTTCTTGCAAACATACAGAGATGTTTGCTGACAAGATTTTCTGGGACAGAAGACTAAACTGGGTCGCTGCTGAGGTTCTGAGACTTCCGCTTCGGGAGAGTGGTCAGGCGCTAGTGTGCCTTTGCATCCAGGTACTGGCCTTCTATCTTCATACGCGCCGTGAAACTTCTAAGTCGTGCCCCCTCCCAGATGGTATGCGTTGGCGAATATTTTTTCTTCCAAGTTCACAGCCTGAAATATGACATGCAGCTCCTATTCATAGACCTAAGAGGTCCTTCTTGCAGGCATTGCCCATCATTTACCAGGATTGATTTAAAATCTGGGACATGGCTGCCTCATCCAGTGTAGTGGCTATAGTTAGGAAGCCGCTGCATAGGAATCCTTTCCTCCATGATTCCCATCTCAGATGTGTGGCACAGGGTCAGGCTGCGGATGCTGGGGTGATCCAGGCCAGGGACTGCTGGGTTTTGGGGAGTGAGCTGGATGATGCTCCATGAGTTGGCTCATCATGCTGTGGTGAGCATCCAGTTAACAACAGATGTCATCTAGGACCTCAAGACTGTCATAAGCAGCCCCAATGTTACAATGTTCTTGAAGAGATGAGAGTCTGCAGTGGATTTCCATCTGAGCACACCCCAACTCAGAATTCACATCAGCCACAAACCCTGACTCACCCCCCAGCTCACCATACTGCCCACCCCCAACCCCTCTTCAAGGGCTGGAGCCCCACAGTCTGAGCCATATCACAGATATATCCTCCGTGCTCTTTTTCACTGCATGGGGTTTCCTGTCTGGGCTGCTGCTGCACAGGCTTCACTTCCTTGCCCATGCCTGTTCCCCAGATTAATCCCAGTTTGCCTTGTTGCCATCTCGGTGGAGGTCCCTCTATAGAAATTGTCTCTCTTTTAATACTGGAAACCTGGGGTGGAGGTGTTGTATATAGCAGTACCAGACATGATGTGGAAATGTCAGCATTGGACTGGGGTAAACACAGTAAGAAGTCTGACAACACCAGGTTTAACAAATAAATTGCTCAAATAAATCGGTTGGACTTAAACCTGGTGTTGTCAGACTTCTTACTGAGCAGTATCAGACAGCCATAGAACATAAAAACATAAGGAATAGGAGCAGGAGTAGGCCATCTAGCCCCTGGAACCTGCCCCACCATTCACTAAGATCATAGCTGATCTGAAGTGGATCAGTTCCATTTTCCCACTTTCTCCCCATAACCCTTAATTCCCTTGTCTATCAGAAATCTTCCCTTGTCTATCAGGAATCTATAGTTAAGAAAGCCCACCAATGCTTTTACTTTCTTGGAAGACTAAGGAAATTTGCTTCAGTTCACAGACCCTAAAGAAACCTGCCTTTTCTGTGGTCGCGTGGAGCCCATGGAACATGGATATGTGAGTTGTTTTAGGCTGCACTCTCTTTGTAGACTCTTAAAAATTGTTTTGTTATGGTTTTGTTTGCATTTAAGCCCCAAGCTCTTGACCTACAGGAACCCAGGGCAGGAAAGGCAGAGGATCTGCTCTTATGCCTACCTAAATTTGCCATCGACAGGTCCAGGTAGCGGCCGATCACTGGGGCCATCCAACCTGACTTTCTGCTCAGCTGCCGTGGCTATGTTCATGGCTGGTATCCCCAGAGTGGGAGCATGTGATGTCAATCGGTCTTCCATGATCATTGGGCATTGTAGGAATAGAGGTGCTCTATCAACTCTCTTAATCATGCTTTGGTTCAATGCTTTAAGTTTCATCTGTGATTTGTTTTTGTTTCAGGTGCTTCCACTATAAGAGGCTGTCCATTTTACTTTGTCCCTTAGTTTGCTTAATTTAGTTTACTTCGTTGAAATCAAGACTGAGAGCCAAGTGCAATTGTGTCACCAAGAGTGGCTGAATGATCTAAAGTGCTCTGCTGGGATTCTGTGGAAATGCAAGTTTGAATACTGCTTCTGGTGCTGTAAGTGGTGTTCTGGTTATAACTCAGGTCTCTCATAGGAAACAGTGTTACAATTTGGTTGGTGGGTGTCGTCAGTATGATGGGAAGTTATGTCATTATATTGCGTTTTTAGTATACCGGAACGAATGTCAACAATGAAAATATTGCGATGAATTAATTATTTCAGCACATTACATCCAGTCATTCTCTCTAATAAGTGGCTTTATATTTCTTACTTGTTCAGGACTGTGACTGAGGCACTGATTGTGAACTAATAAATATCTTTGAATTTTAAACCGATAAAGCCCAACCATCTTGTACCATCTTAAAAAGAGGGGAGGTCGGAGAGCTCACAGGATAAAAGTACACATGTCACCTATGCTATAATATTGTGGTCATGGAAATGAGCTCCCTCATGTCTCCTTCCCTCTCCCGTGAATAAATGATACGATTTTAATCTGGCCCGTGCTGACTTTAAGGATCTCAGTCATTTTCCAATGGACAAAAAAAACATTCAGGGACTGCAGGCTGAATCAGCAGCTCATCCAAATCAAAGCCTGATCTTTTTCAAGTGAGTCGGCGAGGTGCATGCTGGCACGTAGGAAAGTCTGCTGATGACAAACAGCCTCCATGCAGCCTCAATTTAAAGTTCACTTCAATAAATGAATCAGGAAATCATTTACTTCTCCGTAATCGCATAACAGAGGTAACCCTTTGGAACATCTGATTGTTTTCACTTGCATCTTTCAAACAGTTATCACACTCAATTGAAAGACAGGCTAAAAATATTGTACAGTTTAAACATTGATGTAATTTCTTTAAGCATAAAATACTGATGAGGGGAAACGATATATAAACATAGAAAGCAAATGTGCAGATTGACTACTGTGTGGGAGGCAATTAAACAAAGCAATTTTGGAAAGTTTGACACAAGTAAAAGATAATAAAACACATATCAAGCGTAACACACATCAAGCATAAACCAATCACAATACTTATAAAAATGAAGCAATTTGCTTCTAGTAAGATGTCAAATCAGAAAATGATGGAAATACACAGCACATTATTTAATGTTGTAGCATGGGCCTTGAAGGGGGTGCCAAGTTCCTAGGACTATGTGACCAACAAGGATCCTATGGATCACTCCAGTGGGAAGCTGAGCCAGGCAGCAGGAGAGCAGAGAGTGTAGACTATGGATCAGAGAGGGATCGTCCGTTAGAGCGCCACAATCTAGAAGAGTAGTGACACTTGTAGTCTAGTCTTACCTTGTTGTACGTGTGTGTGTATATATATATTCTGCTGACAATAAAGCCATTATAGTTAAAACTACATCAAGTCGCCCTTGGTCACATACATTGGCAATGAGGCAAGACATGAAGTTCATCAGGCTCACACGTCCAGCTAGGGGGAGGAAATTTGCACATCAAGGGTAAGAAGTAAGGTACACCCATTTTGTTATACTTATGATCGGAAAGATCAAGCCATTTGACCCAGAGGCAGATGAATGGCAACAATATATAAAAAGGCTGTGATATTACTTTGCAAATAAAATAACCGTGGAAGACATGAGAGAAGTTATTTTGCTAAGTCTGTGGCTCACAGGTTTACAGTTTAGTGAGAACATTAACACCGCCAGATACTCCTGATGCGCAGGGCAGGATCTTATAGCTTCACTTGAATGAGATCAAAAATTCCCGCCTGAGGTCAATAGAGATTTCCATTGTTATAGAACATTACATAGAATATTACAGCGCAGAACAGGCCCTTCGGCCTTTGATGTTGAAACACTCGTTCTACTTCTTTATCTACTTCTTCGGCCTTCGTTGTTGGACACTCTCCCGCTCCGATTCTGTGGTGGGCAAGGTGGGAGAGTTCCCGCCAAAGTCATTTGACCAGATTGTGGAGTTGGTCAAAAATCATTTCAACCCTACCTCCTCCCACTAATCATTATGTTCATAAGCAATCCAGGAGCCACGGGACACCGGTTCAGGTTTCATGGCAACATTTAGGGGATTGCCAGAACATTGCAATTCAGCCCAGCATTAACTGAAATGTTAAGGAACACAACATTCTGTGGTATTAAAAACTCAATAATTCAAAAAGGGTCCGAAATCACCTTTGGAAAAAGCTGTGAGCTGTCCCAGGTGACTGAATATGCAGAGCAAGATGTAACCGAGTCGCAAGATTTGCAACGAGTGCCAAACGAGGTAAATCATTTTAAACAAAGTGTCCCCAGTGGAAATAATATTGCAGGAAATGGCAGAGCACTAAAAATGGAAATGGATGTGGACAGCAGCCACGATCACAGGGAAATAGATATTTTATTATCTGCAAAAGAGATTCCAACCATGAAAATTAAGCGAATCATGTTCTGTTTTGTTTACGTTCACTGGAGAGATAGTGCAGACTTTAGGTGCAGCAACAGTGGTATATCAGAGCCAGATGGAAAAGCTACCAATGTTGGTAATCAAGAGTCACAGTCCTTGTTTAATGAAACATGATTGACTGCAATAGATATAGCCAAACTGGCTGAAAATTTTAAACCTAAAGGAGGTTTTCAGGAGCTGAGTAAAAATACTCAGAGGTTTTCAGAGATTGTGCTGGCACTGCATTTGGTAGATGTGTTGCCAATGTCGACAAAAAAAAACATAACATTGTGGACAGAAAGAGATTCTGCATTGGCGAAAGTAAAGAAAATGGTCATACACATTTTCCAAGCTTGTTAAAACACTATCAAAATAGAAGGTTGGAATACCTGTATCACTGTGAGTGTCCAGATTTATAGCCCCACCCCAACTAGTCATCTCCTGCTACAAGGATTGCTTGACTCTTATGCAGGTCAAAATAGAATGAATGCCCAATGTTGGGAGTTATATGGTGGCCCAATATTGATAAAGAAGTAGAACGGATGGTTAGTCAATGATCTCACTGCGAAGTTCAACAGGTTTTTATCACCACCAGTCAATTTGCATTCTTGGAGTGGTCAGGCCATCCATGGGCAAGGTTACATCTAGATTTTGCTGGGCTCTTTGTGGATCATATGTTTCTTACACTAGTGGACACACATTCCGTGTGTTTAGATGTGCAAATGATGAAGACAACAACAGCCATGGCCACCGCTGAAAAGTTAAGGAAGACATTCATTCTCCATCATATTTCAGGAGTGGTGGGATCAGACATCATTCACTGTGGAAGAATTCCAAACACTTCTCAACTTCAATAGCACTTGCCAAGTGAAGTCAGCACTTTGCCACCAGGCATAAAATGGATTGGCACAGTGGATAGTACAAACATATAGGTTGTCAATAAAAAGACAGGAGAATTGGCTGAACCTTTAAGATTTTTGATAGGCAGAGGAATCTGGGTGTACACGTACACGGGTCACAAAGTGGCAACTCAGGTGTAGAAGGCATATAAGATGATTAGAGGTTTAGATAGGGTGGACAGTGATAGCCTTTTTCCTAGGATGGAAAAAGCTAGCACGAGGGGACACAGCTGTAAATTAAGGGGTGATAGTTATAGGACGGATATCAGAGGCAGGTTCTTTACCCAAAGGGTGGTTCGGGAGTGGAATGACCTGCCTGCAGCGGTTGTAGATGCGCCAAGTTTGGTGGCGTTTAAGAGGTTAGTTGATAAGTATATGGAAGAGAAGGGAATGGTTTAGTTTGGAGGGGCATGCTTTTTATATTGGTCGGCGCAACATCGAAGGCCGAAGGGCCTGTTCTGTGCTGTAATGTTCTATGTTCTATGTTCTAAGGTAGCCAAAAAGGCATGCGGCATGCTTGCCTTCTTCGGCCGGGGCATTGAGTTTAAAAAGTGGCAAGTCATGTTGCAGCTTTATAAATCTTAATTAGACCACAGTTGGAATATAGTGTTCAACTTTGGTTGCCACACTACCAGAAAGATGTGGAGGCTTTGGAAAGGGTGCAGAAAAAATTACCAGAATATTGCCTGATATGGATGTTATTAGCTATGAGGAGAAGTTGAAGAAACTTATTTTGTTCTCACGGGAATGACGGAGGTTAAGGGGCAACATCATAGAAGTCTACATGATTGTGAAGACCATGGACAGAGTGGATAGTCGGAAGCTTTTTCCCAGGATGGAAGAGTCAATTACTAGGAGGCAAAGGGGGGAGATTTAAAGGAGATGTACGAGGCAAATCTTTCATACAGAGGGTGATGAGTGCCTGGAACTCGTTGCCGGGGGTAGTAGCCGAAGTAGATATGCTGACTTTTAAGGAGCATCTTGACAAATACATGAATAAGATATGAATAGAGAGAGAGAGAGTTCCCGGAAGAATAGGGGGTTTTAGTTCACATGGGCAACATGGTCTGTACAGGCTTGGAGGGTCGAAGGGCCTGTTCCTGTGCTGTAATTTTCTTTGTTCTTTGCTCTTTGGACCCAGCTGTTAGGCTACCAAGTTTGACTACTAGAATTTTGGTGAAGAAAGTGGGACCTGAGCAACCAACTAATGAGGAGAGGATGGAGTCTGAAGCCAGCAAAGAGCCATTCTCATCTGGATCATTTTGCCCTTTAAATGCTTTCAGGCCTGCCACCAAACTGAGGCAGCCTAACACAGCCAGGAAAGCCCCAGACCATTTGAAGAATTTTCAAGAGGATTTTCTGGTTACACTTTTTGTCTAAGAGCCTGTGATGTGCTCACTGATGTTGTTTTCTGTTTCTAGAACATAGAACATAGAACATAAAACATTACAGCGCAGTACAGGCCCTTCGGCCCTCGATGTTGCGCCGGCCAGTGGACCCTCTCACCTAAACTATTCCAATATCATCCATATGCCTATCCACCAAACATTTGAATGCCTCCAAAGTAGGCGAGTCCACAACTGCTGCAGGCAGGGCATTCCACGCCCTCACCACCCTCTGTGTAAAGAACCTGCCTCTGACATCCGTCCTATAACTACCACCTCTTAATCTAAAGTTATGTCCCCTCGTGTTGGTCATCACCATCCGAGGAAAAAGGCTCTCACTATCCACCCTATCCAGTCCTTTGATCATCTTATACGCCTCAATTAGGTCACCGTGTAACCTTCTTCTCTCTAATGAAAATAACCTCAGGTCCCTCAGCCTTTCCTCATAAGGCCTTCCCACCAGGGAATCCTATTTCTCATCAGTAATGTTTTGGATTCTTGGTAGAAGATTAACGTGGTCCTTGAAGGGAAGGTGCATGTTGCTAAGGCATGTGACCAGTGAGTAACCTATGGATTGCTACTGTAGGAAGCTGAGCCAATCGGCAGGTAGGCATGGGCTATTGATCAAGGAAGGACTGGCAGTTGGAGTCCAGGAGTCCAGAAGAATAGTTGCGCTTGTGATGTAGTCTTACCTTGTTGTACATGTACATATATTCTATTGGCGATAAAACATTTATAGTTAAAGTTGCATCAAGTCACCCTCAATCTATTACACTTAGTATCTTGCAAGAAAAAAATTCAGGTCGCAAAAGAGAATACAGGTGTTAAGTATGTGATGGTGCCCTTCTGAACAAATTTGAAGTTCCAAAACTTACTTTGCTCCTTTAAAAATGTTGGGGGCAATCTTACCAAAATGTGGGGACCCAGGTTTCATTGTACATTCCCCTCTCTCAATCTATAATCATCCAGATCATAATAACTTGCCTTCCTGTTCTTGCTACCAAGTGGAAAGCCTCACCTTTATCCATATTATACTGCATTATACTTACAATTAAATGATGGCATGGCAAGAACCCCAGCGTGATAAAGTAAGATTGTGAAGTTGGTCATGCATCACCAACCCAATAAAGATAGCTTTCTGGCTTATGTCAACAGAGTAACATTGCAAGGAATGGATTATTTTTAATACTCCAGGCAGTTTTTCTTTCAAATATTTAAAAGGCAGGAAACTCAAATATCTCAACAGTTAGTTCAGACAGCTGCTTTTGACTCTTCAAATGAGTTTGGCAGTTCCAATGAATTGATGTACTTTATACACACATTCATGTCTAATTTTAATAATGTTAAAGAGCACCTTACCCTTCTCAAATGACGCAAACCTGTGCCACCCAGAGATGTCCTGAAACCATTCAAAATGGGTATCACACCTCTCCAAAAGAGTACTCTAAATATCCAAGCAACTTCAAAAAATTTGGTCCTACTCCTACCAGATCCATTCTGCATGTCACATTTCCTACTCCTGGCTATATCAGACATGAATAAAGCCAAAAATATATAGGCAGGTTCCTTTGTAAACACTGGATGTGCAATTTGGAACATGCCATCATTGCCTCGCTGGAAAAATGGATGGTGTCATGTCTGGAGGTGGGTTCTGACCCCTGCAATCAATTTCATAGAGGCCTTTATATTGTTGCAAAAGTTCAGATCAATGTGCATATAGTGGAATGTAAAAGATTAGCTGAATTCAACTGAGAAGGAGACTGAGATGAAGCAGAGTGAAGTAGTTGGTGTAAAGTGTAACTAATTTTAAATAGAACTAACCTGAATTAATAGCATATGGAGCTAGAATGTGTTATAGGGAATCTTAGAAATAGTTTCAGATGGTCATGAGAGGAGTGTGAAGAGATAATGCTGAAGTTAGTTAAATAAGTATGGCACAATATGCAGAAAAATGCTGAGATGAGTTCAGTGCAATCTAAGGAATAAATGATTCAGCAACCTTGAAGACTTCTGCAAAGTTTTCTGTCAGAAGCAATCATGACATTTGAGTCAATACAAAAATACAATTGCAAAGAATCAATCCAAACTAGTGTTTCAAGAAAAGTGCAAGTGTGCAATGTAAACTTCTATTCGGTACACTTTACATTAGTAACAGTCTGGATTAGTGATGGCCACAGCAAAAAAGAAAGGCAAGAAAAAACAACAGGCCTGGGAGCAGTTTAAAGTTCATCAAGGAGGACCAAGGGATTGATTAAGGAGAAACAATGGAGTATGGAAGTAAGCTAGCAGGGAACATAAAAAGTAAAAATTTCTACAGCTATGTAAAGAGAAAAAGATTGACAAAAACAAATACAGGACCTTTACAGTCAGAAACGGGAGAATCCATAACAGAGAATAAAGAAATGGTTGAGGAATTAAATTTGAACTTTGCTTCAGTCTTCACAAAGGAAGACATGAATAATGTCCCAGAAGTGCTGAGAGAAGCATGTTTTAGTGAGGAGCTGTGGGAAATCAGCATTAGAGAAATGATTTCTGGGGAAATTAATGGGATTGAAGGTGGATAAATCTGCAGATCCTGATCATCTTCATTCCAAAGAATTTAAGGAAATGGCCCTGCAAACAATAGATCCACTGGTAGTTATTTCCAAAATCCTTTGGACTCTGGAATAGTTTCTACAGATTGGAGGGTAGCTAAATGCCTGCTAATCACTCTTGTGAAGCACTTTGTGGCATTTTATTCTGTTAAAGATGCTATATAAATGCAAGTAATTGTTGTTGAGTAGGTAGACATTTTGTACACACTTACAGTTTATAGCCAGCAATAAATTCAACTGTTAATTTAATCTGTATTAAAAATAGGGAAATGTTGAAATATTCAGCAGATGTTTCAACAACTAAGGAGAGAAGAACTTTTCAAGTGGATGATCTTTCATGAGAACTGTTTTTTAATGTTTCTGATCAGGAGAACATTGGTCCGGACACCAGAGAGCTTCCTGCTTTGATTTATGTTTTTTGTAGCAACTCCGACCCCAGAGCAGATATGTAGCATCTTGGGTTAATGCTGTATCCAGGAGTTGTGTACCGATCTGTCCCGATCCCCAAGTACAGTCCCAAGTACACTGCTCTTAAGCAGTGCAGCACTCCCTCAATACTGTACTTATATGTTTATATACATGGAAGGCACAGTGGTTCGCATGGCTACCTCACTGCCAGGGACACGGGTTTGATTCCCGGCTTGGATCACTGTCTGTGCGAAATCTGCACGTTCTCCCTGGATTTGCGTGGCTTTCCTATGGCTGCTCCCATGGTCTGAAAGGTTGCAGATTAGGTGGATTGACCATGTTAAATTGCCTCTTAATGTCCCGGGATGCGTAGGTTAGGGGGGATTAGTGAGGTAAATAAATAGGGTTATGGAATAGGGCCTGAGTGGGATTGTTGTCGGTGCTGGCTCAATGGGCTGATTGGCCTCATTCTGCACTGTAGGGATTCTATGATTCTGTGATATATCTAATTATTGTTTGAAAGTAATGGAGTCAACGCAGCAGCCTCTCAGAAATGGTCAAACATTCCCAAAGCCCTGCAGTGATGTGGCTTGAACTGCAAATCTGCAGTTTCCAGCTGAACCAAGTTTCAAACATAATTTCCTCCTCTGCTTTTTAGATCCTTGGTAAAGAAGGTGCAAATGATTTTTGTTTTTATTTCCAGGAACGTGTTTCAACCAAGTCATGGGACTGACAATTAGCTTCTTACAAAATATTAAAACATTTATTAGACATGAAAAGGTTGATTGTAATACAATACTCCTTCACCCCACCTTTACCTTGACAAATATACACAGATTTTTAAGTATATCTTATGCTTTATCGTTCTTGGTAAATACACAATCCCTGTAAACCAACAGGCTAAGTATGATTTGATATCCCCCCACCCTGAAACCAATTGGCAAACATCATCCTGCATAACTGATATGGGTTTCTCATCAAATACCCCAGATCATTTGGAATACTGTGTCCAGTTCTGGTCACCTTACTACCGGAAGGACGTGGAGAGTCTGGAGAGAGTGCAAAGGAGGTTTACCAGGATGCTGCCTGGTATGGAAGGTCTGAGTTACGAGGAGAGGGTAGGCAAATTGGGACTGTTTTCCTTAGAAAGACGTAGACTTAGAGGAGATCTGATAGAGGTGTACAAGATTATGAGGGGTATAGACAGAATAAACAGGGTTAAGCTTTTTCCTAGGATGGACTCAAATAGCACAAGGGATCACGGGCTTGGGGTGAGGGGGTAAGGTATAATTTGGATGCTAGAGGGAGTTTTTTCACACAGAGGGTGGTGGGGGTATGGAATGCGCTGCCAAGTAAAGTGTGGAGGCAGGTACTCTGGAGTTATTTAAGAAATACTTAGATGGGCACATGAACAGAATGGGAATGGAGGGGTATAGAAAACTGATTTAAAATAGGGATCATGAGCCTTGGGAGTCCCTGGGAAGTGCATAAATAGATGATGATATTGATGTACTTGTTTTTATCCTACAGGGGCTTTGGTCCACCTTGTTGTCTAACGAGTGGCATACACGCAATGGGTTGTGAGAGGGCTGCTCTTGGATTTTTTTCAAGAGTGTCCTAGTGCTTCACATTGTTAGTGTACGCTTGACCTGGACTATTTGATGGGCAACACGACAGCTCAGTGACTATTGCTGTGCTGTGCAGTGCAGATACATGGATTTGGGCCTGTGTCTATGGGAGTTTGCGCATTCCCCCCATGAACATAGAACATAGAACATTACAGCGCAGTACAGGCCCTTTGGCCCTCGATGTTGCGCCGGCCAGTGGACCCTCTAACCTAAACTACTCCAATATCATCCATATGCCTATCCACCGAACATTTGAATGCCCCCAAAGTAGGCGAGTCCACAACTGCTGCAGGCAGTGCATTCCACGCCCTCACCACCCTCTGTGTGAAGAACCTGCCTCTGACATCCATCCTATAACTACCACCTCTTAATTTAAAGTTATGTTCCCTCGTGTTGGTCATCACCATCCGAGGAAAAAGGCTCTCACTATCCACCCTATCCAATCCCTTTATCATCTTATACGCCTCAATTAGGTCACCACATAACCTTCTTCTCTCTAATGAAAACAACCTCAAGTCCCTCAGCCTTTCCTCATAAGGCCTTCCCACCATACCAGGCAACATCCTGGTAAACCTCCTCTGCACCCTTTCCAATGCTTCCACATGCTGTGTGGGTTTTCTCCAGGTGCTCCGGTTTCCTCCTACATCCCAAAGATGTGCTCTTAGGCTAATTGGCAAAACAAATTCTCACTAAATTGTCTCAAATTTGGTTCTTAATCCATAGATCTATAAACATAGACAGGGATCACGGGTAGAAGTGGGAACATCGGGGTGGCGGCGTGGGCTTGTTGGGCCGAAGGGCCTGTTTCCCATGCTGTTTTGTTCTTTGCTCTTTGTTATTCAAAAAGGGAAGTAGAGAGAAAACCAGGAACTAAAGACCAGTGAGCCTAACATCAGTACTGGGGATGTTGCTACAGTCCATTATCAAGGATTTACAACTCGACATTTGGAAGGCAGTGATATAATCAGACAAAGTCAGCATGGATTTACAAAAGGCAAATCATGCTTGGCAAATCTATTGGAATTTTTTTGAGAATGTAATTAGTAGAGTTGGCCAAGAAAAACCAGTGGATGTGGTTTATTTAGACTTTCAGAAGACTCACATAACGACTACTATATAAAGTAAAAGCACATGGGATTGCAGGTAATGTCTTGAAATGAATAGAAAGTTAGTTTAGTAGCTAGGAAGCAAAGCTTTGGCACAAATGGGTCTTTTCCTTGCTGGCAGTCAGTGAGCAGCAAGGTTCCACAGGGATTTGTGCTAGGATCCTGACTCTTCATGTTATATATTAATGATTTGGAAGCATGAATATATCATCTCCAAATTTGCAGATGATACAAAGTTGGGTGGGAGAGTGAGCTGTGAGGAGATGCAGAGATGCTTCAGTATGATTTGGACAGGCTGACTGTGTGGGCAAGATGCAGTATAATATGGATTAATGTGAGGTTATCCAGTTTGGTAGCAATAATAGGAAGACAGATTATTACTTGAATGGGTGTAAATTGAGAGAGGTGGATACTCAACGAGACTTTGAAGTCTTCATGCATCAGTCACTGAAAGTAAATGTTGCACATGCAGCAAGCAGTAAAGAAGGCAAATAATATGTTGGCCTTCATAGCAAGAGGATTTGAGTATAGGTATTAGAGTGTTTTACTGCAATTGTATAGGGTATTGGTGAAGCTACACCTGGAATATTATGTGCAGTTTTTGTGTCCTTATCTGAGGAAAGGTGTCCTTGCCAAATAGGGAATACATTGAAGGTGTATCAGGCTGATTCCTAAGTTGGCATGTAAGGACACACTAAGTTGATTCGGATTGTATTCACTAGAGATTGGAAGAGTGAGAGGGGATCTCATAAAACTTATAAAATTCTAACAGGGATAGACAGGGTAGATTCAGAAAGAATGTTCCTAATGAGGAGGGAAGTCCAGAATTAGGAGTCATAGTTTAAAGATAAGTGGTAAACCTTTTAGGATTGAGGTGAGGAGAAATTTCTTCACTCAGGGGGTGATCAATGTGTATGATTCACCAGCACAGAATATAGTTGAGGCCAAAACATTGCCTGATTTCAAGAAGAAATTAGATATAGCTCGTGGGGCTGAAGGGATCAAGGGATATGGGAGGAAGAGGGCATCAGGATATTGAATTTGATGATCAGCCATGATCATAATCAATGGTGGAGCAGGCTCAAAGGGCCAAACAGCCTACTCTTGCTTCTAGTTTCTATGTTTCTATGTTTACATGCCTCTCCTATAGGTGAGTATGTAGACATATAACTGCCTTAAGTGATATCTGTCCCTTATTTTGAGCCTGACACCTACTCAGGGTCATGTATTTCTGCTAGTATTTATCTCACTGAACAGGCCTGTAACCCACAGATCTTTGGGCATGCAGGTAGAATGTCCCATGGGCAGCAGGATCCAGAATGCAGAATTTTCACAGTAACTTCATCGCAGTGTTAACTTAAGCCTATTTGTGACTGATAAACTTTTAAAACTTTACTTTCTTTCCTTTGGTGCTACCACTCTGCCTCATCATTAAAATGTTTGGACACAAAGCATGAGGCAATTTCATGGAGAAACAGCACTATTTTGAACAATTGGAAGCAAACTCTCTTAATCATTAATGTCAATGCTGCCACATTTGAACAAGATCATCAGAGTGTCTGTGTAGCATTTACTTTGATCTTTCCTGGAACATTGGCCAGATGAGAGTTAGAATTAGGATCTGACCAGACAGGGACACTTATCTCCATCTGGTCACTGTGTCCTGTCCATCTCTGATTTGATTCGATTTATTATTATCACATGTATTACTGTGCTGCTTCACAGTGTCAGGGACTCGGGTTTGATTCCTGACTTGGATCACTGTCTGTGTGGAGTTTGCATGTTCTCCCCATATTTGCATGGGTTTTGTCTGGGTGCTCCAGTTTAATCCCACATTCTGAAAGACATGCTGGTTAGGTGCATTGACCCACAGAGGCGCCAGAGTGTGGCAACTCGAGGAAATTCACAGTAACTTCATTGCAGTGTTAATGTAAGTCTTAATTGTGACTAATAAATAATCTTTAAAAATATAAGAGAAAGTACTGTTTCTTGCACTCTATACAGATAAAACATACTGTTCATAGAGAAGGAAATGAGAGAGTGCAGAATGTAGTGTTACAGTCATAGCTAGGATGTAGAGAAAGATCAACATAATGCAAGATAGGTCCATTCAAACATCTGATACCAGCATGGAAGAAACTGTTCTTGAGTCGGTTGGTACATGCTCTCAGATTTTTGTACCTTTTTTCCCAACAGAGAAAGGTAGAAGAGAGAATGGCCGGGGTTCTTGGAGTCCTTAATTATGCTGGCTGCTTCTCCGAGACAGAAGCAAGTGTAGATAGAGTCAATAGATGAAAGGCTGGTTTGCATGATGGATTAGGCTGCATTCACAACCTTTTGTCGTTTCTTGTGATCTTGGGCAGAGCAAGAGCCATACCAAGCATGTCAACCAGAAAGAATACTTTTGATGGTGCATCTATAAAAGTTGGTGAAGTCGTAGTGGACTTGTCAATTTCCTCAGTCTTCTGAGAAAGTGGAGACGTTGGTGGCTTTATTAACTATAGTGTTGGCATGGGCGGGACCAGAACAGATTGTTGATGATCTGAACACCTAAAAACCTGAAGCTCTCGACCCTTTATACTTCGTCTCTGCAGCTGATTTTGCAGAAGTTTTTTCCTGAATGGTTATAGAGCTGGCTTCGAAAAGGACACGAGCATTTGTTTGATAGTCCACATTGAATCTGGAGGATGCTGTGTAACCATTGCTGATAGAATCTTTCCAGAACTCTCGTATGTCACTGCTACATATTTTGGGTCTCACTATAGTACGGGAATGTGAGGATGATGACTGCTTTATACGTGAATAACATGTACATGCGTAAGATGGGTATAGAGGGATATGGGCCAAATGCAGGCAATTGGGACTAGCATAATGGTAAAAACTGGATAACATGGACAAATTTGCGGCATGGACAAACAGGCTGCAGGGTCTGTTGCATGCTGTAAACCCTATTTGGAGTTTCTTTGACTGGCAGAGGTTTGTGTGATCAAACACACACTGCTGTAGTTTATGGAAAGTTCAGCTGTCACAGCTGATCCGGTGTTGGATTTCCTCTTGTATCACTTGTTTGTTGCCCTGTGAAGGTGATCTGACTCATGCATCTAGTGCCTTTATTTAGGATTATGGATCTCTTCAAAACAATACACATGACAGATGTCTCATCCAAAATGGATTCCCCTGCTTTTCTAAACAATGTCAAACAGTTTCTTGATTTGTGTCAAATATTTCTTTCCAAAAATCAATAATCCTTAACTGCCTATACAATGTGAGCTTTTCTAAGAGAGAAGTCCGACATCAATTTCCCAGAAAAGATCCTGTTGTTCCATTGTGTAAGTGATACTTGCTGTTGGATAGATGACACTTCTTTGAGAAGTAACCTCCAAACTTTTTATCTGTTACAATCTTTCATGATCTTCTGTCTTTAAATTATGCTATTAAAATTACTGCTTCTCTGAACTTTTCTTTC
Organism: Sphyrna mokarran; assembly: GCA_024679065.1. Taxonomy (NCBI): domain Eukaryota; kingdom Metazoa; phylum Chordata; class Chondrichthyes; order Carcharhiniformes; family Carcharhinidae; genus Sphyrna; species Sphyrna mokarran. The sequence continues at coordinate 35,684,784 of JAGIQG010000001.1, forward strand.
TTGTTTCCTCCAAGCTGTAAGTATATCTTCCGATATATTCTTTCCCTGTATTCATTCTCACAAAAGAACAAAGAACAAAGAACCACGGGAAACAGGCCCTTCGGCCCAACGAGCCCACGCCGCCACCCCGATGTTCCCACCTCTACCCGCGATCCCTGTCCATGTTTATAGATCTATGGATTAAAAAACAAATTTGAGACAATTTAGGGAGAATTTGTTTTGCCAATTAGCCTAAGAGCACATCTTTGGGATGTGGGAGGAAACCGGAGCACCCGGAGAAAACCCACGCATGCACGGGGAGAATGCGCAAACTCCCACAGACACAGGCCCAAATCCATGTATCTGCACAGCACAGCGATAATCACTGAGCTGTCGTGTTGCCCATCAGATGGTCCAGGTCAAGCATACACTAACGACATGAAGCAGTAGGATACTCTCAAAAGATCCAAGAGCAGTCCTCTCACAACCCATCGCGTGTATGCCCCTCGTTAGACAACAAGGTGGACCAAAGCACCTGTAGGATAAAAACAAGTACATCAATATCATCATCTATTCACACACTTCCCAGGGACTCCCAAGGCTCATGATGCCTATTTTAAATCAGTTTTCTATACCCCTCCATTCCCATTCTGTTCGTGTGCCCATCTAAGTATTTCTTAAATAGCTCCAATGAAGTTAACACATACTGCACTCTCTCTGATTTTTTTTTCAAAATTTTCAGGTGAATCGGGCATCATTGGCAATGCAAATATGCATTTCCCATCCACAATTGTCCTTCTGAAGGTGTTGGTGATATTTTCTTGAACCACGGTAGTCCACATGGTGTGGTTACACTCACAGTGCTGTTAGAATGTAGTTAAAGAACAAAAAGGAATTTATTTTCTAACACACGCATCAGGACAGAGACACAGTCAATGAGAGTTAAAGTGAGTCAGATGGCTCTGTGTTGTCAGATCAGTGGTGGGTGAGTGGGAGTGAATCAGATAGCTCTACTCAGATTGGTGGGGGGGAGGAGGGGAGGTGGCTCCACTCAGATCGTTGGATGGTTGGGGTGGTGGTGGGGGAGAGGATGCAGAGGTTGGTCATATGGCTCCACTCGGATTGATGATGGGTTATGGTCAGTGATATTCATTCCCACTCTGCCCCTCCTCAGTGAGGGGGAAGGGAGGGTCTGTTGCCACTATGTGTGCGATTGCTGAGGGCGAAGGAGACAAGGACCATGGTTAACCTGGATGGGAAGGTGGGGAGTTAAAGGAGTCAGTAATGTTGTGGCGGTAAGGCAAAGTCTGTGGAGGCCATCAGGAGGCATTACCTGCCCCGAGAGGGATGTGACAGTAGAACGTTTTTCTATCCTTTTTTACTGTGTGCAATTGGAGGCACTGATCTGAGCTGCAGGGTTCTGGGTACATTAAGCCCCACCCACTGGCTTGTATGGCATGATTCGGAATCGCTGATACTTTTTCAGGCAGAGTGTGTATGGGGGTGCCTGAGAATGGGTCTAAACATCGGATCTAAAACACTCCCTGTTTCAAGTCTGCCCTGCACTTAGACTGAAAATGTAAAATCGGACCTCTGTGTATGGCAAGAGAATAAGAATTCTCACAACACCAGGTTTAAGTCCAACCAGTTTATTTGATAGTAATCTCACAAGCTTTTGGAAATGGTGTTCCTTTGTCAGTTCTGGAACACAAGTTTTCAGGACTATAAAGTTTAAAGTTTAGTTATTAGCTGTTTCCACCAGTATCCTATCACAGATCAAGTGGAATACTGGGAAAAAAATCTGAGTTTGTCAAGAAGTATTATTAAAAAGAAATAAAACTGAAGACTCGATGGGCCGAATGGCCTCTTTCCGTACTGTAGATCTTTTATGATTCTATAAATCATGAGAAAGGAGTACAATCAGCAGATAATTAAAAAAAAACACGTGGAACTTGCAGTGACCAAATGTATGAATAACCATCCACATATAGAAATGTAAAAATATTTTTAAAGTACGTGCATGGGCTCATTGTCATTCTGAATGAAAGCATGCAAACACAAAGACAGTTTTAATCAAATTTGTGAATGAATGCAGGCTGACCTTATTCTCCTTTGATCTGGCATCACTGTCCTTTGTTTCCATTTGTTCTCATTTTTCTTCATTAACAAAGCAAATAGGAAAACACCTGGCTATTGTTAATTATACCTCACAGTGTTCTACTTATCAGAAAACTCCCATCCTAGCAACAACATCCCACATCATATTATTTTTGTCTCCTCAATATTTTATGTATGCGTTCAAACCCTCAATCATGTCTCCCACTATTGAGCCTGCCTGACTGGTAAAACCCACTTGCACGGTTGGGAGGTGCCTTGCTTCCTCAACATCCTTGATTTCCATGTGTAGTCTCTGGAGTGGCCACCACCTCCGCAGTGCTGCTGAGACTGCTGAGCTGCTTGCTTTCCAAATGGCTGGCAAATCTCCTTTTAAGGGACAGCAGCTCTTATGGCAAGTAATTAATTCCTGGGCAGCTGAAAATGTGGCCATGGATTCCACAAACAGTCGCTGTCTTTGCAGAGTCTGCACGTTCTCCCCATGGGCTGCGTGGGTTTTCTCTGGGTGCTTTGGTTTCCTCCCACAGCCCAAAGATGTGGGGGTTAAGTGGATTGGTCTTACTAAATTGCCCCTTAGATGGATTGATTAGGGGAATTAGAAGGATAAATATGTGGGGTTATGGGGATAGGGCCTGGGTAAGATGCTCTGTGGGAGAATTGGTGCAGAATTGAGGGACCAAATGGCCTCCTTCTGCACTGTAGGGATTCCATGAAACCATTGAGACTTCCAGGGCCCACCATTTGTTTCTGCCACACAGATAAAATTCTGACCTTTCTGCAGACAGCTGCATTAGATATTGGGATGGAATAAGCTTGACGGACCAGTTGCTCTTTATCTGTTCTTCTTAGTCATATGTTCATACAAAGATTTATACTTAATGATGAAGATAACAATTGAATACATACATGGAAATGATATACAAGTTATAAAAAGAACATAGAACATTTGGTCAAACTGGCCCTTCTTGTTATTTATCCTTCTCACAAGTAAATGGATTACTTCCACCTCTCAGATCAAGTCCTAGATGGTGGTGCCTCATTTATCGACACATAAATTACCATCATGAAAATTATGTCCAATGGTTATGTATGTTGAAATCTATGTCTCTAAGCCAATCATTGGGCATCTGTCAGCCCACTTCTGGATAGATAAATAATAAGAAGAATAATGACAGAAAAGAGTTTGACTGAGAATTAAGCACATTATAATTGGACGGTGCTTTCATTTTGTTCTGTAATCATCAGAACCATGAAGTTTTGGGTTCTTAGCTCTAATATTAACTATAACATTGAAATTAACAGCACAAATAAGGGTGGCATGGTGACATACTGGTTAGTAGTGTTACCTCACAGAGCCAGGAACTCAGGTGACTGGTCTTTGGTGACTGTGTAGAGTTTGCACATTCTCCCCATGTCTGCATTGGTTTCCTTCAGGTGGTCTGATTTCCTCTCACATTCCAAAGATGTAAGGTTAGGTTGATTGACCACCCTAAATTGCCCTTTAGATTCAGGGGGATCAGCAGTGTAAGTATGTGAGGTTACTGGGATAGGGCCTGAATGGGATTGTTGTCGATGCAGGCTCGATTGTCCAAATAGCCTCTTTCTGCACTGTAGAGATTCTATGAATTCAAACTGTGAATTGAATGTAGTTGCTGTTTGTTTATGGTAATGTTAAGGTAATAATGAGAAAGTTCGCACAGAATATGAGTCAGTGTTGTGCATAATTTTGTGCTACATATGTCAAATCCACATAAGCACCAATTTAGTTAATTTGAATTTGGTTGCATGTTCAAACTGTTAGAGAACACTAATGTTAAATTGCCAGTGGACTAAGCTTTTTTTCCTGCATTATTCTGCCATTTATTTTAGTGATTGTGTTAACCCAGTATAATTTCTGTCTGCAATGGCTCCTAACACATTATAGCGCCATTTTAACCCCGTGGGTTCATTTTAATTTTTAGAAGCTGGGCTATTGTTAATCAAACGAATAATTCTTTTCTTCAGATGAATTAATTCTCCAGGTTTCTGAATGACAGGAGCTTCATCAATTAGGACTTGCCGGCAGTACATTAATTTTGTGACTCTCGACTGTCCTAACAGCCACTTAATTGGTAAAAGTAATGGTCAGGCATATTAATACAGCTCTGGAGAGCAGGAAGCTGCAAGAAATTATGATTTATTTAGTCTGTTTCAGTGGTACAGCCATTCCCAGATTTTGAAAATCTGCTTTATAAATTTATGGCAATGGGACCGAAGTAATTTCTATTTTCAGTGAAACAACATCTGACTTGAAATCATAAGCAAAAATTAAACTACTGTTCAAGTTTTTAACATTTGAGTACTGTCTACTCATACAGTCCATCATTGTCTAACTTAATCTCTTAGCTAATGTGGGTTTCTTTGTATTTCTAATAAATCTTTTGAATATCAAACCCTGAGACTTTTAATTTCCTGTCAAGGAGAATTGGCTGAACAGTGCTTTGGAACTTTACAACAATTTACTGCTCATGTGTTTAAAGCGACCTCAGGTCCAGGGCTGCTCAACTGATTAAAATGCCAGTAAGCAGTGCAATATAAAATCTTCATGATAGTTGGTGGAGTGAATGCTTATTCTCTGCTGAAGCCTGTGCTTCTTGGGTTGCATTCTCTCCCAACAGCTATAATGAATTGTTTAATGTGTAAACTGCAGTAAAATCCATATTATACACATGCTACAAAGAGTTATTGCTCTGTGGTTGAAACTGGTCCAACTCAGCATATGAGCTAATTGCTATCTGGTCATTTTAATTTTCCTCAGTGGGAAACTGATGGATTTGTTCTTTGTAAGTACATTAACAAGACCTCAATTGGACTTAAAACAATAGGAGACATTTCAGAAAGTATAATTCTTACCATTTTAACTGCTTTTTTAATCTAAGTGGAAAACGGAATGCAATATTTGTGGATGTAGGCAGATGAAATATTTGTGATTCCAAAAGGGAAAATGCTAGAAAATCTGAGCAGGTTTGGCAGCATCTGTAAAGAGAGAAAAGAGCGGACGTTTCGAGTCCAGGTGACCCTTTGCCAAAGCTAAAAGGCAAAGAAAGTGGGAGATATTCAGACTGTAGGGTGAGGGAATGAAAGACGAGTCATAGTTTGTAAAAACAAATAGTTTTTTTACAAACTATTTTTTAGTTTGTAAAAAAAAATAAGGCTGCTGATGACAATCCATACAGGGAATAAAAGGTATGAATGGCCAAACAGCAGAGAAGCTGAAATCAGAGAGTAAGCTGTGACAGATGAAGATATGGGGGGATGGGTGGGGGAGAGATAAAATAAGGAAAAGAGGAAGCAAAAGAGGAGAAAAAGTGGGAAGGAGGTGATAAAATTTGGGATAAGAGTGAGGGAGGATGAAAAATAAAGACAATAAAGAAGTAAAGGGTTAAAAATGAAATGAAATGAAAATGAAGAGGTTGCAGTGGGGTAGAGCTAATTATCTGAAGTTGTTGAATTTGATGTTGAGACCAGAAGGCTGTAAAGTGCCTAGCTGGAAGATGAGATGTTGTTCCTCTAGTTGAGTTTCACTCGAGCATTGCAGCAGACCCAGGACAGATATGTGGAAATGGAAATGGGAAGATGTGTTTAAAATGGAAAGCAATGGGAAGGTCAGGGTACTGATTAGGCACAGACCGAAGGCGCTCAGCAAAGCGATTACGCAGTTTACGCTTGGTTTCTCCATCAGCTCAATTATATTTGCGATTACTCCTTATCTCTTGCCAATTCATCTTTGATGGCTGCAGGCAAACAGTGGAAAGCAACCAATAAAAATCAACCCACGTTTTTTACTAACATGAGACTGAAGCCAGAGTTACAAGATTAAAGTTATAAAATTAGACAGTGAGAGTATTGGCAACCAAAAGTTTAAAGTATAACGTTCTCTTATGATGCATTCTGATGGAAGTAGTAACATTCATTTAACTATGGGGAAATAACTCACTCATTTTAAATTCCCATTTTTTAACATTTCCACAATTTCAGATGGGTTTCTTTGCGATTCTCAACTAATTATATCATGTTTTCCAACATTCTTCTAATATCTTGCATGATCAATCAACCTTTTTATAGTTCAAGATTGATATTAAGAAGTTGTTCTTCACACAGCATGAGATTATTTCTCCCTAGTGTTCTGAAACAATTGTTAACTTATTCATTTTTGGAAGGTAAATTGACTCTACTACACCCTTAATAGGGGTAGAGTTTACCCAGCCCATGGTTGCTTGGAAGCTGAAAGGGCTAGGAAAATACGATGTAGCCACGTAAAATAGCTCCTCAACTCATTCATGCCACTGAGCTCTCTTCAGTGTTGGCTGAGCAAGTGGATTGGCTGCCCTTTGTCACAGATGCGAACGGTTATTAATAGTCATATTAAAGGTCATTGATGTAGCCCAATCCATCACGCAAATCAGCCTCCCATCCATTGACTCTGTTGACATTTACTGTTGCAAAGCAACCAGCATATTAAGGACTCCATGCGCCCTGGACATTCTCTCTTCCACCTTCTTCTGCCGGGGAAAAGATATAAAATCTGAGGTCTCGTGCCAACTGACTCAAGAACAGCTTCTTTCCTGCTGCTGTCAGACTTTTGACTGGACTTTAATTGCATTAAGTTGATCTTTCTCCACACCCTAACAATGGCTATAATACTACATTCTGCACTGTCTCATTTCCTTCTCTATGAATGATGTGCTCTGTCAGCATAGCATGTGAGAAACAATGCTTTTCACGATATGCTAGTATATGTGACAATAATAAATCAAATAAAATCAAATTAATGTGATTGTGGTCTAATTTAGGGCAATTTTGTAGTTTCTCCATTGCTTTGCTGATGGCAGTTAGTCCACCACCATATGTGGAGACTGCCAGTTCAAGGGACTGGAATCAGAGGCTCCATGCCACTAAAAGGGTCGACAGAAATAAGAGGGCACAAACATAATTCGTACCAATCCAGTGGAGGAGTTTCCTCAACTGATTGATTTATGCCCAAATAAAGTGGGGAGAATGCAGAAAGCTGCAGAGCACATAGATAAGGAAGTGATCTTGTAGACTTCAAAGGAGTTTGATCACACCTGAGGCTACTGACAGGGAGAAAGGAAAATCTTTGCTGCTGAATGAAGTGCTGCAATGATTTAAAATCCTGCCAGGTGACTTGGAGGGTGATCACTTGCTGATTTTCATTTTGTTTTTACACGCTTGTTGTTTTTGCATTGGTGAATACTTTTACGTTTGTACATTTTAAACCTTCTGTTAATCATTTCTACATCTTTACCTGAGTGAGTTTTAGCAGTAAATCTGACTCTTGTTATCTTCAGGAACATTTCTGGCTCACCTCTTGCATAGAGCTATATACAGTTAAACTTAGGTTAACATGGCAATATCAGCCAACACATCACCACCCCCCCTATCCCACCCGCCTGGCCTTTTAGATTCAAACTTTAATACAACTAACTCAGAGTGGAACAAAGAGAGGAGTCAGTTCACCTCTGCTAACCTGGCCATAACAATGTTTGTGTCATAAATGTGCCTGGTATACATTTGAACGGATGTGCAGGCTTTTCCATTTCAAACGATAAATATCAATCATTCATTAACTCAAATCATTGCTAATCATTTCTGCCAAGATAAGTCATTATCTTAACATGAATTAAGCATTTCAAGCGTTCTGTGCGAAATAAGCAGACAATTTCTCAGAATAAAAGGCAATGGTGAAAGCGGCGGAGGGTGATTTATCTGTTAGAGGCGAGCCTGTTATTTTGATTTCCTGGACCAGTAGCTAAATCATAAAATTTTATGATGCAATAGTGAGGACAAGCTCTGAAAATTGAGCGGTGCTTAGCAACTGTGTGTCAAGCAAGGTGCTAAATTAAACAACAGGATCAGTTAATACCACATAAACATTCCTGTATGCGCTGATTCGGTTAATGAAGTCAGAATAGAATTTATCCAAACTGATTGTACATTAAATAATAATATCGCTTCATGATTTTTGGGGCTTTCCTAAACTCAAACTTTGGATTATATTTAGAACTGTCTCAAGGTTGAGTCCCAGCCGTCCTGGACATTGCAGGATCCATGTGCTTTCAGAACAGTAACATACCAAATTTGAGACAATTTAGGGAGAATTAGTATTCCCAAAGATGTGCTCTCAGGTTAATTGGCAAAACAAATTCTCCCTAAATTGTCTCAAATTTGGTTTTTAATCCATAGATCTATAAACACAGACAGGGATCACGGGTAGAGGTGGGAACATCAGGGTGGCGGTGTGGGCTCGTTGGGCCGAAGGGCCTGTTTCCCGTGCTGTTTTGTTCTTTGTTCTTTGTTGTTCTTTATACCCAGTACCAAACTTCCCTGATAAACACTTTGAAAGACTCAATTTATTTTTTGTCTCTGTAAGATGCCACATCCAGGATTGAATTGTGTTGATAATATGTTGGCATTATTTGGCATGTGGGAATCTTTCAAGAGAAAACTAAAATTTTTGCAGGATAGACACGTGCCGGTAAGGAGAAAGGATGGGAAGGGTAGCATTAGAGAACCGTGGGTTACTAGGGATGTTGAGGACTTGGTCAGGAAGAAGCGGGAGGCGTACGTTAGATCCAGGCAACTGGGGACAGAGGCAGCGCTGGAAAAATATAGAGAGTGTAGACGGGATCTTAAAAGGGGTGTCAGAAAGGCAAAAAGGGGCCACGAAATGGCTTTGGCAGGTAGGATTAAGGAAAATCCTAAGGCATTTTACTCCTATGTAAGGAGCAAAAGGATGGTTAGAGGGAAGATTGGACCTCTCAGGGACAGAGGAGGGGATCTATGCTTAGAGCCTGAGGGGATGGGGGAGATCCTGAATGAACACTTTGCGTCGGTATTCACACGGGAGAGGGGCCTGATGTCTGATGCTGGCTTTGAGGATTTTGAGGACCCATTAAAGGAAATAATCATTACGAGGGACGAAGTGTTGGGTAGCATAAAGACTTATAAAGCTCCGGGGCCTGATGGTATTTATCCCAGGCTGCTAAGGGAGGTGAGAGATGACATTGCTGGGCCTCTGACGCAAATCTTTGTCTCTTCTTTGGACACAGGTGAGGTCCCAGAGGACTGGAGGATTGCAAATGTAGTACCGTTGTTTAAAAGGTCAGAGGGATAACCCAGGGAACTATAGGCCGGTGAGCTTGACTTCAGTTATAGGTAAGCTAATGGAGAGGATCCTCAGGGACAGGATGTATGAGCATCTGGAGCGCTGCGATCTGATCAGGGATACGCAGCATGGCTTCGTTAAGGGGAGGTCGTGCCTTACGAACCTAGTGGAATTTTTTGAAGAGGTGACAAAAACGGTTGATGAAGGACAGGCCATTGGTGTCGTCTACGTGGATTTCAGTAAGGCGTTTGACAAGGTTCCCCATGGTAGGCTGATAAAAAAGGTGAAGGCGCATGGGATACAGGGCCAGGTATGTAGATGGGTTGAGAACTGGCTTGGGAGGAGGAGACAGCGGGTAGTAGTGGAAGGCTCTTTTTCCAACTGGAGGTCAGTCACTAGTGGTGTGCCACAGGGCTCAGTACTAGGACCTCTTCTATTTGTGATTTATATAAATGACTTGGAAGAGGGGGTAGGTGGTGTGATCAGCAAATTTGCTGATGACACTAAGATACTTGGATTGGCGGGGACTGAGGAGCAGTGCCAGGCAATACAACAGGACATAGATAGGCTGGTAGACTGGGCAGATAGATGGCAAATGGAATTTAATCCGGATAAATGCGAGGTGATGCATTTTGGTCGGAATAATGTAGAGGGAGTTATAGGATAAAAGGTAAAACTATCCGGAGTATAGAGACGCAGAGAGACCTGGGGGTGCAGGTTCACAAGTCTCTGAAGATGTCAGTACAGGTGGAAAAGGTGATAAAGAAAGCGTATGGTATGTTAGCCTTCATAGGAAGGGGTATAGAATACAAGAGTAGGAGTTTGATGTTGCAAGTGTATAGAACGTTGGTTAGGCCTCACTTGGAGTACTGCGTCCAGTTCTGGTCGCCGTACTACCGGAAGGATGTGGAGTCCCTGGAGAGAGTGCAGAGGAGATTTACCAGGATGCTGCCTGGTATGGAAGGGCTGTCTTACGAGGAAAGGTTGATTTCCCTTGAAAGACGTCGGCTGAGAGGGGATCTATTAGAGGTATATAAGATTATGAGGGGTATAGATAGAGTAAATGGTGGTAAGCTTTTTCCACCATTAGATTCGGATAGAACGAGGGGTCACGGCCTTAGGGTGAGGGGGGCTATGTATAAGACGAATATTAGAGGGCAGTTTTTCACACAAAGGGTAGTGGGGGTGTGGAATGCACTACCGAGTAAGGTGGTGGGAGCAGGCATGCTAGGGTTGTTTAAGGGTCTCTTGGACAGCCACATGAGCGGTCTGCAGATAGAGGGATATAGGAGGACTGTTTAAATACTTTAATTGTTTCCACAGGCTGTTCGGTCCAACTTGTTGACCAACAAGGTGCATGCATTCTTGCGAGGTCATGCGAGGGCTGCTCCTGGATGTTACTTCAGGAGTGGCCTAGTGCTTCATATCATTAGTGTATGCTTAAACTGGACTATCAGATGGGCAACATGACAGCTCAGAGACTATCGCTGTTGCTGTGCAGACACATGGATTTGGGCCTGTGTCTGCTGGCGTTTGCGCGTTCTCCCCATGGTTGCGTGGGTTTTCTCCAGGTGCTCCGGTTTCCTCCCACATCCCAAAAATGTGCTCTTAGGCTGATTGGGTAACAAATTGTCCCTATATTGGTCTCTATATGTCATTAAGACGTTAGGATGGCGGCGCGGGCTCGTTGGGCCGAAGGGCCTGTTTCCCGTGCTGTGTTGTTCTTTGTTCTTTGTTCTTTGTATTTCTGAGTGGACCTAACTATTTCAATAGTACGTCAGTTGGCTTTTGGTGGCACACAGCGCAAAGGAGCCAGGTTCAGTTCCTGGCTTGAATCACACTCTGTGCAGAGTCTGCATATTCCCCCCATGTCTGCATGGATTTCCTTTGAGTGCTCTGTTTTCCTCCCACAGTCTGAAAGATGTGCTGGTTAGGTGCATTGGCCTCAATAAATTATCCCTCAGTTTACCCAAAGAGGGCCGGAGTGTGGTCACTCGGGGATTTTCACAGTAGCTTCATTGCACTGTTGCTTTGAGCTACATCACCTCCCTTTCCTCCCTGTCTGACCTTCTGAACAGTCTGATACCCCATGATATTTTTAACACCCAGCTCTAACCACCCTACAACCATGTGTCTGTGATGGCCACTAAATCATATTCATTCATGATCATTTGTGCTGTCAACTTATTTACTTTGTTTCAAATGCTACAAGCATTTAGGTAAAGTGTTTATGCTAGTTTTTAGAACTTCTTTTTGAATGCTAACACATCCATTAATAACATCTCCTGAGTTCTCGTTTCTTTTAACTGTTTTCATATTTTCCATGTAGTTGAACCCTCCTTCCCACATGCTAACTTGTTGCTTTGCTTCCCATTATGCATTATATTTCCTGTAGTTTTACCATTCCCTTCCCCTCACTTGCTTGCTTAAAGTCATTGTGACCAAACTGTTTATCCTTTCTGCCAGAACACTGGTTGGTTCCATTTGACAGAGGGATAGAATCATAGATTCATAGAATCTCTGCAGGGCAGAAGGAGGTCATTTGGCCTGTCAAGTCTGCACCAACCAAATTCCAACCCAGGCCCTATTCCCATAACTCCACATATTTATCCTACTAATCCCCCTCACACTAGGGCCAATTTAACATGGCCAGTCACATATCTTTGGACTATGGGAGGAAACCGGGGTACTGGAGGAAACCTATGCAGGGAGAACATGCAAACTCCACACTGACAGTGACCCAAGCTGGGAACTGCGGTCCCTGGCTCTGTGAGGCAGCAGTGCTAACCACTGTACTACCCTACTACAGACAGTATGTAGCTTGAATTTCCCAATCCTTTGGGAAGCAGCTGAATTCTTTGCTCATGAGCTGAGAGCCACTGTCACTTATCACAACATCTGGAATGCTATAACAACTGAAGTTTGCTTTCTGGCATTCTATTATCTCTCCAATGGTTGCTGAAGTCAGTTGATGGTCTAACTCCTAGCACTCTGAATAATTGTCTCCAGCGGAAATATAGTTCTTGCTGTAGTGAAGAACCCTACTCCCAGCTTCATTCATTGCTCCTCTGGGATGTCATGATTCTCTAACTTGCTTAACTTGATATTTGTTATAAGCACTGCACTGGCCAATGTTGTCTTTAATTTCATTGCTCATGTTTGGCCAGTAAAGCACTTCTCTCACCTTCCTCAAACTCAATGTATTTCTTGATGACTTGCATGGATGTATTTCAGCTTCTCTCTTCTCATCACCATTGGCCAATTGGAGACATAGTAAGAAGTCTGACAATACCAGGTTAAAGTCCAACAGGATTATTTGGTAGCAAAAGCCACTAGCTTTTGGAGCACTTGCTGCACTTTCATCAGATGAGTGGGATTTCAGTTCACAAACAGGGCATAGAAAGACGCAAACTCAATTTACAAAATAATGGCTGGAATCCGAGTCTTTACAGGTAATTTAGCCTCAAAGATGCAGACAATGTGAGTGGAGAGAGGGTTAAGCACAGATTAAAGAGATGTGTATTGTCTCCAGCCAGGTCAGTTAGTAAGATTTTGCAAGCCCAGGCAAGTCATGGGAGTTACAGGAAGTGTGAAATGAACCCAAGATCCCAGTTGAGGCCGTCCTCATGTGTGCGGAACTTGGCAATCAGTCTCTGCTGAGCGACTCTGCATTGTTGTGTGTTGTGAAGGCCTCCTTGGAGAACGCTTACCCAAAGATCAGAGGCCGAATGTCCATGGCCGCTGAAGTGTTTGCCAACAGGAAGGGAACTGTCTTACCTGATGATTGTCGAGCAGTGTTCGTTCATCCATTGTCATGGTATCTGCATGGTCTTCCCAAGGGACACCTTTTCCTGTAGCTTATCAGGTAGACAACGTTGGCCGATTTGCAAGAGTTGTACCTGATGGCTGATGTTCTCATGTGAGAAGATGGCATCCATGTCAATGATCTGGCACATCTTGCAGAGGTTGTAGTGGCAGGGCTGTGTGGTGTTGTGGTCACTGTTTCTCCTGAAGGCTGGGTTTGCTGCAGACAACGATCTGTTTGAGGTTGTGCAGTTGTTTGAAGGCAAGAGGTGGGGATGTGGAGATGATCTTAGCAAGATGTTCGTCTTCACCAATAACATGTTGAAAGCTCTGGAGAATATGTCATAGCTTCTCTGTTCCAGGGAAGTACTGGATGATGAAGGATTCTCTGTCCGCCGTGTACCATGTTTGCCTTCTGAGAAGATCAGTGCGGTTTTTCGCTGTGGTGCATCGGAACTGTCATTCAATGAGTCAAGGGCCATATCCTGTTCTTCTGAGGACATCTGGAAGTGTCTGTTGCGATCCTCCTCATCTGAGCAGATCTTGTGTACACAGAAGGCTTGTCCATAGAGATGGCTTCTTCAATGTGTTTAGACTGGAAGCTGGAGAAGCGGAGCATCCTGAGATTATCCATGACCTTGCAGTACAGTGAAGTGCTGAAGTAACCGTCCTTGATGGAGATGCACATGTCTAAAAATACAACTGATTCCAGAGAGTAGTCCATGGTGAGATGGAACTTGTTGATATCATCACATAGTTGTTTCAATGATTGTTCATCATGAGTCCAAAGGAAGAAAATTTCATCGATGTATCTAATATATAGATAGGTTGAAGGTCCTGTGCAGTGAAGAGGCATTGTTTGAACCTGTGCGTGAAGATGTTGGTGTATTGATGTGCGAATTTTATCCCCACGGCTATTCTGTGTGTCTGGATGAAGAACTGGTTGTTGAAGGTGAAGACATTGTGGTCCAGGATGAAACAGATAAGTTGTAAAATTGTGTCTGGAAACTAGTGGCAACTGAGGCAGTTGCAGCAATGTCATTTTGTGGGGGATGCTGGTGTACAGTGCAAAGACATCCATTGTGACGAGGAGTGCTCCTGGTTCAACTGCTCCATGTGTGCTGAGTTTCTGTAGGAAGTCCATAGTGTTGCGACAAAAGCTGGGGGTTCTTTGTACAATGGCTTTCAAGATGCCCTCGATGTAGCTAGAGGCACACAGGAGATCTACTTCTCTGATAAGTGCTCAATGTTCTTTGGTCTCCAAGTACGCTTATACTGGACCAGTTGATGGGCAACACAACAGCTCAGTGACTATCACTGTTGCTGTGCAGATACAGGGATTTGGGCCGGTATCAATGGAAGTTTGCGCATTCTCCCCGTGCTTGTGTGGGTTTTCTCTGGGTGCTCCGGTTTCCTCCCACACACCAAAGATGTGTTCTTAGGCTGATTGGGGAAACAAATTGTCCCTAAATTGTCTCCCCAATTTGGTTCCAATGCAGATTTCCATAAACATAGGCAAAGGTCATGGGTGGAAGAGGGAACGTTAAAATGGCGGCGACAGCTCGTTGGGCTGGGAGCCTGTTTCCCGTGCTGTGTTGTTCTTTGTTCTTTGTATAATCAGTTAGAAGGAACAAGGCTGTGCTCCTCAGATAAATGGGCCTTTTAATTGTCAAGTTAAAATCATGATGCAAGCATTATAAAATAAATATTGATGAATATTGATACATGACACCCTAGAGAGAAATTCATAAAATAATGAAAAGCTGACAGGAAGACATAAAATCATATCATTACATCGATGCATATTCCAATAGGAAAAAGGTTTGGTTTAATTACCATTCTGCTGACGACAATTGTTTTCTCCCATGAGTTTGGATCCTTGGTTGCTGAACATTTTTGTTTATCTGAGGTTCACAATAAGTCATGAACAAGTATTTTGCAATCTACAGATGTCATTGCAACCGTGGAAACTCTATTGACTTTCCTGAGTGTACTCCAATGTTGGATGAGATGGTACTGCGGTGGTAATGTCTCCAGGCTAGTAAGCCAAAGGCACAGACTGCTTCCATGGAGGACATAGGTTCAAATGCTGGCACCACTGTAGCTGGAATTTAATTTAATTACTTAATCAAATCTGGAATTTGAACTTAGTAATGATAACCATGAAACTATAATTGTTTGTTGTAAAAGAGGAACTTATTTGGTTCCCATTTTCTAGAAAGAGAACAGGGATAGCCCAGGAAATTATCGACTGGTGAGTCTGACCTCAGTGGTTGGTAAGTTGATGGAGAGAATCCTGAGAGACAGGATTTATGAACGTTTAGAGAAGTTTAGTATGCTCAGAAATAGTCAGCATTGCTTGTCAAGGGCAGGTTGTGCCTTACGAGCCTAGTTGAGTGCTTTGAAAATATGGCTAAACACATTGACGAAAGAAGAGTGGTGGATGTGGTTTATGTAGACTTCAGCAAAGCGTTCGATAAGGTCTCCCATGCAAGTCTTCTTGAGAAAATGAGAGGGCATGGGATCCAAGGGGCTGTTGCCTTTTGGATCCAGCACTGGCTTGCCTGCAAAAGGCAGAGAGTGGTTGTAGACGGGTCTTTTTCTGCATGGAGATCAGTCACCAGTGGAGTGCCCCAGGGATCTGTTCTGGGACCCTTGCTGTTTGTAATCTTCATAAATGACCTGGATAGGAAGTGGAGGGTGTGTTGGTAAATTTGCCGATGACACGAAGGTTGGTGGTGTTGTGGATAGCTTGGAGGGATGTCAAAAGTTGCATTGAGACATAGATAGGATGCAAGACTGGGCGGAGAAGTGGCAGATGGGCTTCAACCTGGATAAATGTGTAGTGGTCCATTTTGGCAAGTCCAATGGGCTGAAGGAGTGTAATATCAAGGGTAAGTGTAGAAGGACTTTGGGGTCCGGGTCCATAGGACTCTTAAATCGGCCTGTCAGGTAGAGGATGTAATCAAGAAAGCATATGGTGTACTGGCCTTCATTAATCAAGGGATTGAGTTTAGGAGTCGGGAGGTAATGCTGCAACTTTATAAGGCTCTTGTCAGACCCCACTTGGAGTACTGTGCGCAGTTCTGGTCACCTCACTACAGGAAGGATGTGGAAGCTATTGAGAGGGTGCAGAGGAGATTTACAAGGATGTTGTCTGGATTGGGTAGCATGCCATATAAGGATAGGTTGAGAGAGCTAGGTCTTTTCTCCCTGGAGAGACAAAGGATGAGAGATGACCTGATAGAGGTTTATAAGATGTTGAGAGGTATTGATAGGTTGGATTCACAAAGGCTGCTTCCCAGAGCTGAAATGGTCACTATGAGAGGACACAGATTTAAGGTGCTAGGGAGCAGGCACAGAGGAGATGTCAGAGGTAAGTTTTTCACTCAGAGGGTGGTGAGTGAATGGAATTGGTTGCTGTCGGTGGTGGTGGAGGCGAACTCGTTGGGATCTTTTAAGAAACTTCTGGATGATTACATGGGATTTAATGAGATTGAGGGTTATAGATAGGGATATGATCAGCGCAACTTCTGGGCTGAAGGACCTGTTTGTGCTGTAGTGTTCTATGTTCTGTGTTCTATTAATATCATTTTGGGAAGGAAATCTGCTGACTGTAATTGTGGGACAGTTCTCCTTGCTCCATGCATGCAAGCATAAATTTTGTTAAGGTTGGAGACTCTCACCCAACTCTGTGTGTGTTCACCCACTCGCTGGTGCAACATGAATCCGGTAGGACTCACCACTCATCTCTACAAAAGGAGACCAGATGAGATGACCATGTTGGGCCAGTTGGAAGCAGTTGGAAACCCCGGGCGATCAGGGACGCACTGGCAGTCCCAAACTGGCAGTGGGCAATGTCAGGTTGACATTGCCAAGAGGAAGGATCTGAGGGGGACATAAAGAGGGAGGCACAAAGGGGGGCCTGAAAGACAGGGGGGTGGGTTTGACAAACCCAAAATGGGGTTTCACTCACTAATGGGAAGAGTGGCTTTCTGGTAGTGGCAATTGGGGTGGTGGAAGGGCCTGATGCCTGCGAATGGAGGGGTTTTACCAGTAAGAAGAGTCTGTAGAGTTATCTGGAGATCAGAGTGCCCTTTGAAAATGCTCCTTAGACAGCACCTTTTATACTTACATCTCTGAGAAGCCAACCTTGCTGGCTTTTTTAATCTGCACATCTCTTTCCAATCAGGAATCAACCCAAGATCCACAAAAATGTCCAAGTGTGGGTGAATTGTGGCTTGGATCACGCCAACCCACTGGGGTAAATACTTGGGAAATTTTTGGGAAGAATTTCACCCCAAGTCTGATTCCAGAGTCTTAACCACACCCTAAAATGGCATTGCAAGCCACTAAGTTCAACAGCAATTTGGAGTAACTGACTGGAGCTTCTCATTAGCTGAGAAAAACTTCAAGTGGCTGTAGGAATTGAACTCAAACTTGATGAACACATTCACACTGCAAGAGTGTTTCCAGATTAGGTCTGTTAAAGACAGAGGAATCTTTATCACGGTCTAGGATTTAATTCCCACTTCTGCAAAACATGATTTTCCCTTAACATTTACATTTAGATGTAATATGATGCCAATTGATTCCGCAGGAAGAGATACATTGTCAGAAACCCAACAGTCCCAAGGATTCATGGAATGACAAAATGCTAACGTAACAACACTTTACCATACATCTTTGTCATATTAATTAATGTTTGCAATCTAACGCCCAAACAAATGGAGCTGAGTATATATTGATCTTCTTTTGTTACATATCCTGCTTTGATGAAATGTGTCAAGCCTTATTCTGGGATAAGGAGCAGTGAAGTGAGATAAGGAGCAGTGATGTAGCGGTATTATCATTGGGCCACTAATCCAGAGACTCAGGGTCATGCTTTGGAACCTGGTTTCAAATCCCAGATGGTGGAACTTAAATTCAGTAAAAATTTGGAATTAAAAATCTACTGATGACCATGAAACTATTGCCAATTGTAGCTAAAAACCCAACTGGTTCACTAATGTCCTTTGAGGAAGGAAATCTGCCATCCATGCCTGGTTTGGCCTACATGTGACTCCAGATTCATAACAGAGTGTCTGACTTTAAAATGACCAAGCAAGCCGCTACAAAGTTACAGTAGCACAGTAGTCAGTGCTGCTGCTTCACAGCGCCAGGGATCCGAGTTCGATTCCCGGTCACTGTATGCACATTCTCCCCGTCTCGTGGGTTTCTTCCGAGTGCTCCAGTTTCCTCCCACAGTCTGAAAGATGTGCTGATGCCGGACTGTGGTGACTAGGGAAATTGGAGGTCAATCATCTCAGTTCCAGGCTATCATTGCAAAAGTTCCTCAGGGTAGTATCCTTAGCCTAACCATCTTCAGGTGCTTCAATAACTTTTCTTCCATCCTAAGGTCAGAAGTGGGGATGTTTGCTAATTATTACATAATGCCATTTGTTATTCCTCAGATACTGAAGCGGTGCATATTCAAACATAGCAAAACTTGGACAATATTCAGATTTGGACTGACAAGTGGCAAGTGACATTTGTGCCACACAAGTGCCAGACAATTCCTATCTCCAACAACAAAGAATCTAACCTCCACATTTTGATATTCAATGACGTTACAATCAGTGAATCCCCCACTATCAACATCCTTCAGGTTACCAGTGACCAGAAACTGAACTGAACCAGTTATTTAAATACTATGGCTACAGTAGTATGATGGAATACTGTTAACTTGCATGAATGAGTGCAGCTCCAACAACAAAAGAAAACCTCAACAACATTCAGGACAAAATAGCCCCTTTGATTGGCATCCCAATAACAAACATCCATTCCCTCTAACACGACAAGCTGGCAGTCATATGTACTATCTTCAAGTTGCACCGCAGAAATTCAGCAATGCTCCTTAGACAGCACCTTTTATACCTACAGCTACTACTATATAGAAGGACAAGGACATAGATATGTTGAAACACTACCACCTGGAAATTTCCCTAAACCATACCCCTCTGCCTTGAAACTATATGCTTGCTCCTTTACTGGCACTGTGTCAAAATCATGGAACTGCCTTCCTAACAACATGACACAGAAACTGCGGCCGTTCAGGAAGACAACTCACCAGCACCTTCTCAAGGGCAATTAGGGATAGGCAATAATATCTCTGGGCAGGCATACAATGCCCACGTTGTGCAACTTTTTTAAAAACTTAGCAGTTTTGGATGGATATCATATTAGGTATCTTTTCACCTAAAACTACTAAGGAAAGTACTGCAGTGGAAAGGCATCAATATTGATGCCTTTAGGATTCAAGCTGCATAGATGGCAAAAAAAACTTTCTCAATAATTTTCCTGAGACCAATTCAGCAGACAAGAATTGGAACATATTTATCGAATGTGTAAATCAGTTTTCTATTTAGAAAATTCTTAGAAAATGTGGTTTCTCTCAATGACTGAGGCCTTGTATGCTCTTGCAGAGGCCAGTAGCCTTTCAGTCTTTTGGCATGCTAGCCGATACTAATGTGCTGTCCACTTCTGGACTCAAGAACACCTGGATTAGGAGGGAAAGGCCTGCGATTTCATGGAAAAATCCAGTGGGAGTAGTGCTAGCAGATAAAAAAAGTGCATGAGCATGCTGATTTATCGAGTACATTCCTCCAAGTGACCTTGGCGCCTTACCTGATTTGCACGAGAAAATAAAACTTTCAGTCATTTTCTAGCTCTCAATGCTCGCTGACTGAATATTTCCTCAGTTTACTATGGTGGGAGAGTATTGAAACTTCAAGAGGATTTTGGTCCTGTTGCATTATCACACATAAATCCAGAGTGAGAGTCTTATTTCCCAATGGTGAAAATGTGCTGTGGTCTATGCTCCATTGGACAGATAGTGGCATATTGACAATGTCACTGGGCTGGTGGTTCAGAAGCCTAAGGTAATGCCATGGAGGTGTGCATTCAAATCCCACCACGGCTGTTGGTAGAATTTAAATTTAATTAATAAATTTGGAATTGAAAGCTAGTATTAGTAACTGTACCCATGAAATTATCACCACTTGTCGTAAAATAAATTTGGTTCACTAATGTACTTCAGGGAAAAAAATTTGCCGCCCTTACTTGGTCTGGCCTACATGTGACTCCAGATCCACAGCAGTGCAGCTGAATGTGACCTGCCCTTTGAAATGGTCCAGCAAACCATTCAGTTCAACGACAATTAGGGGTGAACATCAAATGTTGGCCACGCCAATATGCCCACATTCTGTGAGAGAATAAATACAGCAAAGGTTGTCAATTGAGTCTTTCTTCAGCTTCAAGTTTTCAGGTGTCCAGGTCACCAATTACCTATCCACCTGAAAATAAGACTCTCACTCTGGATTTATATGTGATAAGATGCTGACACTATAGTTAAGAAAGCCCACCAACGCCTCACCTCTACTTTCTCAGAAGACTACGGAAATTTGGCATCTCAGCAATGATTCACACCATTTTACAGATGCACCAAGCATTCTTTCGGGTTGTATCACAGCTTGGTATGGCTCCTGCTCCACTCAAAACAGCAAGAAACTACAAAAGGTTGTAATTATAGCCCAATCTATCACGCAAACCATCCTCCCATCCATTCACTGTCTACACTTCCTGCCCCTACTCCTAAATCATCCTGGCTCATTTGATAGCTCAGTTTTTTCTATTTTCACTAGTATAAGTGCTTGTTCTTCCAGGGACTTGAATACTTTGTAGATATTAGACAAACAAGTCTCCTTTAATGATCTTCTCTGGGTCATTAATAAGAATGAGGACGAGGGTGCATCCATGTATCTTTCTCTGAAGAGCTCCAGTGTGTATGTTTTCCATCTTAAATCTTCTAAATATAATTTTCTCTGAGACTGCAAGATCAATGGTTAGCTAATTTCTATTA
This sequence comes from Sphyrna mokarran, assembly GCA_024679065.1. Lineage (NCBI taxonomy): Eukaryota > Metazoa > Chordata > Chondrichthyes > Carcharhiniformes > Carcharhinidae > Sphyrna > Sphyrna mokarran. The sequence goes on from JAGIQG010000001.1 coordinate 35,705,747, forward strand.
GGGACATTTGCATCTCGCTTAATTAGAGCTTTCTCCAGCTATTATTGCCTGTGCTTATCTAAAAAGCTGCACAGATTTCAACAACCTCTCTTGAAGTCTTTGTGGTGAGGACAAAATCTATTTACTGTTGTAAAGCTTGGAAAAGGAAAGAAATTCATACTTAAAAAAAGATTACTGCCACATTTACACCAAAGGAAAATCATTCTCTAGGCTTCATCTAATCAAACCCATGTAGATGTTTTGGAGAAAGATCACAACTGGGATTCTCCCCAAAAGCTTCTATGCCCCAATTTGTGGGAAAATGGGAGTAAATCCCTCTAGATTTTTTTAGTGTGATTTCCAAAATGAATCTCCAACATTCTGTGCATTAATTGTCCTAGTGGGATTCCCTCATACAATCTGGGAGCGGGACCTATTCCTGCTTGAGAGGCTGGCAGCAGAGTGCTACACGGGTCACTGCTCATGCACCAATTTGTCACTTCTGAGATCAGCACATGCACGGAGTCTCCCCCTTGCCAGCCTCCAGATCACTGGCCAACCTAATTGCTGGCCAGCCCACAAAACTCCCATCACTGGCTTTCTGACTTCTCCACCCCCTAATTGCTGCTTTCCAGACCTCACCAGGCCAACCTCGATCTCCCCAACTGGCAGCCTTGAACCCAACTCTCCCCAACCCATATGACCAGCCCCAATTACTTCTTCTGCACTTTGCCTAGAAGAAGTGGCATTGAGACCCTCCACTCTTACTGATCAGCACCTCAAAAGGCCCAGCCTCAATAAGCCTTACCCTCTCTGGCTATATCCCATTGGCATTGCCCAATGCCCAGTGAGCAGTGCCAAATGCTCTTTGGCAGTGCCAGCGCGTCAGGCTGGCACTGCTGATCTGTCATTGCCAGCCTGGCCAAGGGGCACCCCCCCACCATACTTCCTCCTTGTAGGGCCTAAATGACCTCTTTTCTCACCAGCAGGGTCAACCTCCTCCTCCTCATTCATGGGAAACTGTAGTAAACACCCCTGGTGTGAACTGCTGCCTATGAATGGGGAGATGCGAGAGGGCCCAGAGAGTTCAGTCCCAAGCCCACTAGTGAAATGAAAATCACAGAGCTGATCATGCAGGAAATCTTAGCTGAGAAACGTGTGGAAGCAGTTTGAGCAATGCATTTGACATGATGCCAGGCGAGCATTTATAATCATACTAGCATGGATAGAGGATTTCTTTTAAATTCATTTATAGGATGTAGACATCACTGGTTGGGCCAGCATTCATCGCCCAGTTCGAACTGCCCTCCATTTCGGAGAACATTTGAGAGTCAACCACATTGCTGTGGGTCTGGAGTCACTTGTACACCACACAATGATGGCAGATTTTTTTCCCTCAAGGATATCAGTGAACCAGATGGTTTTTTATGATATTTGACAATGGTTCTTGGCTATAATTTGATCTTTAATTCAAGATGTTTTTCATTGAACTCAAAATTCACCATCTGCCGCAGTGGGATACGAATCCAGGCAGGTCCCTAGACCTTGCCCACAAGCCACCACTTCACCCGTAATGAACAAGAAGCAGAGGGTCTGGATAAATGAGGCGTTTTCAAATTGGCAGGCTTTGATTAGTGGATTATCCCAATGATGACTACTGGGGCCTCAGTTATTTACAACTTATTAATGTTGTAGGTGAAAAGATGAATAGTTAATATTTAGTGCTATATTGACAACAGCCGAGTGTTAACTATGTTGTGAATTGAACAGTGGCTAATGCTATCAGCCACTGTTCAATTCACAACATAGTTAACACTCAGCTGTTGCAATATTGCTTTAATGAAATTTGTTGCTTCCCCAGTAAGACGTGCATGTAAAGCTCCCCTGTAATTTCTATATAGTGCAAGCTCCAGCTGCTGTCATATATGGTCAATTTATGACCACACAAGCTCGGGCTGCTACTATTATGGCTGTGGATTACAGTGTGTAAAAAGGCAAGCAGAATGTTGATCTCCAGCATCTGAGCTGCTGACCAAAGGCAATGGCAGTGGATTTACAGATCACAGATCTGCTTTCTTTTCTGAAGGGCATAACATTCATCCTCCTCCCATCCTTGCTGCTCCGCCAGTGATCTTGCTGCTAAATGGCAGCTAGCCAGCCTGCCAGTGCAAACAGGTGCTTTGGATGCCATGTGCAGTCTGCAGGGTGGGAATTCAAATCTCAGATCAGCGTATATAGGCCCTATCTCTCTCAGAATCAGTGCAAATTTCACTTCTCTCCCAGAAAATGTTTAGTATGGGAAAATTGTAATCTGATTTGCACCGACATAGAGGCTGGAATGTTATGTCCATTCACACTGGTGGGATTTTGTCATTAAGAAGTCTCACAACACTAGGGTAAAGTCCAAAAGGTTTATTTGGTAGAAAAAGCCACTAGCTTTCGGAGTGCTTTCTGCCCCTTCATCAGATGAGTGGGAGTTCTATTCACAAACAGGGCACATAAATACGCAAACTCAATTTACAAAATAATGATTGGAATGTGAGTCTTTACAGGTAATCAAATCTTAAAGGTACAGACAATGTGAGAGGAAAGAACATTAAGCACAGGTTAAAGAGATGTGTATTGCCTCCAGATAGGGAAGTTAGTGAGATTTTGCAAGTCTAGGCAAGTCGAGGGTGTTACAGATAGTGTGACATGAACCCAAGATCCTAGTTGAAGCCATTCTCATATATGCGGAACTTGGCTATCAGTCTCTGCACAGCAACTCTGTGCTGTCGTGTGTCATGAAGGCCGCCTTGGAGAACACTTACCTGAAGATCAGCGGCTGAATGCTAGTGGCTTTTGCTACCAAATACGTTGTTGGATTTTAACCTGGTGTTGTGAGACTTCTTATTGTGTTTACCCTAATCCAATGCTGGCATCTCCACATCAGAATTTTCTCATCCCATTGCATTGATCAGAGATTTGTCTAGGTGCCAAATTCTTTGGCTTCGCCGCAGTGGGAGCAAGGTGTGAAAGGCCAGTGAGATCACACCTCTAGTCATTTTTTGAGAAAATTCCATCATTTCTCACTGAAGTTCAGGCAAGGAATTTTCTCCCTGAACACTCTGGGTGGATGTGGCCTTCTACAAACCGTTCTCTTCCAATTGTTAACAGATTGACTACCTAGGTGTTGCCTGTCTGCTCATTCTCCCAGACATGCAGTCACACCACATGTGGGCTTTTGGAACAATAATTAAATACATTAAATACTTTCAGAATCATAGCTACAGGTAGAAGATATCTACCAGCTACCTGTAAATAGGTGCTGATCTGTTTAAATACCTCCAGCAGGGGAGCTGATGTTCTTCCACCTGATGAACATGTGTTCAGCTGTGCAAGATTAAGAGGGATTGCAAGCTGGAACACTCAGCACCAAAATAGCATAGATACAATCAAAGCACTACTACATGCGAAATAATGACTTAATCTGCTCTTCAAACTTTCAATTTTGTATCAGGTACATTTAAAGTTTATTTATTAGTCACAGTTAATGCTTACATTAACACTGCAATGAGGTAACTGTGAAATTCCCTCATCACTACAGTCTGCACCTGTTCGGCTCAATGCATCTAACCAGCATATCTTTCAGACTGTGGAGGAAACTGGATCATCTGAAGGAAATCCATGCAGATACCAGGAGAATGTGCAAACTCCACACAGATAGTGACCCAAGCCAGGAATCCAACCCGGGTCCCTGGCGCTGTGAAGCAGCAGTAGTAACCACTGTGCCATCGTGTCACTCCTCGTGCTCATTGTGGATGCTATTTTGCAACCCATAGCCCTGGAGTCCACTTTTTCATACTGATGTATTAGCTTACAATAAGCTAATACATCAGAACCTGAAATCCAGTCCATATCTTTCTTCTCCTGATTGCAAGAAAAAGCAGCATTGAGAAATGTACACTAAGTACAGATGATAGTGCCTCAATAGGCCAACCTCTTCAGTTTATAATGGACTTATAATGGAGGCCATGCAATGGCAATGGATGATGTACAAGTTGGATTATCACAGGATGCTCCTGCTTCATATAATTAAAAATTTCAAGCTTATCTGGGTGATTGTGCTACAGCAGATGTGTTGCACAGTAAAATGTGCCAGAAAATGTCTATGCGACCAAAACATGGCAAGTTAAGCAAATATCATGTTCATTTCTTCTCTCCATTATAGTTATGATAGAATTGGGTATTTCAGCTCTGAACTTGACAAAGCAATTCATCTCATTTCCATTTGATACAAGCACCAGCTCAGATTCACGCACACAGGAAGCATTCACTTACTCAGAGGAAGAAGCAGAAAATGAGTTATATTTTCTAGGTGAAATGATCTGCTCCCACCATAGATAGGAACCGTGGTGGGTGGGCAGGGGCACCAGCTTTTGCACAAATGAAAAAAAAACAGTCTTTCCACAGTAAAAGTTGTTTTGCCAACTTTCTGGGTGAATTAAAGCTGCGTCAGGTTTCTCGCTCAGCAATGGCGGGTCCCCTTTTCCATTCATTAGCAGCTCATGAATACTCAGTAAACAGCCAAGTCACTGGAATTATATTCCCTTTCTAAATTAAGCGCTCTGCTATTGGATAATTAGAATTGTCTGCTTCCTGATTGTGTATTATTGGCATGTATCTGACGAATTTCACTTCATCCGTTTCTTGGAGTTCAATAGATGCTGCCTTTCTTTCATAGCTCAGTAAGAATTTAGCAACACCAATTTATAATCCAACCGATTTATTTGATAGTAAAAACGTGAGCCAACGCCGGCATCTGTACATCATTTCTTTCATAGCACCATTGCTAAATATCATGTGTCTGTAACATTAGCTGCACCAAAGCTGGGAATGAGGAACGTGACCACTGGAAGGGATAAGAAAGAAGAAGACAATGGGCGGAAGATGAGAGAGAAGGTAAGGTGAAGACAGAACTGGGTGGTGGTGGAGAACAAGGAACAGAGACGAAGGGTGAAAGCCTCTTTGGAGACAAAATTTCAAACAATGTCCAGGGAATATTTCACAGGAACTCTTGGGGCTGTGTGGACCATGTTAGAGAGCTGTGCATGGCATGTGTGTCTTAGTTCAGTCTTGTATGGGAAAAGAATTCTGTGGTTATCAGAATAATTAGTCACCACCAGGTTAACAAGTAACAACTATTTATTAATTAACACAAACTACAGACAGAGTGCTTCAATTTGTGTCTTCTCCATTCAGCCCAAGAATTAATTCTGATAGTAAAAAGCCCAAGATTTACACATTCCCCATCCCATTGGGTTATTGGGTCACAAGACCCTCTGGGCACTTGCCTCCTTAAAGGAGTTTGCTACTATAGGTTCTCTGGACAATGATGGCCATGCCCAGAATGTGATATGGGGCATGGTCAATGAGTTGAGGCATTTGATCCTGGAGGTTAAGTCCTGGTAGCCAAAGACAGCAGACACAGTAACTCTCAGGAGAAGCATCTATATCCTGTATGTCAATAGCTGAAATGTCATGAGGCTGTATTAGGTGGTGTAAAGGAAAGGGGAAGCCTTGAGAGGGAGAAAGGTCAAGGTGACAAAAGGCATGGGATTGTCAACATTGAAGGGAGGGGGAGGAGAATAGAAATATCCAAATATACAGTGATAAGGTCAAGGATAACAGTGGAGGCTGGATAGTGAAAAGAGGAATGGAAATTAGAGAGAGGTGACAATGGAGTGGGATGAGAAGAATGTGGCTAGTAACCCTAATCCTATTAAATTTCTTCTCAAACCATTGAGAACAGGGCTAACCTGGGTGTTTAACTCAATAAACAAGCTTAGGTCCTTTATTAATGGTGTGCATTCAGGTGAGAATCCACTGTAGCTTTTTTGATTTGATGTATTATTGCACTATATATTAGTAGAAAATGAAAAGTATTGTTTCTTGCACACAGACAAAGCATACCATTCATAGAAAAGGAAAGGAAATAGTGGAGAATGGTGCTACATTTGATTTAATGGCCATCTGATCCTCACGCTGAGTTGTGCAATGTGAAGGGGAATCCAACAATCATGGGTCATAGCTAAATGGGGCCTACTAACCTCAATTTTCCCAACATATTGGCCATGGCTTACAAGGCATCATGCTTACAGTAATGACATAAATAGGAAGATTGGATGTCGATAGGTATTAGCTAGCCTACTGGAGGTAAGCTGACTATAACACAGGAGTTACTCATCCTAATCAAGACCACAATAATCATGTCTAAGGAGGATTATCAGCCTGTTGACCTTCAGGATGTTAGTAGCCTGCAAGTTAGATTGGGGCTGCAATTTCTATACTGAGGGCAAGTCCAGGGTTTGAGACTATATTCCTGGCTGGGAGATAATAGGAATGATGTGGTTAATAGGATACAATTCAAGGGGAAATTGCAATGATTCTTGTTGTCAGATACAAAGAGGAGTGGTGAATGTCAGCTATAGGCCACACTGCCTTGTTGATAGCTATGGTTTGAATGAGGAGAGGAAGGCCTTGTCGCTGATTGGCATAGTTTGGGATGACCAACAGCCTGAGCAGCAAGAGCCAAACATGCCCCAGCAGGTCCCAGAGGCTGGCAAAGAGGGGAAATACCCAGCACAATGTTTGGCTTGACCAAGGGTCTATACGACACAACCCATATATAGATATAAGGGAAAGATATTGTTACAAGACCTTTGCTCGTCTCCGAATGTGGCAACTTAAATTTGCCACCTTTTCCATGAAGAACTCTTGCCCCAAGGGCTTGGTGGGCATCCCAAGCCAGTTGTTTTGAAGGTGACTGCTGCCCTGAACTTATTTGTCAATCCTTTTAGCAGTCCACAGGGAATCTTTGTGGAATAAATAAATGTTCAAAAAAAAAATCACCTGTACTTCTACATGGATAATGCACATCTGTTTGTGGAATCTACTATAGTCTAGGGTTTTGCAGAAATTCAGGACATCATCGACTGTACATATGTGGCAGATATAGTCAGAGAAATGGCAGATGGAATTTAATTCAGGCAAGCATGAGGTGCCGCTCTTTGGGAGATCAAATGTTAAGGATAAGGATACAGTTAATGGCAAGACCATGAACAGCTTTGATTTTCAGAGGGATCTTGAGGTTCAAGTCCCTAAAAGTTCCCTGAAAGTGGCCACACAAGTAGATAGGGTACGAAGGAAGGCATATGGCTTTCTTACCGTTATTGATTGGGACACTGAGTACAAGTGTCAGGATATCATGTTGCACCTTTATAAAACTTTGGTAAGACTGCAGTTAAAGTATTGCATTCAATTCTGGTCACCACATTATAGGAAAGATGTGGAGGCTTTGGAGAAGGTGCAGACAAGGTTTATCAGGATGCTGCCTGGATTAGAGGGTATGAGCAATAAGGAGAGGTTAGACAAACCAGGATTGTTTTCTCCAGAGCACTGGAGGCTGAGGGAGACCTGAGAGAAATCTATGAAATTACGAGAGGCATGGATAGGGTTGACAATCAGAATCTTTTTCTCAAAACTGAAGTGCCTAATACTGGGGGAGTTCAAAGGAGATGTGGGGGGCAGGTTTTGTACACAGAGGGTGATAAGTGTCTGGAACATGCTGCTGGAAGTGGTGATGCAGGCAGACACAATGGGTGCCTTTAAGAGGCTTTTAGATAAGCACATGAATGTGCAAGAAATAGACAATAAGGACCAGGGGCATGCAGAAGGGATTAGTTTTATTTGGTGTCATGTTTGAAACAACATCATGGGCCACATTCTATGTTTTACGTTCTGTATCCCTTGACACCTTTAAGTTTGAGAAATCTATTCATTTCCTTCTTAAGATTTCTCCTAATAGTGGTAGGGAGAAATCCAAGATCAAAGGCTGCTGCTCCAAGCAATGATCACTGAGGGATTCAGCAGATTGTGGTAGCTCAGGTTTAAATCTGAGAAGATCAATGGCCAAATTTCAGACTTGTTTTGTAGTGTAAGCGTGGGGAAAAACTGGCGTAAGCCATGGATGAGCCAAGCTGTATGGTGAACCTTGAAACCGAAAGAAAAAATGCTGGAGAATCTCAGCAGGTTTGGCAGTATCTGTAAGGTGAGAAAGAAGTTGACATTTCAAATCCAGATGACCCTTTATCAAGTTAAAGCAGATGAGTGGAAGAATCCAGAAGTTTTATTATTCATTAAGGAGCTGTCATTGGAACAATACTTAAATATGTTTCTATTCTTTTAAAAACCTTCCTGCTGTAGACCGCAAGCCAATAATGGAATTCAATATAATCTACAAATCTGAAAAAATAATTTTTATGTGAATAAATGTGGACTCCTGAAAGAACTTTGTCATCTGCTCTTAGATGTTCTTGGGGTGATACAGTAGTTAACACTATTGCCTCACAGTGCTAGGGACCCAGCTTGAGTCACTGCCTGTGTGAAATTTGCACATTCTCCCTGTGTCTGCATGGGTTTTCTCCGGGTATTCCGATTTCCTCCCACGGTCTGAAAGATGTGCTGGTTAGGTGTATTGACCTGAACAGGCGCCCGAGTGTGGTGATTAGGGGAATTTCACAGTGACTTTACTGCAATGTTAATATGAGCCTTACTTGTGATTAATAAAAAATAAACTTTGTGTGGGCTAATTGGAATTAAGGCCAACATTGATTGCCAATCCTGAGTTGCCCTCGTAAAGAACACATGAAGCTACTGTTCATCGTTAATATTTCTTACAAATCAAAATGCTACCTGGAATTAATAAAAGAAAATCAAAGCTGAAAATGTAAGTGATTCTGACAGTCACACAATGATCACAAACTGTGTTACAAAGAAACATTGTCTGGACACATCATTTTCATAGAGTTTACGGGCCCCCCACCCTTTTATGGCACAGTGATATCTACTAAATTTGCATTGCAGATCTGCACAAATGTCACAACTATGCATTCCTTTCCTTCATGAGAGAAAGTTGAAAACAAACAAAAAAAGACCTTTCTCTCCCTTTTTTTTCTTCCTGGTCTTACTAATCAATCTACTAATAACTTGGTGAATCTGTGAGACTCAGCATGTGACATATGCTTTTTATTAATTTAAAATGGCATGAATATGGTCGTGAACATCATTGCTTTCAGAGGGTAGTTAATAAGGCAAGTGGCACACCATGTTTTTCATATCAATGGAAATAGCTACAGAAAAATAATTCATGTAAACGCTTTGATCAACAGTTCACCTAGTTCACGCAGATTTATATGCAGTGGTTTGGCAACAGGAATAATCATAATCATAGTCGTTAATCATAAATTGGCTGCCGGTGGTGGTTATGTAAACTGTGTTTTGTGGAGCTGCAGCTATGTTATCAAAATCTAAGTAATCATCTGACAAGATGTAAGTGCTTTGTGACTAAAATCTGATAATCAGTTTCCATGACATGGGTCCTTGTCAACAGGCTATTTTCCAGCATGGCCTTTGAATCTCACCAATTGCTACAGAGGGTTTTCACAAAGCTTAAAGAGGCAATTAAAAAGGAGCCCCCCCCAAATACGATCACAATTCAGAAATCCGGAGCCACACTACACATTTCATTTTTTTTTAAGAAATAACATACATCATGGCTGTTAAAAAAAAGTGTGATTACATGCATCTGAAACCTGAAAGCATGGCCCCAATACTGACAGAGCAGTCTTCAAATACAGAGAGGAATGTGATTGACTTTCAACTGCCCTCTGAAAATGCCTAGCAAGTCATTCTGTTTCAAGGACAATGAGGAATGAGCAATAAATGTTGACCAGCCAGCGATGCCCATGCCCCATAGATAAATAAAATAAAAGGAAGGGGTTCAGTTAAGAAGCCCAGACTCTTGGATTTTTATTTCACAGTGTGCATGTTACTTAAAAGTTAAAACATTTAATTATTAGCCACAAATAAGAGTTACATTAACACTGCAACAAAGTTACTGTGAAATTCCTGGAAAGGAAGATCTGAGGGGGCGGTTTTACCATCCCATCCACTATGTGGGAATCATAGTGTGAGGAAAGCATGCAAAGAACCATTGACCTCAGGCAAGACTTTCCAGTCTCAGGGCAAGCACAGCCAGAAAATTTACCCCTAATCTCACCAAACCTCAACTCATCTACTTTTAAGGAAAATTGTGCCATCTTGCTGAGAGGTAAGCAACATGTAGATGTGAAATAGAAAAGGATATGAATTGAGCCTCAGGGTACTCCAGAAATAACGATTAGAAGGAAGGAAAAGAAAATCATTCCCTGATCCAATTAAATATGGGATGGAGTAGAGGAAAGAGATAGAATATCTGCTGAAAAGGTGTGATGAAATTAATCTCTTCCTCAAAGTCAGTAAAAGAAAGGAGATAGTCCTTGACTTCAGGAAACATAGTTGACAAAATGGTTGAGAGTTTCAAGTTTCTAGGTGTCCAGATCACCTGTTTTTGTCCCTCCACAGTGACACCATAGTTAACAAAGTCTACCAACATCTCTACTTTCTCAGGAAGCTAAGGAAAGTTTTCAGGTACATTACAGCTCTCATCAATTTTTACAGATGCACCATAGAAAGCATTCTTTCAGGTTGCATCACAGCTTTGCATGGGTCTTTCTCTGATCAAGACAGTAAGAAAATATAAACAGTTGTGAATTTAGCCCAGTTTATCAAGTAAACCACTCTCCCATCTATTGACTCTGTCTACACTGCCTACTGTCTCTGAAAAGCAGCCAGCATAATCTTTGATTTGATTTGATTTATTATTGTCACATTATTAACCCGCAGTGAAAAGTATTGTTCTGCGCGCATTGTGAATGAATGACAAAACATACCATTCATAGAGAAGACACGAGAGAATGCAGAATGTAGTATTACAGTCATGACTAGAACGCAGAGAAAGATTAACTTAATGCAAGGCAAAGTCTGATAGCAGCAGGAAAGAAGCTAGTCTTGAGTCAGTTGGTACGCGACCTCAGACTTTTGTATCTTTTTCCTGAAGGAAGAAGGTGGATGAGAGAATGTCCGGGGTGCATGGGGTACGTAATTATGCTAGCTCTTTGCCGATGCAGCAGGAAGTGGGGACAGAGTCAATGGATGGGAAGCTGGTTTGTGTGATGGATGGGCTACATTCACGGACCTTTGTAGTTCCTTGTGGTCAGCAACCATACCAAACTGTGATACAACCAGAAAAAATGCTTTTCATGTTGCATCTGTAGAAGTTGCTGAGAGTCATAGCTGACAAGCCAAATTTACTCAGTCTTCTGAGAAAATAGAGATGTTGGTGGGCTTTCTTAATTATCGTGGTGCCATGGGTGGACCAAGACAGGTTGTTGGTGACCCGAACACCTAAAAACTTGAAGCTCTCAATCTTTTTAACTTTGACCCCATTGATGTAGGCAGGGCATGTTCTCCTTTACGCTTCTTGAAGTTGATGACAATTTCCTTCATTTGTTTGAATTGTGGGAGAGATTATTGTTGCCACCCCGGTTCACCAGATTCTCTATCTCATTCCTGTATTCAATCTCATCATTGTTTGAGATTTGACCCACTATGGTAGGTCAAACACCCCATCAAAGACCCCAGGCACACTGATTAGAATCTTACTGGCACTGCCACCCTGGAATCAGAGCAGACAAGGCTCACAGAATGGAATTCTCCATTGGCTTTGGCCAGGATTTTATGAGCCTCGCATGAGTAATGTTGTAAAATACTGGCTACTCTTTTTCACCTTCTTCCGTCAGGAAAAGATACAGAAATCTAAAATCACATACCAACCGACTCAAGGACAACATCTTCCCTACTGCCATCATACTTCTGAATGGACCTACTACATATTAAAATACTATATATTTCTCTGCACCCTAGCTATGATTGTAACACTATATACAAAGAACAAAGAACAAAACAGCACAGGAAACAGGCCCTTTGGCCCAACGAGCCCACGCCGCCACCCCAATGTTCCCACCTCTACCCGCGATCCCTGTCCGTGTTTATAGATCTATGGATTAAAAACCAAATTTGAGACAATTTAGGGAGAATTTGTTTTGCCAATTAGTCTAAGAGCACATCTTTTTGATGTGGGAGGAAACTGGAGCACCCAGAGAAAACCCATGCAAGCACAGGGAGAATGCGCAAACTCCCACAGATACAGGTCCAAATCCATGTATCTGCACAGCACAGCCATAGTCACTGAGCTGTTGTGTTGCCCATCAAATGGTCCAGGTCAAGCGGGCACTAACGACGTGAAGCACTAGGATACTCTCAATAAAAAATCCAAGAGCAGCCCTCTCACGACCCATTGTGTGTATGCCCCTTGAGGAAGACCAAAGTACCTGTAGGATAAAAACAAATGCATCAATATCATCGAATATTTACACACTTCCCAGAGACTCCCAAGGCTCATGATCCCTATTTTAAGTCAGTTTTCTATACCCCTCCATTCCCATTCTGTTCATGTGCCCATCTAAGTATTTCTTAAATAACTCCAGAGTACCTGCCTCCACCACTTTACTTGGCAGCACATTCCATACTCCCACCACCCTCTGTGTGAAAAAACTCCCTCTAGCATCCAAATTATACTTTATCCCCCCCTCACCCTAAGCCCATGACCTCTCGTGCTATTTTAATCCATCCTAGGAAAAGGCTCAACCCTGTTTACTCTATCTGTATCTCTCATAATCTGGTACACCTCTATTAGATCTCCTCTAAGTCTATGTATTTCTAATGAAAACAGTCCCAATTTGCCTAACCTCCCCTCATAACTCAGACCTTCCATACCAGGCAGCATCCTGGTAAACCTCCTCTGCACTCTCTCCAGAATCTCCACACCCTTCCGGTAGTAAGGTGACAAGAACTGGACGCAGTATTCTAAATGAGGTCTAACCAACGTTTTATACAATTGCAACATTAAAGGCCAGCTCTTGTACTCTATGCCCCTTCCTATAAAGGCTAGCATACTATATACTTTCTTCACAACCTTCTCCACTTGCTCTGCCACCTTCAGAGGCTTGTGCACTTGCACCCCCAGGTCCCTCTGTGTTTCTATACTCTTAATAGGTCTACCCTTTATCATATACCTCCCCGCTACATCCTTTCTCCCGAAATGCATCACCTTGCATTTATCAGGATTGAATTTCATCTGCCATCTGTCTGCCCAAGCTACCAGCCTATCTATGTCCTGCTGCATCGCCTGACAATGCTCCTCACCATCCGCAAGTCCAGCCATCTTTGTATCATCTGCAAACTTGCTGATCACTCCACTTACTCCCTCTTCCAAGTCATTTATATACATTACAAATAGAAGATGTCCCAGTACCGAGCCCTGTAGCACACCACTAGTGACCGACCTCCAGCTGGAAAAACACCCTTCCACTATTACTCTCTGTCTCCTATTACCAAGCCAGTTACTTATCCATCTAGCTACCTGCCCTTGTATCCCATTAGCCTTGACCTTCTCAACTAATATCCCCTGGGGGACTTTGTTAAACGCCTTACTAAAATCCATATAGACGACATAAACGGCTCGCCCTTCGTCCACCGTTTTTGTCACCTCCTCAAAAAATTCTACCAGATTCATAAGACACGACCTCCCTTTAATAAATCCATGCTCTGTATCCCTAATCATATCGCAACGTTCTAAGTGCCTATATATCCTATGTATGGAATCCCCTCCAACAGCTTCACTACCACTGACGTCAAACTCACCAGCCTATAATTTCCAGGGTTATCCCTGCTCCCCCTTTTAAACAACGGTACAACATTAGCTATTCTCCAGTCCTCTGGGACCTCACCTGTGTCCAAAGAAGAGACAAAGATTTGTGTTAGAGGCCCAGCAATTTTACTTCGTATCTCCCTAAGCAGCCTGGGATAAATGCCATCAGGCCCCGGAGATTTATCAGTTTTAATGCTCCCTTGAAGCTCTAACACTTCCTCCCTCGGTATGGATATTTCCCTCAACTGGTCCACAGCTCCCTCAGAGACAGGACCAGTCACCAAGCCCCTCTCCTTCATGAATACTGACGCAAAGTATTCATTCAGATCTCCCCCATTCCCTCGGGCTCTAAGCACAGTTCCCCTCCTCTGTCCCTAAGAAGTCCAATTTTTCCTCTAACCACCCTTTTATTCCTAACATAGGAGTAAAAAGCCTTTGGGTTTTCCTTAATCCTATCCGCCAAAACCATTTCATGCCCCCTTTTTTGCCCTTCCAACCCCCCGTTTGAGCTTCTTCCTACTCTCTCTACATTCCTCCAACACTGTCTCCGTTCCTAGCTGCTTTGACCTAACACACGCCTCTCTTTTGTTCCTAACCAAGTCCTCAATATCCTGCACCTTCTTCTTTTCTTCTTTCCTATGTACATTATGAACGGTACATGTTGTCTGCACAGCACACAAGGGACAATAGTTTTCACTGTGTCCCACTACATGTGGCAATAATATATCAAATCAAATGTAAGAGTTAAACAAAATGAGGCAGTTCTACCCAAGTGAAACATGGAGGAGAGATTTGGAAGATACTGTGCTTCAATGTGCCAAAAACTGCAGAAGGATGAAAAAGGATGTTGAGCACTGAGTCGGTGACAGGTTTCATGAGGCATCGTGATAACAAGTAGTTATATTTTTCATTTGGTAATATCACTGCCTTACTTGTCATGTACTGGAAAACAGGCTGGTAGGGAAGTGATTGTTCTAATTGGATCAAGAGACAGAGTGATTGCAAGAGTCCAAAACAAGTCAGACTTTAGATATGTTAATGAGCCCGGAGGAACTTTGGTCAGGATTTAAATAAGGCAAAAAAAGCTACTTCGAAGTGGGTCATTTTAGTCCAAAAAGGCACATATACAAATCATAAAAATTGTAAGTAAGTGAGGCAAAAATATATTAAGTTTACATTTTAAAATAAAGAAATTAAAGGAATGAATTCTGATCAGCTCTGGGAAAAGAATGGAATGAAACAATAAGAGGGTAGAAAGATCAAAAGAAAGGATCACAATTAACACAACATTAGAGAGAGTAGAGATAGTTGGTCAAATCTCCGAAAAGCCAGCGTAGACAAGTGAGGCTATCAGCCTCAGAAAACAGTGCAAGAGCAAGAGCATACTGCTTGGTAACCAAAAGAGAAAGCATTGGAAAATTTCATCAGGTCTGGCAGCATCTGTAAATAGAGAAAAGAACTGACATTTTGAGTCCGGATGAGCCTTTATCACTGCTTGGTAAGATTAGTAAAATTCTATAGATTGAAACATCTGTCAGGATTATTGCCAAGCAGAAGACGGAACATTAAGATCTTCTGGAATTCTTTTAAAGTTTTGTCAAACGAGTGAAGTAATTCTTGTGCTTAAGAAGTAGTTGAAAAAGAAAAGGCAATGCGGAAGTTATTTCCAGATTGGAATCTAGTGAGGAGATGTTTAAATTTGTATAAGCTCCCCAAACGTTGAGAAAAGAGATGCAGAAGCATTCTTTCTTGAATTTAATAGGTTAACTAAACAGATGAAATAGCCAAAAACAATATGGACATTGCTGTTATAGAGTAGGTTTATAGGCAGTCCCAATGAGATATATGCATTTCTATCAAAACAAATATTTGGGCAATATAATGCATGGAAGAAGGTTATTCGGGACTCATATGAGTTGGTTCTAGGGGCATTGATAGAAATTTTGAAATGTAAAGAAATAGCCAGGGCACTTTCGTATTAAGTTTGAAAGAATCAAAGAAAGTGGCATTGACCTGGGTAAAAGCATTAAAATTAGAGGCAACATATGAAGTCCTGACAGAAACAATCTTTTTGGAAGAATTTAAAGATTCACTTTCTCTGTAGTAAGAATCCATGTGGAGGAATAAAAGGTTAAAATTGCAAGGCAGGCAACAGAAATAGTGGATGATTATGAGCTAGCCTACATGTGAAAACCTATTTTGCGACACCTTGTTAAATTGAAAATGGGAAGGTAAGAGGAAGGTAGGTCAAGGAAGAGAAATGGTATCTGGAGATTCTGAGGAGACTTCATTTCAAAATAGATTAAAATTTTTTTATTTGTCACAGAGAGGTTTACATTAACATTGTAATGAGTTTGCTATGGAAATCCCCTCGTCACCACACTCCAGCACCTGTTCAGGTACACTGAGGGAGAATTTAGTATGGCCAATGCACCTAACCAATACATAGGGGATTTTCACAGTAACTTCATTGTAGTGTGAATGTAAGCCTATTTGTGACTAAGAAATTTTAACCTTCACACTGCAGGAGGAAATCAACGCAGACATGCTGCGAACATGCAAACTCCACTCAGTGACCCAAGCTGGGAATTGAAGTCACGTCCTTAGCACTGTGAGGCAGCAATGCTAACCACTATACCACCATGCCACCCTAGGTGCTGAGAATGGAAAGGATGTAAGAAAGCTTGCATGTTTCCATTGGCCAGCTTCCAGATGTCAGGAATTTATCCATATCACCCTTTTCATCCCTCTACCCCTGAGATGCCTCAGTGCCATGGAAGGGAGAAGTTAGAAGGTAAATAGCCACGGTTGCAGTCACCTGGTTGGAAGGCCATGGTATGGGCTTCAACCCTTCCTTCTTCTACCCTCCCTCCCCCACCCCACCATCCTCCAGGTTTTCTGTGTGCCCCTGGAGACATATAAGATAATGAAGGGGCTAGATAGAATAGAGGTAGAGAGATTCCTTCCACTTAGAAAGGAAACCAGAACTTGAGGGCACAGTCTCAAATAATGGGAGTGTGGTGGGGAGGGGCAGTTTACAACAGAGCTGAGGAGGAACTTTTTCTCTCAGAGAGTAGTGAATGTCTGGAATTCTCTGCTCATTGAAGTGGTGGAGGCTACCTCGCTGAATATGTTTAAGTCACGGGTAGATAGATTTCTGATCAATAATGGAATTAAGGGTTATGGGGAGCAGCTGGTAAGTGGAACTGATCCACTTCAGATCAGCCATGATATTATTGAATGAGCAGGCAGACTCGAAGGGCTAGATGGCCTACTCCTGCTCCTATTTCTTATCTTCTTAAGTCCTTATGAAACCTATCGTCAAGTTTATGCGTAAAAGGATGAATGAAGTCAACAAGATTGTGGGATAGGGGAAAGCAGCAGCATGATGGTTGTTTGGTAGCAGCAGAGTTAGAATGAAGAATAGGAGAGGAACTAGCAGGAATGAAACGATCTTTGCACTCTCTGTGGAAAACAATGGTGAAATTCAAAATCGTTCTAATATGCATAAAGAAGGATATGCTGGCCTTGGAAAGGCCTTGGAAAGGATCCAGAGCAGGTTCACAAGAATGATCCCTGGAATGAAGAGTGTGTTATATCAGGAACGGTTGAGGAATCTGGATTTGTACTCGTTGGAGTTTAGAAGGATGAGGGGATATCTTATTGAAATTTACAGGACACTGCGAGGCCTGGATAGAGTGGATATAGAGAAGAACTAGTAGACCATAGAACATAGAACATAGAACATAGAACATTACAGCACAGAACAGCCCCTTCGGCCTTCGATGATGCACCGACCAATATAAAAAGCAATGACCCTCCAAACTAAACCATTCCCTTCTCTTCCATATACTTATCAACTAACCTCTTAAACGCCACCAAACTTGGCGCATCTACAACTGCTGCAGGCAGGGCATTCCACTCCCGAACCACCCTTTGGGTAAAGAACCTACCTCTGATATCCGTCCTATAACTATCACCCCTTAATTTAAAGCTGTGTCCCCTCGTGCTAGCTTTCTCCATCCTAGGAAAAAGGCTATCACTGTCCACCCTATCTAAACCTCTAATCATCTTATATGTTTCGATAAGGTCCCCTCTTAGCCTCCTCCTTTCTAACGAAAACAACCTCAAATCCCTCAGCCTCTCTTCATAAGACCTGCCCTCCATACCAGGCAACATCCTGGTAAACCTCCTCTGTACCCTCTCCAATGCCTCCACATCTTTCTTATAATGTGGGGACCAGAACTGCACACAATACTCCAAGTGCAGCCGCACTAGAGTTTTGTACAGTTGCAACATGACGTTGCGGATGGAAAGATCTTTGCACTCTTAGTAGGGTGCATCCTTAGTAGGGATGGAAAGATCTTTGCACTCTCTGTGGAAAATAATGGTAAAATTGAAAATTGCTATAACATGTAAAAGTTACCAGAACATCAACTTCATTCGAGGAAAAAGAGTTGTTCAGGATCCAGAAAGCAAAAGAAAAGCTGAGAAACTTAAGCCATAAAAATGCATTTAAAATCTCAGCCAGTAACAGCAGCAGATGTGGGATGGCCTACTGGCTATAAAAGGTTGCCTTAAAACATGAAACAACTGAGAAACTAGAGTTTCAATAACCAAATTTTACAGTGTAATGCAGCTTATTCTTAATGGCAAGAAAATTTAGAAGTCCATTATGTCAAACTTGAGTAGACATCAAACCATTGCAAAGAGCCCAATGAAAAAGTAGCTTTGGAGAGGTCAAGGTAGCATGACCTATCGTGGTGGCCATATTCCTATGACTTGACTTTGTATTTTGAACCAAGTGAACTAATATTTGACAAAGAATAAATGTTGACCAGAACATCAGCAAATTCATCTGCTCTTCTTTTCTGGAGAGAGCAGATGGTGTCTCAACTTAATATCTCATCTTGCCTGAGAGGCAGTAACACTGAACTTCAATGGGGCCATGGATATCTTTAAACACAAATCAGGCGTCTATGCATTTAGTGTGATTCTATGGACAAGGCATAGGCGTTCAGTACATATCAGGAATAAACCATTCAACAAATTGGCAAAGGCAGATGAAGACACATTTATAGCTCACACCTAAAACAGGAATTGCAAATGTAAATAAAAAAGCCAAATGCTTCATTGAGACCTCTGTTTATGGACTGCTCAAATGCAAGGAATGCTGGACTGGCCTGTATTCCAGAAAATGTTGCTTATAGGGAGCCTAACCTGTGAAGAATAAGTGTTTTTTTTTAAATATTTGTTTGATTTGGAGTTGGGAATGCTAAAAGCCTTTCACTCATCCCTATTCAACCCCGGCTGGTCAATTTCCCATCTGTTAGATGGTGCTCCTTCCCAATTTTTTCCTGCTCTCCTCATCTGATCATCTTCCTTTCCCACACTTCCAATCCTCCCTTTCTCTCCCCCACCACCCAACTCCCACTGCGCTCCAAATCACCCTGGCTACTCCAATTTGTTCAGATTGATTTTTTTTCCCTTCCTGTAAATTTCCTAAAGGCTGCTATTTATTCAGACAATATCTCCATTCCTTGTGTCAACCAGCCTATTTCTAGGCTAGCTTCTCCAAATGTACAATACTGTCTTGTCAGCCTGTCTGAAACCACAAGCTAATTTAGGACTAAAAATGTTACTATCAAGTCAGGGTTGACACATAATTCTCCCACTATCTGCTTGATTCTTTATGCCTAATGATGCAAGGGTGGGAAGATAAATCAAGTCATGTAACCCTTTGACATAAACCTTTTCCTTATTATTCAAGCACTATGGAATTTTACTGAGTAAAACACACTCCAATAATTAATTTACCAAGTCTTTTCTCAATCAGCTCTTCAAATAGGTCTCTGAACAAGCTACTGAACAAAATGTGCCAAATAATTTAATTACTAAATGTTGATGGCTTTGTGGAGTCAAGTGGATAAAAATATATTATTGATATTGGAAGTTCAGAAATTAGTGCCATGTAATATTATTGATTCAGACAATTACTGAATGCAATGAAATAAATATAAGATATATCTCAGCCTTCAATAATTTAGTTAGTGTTAAAGCAGATGAATTTAAAATTGAATCAAGTCCATTTATAGTTGACTGCTTTTGAATAATCTGTGAAATGGGGAGCTAATTACTATTTGCTTCAAAGACTTTCAGATTGCCACAACTGTGGAAAGTCGAAGTTGTGAAATTATGTTAGTGCGGCAAATATCATAATCATAGTTGTACAGTGCAGCAAAGGCCCTTTGGCCATCAAGTCTGCACCGACAGTATCTGTCACTGAAGTTGCGCTAATTCCATTTTCCAGCACTTATCCCATGTCCTTGAACGTTATGATATTTCAAGTGCTCATCCAAATACTCTTCAAAGATTGTAAGGTTTCTTGGCAATGCATTCCAGATTCCGTCACCATCTGAGCAAATTCTTTTTTCTCAAATCCTCTCTGAATTTCCTGCCCCTCATCCTAAAACTATGCTCCCTCATGATTGAGCTCTGAACCAAGAGGAAAAATTCACCCTGATCATACCCTTCATAATCTTATATACCTCAGTCTTGTAGGTGTATAAAAGCTGTGTAAAACTAGGTAATGACCACGCACAAGGAATTGAAATGGAAGCAGTTGAGCAATGGAATACATGTGTTACACTTTTATGTTTGATCTGAAGTAAAATTAACTGGTTGACAATTTTCCAGTTCAGCAACACCTTGATTTTAAAACCATCATCCTGGTTTACAAATTCCTCCGTGGTCTTATTTCTCCTCATCTTTGTAACTTTCGTCGGGATTATAACCCTTCAAGGTATTTGCACCCCTCCAATTCTATGTACCACCGATTCTATTTGTTTCATCTTCGGTGGCTGTTTCTTCAGAGCATTGGGCCTCTGAAATCCTCTCTTTTGGCCTCTCCTTCTCTTCCTCTTTCTCCCTCATTATTGACAGTGATTGAAACCTACCTCTTTGATATAGCTTTCAGTCATCTGTTGTAATATTTCCTTATAACTTTAAAGTTTATTTATTAGTGCCTCAAGTGGGCTTACATTTATACTGCAATCAAATTGCTATGAAAACCCCCAAGTCACCACACTCCAGCACCACAGGTAAGGGAGGGAAAATTGAGCATGGCCAGTGCTCTTAATCAGCATATCTCTTGGACTGTGGGAAGAAACCGGAGCACCCAGAGGAAACCCACACAGACATGAGGAGAACACGCAGCCTTTGCACACATCAGTAACATGAACCAGGAATCGATCCCAGGTCCTTGGTGCTGTGAGGCAGCAGTGCTAATCCCTTTGCCACTGTGCTGCCTTTATGGTGTAGCTCAAATCGTGTAAAACATACGACACTCTTAACATCTCTCAGTGTTAGCTGGTGGTATACGTGCATATTAAGTTTATATTATTAGGTGTTTCCTTGCAGCCTATTTGAATCATTAATCAATTCACTTCTCAGCTGACACTTTGTAAAGTCTGCTACGTGATCTGAACAAAGCAGCCCACTGCATTATGAAATGTATCCATTGAATTTTCTATCACAAATTTCTATTAACACACAATGCGGTCACTATCTTCACTGCCTGAAGCCATTATTTCTCTCGTGTTTTTTGTGTTGTGTTTGCCTTGTGGTTATGATTTACACGCCCTGGAATGACTATTATCAGCTGCCTGCTGTAAGAGAAAGTTAATGTGCCTGTGAGCTACTATTGTCTGATCACAAACTGATATATGTTCAAAGAAATGGGATCTCATTCACTTGACATGGTGTATCTGTTGTAACCTTTATGCTTCTATTATTTGAACAATGCCCTTAAACTGCTTGTCATGTTTTGGATCATTTAACTGCTTTACTGCCCATATCTTTATGACAAGAAGAATGGGCTATACTTGTGAAGTTAAAGAAAGAATAATTTCACTAAGCTAAAGAGGTTTGTACTGAATATTTTCTAACAGGTTTGCTTTAATATTACAGTACCAGCACAATTCCCAAATTCTTTTCTCCCTGATTTTCTTTATCAAACATCAGGAAACATTAAACAGGCTGGGGGATTTTCCTCTTGAAATGAAAGAATGAGTAGTGGCCTTTAAGATTATGAAAGAATTTGTTCAGGTTCATGTAGAGATATTTACTCACAATGGACCTCTGTCCCCTGCAGCTTCCATATGGTACGTCCAGTACAGTTTCAGCAGAAATAGAGACAAGTGGTTCAGATTCCTGCTCTGAGGTGCTTTTGATCCATGTCTTCCAGATTTTGGAACACTCGAGAGCCCAAGCAAAGACTATGTGCTGAGAGGGACTTGGCCCTTGGTAGCTGACGTTGTATTTGAGTGCTAGCTGAGGTACGAAGCCAGTCATTGATAAAACAAGGAACAACAAAGAACAGTACAGCACAGGAACAGGTCCTTTGGCCCACCAAGCCTGCAACGATTATGTTTATTTATCTAACCAACCTCTTTTATCCCTCTATTCCTTGTTTGTTTATCAAGATAAGGTATAAATGTAGCTAACGTAACTGTCTCAACTACCTCACTTGACAATGCATTACAGGCCCCTGCCACCCTCTGCGTAAAACACTTCCCCAGCAATCTTCACTGAACCTTTCCCCCCATATCTTGAACTTGTTTCCTCTTGAAATTCTCATTTCTGTCCTGGGAAGAAACTTCCAACTGTTCACCCTACATATACTTCTCATAATTTTATAAACTTCTATCAGGAAACCCCTCAGCCTCCATCTTTCCAGGTAGAATAATCCCATTTATTCAATCTTTCCTCATAGCTAATACCTTCCATAGCAGGCAAACTTTTCTGTACTATCTCAAAAGCATCCTCTTTCTTCTGATGATGTGGTGACCAGAATTGGATACAATATTCCAAATATGGCCTGACCAACATTTTATGCACGGTAATATAATTTGCCAACGTTTATACTGAATGCCTGTCCGATGAATTCTGTGTGCTTTCTTCACCACCTTTTCCATCTGTATTGCCACTTTTAAGTATCTATGGATCTGCAAGTCCAGATCTCTCTGTGTGTCTATGCTGATGATGGTTCTGGCATTTATTTTATAGCTCCCACCTGAATTGGAGAGGTGTGAATGCTTTCAGTGCCATATTTCTCCTGCCACTCTCCTCATATCAACCAAGTGAAGATGAGTGCTTTGATTTATTATTGTCACATATATTAACATAGAGTGAAAACAATTGTTTCTTGTGTTATACAGACAAAGGATATCATTCATAGAGAAGAAAACTAGAGAGTGGAAAATGTAGTATTACAGTGATAGTTAGGGTGTAGAGAAAGATCAGCTTAATGTAAGGTAAGTCCATCAAAATATTTGACAGCAGCAGGGAAGAAGCTGTTCTTGAATCGCTTGTATGTAACTTCAGAATCTGTATCTTTTTACCAACAGAAGAAGGCAGAAGAGACTATGTGTGGGATCCTTAATTATGCTGGCTGCGTGTAGACAGGATCAATGGATGGGAGATTGGTTTGCATGATAGATGGGGTTACATCCACAACCTTTTGTAGTTTCTTGCAGTCTTGGGCAGAGCAGGAGCCATACCAATCTGTGATACAACCAGAAAAATGCTTTTCATGGTGCACCTGTAAAAGTTGCTGAGAGTCATAGATGACATGCCAAATTTCCTTAGTCTTCTGAGGAAGTAGAGGCATTGGTACGCTTTCTTAATGATAGTGTCGGCATGGGAGTTCAAGGACAGTTGTTGATGATCTGGACACCTAAAAACTTGAAGCTCTTGATGCTATCTACTGTGTTGTAAAGTCACAGATAAGGTATAAGCTAACTGGTTAAGACAGCTGACAATTTTGTATCTAAAGTTTGTATGGCCAGGTGCATGGCTTGTATGGATTCTTTGACAGCTGAATCATAGAAATCCTACAGTGCAGAAGGAGGCTATTTGGCCCATCGAGTATGCACCAACAACAATCCCACCCAAGCCCTAATCCTGTAACCCTACATGTTTACCCTGTTAATCCTCCTAACACAAAGGCACAATTCAGCATGACCAATCAACTTAACCATATCTTTGGACTGTTCTTGGAGTTCTGCAGCAGCAGACAATATCTTTCAATAGCAGACAATTATGCTATTAACTGTGTCACTAATACACTAATGATTGAGCCAAGCTCCTTCATCTACTCTGTTATTGTAGAGAATGTGAATGCAACATCTGACTAAGTTGCTGCTGTCACTTTATATACCCCTTCTCAACAATAGCCCCTGGGGTTCAGTGCCTGTTCCCAGTTGAAGAAACTTTAGAGAGGACAGAGGCTCCTGACACAAGCTTTCCACAGGTCTGCCTCTCACCAGTGTCACCCGTGCCATCATGAAATACCAGTTGAAAACCCAAATCATTCTCTAAGAAAACTCATCAAAGTGAGAATTTATAAGTATAAGTTGAGATGTATTTTGTGTGTCTGTGTGTGTGTGTGTATGTGTGTATACGTGTGTGTGTGTGTCTCGTGATAAGGTGAAGGAAAGATGTTTTCTGAAGAATTATTTTCATGCATGTCTATCAGAACTTCTTGTTCTCATAAAGGCCCTAGAAGACAAAATAAAGGCATATAAGTTGGTCATGACAAACTCACACTTTGCCAGCAAGCTCAAACAATCAGCCATTGATGGAATGAGGGGCTATGTATTTCCAGAGATATTTTAATTCTTTCAGCAGCATTCTGTGATTTCATTGCCTTCCCATATCTGATTCAGAAGGATGTAGGTGTGCCATTTGTCACCATGGTGTCCTCCTCTGCATTTGTAAATAACACTATTTTTGGCAGACTATCTCAAAACTTGTGATATTTCCTCAGGTTCTGTGCTCTATTCTTACAAGTGTTGAAAAAACATGCCAGGGAGTGAAAATAATTCACAAAAGTACCTGATAGATGCAGTATTTTCAGACAGTGTATCTCTGGTATACATGCATTAAGTGAATGATAGTATTGGATGGATAAATGTTGAATTAAGAAAGTTTATAAAAAGTGAAGGATGATTGAAGCTGAAACTTATACAATGTAAAATACATTTGGGAAGATCAAGTAGGGGTTTAGATCGAACCAAAGGCGATAGATAGAATAACAATGTGCTTATTTTTTCTGAGCTTATTAGATTTTTAAACTGCAAGCTACATTGCATTAAAAAGCATTCTTTCTATTCTGAGGTCTTTCTGAACCTGGGTTCAAAAGCATTCTTTCTGGTTGTATTACAGCTTAATATGACTCCAGCTCTGCCCAGGACAGCAATGAACTACAAAATGTAACCCAATCTATCATGCAAACCAGTCTCTCATCCACTGACTCTGTTTACACTCCCCACTACCTTGGCAAAGCAGGCAGTATAATTAAGGACACCACACCCCTGGACATGCTGTCTTCTGTGGGAAAAAGATACAAAATTCTGAGGTCACGTACCAACTGACTCAAGAACAACTTCTTCCCTGCTGTCATCAGACTTTTGAGTGGACCTAACTTGCATTAAGTTGATCTTTCTCTATACCCTAGCTATGACTGTAACACTACATTCTGCACGCTCTCATTTTCCTCTCAATGAACGGTATGTTTTGTCTGTATAGTGAGCAAGAAATAATACTTTTCATTGTGTCCTAATACATGTAACAATAATAAATCAAATCAAATCAAACGTTGGGTGAAATGCTTCTGCTATTCACCTCCTCAGGCTTCAACCATCTCTAACTATAACAACAATACTATCATATTGCCTCAGACACTGAAGCAGTCCATATTTGTATTAAACAAGACCTGGACAACATTAAGGCTTGGCTGAGAAATAGTAAGTCACAGTCATACTTCATAAGCATCATACAACAACTACATCCACCAAAGAGAAAATATAACCATCACCCCTCCATTATCCCTTTGTTATTAACGACACATGGGTTATCATTGACCAGAAAGTGAACCGGACCAACCATAAACACTTTGGCTACAACTTTAGGTGAAGGACTGAGAATTCTGAGACGAGTAACCCATCTCCTGACTCTCCAAAGCCTGTCTGCCATTTACAAGGCACAAATCAGGCATGTAATAAAAGATACACAACTTGCCTGATTGAATGCAGCCCCAACAACAATAAAAAAGCTCTGCATCATTAGGAAAAAAGCTGCCCACTTGATTGACATCTCAATACCACCCCCACACCCAACTCCCACCCTTTACAAATTCAATCCCTCCTATATCTATGAATAGTGGCAGTAGTGCGTATCATAAAATTCACTGTCAGGACTTCTTTCACAGCACCTTCCAAACCTTGCAATGTCTACCAGCCAGAATAATAATAGCAGCAGGTACATGGAAACATCTGCAAATTCCTCCATTGCTGGGTCAACTCCCTTCCTAACAGTAGTTGGTGTTAGTGCAACATGGAGTGCAATGGTTCAGGAAGGTGATAGTGGCCCACTATCATTTCAAGGGCATTTAGGGATGGTCAATAAATGCTGGCTTGCCATATTACTTGAATGTATAAAAAAACTGCCCTTTTGATGGGAACCATAGATTCCTTCTTCCCATTGCTGGGGAGAAGTGTGTTTTTCCAGTTCCTAGTGGCACCCAACGATAATGCATGGGAATTCATCAAATCCAAGCGCTAACCATACTCTCTGTGCATCTTTCTAAACATTTTCCGGCACCTTCAATTTCTGTTCTTGCTATCTCTGAAATCCAATTGTCACAATTTTGCTCATTTACTTATCTACTAATATTGCTTTGTATTTCTATGTTTCCCTGTATGCTGCCAGCTATCTTTGTGTTATTATCAATGTTGGATATGCCCATCTCTGTCCTATCTTTAACTCATAAAAAATATGGAGAATAGTTTAAGCCCCACACAATTTGTATGGGACATTTCTTGTCATATTCTGCCAAGTACTTATCTACTATCCCTCTCCCTTTCTTCTGTCACTCAGCTAATTTCCACCCACATCAGTAATTTGACTTCAATTTCATGACCTTCGACTTCAGCTATGAATCTTTATTAACTATCTTCTGGAAACCCATTCAAGTAACATCCATAAACATTTCACTGTTCACTAATTTAGTCTCTTCAAAAAAGAATTCAATCTGGTTTGTTATCCCTAACGTATCCTTACAAATTTATGCTGCTCTCTCTGATCACCTGAAGATTTTCAAGATGCTCAGCCACCTGATCCTTAAACATGGAGCAGCAGAGTGACATAATAGTTAACACTGCTGCCTCACAGTGCTAGGGACCTGGGTTTGATTCCCACTTGGATCACCGTCTGTGTGGAGTTTGCACATTCTCCCTGTCTGCATAGGTTTCCTCCCACAGTGCCAAAGACGTGCTGCTTAGATGCATTGGCTATGCTAAATTCTCTCTCAGTATACCCCAACAGATGCTGGAGTGCAGCAATGAGATTTTCAGAGTTGCTTCATTGCAATGTAAGTCTACTTGTGACATTAATAAATAATCTTTCATCTGGATTTTACCAATTTCCTGAAAACAGAAGTTAGGTTAACTGGTCTGTAACATCCTTGTTTGCCTCTCTAACTTTTCTCAAATAGAGGAATGAGATGTACAAATATCCAATCAAAGGGAATGGTTCCTGAATCAAGAGAATTTTAGAAGGAAGGTACAAAAATACGAATCAACCCATAGCCTCATCAATTCTAGACTCACACTGTATGTTATTTTGTGGTCATTGGAATTCCATAGAATCCCTATAGGGGAAATGGCCATCAGGCCTATCGAGTCTGTGCTGACCCTGAAAGAGAATCTCTCTCTGGCCATCCCTTCCACCTTATTTTGCAATGCCATGCACTTACCAGGGTGAATCCGCCCAGCATACACTTCTTTGGACACAAAGGAGCAATTTAACATGGCTAATCACCTAACCTGCACATTTTTGGAATGTGGGAGGAACACGGAGCACCTGAAGGAAATCCACACAGACACAAGGGGGAATGTGTAAATTCCACATAGGGAGCAAATTCCATTATAGCTTTTTTTTTAAAAGATTTAGCATTTATCATTTTTAGATGCTATCTTTGGTGTCTCGTCAACCTGTGTCCTTAAACCTCTTTGCTCTCCCATAGCATCCAGACAATTTTGGTTTAGAATATAGTTACTTTTCATTATCAATGTCTATCATTTCACATTTACTGGCATCAGATTTCAACCACCACTATTTTGAACATTCCCTCATCTTCTGAATATTTCTGTGGAGTTCCTACAAAAATCTTTACTTTCACCTGCAAACCATCCCATGTCATTACCCATTCTATCTCTACAAACACTTCAAAATCCTACATCACCTCCCATAACCCTTCAGTCTTCAGGCAGCAGCTTTCTTTACACCCCCCTCTGCTCTCTCACTGATGGCAAAGTATTTAACTGCACTATTCTCTGGAATTTTGCCCTAAACCCTTTCTCCTGTATGAACTCTTATTGGCTCTTCCCTGCATCTTTTCAAAATATTTGGTGCTGCATGCATTCCGGATCCTACCTCCACTCATGACCTAGGTTGGGAATTACTTGTTAATACTATTTTTACCATGAAGTGCAACAAATAGTGGCCTCTTGTCACTGGTCATGTCTGCTACACACATGTTTTAAAGTCCAGGCACCTGCAGCGAAACCATACAGTAAAACCATGCAAGTGTATGATAGCTGCACTGTGTGAAGTAAGTAAAGTTTTATAACACCAATTTTAAATCCAACCAATTTATTTGATAGTAAATCCGCGAGCTTTCGACACTATGTGCCTTCGTCAGGCAAATGCAGTGTGGATTTAAAATTGGTGTTGTAAAACTTTACTGAGTTTACCCCAGTCCAACGCCGGCATCTCTACAGTGTGAAGTATACAGGGAGGAAGTGCTCCGGTTTCCTACATAGTCCAAAAGATGTGCTGGTTAGGTGCTTTGACCCGAACAACTGCCGGAGTGTGGTGACTAGGGGGTTTTCACAGTAACTTCATTGCAGTGTCAATGTAAGTTTATTTTTACTAATAAATAAATAATGAAATTTGATAATAAAAAGTAATTATATTCTGAATTATATAAAATTCCCGCAGTGGAGTCTTTGATGGGGTAAATCTTTTATTTATTTCCTATTATTTGATTATATTGTGACGATAATTTAATATTGATCCTGACCCAGGTGGCATATTGTATTCTGGTTGACGTCACCCTGTTATTTATTGACAGTTTTCTATGGTCTAACCAGGGCTCTGCAGTCCCAGGGCAAATAATTTTGTTTCCAAAAAGCTACTTGTCTTCATGCCAACTTATGCCAGAACTTGGGTTAGTTAAGAGACATTAAAACCACAAGCAATACACAGTTGAACCATGAGCTTTATTTTATGCAAAGAAGTGGAAAACACTTTATTACTGACACAGTTTGACATCAATTTAAAACTCTTAGCTCATAGTACAAAGCAGTGTGCACCAACCGTGTTCTGTTCAGATAAAAGCAAAATACTGCAGATGCTGAAATCTGAAACACAAACAGAAAATGCTGGAAAATCTCAGCAAGTCTGACAGCATCCATGGGGAGAAAATAGAGGCAAAGTTTTGAGTCTAGATGGCTCTTCATCAGTGTTCTGTTCGGACTTGGGCATTCTTGTCAGAGGACATTTGTTCGGAGAAGGCAGATTAGCAGCATGGTATCCCGAAGACATTCTTTAAAAATCTTACTTGTATCCAAACCGGGAGCAGGGAATGCACAAGCAACCTGATAAAATAAAAAAAAAAGTTACAGTGAGTGTTGACCAGCTGGGATTTCACTTTAGATAATGCAGCTTCACTTCTCATGAAGTTCAAGCTAAAGCACGTGATAGGTGCATTGACCATGCTAAATTCTCTCTTAGTGTACCTGAACAGGCGCCAGAGTGTGGTGACTAGGAGATTTTCACAGTAACTTCATTACAATGTCAATGCAAGCTTTAGTTATGACCAATAAATAAACTTTAACTTTAAAAAAGTCTTCTAGTTATCGTCAATAATTTATTAAATTGGTTCTTGGTATATGGACAAGGTAGTATTTGTTAACAATGTGTTTAAGGACATGGAATGTGCAGCAAATATGAAACCAAAAGAGAAAATGTACGAAAATCTCAGTATCTGTAAAAAAACACTAACGTTTCGAGTCTGGATGACTCTTTGTCAAAACGGAATGAACAGATTATTGCTACACCATCCCACCCAATTCTTCTCCGTGCTTTCTACCGTGACTTAACTTTTAGGAATTGGAACCCCCAGTGGTGGTTTGCAAAAAACTTTTACAAAAGAAAGACGACCCTAGAGGTTGGATCTGAACCCCACGTTTACCTGGAAATGCCGGGAGCTGTGAGTGCAGTTGGAGATCCCCCTTTTGTCCAGTGCTGCTGTTTCGGGGGCGGGGGGGAGTGAGTGTGTGCACCAAGCTGGGGCTCCTGGCTGTCCGCTCACACCTTGGCACTGCCCCCCAGCCGCTCTGCCAAGCGCTCCGAGGAACTGCTGCACCTCATGCGCTTCATGCTGCCCAGATGTTTCTTGATGAGAAGCTGCAGCTTGCTCTTGTCCTTGCCGAAGCTGCCCGCCGCCAGCGGGCTGATGCTCTCCCAGGACACCGACCTGCTGGCCTTGCAGAGCGGGCCGGGGCCGGGGCCGGGGCCGGGGCGCTGCTGCTGCAGCTCGCCGCTGAGCGGGGTGGAGCGGCTCCTGCCCAGCACCGCGCCCGTCCTGCTGCCGTCCGCCACGCCGCCTTCGAAGAAGAGGGACTCCTTCCTCTTGATGTGGGGCACTTCCCCCAGCGCCAGGAAGCCGTACGGGGTGGTGACCTTCTGCAGGTGCGGCAGCGACATGGCAGCTCTGGTCGGGGGGTCGGAGTGGTCAGACAGGTGCCCGCTCTCCGGGCACGGCTGCCGCAGGCTTTGCCTCTTCACCGAGAGACCTCTCCTCACCGAGGGCTCCGAGTTGCTCCTGGCGGAGGCGCCCTTCCTCTCTCCTGCCCCCCCGGCCGAGAGCAGCAGCAGCCCGGCTGGGGAGGGCTCGCTGCCTCCCTCCTCGTCCCGGTGGGTGTGAGCGTCCAGGGAAGGGATGACAAACTTGGGGATGCGGTCGGGAGTCACCATCACGCTGAAGATGTCCTTGGAGCTGGCGTGGGCTGCGGGCTCTGTGCTGCCTGCCTTCCTGACACTCAGCCAGGACAGCATGCTCTCCACATTGGCTTTGAAAGACAGGTAAGACGCCGTGGATACCATGAGTGCAACAGCCCAGCTCTTGCTGCCCTACTCTGCACAGAGATGGTGCAAGGATGTGAAGTGAGATGTGTTTGACTGGAGCTATTTTTAAATGAATCTCTCCAGGTAACGTCACTCAGTAACTCTGCGTCAGTCACACAGAGAGCACTGGAAATCCAGCTGCTCCTGCATCCCTCCACCCTCCCCCCAAAAAAACATACATACACACACACACACACACAGGACGATACACACGCACCACAGGATAAAACATGTACACAGGACGAAACACACACACACACACACACACAGGGCAAAACACACATAGGGCAAAACACACTCACACACACATTTACATGGCAAAATACACACATAGGCCAAAACACACACATAGGGCAAAAGAGACACAGGGCGAAACATACACACATGTACACTGGGCAAAACACACACACACACGGCAAAACAAACATACATGTCGGGCAAAACACACACAGGGTAAAATACACACAGGGCAAAATACACACATGTGCACATACACACCCACACACACACACACACACAAGGCAAAACTCACATATAGGGCAAAACACATACAGCAAAATGTATTCCAGAGGTGTGCTATGTAACACAAACCTTGCTGTGCTACGAACTTCGTATGGTCGTGATGTGAAGATGCCGACATTGGACTGTGGTCGTTACGGTAAGAAGTGTCACAACACCAGGTTAAAGTCCAACAGATTTATTTGGTATCACGAGCTTTTAGAGCGCTGCTCCTTCATCAGGTGAAGTAATGAGCCTCTCATCTGATGAAGGAGCAGCGCTCCGAAAGCTCGTGCTACCAAATAAACCTGTTGGACTTTAACCTGCTGTTGTGAGACTTCTTACTGTCAGCATATGATCACTGAATAGAATGTAATAGCAGAGTGAGCCCCGGGCTCCAGTTTTCTGTGTGAATCATACACCCCTTCCCAAACCATCTGCTGCCAGTCAGAGACTGTTTACACAGTTGATCTTAGCGAAAAGACCGAGAAGCGATTCTTTTCATTCATAAACCTATCAGGAGACGGTGAGATCATGTGACATGAATACTAAACTCAACAAAACAGGTTCGTAATGCTAAGTGAAAATAATCCAGCAATGGGTGGTGTCCACTGATTTGACTTGAAGATCAACTCTGAAGTAAGACGGAATTAGCCTGGTTCATGGGCACAGCTGGCTGTGAAAAGCACAGTACATTCATATAAATGTGAAAAAAGTGCTCTCATGCCATTCAATGTTAGGACTGTTACATAATAAAATCCAGCTTCTGTATGCAAAATACATGTATGCACATAGAACACTCACAAACTTAGAAAAAACACTCAACTAAATTAAATATGTCAGGCGGAGGTTAGACAAAATTGCATTGATATTGATTCTTTCACCTTCTTTTGCAATGTGACTCACAGCCAATTGAGTACTTTTGAAATGATCACCGTGGTGATGTGAGCGAACCCAGCAACCAAATTGCAAAATCCCACAAATAGGATTGGTCTTCATGTCCAGATCACCTGTATATGCTCGTGTCAGTTGAGGGATAGATATTAATCAGCTAACAGGCACCTTTCCCCTGTCCCTCCTGAAACACAACATGGGATCTTTTCCATTCACCCGAAGGACCAGACAGGATGACAGTTTGAATCCTTACCAGACAAGCATCTCCTCTGACAATCCAACTGTTCTTGAAGCTTAGTTGGCCAACCATTGTGGAGGAACTTCACACGAAACAGCTGGTACATTTGAATAATTCATGCTAAATTAGTTTCAGTATTGAAGCACCAAAACACCTATTATCATAGGATCCCCACAGTGCTGAAGGAGCTCATTCAGCCCATTGAACCTGCACCGACAACAATCTCACCCAGGCCCTATCCTCATAATCCCATATATTTACTCTGCTAATCCCCCTGACAGTAGGGGACAATTTAGCACAGCCAATCAACCTAACTTTGTGTCTTTGGATTGTAGGAGGGAACTGAAGCACCCCCCCCCCCCCCCCCCCCAACCAACACACACAGGGAGAATATGCAAACTCCACACAGGCAGTCACTTGGATCCCTGGCACTGTGAGGCAGCAGTGCTAACCGCTGTGCTACTGTGCCACCCATAATATATTCCAACACAACTAGATGTGAAAACTCATCAGGGGACTTTCCAGATGTGTATTCCCAAAATGACGTCTGGCTGTTGAGGTGCACAATCCTCGATGAAATAATCAAGCCACTTATAAAGATGCATACACTGGAGGAAGGTGAATTGCTAGGTAGGATTTTCCAGATTCATTGAGGACAGACTAGAAGGTCAGAAAAATAATGCAGGAAGGCACTGGAGAAGAATGCCGGACATCTCCCTACCATCATGTCATTGCCAGAAATGGGAAAGCCAGGTGAGTGGGTGACAATAAGTGAATAAGTCATCAATTACATAGTTATGGTTGTTGGACTCAATCACATTAATCCAAGCACATCATTGCAGGATCACTGTTCACTGCTGAATGCAAAATGTTGAGCACGATTCAGACTCCATTAATACTAAACTAGCTTGTGTCCACATGCAGAAAGATCTGGACAGCATTCAGGCCTCAAATGATAAGTAACAAGTAACAATCATGTCACATAAATGCCAGACAATGATCACCTCCAAGAGAAAATCTTCCCCAGACGGCACTGTGGTACAGTGGTTAGCACTGCTGTCTTACAGCACCAGGGACCTAGGTGCTCTTCCTGGCTTGGGTCGCCGTGTGGAATCTGTACATTCTCAACCGTGTCAGTGTAGGTTTCTTCTGGGTGCTCCAGTTTTTGCCTGCAGCCCAAAAGACATGCTGGTTTGATGAATTGACCATGCTAAATTCTCCCTCAGCGTACCTGAACAGGTTCCAGAGTGTGGTGACTGGGGAATTTTCACAGTAACTTCATTAGAATGTTGATGTAAGCCTATTTATAAATAAGACACTGAGAAAAAAAAATTCCCTTGTCATTTACCAGCATTAGGAATTATCAATGCTGAAACCCAATCTATCGCCATCTTAAGGGTTACCATTGACTAGAAACTGAACTGGACTAGCTGTGTAAATACTGTGACTACAAGAACAGTCAGAGGCTGGGAAATCCACAGGCAATAATTCACCTCCTGACTCCCCAAAGCCTGTCCAGTGTCTATGAGGCATAAGTCAGCAGTGTAATTGAATACTCCCCTCTTGTCTAGATGGGTGCAGCTCCAACAACACTCAACAAGCTCAACACCATTCAGGACAAAGCAGTTTGCTTGATTTGTATCCCATCCTCCAACCCAAACATTCATTCCCTCCAGCACTGATGCACAGCATCAGGGACCAGGGATCAGGGACCATCTTGTGTGTACAAGATGCAATGCAGGAACTGATCAAGGCTCCTTCAACTCATGACTTCTGCCAGCTAGAAGGATAAGGACAATAAATATATGGGAACATCACTTCCTGCAACTTACCCTTCACACACCACATATAATATATATAACATCTATAATGGAAATATAGTGCCATTCCTTCAACGTCACTGGATCAGAATTCTGGAATTCTCTCCCTAATTATGGCATTATGGGTGTATCTACACCTCAAGGACTGCAGTGGTTCAAGAAGGCAGCTTCTCAAGGACAATTGGATAGGCAATAAAAGCTGGCCTAGACAATGGCAAGCACGCCCTGTGAAAGAACAAAAATTAACCAGTAATTCATCAACCCAAAAACAATAGACTGAATGCTGAAAGTGACATATAGTCAAAAGAATGTGCTTGAAGATTAAATGTATTACGAGCTTTGTATCAATTTAAAGCTCATTTGGATGTGTGATAACTTCACGCAAACAGTATCTTGGAGACAAAACCAGAAATCTGACTTCATGCTACAGTGTTTACAAGAGCTGTGGAGCTGTTTCAAAGTGGCAAAGTTTAAAATGCTATCAAGTGGTCTAGTTAATGAAGCACCTATTTACAGGTGTATGGTTGCTCTATGAGAACAATACAGCAGTAAACAGTGTAAGTTTCTCAGGGTTCATTTCATAATTGTCACAAGCAGAATTTTTCTTTTTGCCATTGATCAATATGTTTTTTATGTAAAAGGTGTGTGTTTTACATACCTACAGAGTGATTGCCCAATTTATGTAATCCTAGTAGCAAGCTTTTGTGAGTTTCAAAAAGTAAAGAAGTTTATCTATTATCATACACTTTCCTGAACATTTAAAGCACTAATCTCACTCACATTACTCACGCATACAATCACACACAAAGATTCAAGATAGATAGAGATAGAAGAATGCAGTTACAATTTATGATTATTTCATTTTCTTTCATTGCAGGCCTACAGTTTCTTAGATGAGGTAATGCTATTGAAGTGAAGGCTTTGTAATGCAGAGGTTTGAATTGGTTCTTGGGTGAACCAGAAGTTGGAACAAATTGGGATGTCCTTCTCCCACATTTAAGATATTGCTGTTTATACCTTGGCTACTGAGATTATTTGTAGCTGTTTTGATGGCTCTCTGTTAGGACTCTGTTGGTAGAAAAGACAGACAATGAAATGGCTTCTTCACCATGTGACTTGTGCTTTTTCCAGACTAGTTTAGATGATAGGCCACCACAAGACAATGGAAGGTTGAGGGGATCCATTCACATTTACATTGCATACATTATTTTTTGCTGTTTGCTTTTTTATTAGTAAAACAGAAGGACAAGGCAGCTGGAATGCTATTATTCTTTTGTTGATGGTCCATCTGCAAACAAAGCAATGTGTGAATTCCCTATATTGACATTGAAGTCCACATTTAATTAGATATTTGCCTGAGACTCAGGACTATCTGGAGTTCCAAATGTCAAAGTGACCATTTTAATGGTGTATATATGATCCAAGTTTCAAATAATTGACTGAAAACTAATAATATGCTGGAACATAATACCATGAACCACTGCTCTGCATTTGAAACATATACTTACTGATTTCTTAGTCATGCCTTGGAAACATTGGAGGAATAAAAACTTGCCTGTTAATATTCTACAAATAAATGCAGTTAATTGGTTTTAGTAAAGCTCTTTAGTTGCAACCTTAGTATCCACTTTAAACTTATACTGGGAACGAGCTCCATATCCCATATTGCAACACCACCCTCTGTCCCTTTCATGTTGTACTACAGGTTCCAGTGAAACACTTACCCTCACACTCATTGCCAATAGATTCGAAAGGTCAACCCACTTGAGTCACCAAGGTAAATCTTGGAGCCAGATCCAGGTAGCCAGATCGGGGAAGAGGAGCCCATTGCCACTCTGCCTGTGATTGGTAGGGGAGGAAAGGGGGCCTGCTGCCACTCAGCCTACAATTGGTGGGAAGAAAAAGCCCCATTGACATATAGCATGCGATTGGCGGGAGGAAGGAGGGGGCTCAGTTGCCATTCTGCGCACGATTGATGGGGGGAGGGAGGAAGTAGCAGGGGCTATATTTTAGGGTAGTGTGGGGTTTGCAATCAACCATGGGGCACCATGATTGGGGGGGTGGAGAATGGGACAGCTGCTGGATTGAGGCTGGCTGCAATAGCAGAGCATTGACAGACTTCTCTTGTCAGGCTTCTGCCATTGCAAATGTGCATGTGCAGCCACAGAGGTCTGCACATGCACAATAGCACCCTCTACTACTTGATCAAGCTGGCTGGCAAGTTAAGCTCCATCCACTGCCTCTAGTAGCTAGAAATGGTCTAGCCATTTTTTTCATGCACTAGGTGCATATGATTGGGAGTAAAGACTCATCCAGAAAACAAATCTGCAACTCTTCCATTTTCCCACTAGCTAGACACTAGACTCAGGTAGTCTGGAAGTTGATTCTCCAGGACGTACTCAGTGATCCAACACCATTGCGGACCTGCAATGATTCAGGTGAGTATTGTGTCAGGCACCCAACTCCATGAGAGAAAAGTCTACCAGGATGTATCTGGGTTTGCTCATGTGAAACTGACAGAGCAATTCTCAGCAATGTAATGTTGCATTCAGAACAAGTATTGGGAAGTATTGGGAAAATCCCACTTGGATTTTGAACCTTTGTTGCTTAAAACCTGCAACTGTCACCTAGATATTGAGATCATTTGCAGTTTTGTAACATTTACTGACAGAAAAGAGTTACAGGAAAGGCAATGCAGCTAAGATATTTTAAAGTACTTTGATGAGTTCTGCAGTCTGGTAAATATGTGATAGATGAAATTTAACATAAAATGTCTGGCGGACTGAACAGAATTGAATTTGTACATGGTGACTTAGAAAGTAACCCAAGATTCCCAATAAATAAGCAAATCACTTCTACTATTCAGACAATTTCATTTCCTATCTAGCTGGTAAAATGCTGAGATATATATCCATCACAGTAAAACAAATAGTTCTACAAAGTTTATACTGAAGCTTCACGATTCATGTATAAGATTGCATTTATAATAATTCACTCAAGTTTGGCTCCAACAACATAAAATTATATAATTACATTATAATGGGTCCAGAAAAGCCAAATGAGAAAATTATTAGAGAAACTTGAAGGTAGTCAAGGGGCAATCACATTGGATTAAATTAGATATTAAACAACATGGATAAATGAAAGCTGCATATTATCTCAAACTATAACAGCAACACAGATATGGGTAACATAAATGGATTCAAATGAAAAATAAATTTAAGGAAAATATAGGGAAAATATATTTAATGAAAGTTGAATTAATGTTTCGAATAACCTGCCAAACAAAATAATGAAGATAAAAATAGCAATTAATTTTTAATTCATTACAATACTTGTTTTTTAGTAACCACTTCCTGTGAGCCAGAACTCACTTGCAAATGTCTTAGGTCCAACTCTTTCCATATTCAAATTTTTCTTAAACTGTCTTTGGTCAAGCTAGTTTCCATATCCAACCCGTTCTTGTGGTGTCTTAGCTCCAGCTGTTCCCGTGTCTATATCTTTATGGAATATGGAATTAAATCACGTCAAAGTGAAATTTATTTATTAGTCACAAGTAAGGATTACATTAACACTACAATGAAGTTACTGTGAAATTCCCCTAGTTACTGCACTTTGCCACCTGTTTGGGTCAGTGCAACTAACCAGCATGTCTTTCAGACTGTGGGAGGAAACTGCAGCATCCAGAGGAAACCCACACGGACACAAGTGGAACATGCAAACTCCACACAGACAGTGACCCAGCTGGGAATCGAATCTGGTTTCCTGGCGCTGTGAGGCAGCAGTGCTAATCACTATGCCCTGCCATAAATCAAACAAAGCAATGTGAAATTCCTCTATTTATTTTAAGAAAGGTATTAATTCATTTGAAATTAGTAATGATTCCATTCGAACGAGGGAAAAAGGAATTTTATATAAATGCATTCAAATTTATTTGAAGTGTTACTTGGATCATTTTATGCGATTGGGGTTAATCCTTTAGTTCCAGTATTGAATGCAGAGACAGACAGAAGCTAAATTTCATGCTGCTAGCCGCAGTGCTGCTTTCCATCCTTACACTATGACTGGGCCATTTTTCTGGACAAGGGATAGGAGCCAGCAAGTTTATCTTTGTACAAGCATCCCCATTAGGTTATGGGGACTTCCATTTTTATATAGGCTGGACCAATCAAATCAGGTGATCTGGAAGATGAGTCTGTGGAATACATTTGTTTTAGATGGATGAGAGGTGGCTTGCAGATGCAGACCTGGGCCCTACACTCCAGGAAGGCTTTGAGCCCATAACTGAAGCCACAGGCCTTTGTGGAGTGGCTC
The DNA here is from genome assembly GCA_024679065.1 of Sphyrna mokarran. Taxonomy (NCBI): domain Eukaryota; kingdom Metazoa; phylum Chordata; class Chondrichthyes; order Carcharhiniformes; family Carcharhinidae; genus Sphyrna; species Sphyrna mokarran. The sequence goes on from JAGIQG010000001.1 coordinate 35,744,433, forward strand.
GATCCTTTACAATGATGGTCTGAATGCTGAGCCCATTATTTTCATTTAAAAAATTTAAAAAGGTGGATGATTGTTTCCTATTTCACCTCTCGATTGTTGTCCCAATATGATTGCTATAATATGTATTGAACACAATGTTGAGGTAAGCTACTGTTGAGATAATGTTGCTTACAACAATTATAATCTTCATCCCTCATAGAAAATGTTAAGCTGCTGCCTAGTGGGTATGAATGTTAGATTTTATTTGTTTCATATATCTCAGTGGAATTTTTCCAATGTTTATTTGAGGGTTCAAAACATGACTGCATTTCTACATTATTTGATTTCATTTGAAATCTGCATTTTAATTAATATATAAAGAACAACTGAAGTTTGACATTAAATCATAGCCTAGATTGTTTATTTTTTGTCATCTACAGCATGGAGTCAGCAGAGGCTGTTTGAGTCTATTTATAGTTTGCATCTTTGCGATAGCAGTAAGTTAACATGACATATTGTCAATGAATACATCTCATCTAGTTGAGATATGTTGTTGCTTACACTGAATTTGGTGACGCAATTGTGGAAGTTTATTTAGTGATAAGTTCAGTTGATTAGTCGGAAGTAACATTATAAACGTATATTCTTCATCAAACAATAGCGCAGTTCTGTGAATGGCTCAGATTTGTTAAGTGTTGATTGCTCTTAAAGAAATGTTACTTGGGGAAAATCAGAAAACTGAAGACAATAAATCTGAAATTAATGCAGACAACTCTGAAACAGCAGTACAGTCAGCATTCAAAAATAGAAAGATTGGGTTAATGTTTCAGGTAATTATCCTTGTTGCATATGACATGTGTTTACCACATATCCTGTTATGATTTTTATTTTCCACAGTAAACGTTTTCATCTCCTCATGATGGTTATATTAGCTGGACTATGATGCATCAGTGACAATCGCTAACCAATGCCTTGCTTAAATTGACCATTTGTTAATTAACCTACTCAATTGTTTTATGAAACAATTTAAATGTCAGTTATTTAGATCTCTCCAAATTCTTTCATCCTAAACTTATTTTGCTTCCATATTTTACACCATCATCATGGGTGTTTGATATTTTCCAAACATTTAAGAGCACTCATTGTAGCTTGTAACTCAAGGATAGTGGTTTTCAGCATTATCAGAAATGTGGCACACTCCAACGAGACAAACAATTTCACGGCACATCCACTTTTTTTTCAGCTGGCTTCATTGCTCAAACGTATCCCATAATGTAGCAGTGAACTATCAGTGACCAATCACTTACAAGGGACAGGGCCACCGAGTGTCCAGTCTCCACAGAGATGGAACGTTGGCGCTGCTGGGCACACCAGGTAAAAACCACTTCCTTGAACATTCATTCCCTCCACCACTGACATGCAGCGGCACCAGTATTATTTTCCAGATGCACTGCAGGAACTTACCAAGCTTCCTTCGAACGCAGGTTTCAAAGCTGCAACTTCTACCATCCAGAAGGACAAGGGCAGCGGGCATAGGAATATTACCACCTTGAAGCTTGTAATTTTCTCAGCTGGGGCTCAGAGTCCAACGGGCAGCTACGATCGCCATAGCACACTACTACTCGTGGTGATGCTTTGATCATGCACCCAGGTCAACCAGCAGATAACCCTAATTGTAATGGTTATTATGTGTTTTGCTGTCTTGAATGGCACAAGAACAAAGAGCAAAGAACAAAGCAAAGTACCCAATGAAGAGATGCTGGCATTAGACATCTTGCCAAAGCTATCCCCATACTCCCACTACTTGTCTGCAAATAATCGGCCAGCCTCAAATACAGCATTGTTCACGGCAAACTACGCAGCCTTCAGGAGAATAGCAACCTTGACACCACACAACCCTGGCACGCCAACCTCTGCAAGACATGCCAGATCATCGACACGGACACCACTATCTCATGTGAGAACACCATCCACCATACATGGCATATACTGTTGTGATTGGCCAACATTGTCTACCTGATACGCTGCAGGAAAAGATGTCCTGAGGCATAGTAAATTGATGAAACCATGCAGTTGGGTGAATGGGTTCCTGTCCCATTCCTGTCGGGGAATGCTTCAGCAGTCAAGGGCATTCAGCCCCCGATGTTTGGGTAAGCGTTTTCCAAAGCGGCCTGCAAGACACACAATCACACAGAATTGCTGAGCAGAAGCTGATAGCCAAGTTCCGCATGCATGAGGATGGCCTCAACCGGGATCTTGGGTTCATGTCACACTATGCGTAACCCCCACTATAGTGGATAGGTTTGCAAAACCCTACTAACTGTCCTGGTTTGGAACAATTCAGACCTCTTTAGCCTGTGATTATCTTTCTCTCCACACACACTGTTTATACCTGTGAAGACTTGATTATCTGTAAAGACGCACATTCCAGCCATTTTTCACATTTCAATCTGTAATTATCATACAATTGAACCTACCTCCACTCACCCGATAAAGGAGCAGCGTTCTGAAAGCTTGTGATCCTAAAGAAACCTGTTGGACTTTAATCTGGAGGCTTTTTTTTAAAAAAGTACAGCACAGGAACTGGCCTTTCAGTCTTCCAAGCTTGTGCCAATCATGATGCCCTAACTAAATTTTAAAAAAACCTTCCGTTCTTACTCAGTCCATATCCCTCTATTCCCTCCCTATTCATGTACCCATCCAGATGCTTTAATGTTGCTAATGTGTCTGCTTTCACCATCGCCTGTGGCTGCACGTCCCTGACATCCACCACTTTCTATGTAAAAAAACTTCCACTACACATCTCCCTTAAACTTTCCCCCTCTCAATTTCAATTTGTGCCCCCTTGTAATTGGCATTTCCATCCTGGAAAAAAGCCTCTCCACGCTGTCTATGCCTCTCCTAATTTTATAGATCTCTATCAGGTTTCCCTTCAGCCTCCATTTTTCTCAAGAAAACAATCCTAGTTCTTTCAACCAAATGTGTCCTGGAAATCGAAATACAATATATACACGGTTAGCACAGTGGTTAGCACTGCTGCCTCACAGTGCTGGGAACATGAGTTCAATTCCAGCATTGGGTAACTGTCTGTGTAGGTACCCTCCAGGTGCTCCAGTTTCTAACCATAGTGCAAAGATTTGCAAGTTGGGTGAATTGGTATGAGGGAAATGATTAAAAAGATTGCCCCACTGATTACAGAGATGAAGTTTTCCTAGGGTGAGCGAATCAGAAGTAAACCATTATGTGGAAAAATAACTAAAGAGGCTGAATATATGGTCAGCTTTCTCCCTGGCGGTGGGATTCGTCCTAGCTTTCTCACTGAGACTCACACTTTGGAAAAATATGAGAAAATTCCACTCCTCATCAGCGACGCCCAGATCTGGATTTTAAAAAAAGATCTGTGTGTCCTTATACATGAATCATAAAAAATCAGCATGCTGGTGCAACAAGTATTTAGAAAGGTAAATGGAATTGAAGACTTTATTACAAGGATGATGGACTATAAAAGTAGGGCAGCCTGGCCACAAATTTTGCATGGCATTGGTTAGACTACACTATCACAGATTTGGTTTCTTCTTTAAGGAAGGATATACTTATATCAAAAGCAGTTCAGAGAAGTGCCAGAAGCATGTTTTGTGGATGAAGGGGTTGTCTTATATGGAAAGGTTGAGCTAGATAGGCCAGAATGCTTTGAGGTTTGGAGTAACAAAGATAAGAAGGTCTTACTTGAAATATCTAATTCTGAGGTGGTTTGACAAGATAGATGTTGAGAAAATGTTTGCCCTCATGGGAAAATCTATTTTGATTTGATTTGATTTATTATTGTCACATGTATTAGCACAGAGTGAAAAGTACACAGACATAAAGAAGGAAATGAGAGAATGCAGAATGCAGTGTTACAGTCAGAGCTAGGGTGTAGAGAAAGGTCAACTTAATGCAAGGTAGGTCCATTCAAATTCTGACAACAGCAGAGAAGAAGCTGTCCTTGACTCAGAATTAGGAAGATCTAGATCATGAGTTTGGAAACATAGGTTAAAAAGAAGGGGTGTTCCATTGAAGATGGAGGTGGTATGAGATGAGGAGGAATTTCTTCCACAAACAGCAGTTAGAGATTGGGCCATTGAATATGTTCAAGATTGAGTTACAAGGGGGAGTGGGGTTCAGCCACAATCAGTTCAGCCTTGTTTTTATTGAATTGTGGAGTAGGCTTCTTTTATTTATTCAGGGGCCTCATTGGTTAGGCTAGCATTCACATCCCAAAGGCGAAGGCAAGTTATTTTCTAGAACTGCTGCAGTCCATGTGGCGTAGGTACACCTACAGTGTTTTTGGGGAGAAAGTTCCAAGAATTTGACTCAGTGATAGTGAAGGAACAGCAATATATTTCCAAGTTGGAACAGTGAGTGGCTTGGAGGGGAAGGTCCAATTGGTGCTGTTCCCATGTATCTGCTGCCCTTTACTTTCTAGATGATAGTGGCCATCAGTTTGGAAGGTGTTTTAGTGAGTTCCTGAGTGTGTCTTGCCAATGATACATTCTGTTGCTACTGTGCATCAATAGTGAAGGGAATGCTTATTTGTGGATGGGATGTTAATTTATTGGGCTGCTTTATCCTTGATGGTGTCGAGCTTCTTGAGTGTTGTTGGAGCTGCACTCATCCAGGCAAGTGGAGAGTATTTGATCTCACTGCTGACTTGCACCTTGTAGATTTTGGGCAGGTTTCGGGGAGGTGAATTATTCATCACATAGTTCCTAGCCTCTGACCTATAGCCCGAGTAATTATATGGCTAGTCTAATTCAGTTTCTGATCAATGTTAAACCCCCGATGTTGACTGTGGGGAGATTCAATGATAGTAATGTCTTTGAATTCAAGCAGCAAAGGTTAGATTTTCTCTTGTTGGAGAAGGGCACTTGTGAGGTGCAATTATCAGCAAACATCATCATTTTGACCTTATAATAGAAGCATCTGAACATGGTTGGACTCTGGACATTACACTGAAGAGCTCCTTTAGTGATGTCCTGGAGATGAGATGACGGACTCCAACAATCACAACCATCTTCTTTTGTGCTAGGTATGAGTTCAACCACTGGAGAAATTTTTCCCTGATTCCTGTTGGCTCCAGTTTGACTAGGGACCCTTTATGCCATGCTTGCTCAAGTGCTGCCTTGATCTCAAGGGCAGTCGCTTTCACCTCACCTCTATAGTCCAACACTTTTGTCCATATTTGAATCAAGGCTATAATGTGGCCAGGAGCTCAGTGGCCCTGGTAAAAACAAAATTGTGCATCACTGAGCAGGTTATTGCTGAGCATATAGTGCTTGACAGCACTTTTGATGACGCCTCCCATCACTTTATTGACGATCAATAGTAGACTGATAGATGGTAATTAGTTGGGTTGGACAAGACATACCTGGGCAAGTTTCCACATTGTTGAGTAGATACCACTGCTCTAATTGTACTGGAATAGCTTGGCTAGGGAGGTGGCAAGTCCTGAAGCACAAGTCTTTGGTACTATAATTGGAATATTGTCAGGGCCCATAGGCTTTGCAGTATCCAGTGGTTTTAGCCATTTCTTAATATCAGATGGAGTGAATCAAATTGGTTGAAGACTAACATTTGTGATGTTGGTGATCTCTTGGAGGTGCTGAGATAAATTACCCTCTTGGCACTTCTAGCTAATGCTTCAACCTTATCTTTTGCATTGATGCTCTGGGCTCCTCCATCATTAAGAATAGGGATATTGTGGAGTCTTCATTTTATATGAACATAAGAAATAGGAGCATGAGTAGGCCATCCAGCCCCTCGAGCCTGCCCTGCCATTCAATAAGATCATGGCTGATCTGCAGTGGTTCAGTACCACTTTCCCGCTTTCTCCCCATGTCAATCAAAAACCTATCCACTCTTGACATAAATATATTCAGCAAGGAAGCCTCCATCACTTCAACAGTCAGAGAATTCCAAAGATTCACCACCCTTTGCGTGAAGAAGTTCCTCCTCAACTTTGATCTGAACCACCCCCTCCCTAATTTTGAGGCTGTGCCCTCTAGTCCTGCTATCTTTGCTAAGCGGTAAGAGTCTCTCAACCTCTACCCTATCCATCCTCTTCATTATCTTATACGTCTCTATAAGATCCCCCTCAGCCTTCTAAACCCCAAAGAGTACAAACCTAACTTATTTAGTCTCTCCTCATAATCCAATGCCCTCATCTTTGATATCAGCCTAGTGAACCTTCTCTGTGCTCCCTCCAAGGCCAATATATCCTTTCTTGAATGTGGCGACCAAAACTGCACACAGTACTCCAACTGCGGCCTCACCAGTACCCTATACAGCTGCAAAAGTACCTCCCTACTTATATATTCTATCCCCCTAGCTGTGAAGGCCAACATTGCATTGGCCTTCTTGATCACCTGTTGCACCTGCATACTGTGTTTTTGCGATTCATGCACAAGGACCCCCAGGTCCCTCTGCACCGTCGCATGCTGCAGCTTTTTGCCATTTAAATAATAATCCTTCCCATCATTACTCCTACCAAAGTGGATAATCTCACACTTGCTAACATTATACTCCATCTGCCAGGTCCTCGCCCACTCACTCAACCTATCCAAAACCCTCTGCAGGCTTTCCACACCTCCACACAATTTGCTTTTCCACTCATCTTCGTGTCATCAGCAAATTTCGTCACCCTGCACTCAGCCCCTTCCTCCAGATCATCTATGTAAATGGTAAATAGTTGAGGCCCCAGCACCGATCCCTGGGGCACTCCACTCGTCACCAGCTGCCAATCAGAATAGACCCATTAATACCTACCCTCTGTTTCAGTGAGTTGTTTAATTATCCACCATCATTTGCCTTCATTCATCGAGGGATTGAGTTCAGGAGTCAGGAGGTAATGCTGCAGCTTTATAGGACCCTTGTCAGACCACACTTGGAGTACTGTGCGCAGTTCTGGTCGCCTCACTATAGGAAGGCCGTGGAAGCTATTGAAAGGGTGCAGAGGAGATTTACAAGGATGTTGCCTGGATTGGGAGGCATGCCTTATGAAGACAGGTTGAGGGAGCTGGGACTGTTCTCCCTGGAGAGACGAAGGTTGAGAGTCGACCTGATAGAGGTTTACAAGATGTTGAGAGGAATAGATAGGGTGGACTCTCAGAGACTATTTCCCAGGGCTGAAATGGTCGCGACGAGAGGGCACAGATTTAAGGTGCAGGGAAGCAAGTACAGAGGGGATGCTAGGGGGAAGTTTTTCACTCAGAGGGTGGTGAGTGAATGGAATCGGCTGCCGTCGGTGGTGGTCGAGGCGAACTCGCTGGGGTCTTTTAAAAGACTTCTGGATGAGTATATGGGATCCATTGGGATTGGGGGTTATAGATAGGTCTATGGCTGGGTAGGTTTTGATGTGTTCGGCACAACTTGTGGGCCGAAGGGCCTGTTTGTGCTGTAGTGTTCTATGTTCTATGTTCTATCATTCATGGCTAGATGTGGCAGGATGGTGGATCCATGTGTTTTAGATCCATGTGTTGATTGTGGAATTGCTTAGCTCTGTCTTGCTACTTATGCTGTTTTGCACGCAAGTAGTTATAGTTTCACCAGTTTGACACCCCATTTTCATGTATGTCCAGCATGCCCTTTTGTACTCTTCATTGAACCAGGGTTGATCCAAAGATTGGTGGTAGTGTAGAGTGAGAGATATGTTGGCCATGACTTGGAGAGTATGGTTGAATATAATTCTGATGTTACTGATGGCCCAGAGTGCCTCAAGACACCCAGTGTTGGGTTGCTAGGTCTCTGAAAATCTATCCCATTGGATGTGGTGCCACACTACCTCAAAATGAAGCCAGGCTTTGTTTACACACATGTAAAGACCATGCAGAGGTCACTCCTACCAATACATCACGACAGTAGTGTTATATAGATGCATCTGCAGCAGGCAAGTTCGTGACTGTGAGGTCAAGTATGTCTTTCCTTCTTGTTGGTCCTCTCATCACCTGAGGCAGACCCAGTCTAGCAGCTATGTCCTTTAGGAATTGACCAGCTCTGTCAGTGCAACTCTTGGTGATGAAGCATCCTCAGTGCTTCCCGGTGGTGTTCAATGTGAAACAGTGTTAATTCATCAACTGAGTGGGTGGGGTAGAAGGCTACTTATTAATCAGCAGGAGGTCTCCATGCTCATGTTTAATGCTGTGAGGTGGTAGATAGAGACTTCATGGGGCTTGGAAGTGATGTTGAAGACCCCTTGGCTAACATCTTCCCATCTGTGTACCACTGTGCTGCTACTGCTGCCAGTGAGATAGGACATATCCGGGATGGGTGATGGTGGTGTCTGGGACATAATCTGTCATGCATGATCCTGTGAGCGTGGATGTTGATTGATGATTGAGGTAATCTCCCACCCTTGGCGCAGTTTTTATAAATGAGGATTTTGTAGGGTTGATAGAGCTGAGTTTGTTGTTGCCAATTCCAGTGCCTAGCTCATAGGACCTGTTGGGTTTTATTCCTTTCTTAGGTTTCATTGTGGCTTGCTCGGCCATTTCAAGGGCATCTTATAGTCAACTTTATTTCTGTGAACTAGATGGGATTTTACAACAATGGTCATTACTAGACTTTAATTCCAGATATTTTATTGAATTCTGCCATGGTGGGATTTGAACCCAGATCCCCTGAGCATTAGCCCAAAAGAATTTCACTGTGCTATTGCCTCCACTTCCTCCCAAAGGCTGAATGGGTCTTCTCCTGCCCTTCTTTTTTCTGATCACATGACCTTAAAGTATTTGTTTTCTTTAACATAATGTAGAGATGCCGGCATTGGACTGGGGTAAACTCAGTAAAGTTTTACAGCACCAATTTTAAATCCAACCAATTTATTTGATAGTCAGTGCTGGTAAACCTCATCTCTATTCTGTTGTCATGTTTTACTTTCTGATGTCTGGAATAAAAGTAGTGTTTTGCTTAGTGCTGAGTATCTTATTTTTAAAAGCTTTATCATTGAATGTATAGTTACATTATATTATTTGTCCAAAAGTCATATATTCAACATGGTCAGTCATTAATTTCACTTAACACAGAGTCCACACAGACAGTGTATGTACTGTATAATGTTATTCATCCTTCATGCAATCCAACATAGTGCAGCCATACTAATACAAAGCTTCAATGAGTTGCAGATATTACACTGTACTGCCTTTCACTTTCATTAGTGAGTTTTTTTGTGCAACATTGTCAGGATCAAGACCTTTTTGAAATCTGCCTATGTAATGAAGCATGTAAGAAAATAATGAAACATTTTTGTGACATCCTGAGCCTCTGTAAGCTCTGTCTTTTTATACAGAAAATCATATGCATTCACTTTTACTTATTTTATTTTCCCTTGTCACGTTGCCATCCATTGCTTGGCATCATTGAAGTCTGATATGCGACGTTCTACTGGTTTCATAATTAAAAGTATCTCATTGTATTCTGCAAAGGTAAGTGCGAAATTCCTCTTCAAATATCATACATACTCATTCCTGCCATTATTAATTGCCTGCTGCTTATCCTGCTCGCTTTTATTATCATGTCAAGGCAATGTTGATAAAGAGTGCTCCCTGGTGGTTTGTAAATGCAATTTGATGGTTTCTATTTGTCTTTCCCTTCCTATTTAAGTAACATAGAGCTGTTCACTTTGCTGTTACTTGAAAATGTCACTAACATTGCATTGTTCTGTTTTCAGCCCTAATGGGAACTGACTCCAAACTCTGCTACTGGAGAGTCAGGATTTTAAGACCATATTACGAGGTGCAGATACCTGTGCTATCTAATTTCAAACAGGAAGGAATATAAAATAATAACTGTTAATCTGTTGGTCACATGCCTGAAATCTAGTCAGTATAAGGTGCTGCCAAACAAAGACAGAACAGTTCCATTCTACCTCATTTGGAAGCAGATGCACAAACCAAAAGTACTGGCATGCAATTGAAAGAGCCTTTTGTGAACTTTCCTAGCCCCACAAGTTTCTGTCTCTTCTCTCTCTCCACCACCACCATCACCAATTCGCACCATCCCACCCTTCCCCGAGGACTCTGATGCACTCTGGGTTTGGTTTGAATCATGCTACCAGTTTTCCTGTATTTAATATTTCAGATGTAGGCTTCAGGACTTAATTGTTGGCAGGCTACTTGACTGGAAAGCTTTGCAGCTGAGCCTGGTTTTGTTCTCACCTGATGATTACACATTTTAAAAATATTCATTCAATGGATGTGGCTAGGCCAGCATTATTAGAACATAAGAACCAGGAGCAGGAGTAGGCCAATGGGCCCCTTGAGCCAGCTCCATCATTCAAGAAGATCACGGTTGATCCTTTTGTGGATTCAGCTCCACTTTCCCACCTGCTCACCATAACCCCTAATTCCTTTATTGTTCAAAAATTTATTTAACCTTATCTTAAAATCATTCAATGAGGTAGCCACAACTGCTTCACCAGGCAGGGAATTCCACAGATTCACAACCATTTGTGAGATGAAGTTCCTCCTCAGCTCAGTCCAAAAATTGCTCTCCCTTATTTTGAGGCCAGTGTTCTTAGTTCTAGTTTCATTTGCCAGTGGAAACAATTTCTCTGCTTCTGTCTTATCTTATTATCCATCTTATTAATTGCCCATGAGAGGGTGGTGCTTCCTGAAGACGGTACACAATGTTGCAATTGTCTGTTGGTGGTGGAGGCAATGAATGTTTGTGAAAGGCACATCAGTCAAGCGGATTGCTTTGTCCTGGATGGTGTCCATCTTCTGGAGTGTTATTAAAATTGCACTCATCCAGCCAAGTGGGCAGTATTCCATCACATTCCTGACTTGTGGCTTGTAGATGATGGACAAGTTTTGAAGAGTCAGGAGTGAATTACTCGCTTCAGGATTCCTAGCCTCTGATTTTGGCCTTGTAACCACTGTGTAATATAGGTCAAGAGCTCATTTTGTGCTCTTCTTTGCACAAGCGCCTTTAGGTCAATGTTGGCTGTGATCAGCACAGAGATGGTTTTGACCTTGGTACTTTTCATAGCTGTACAACTCAGCATTTCGCTGAATGTTAAGTCATTATTTTTGGTTGAAGAAGGCAAAATAATTAAGTTGAGATAAAGTCTGTTGTTCTTAGCACTGCTGTTCTCAAACCAGAAATTCATGACAACATGCTGATTTTGATTATTCCTGAAGTGTAGGTAAGAATCTCTGTTGGCAGCCTTTATGTCAGGTAGAAAGAAGATAACATGTAGAGATTACTAAGAACCTCTTTGTCACATTTTGCAACACAGTATCCAGTCTGTTAAAGATCATAGCCTAGAGGTCCTAGGCCAGTGGAATGCATGGATAGGCACCACATGGAATTTAATATAGAACAGCGTGAAGTGATGCAAATTGATAAAAAGAATGAGATGAGAAGATATGAACAAACGATACAATTCTAAAGTGGGTGCAGGCACAGAGGAACTGGGTGATTGAGGGAGTAGAGAGTGAGTGAGAGTGTTGGGGTGTATATGCACAAATCATTGAAGGTGGCAGATTAAGTTGAGAAAGAAGATAAAAAAGACATAAGGGATTCTGGGTTTTTAAATAGAGGCACAGTGCTAAGAACAACTGATTTTATCTCACAACACCAGGTTAAAGTCCAACAGCTTTATTTAGGTGCACGAGCTTTCGGAGTCCTGCTCCTTCATCAGGTAACTCGTTGTTGTGAGACTTCCTACTGTGGCTACTCTAGTCCAACGCCAGCATCTCCACATCATGGTTGCCTCTAAACAGAGGTATAGATTACAAAAGCATAGAAATTATGATGAACCCGTATGAAACATTGGTTACAGCCTTACTGGAATATTGTGCCCAATTTTGAGCACCACACTTCGAGAAAGATGTGAAGGTTTAGAGGGAGTGTAGAAAAGATAAATAATTTATAAGAATGGCTCTAGAGTGAAGAATTTCAGTTAGGTGGATAGATTGGACATGCTGGAGAAAAGCAAGTTAACAGAAGAATCATAAAGGGAACAGGAAGAGTAGACAGAGAGGAACTGTTCCCAATAGTGGAAAGGTTGAGAATAGAAGGACATGGGTTTAAAGCAAAAGAATCAAACATGGGGAAATCTTGATTATGCAGCAAATGATTATGAATTAGATTGTGCTGCCTGAAAAGGTAGCAGAGGCAAGTGTTATTGTGATTTTTGAAAGGGAATTGGATAAGCACCTGAATGGAAAAAAACACGTAAGGTTACAGGGAGAGAGCAAGGGAGAGGGTCTTGCTATGATTGCTTTTGCAGAAAACTGGCATGGCTTCAACAGACCCAATGGCCTTCATATTTGTGGGAATCATTCTAAAAATCTGATAGTGCCATGCATGCTTTTTGGATGGTAACAATGTATTAGCTTCCAATATGTTAGTCAGAAAGTGTGCACTTAGTACAAACTAAAAGTGTGCAATCCACCATGTTAGTATGGGAATAAAATGATCCAGAACTCATGTCTGAAGCAAGGTAGAACAAAGGCAAAATACAGCAAATGCTGGAATCTGAAAGAAAAGCAGAAAATGCTGGGAAATCTCAACAGGTCGGACGGCATCTGTGGAGAGAGGATAGAGCCAGTGTTTTGAGTCTGGATGATCCTTCGTCAGGAAGGGACATGCTTGAATCTATCATCAAGGAAGAAATAACAAAATATCTGGATATAAACTGTCCCATTGGTAAGACACAGTGTGGGTTCATGAAGGATAGTTCATTTTTGACTAATTAGATATTAAAAGATATGTAATATCTTTAAGAATATTAATATGCAGTAGACAGTGGGGAAGCTGTGGATGTGACGTATCTGGAGTTCCAGAAGGCATTTAACAAGGTGCCATACCAAAGGCTGCTGCACAAGATAAAAGTGCTCGGTGTTATGGGTATTTATTAGCATGGATAGAGGATTGGCTAACTAACAGGAAGAAAAGAAGCGGGGGTAAATGGGTGTTTTTCTGGTTGGTGATCAGTAACTAGAAGTGGTGTGCCTCAGGGATCAATGTTGGGACCACAATTACTTCTAATTTGCAAAGATGATTTGAGATGGGGACCAAGTGTAATGTGTCAAAATTCGCAGATGACATTAAGATGAGTGGCAGAGCAAAGTGTGCAGAGGATGCTGCAAGTCTGCAAAGGGATATAGATAGTCTAAGTGAGTGGGCGAGGATCAGGCAGATGGAGTACAATGTTGGTACGTGTCAAAATGGACGATTACTTAAATGGTAAAAAATTGCAGCACGCTGCTGTGCATCGGTCCTGTGCATCCGTCGCAAGAATTACAAGTAATTGGTTTGCAGGTGCAGCAGAAGACAAATTAAGAAGGCAAATGGAGTTTTGTCCTTCAGTGCTGGAGGGATGAAGTTTAAAAACAGCGAAGTTTTGTTGCAGCTATAGAGGGTGCTGGTGAAACCACAGCTCAAGTACTAGGTACAATTTTGATCTCCTTACTTGAGAAAGGATATACTAGCACTGGAGGGGATGCAAAGGAGATTCATTAGATTGATTCTGGAGTTGAGAAAGTTGACTTATTAGGTTTTACTCATTGGAATTCAGAAGAATGAGGGGAGATCTTTTATAAACATATAAGATTATGAAGGGAATAGACAAGATAGAAGCAGGGACATTGTTTCCACTGGCAGGTGAAATTACAACTAGGGGGCATGGCCTCAAAATAAGGGGGAGCAGATTTAGGACTGAGTTGAGAAGGAAATTTATGGAATTCATTGCCCAGTGAAGCAGTTGAGCTATCTCATTGAATGTTTTTAAAGGAAGGATAGATAAATTTGTGAACTGTAAAGGAATTAAGGTTTATGGCGAGCGGGTGGGTAATTGGAGCTGAGTCCACAAAAAGATCAGTCATGATTTTATTAAATGGTGAGAAAACTTAAGGGGCCAGATGGCCTACTCCTGCTCCTAGTTCTTATGTTCTTATACCTTACAGAAACAGATCAAAGTGTTTAACATTTACACAATTAATTTGAAGTAAAATCACCACTGTCATAAATATTGAAAGTATTTTTGCATAGATCAAATTCTAGACGGAGCAAAGAAATGGATGATCAGCTTGATATTGGCAGGGCTATCCTTTATGATCACTGGGAAATAATTGAAAACAACACTGCTTGCAAGAAGATGCTGTGATGTACAAATTTAGTAGAGTTTTTGAGGTAGATATTAATCAGCTAGGATTTCTGAAAGCCCTTGACAAGGCACCTTGAAGTTTTACAAGATTGAATCTTGAGATGAAATGTTTAGTCATGCTGCTCTTGCCATCATGGATGTATCAAATGATTTTTTGAGGGAAGGATGTAGTTCAAATCAAAAAAAAAGAACTTCTTTAATAGTGGAATGGATCATTTACATCTTTTTGGATAACCAGAACAAGCAAAACATGCCTTTAACTGCAGCTAAATGAGACATCCAATAATGCAGCCTGTGGCTCCTGGACCTGTGGCTCCTGGACCTGTGGCTCACCTGTCTTCAAGCCCCAGCCCAGAGTTTGAATACAAATTTGAAAGCTAATACTCCAGTGCAGTACTGATGAAATATTGCATTGTAGGAGGCACCATCTTTCAAATGAGACATGAAACTGCTTGGGTAGGCGTGATAGATCCCATGGAAATATTGCAAAGAAAAACAGGGAAGTTGTTGGTGTCTTGACTATTATTTATCCCTCAATCAACACCACAAAAGCAGATGTCTTGGTCACTATACAGTACTGTTTAAGACAGTTTGCAGAACCTATATTGGCTGCTGCATTTCGATATCATAATGGTGACTACGCTTCAAAATATACTTCATTGGCTGGAAAATGCTTTGAAATATTGAGTAGCTGTGAAAATTGCTATATAAATGCAGGTTTCTGCCACTTAAAGTGTTAATCTATATTCACATCCGGGAGCATACATCTTCTTGACTTCAGAAGAGAATGATTTAAACTGATACTGTCAATCATTAAATGAAAGTCCATTCCAATATTTTGAAGGTTCTAATTGCAAATCCTGAAAATGACATTGAATATTGTCAATCAAGTTAAATACATGAATAGGATGGGAATAGAGGGATGAGTCTCCAGAAGGGTAAGACGTTTTATTTCAGCGGGGCAGCATGATCAGTGCAGGGTTGGAAGGCCGAAGAGCCTGTTCTTGTGCTGTAATTTTCTTTGTTCTTTGTCGAAGTGCCACATTGGTGAGCTCAGATGGGTAATCTATGCTGCTACATATATTCAGTATGGTAATTATTCTCTCACTTTTTTGTCTTTTAGTGCAGACTCAGTGAAAGTTCTTCGTTCTGTCTTCCTTTAAGTCACCATGTAGCTATAATCTTTACCAAGGAGAAGAGAAACGATGATCTTAATTATTATTGCTATGGAAACATGACCGTTGTTTTTAATTAACACAGGTTAATGAGTGTTAGTGAGAAGCCATCAGGTCGATGAGCTTTTGACTTGGATTGTATTCCTGCCCAAGGAAGGCAAGACGACATGAATCTGAAATTGTAATTTGTTCACCTGGAGCTATCAATGATTGATCTCAAGTTGACAGATTCATAAAGCAGACGCTGAAAGCATAAGTCTACTCAAACTTGTAATTAAACTCTAACCATGGCTGTCAACAGTTAATCCTTGGATATATCTTGGGAGGAATAAAGAGAAGTTGAAGCCTTATTTTGTTAAATGACAGGGATGGTCACTTCATGAGATGATGATAATAGATACAGGAGTGAGAAAACACAACATATTAAAATCTTTTAAAATGGAATGAAAACCAAATCTTAGATCTTCTACTGAAGATTTTCTTCATTCTCAGGTGAATTTGAATTCCATCAAATATTTACCTTCAGGATTGATACCATTCTTCAAAAAGGGACCAATAATGAAGGCGTACTTGGCAACCCTTTCTTAGAATTGCATGAAACAACAGTATAAATCTCTTGCAAAATACAATACTTGATGTTACAAAAATGATGCTCTGCTCTTTAAAACAAAAGTCTGTTCCTTCAGTCAGGATGATTTGAATAAACAATTCTCATGACAACTTCACAATTTTGAAATTACGATTTTGGAGTGGAATGTCACTTATCAAGGTGATGGATATCCATTCAATAGAATGTAACATATCTTTATTTTTTGCAGCCACTGTTAGAATAAGAATATTCCAGGCTCAGCTAAGCGTAGCTTGAAGCAGAGTAAAACTGACCTTACATTGTCACGTTAATTGGTTCCTTGCGCCAGCCTCAGCCTCAGTGCAACCTATTAGCATCACCCCCAAGTAGTTACTATTTGTTTGATCTAAGGTTATCATCCATCTTCTGTCATTGATATTGATTACCAATATCAGTGTTCTGTTTGGAAAGAATCATATAACGCTGTGTTAGCTTTCCTACGCTATCAATGCATGCATAATACAAATGTTCCAAGACGTCTTGAAAGCAAACATTCTGATTGTGCAATTAATGTGAGTTTTCGATGATATGTGCAATATTTTGAGATGTGATGTTGAAATATATGTCTAGAGTTTATTACAAAGGAGGCAGTGGAGCTGTAGTAATGTCAATGGACTAATAATCCAGAGGCTCAAGTTAATACACTCGGGCCAGGGGATAAATCCCACTTCAGCAGCCAGTGGAATTTAAATTGAATGAATAAATCTGAAATTTAAAAATAATGTTGACAGTTGTAAAAACACATCTGGTTCAGTAATGTCATTAGAGAAGGAAATCTGCTGTCCTTCTCTGATCTGGCCTCCTTATAAATCCAAACCAACAGCAATGTGGTTGACTCTTAAATGCCCTCTGAGATGAAATGGCTAAACGAGCCACTATGTTTTAGAAAATGCAACAAATTCTAAAAGGAATGAAATCAGATGGATCACCTTACATCAATCCATGCACCTGAAACTTTTGGTCCTGTAAAGGAACATCTGGAGGCTTGTGACAAAAGCAGAAGAGCTGTGTCACAGGCTAATCAAGCAACAGCCTGACATAATAATATACACAGAATCATACCTTACAGCCAATGCCTCATAACATTGTCACAATCTCTGCTATGTTTTTTTTTCCCACTGGCAGGGCAGACACAATAATTGTTGTACCACAATAGTACAAAGTCGGGAGGTATTTGAGCTGGGAGTACTCAACACCCAGATCCCATGTAGGCTCATGGCATCAGGTGAATCATAGATAAGGAAAACTCCACTGATTATCATCACCACCATTCTCCCCTCAGCTAATGTATCAGTACTTTTTCATGTTGAATAACACTTAGAAGAAACATTGAAGATAGCAAGAGCACAGAATGTGTTCCGAGTGAGAGATTTCAAGGTCCACCATTAAGAGTGGCTTGGTAGCATTACCATCGAACAAAGTGGCTGAATCCTAAAGGATATAATTGTTAGACTGGTTCTTGCATAAGGATGGACCCAAACCAGTGAAAATCCACTTGACCTTATCTTTATCAATGAAATATCACAAATACCTCTATCCCTGACAGTACTCGGAGCAGCAAATATTATCCAGTCCTTCTGAAGACAAAGTCCTGTGTTCATAATAATTATAGCCTTCATTGTATTGTGTGGCACTATCATTATTCTAAATGGTACAGATTTAGAACAGATCTAGCAACTCAAAACTAGGCATCCATGAAGCACAGTGAGTAATCAGCAGCAACAAAATTGTATTTGATCACAATCTGTAATCACATGGCCTCGCATATCTCCCAAAACTACCATTACCTCTAAACCAAAGGATCACTGTTCGCTCAATGAAGAATTCAAGAAGGCATGCCTGGAGCTGCAATAAGCATACTGATATAAAAATGAGAGATGTCAACCTGGTAAAGCTACAACATAGGACTGCTTACATGCCAGCAGAAAAAGCATATAATGGACAGAACTAATTGATCCCACAACCAAAAGGTCAGACCTGCCACATCCAGATATGAATGGAGGTGGACAATTAAATAACTAAATGGAGGAGGAGTTTACATGAATGTTCTAAAATTCAATGTAATTAATTTATCTAATGTCTTCATGGCTCTTTCCATCATGGTAGATTTCATCGTCATGACTTCAAGCCATTTTGAATGGACGTCAACTAGGACAAGAAAGCTGTATTCTTCAATCGACTCTATGAAGTCTATGTGTATTTTCTACCGTGGTGTTTTGGCCATTCCCATGGGTAAAGTGATTGTAAAATTGTAGCATTTTGTATTCTAACACAGGACTGGTATTGCACCACTTTTATTTGTGAGTCTAGTCTTGACCACTAGAAATAGCTTCTTACAAGCTCTTTCATTCTTACAACCCCTGGATAACCTTTATGCAGTTGATCCAGACTTCAGCTTCGCAACCATGAAGGAATGATCACTCTGATCTCCCAAAAATTTTAGACAGGTATTGCCATGTGATATAAGGTCCGAATTCAGGATTCTTCCATTGTTTGCCCATTATAGTTCCTCTTAAGACAATGTCCATAACCTTCCCCATCAGTGCATCACTCATTGTATGCCTTTGTAGTGGAGACAATGTTATTAGTACACTGGCTAGCTGGGACAAGTATGACATATTAGTGTAGCTATTCTATGATTCAGATTTGTCTGAATTGGAAATCTTGGTAAGGGATTTGTGTTGGCATATTTTTCTGATCCCTTACATTTGACACCATAATTATGCACTGGTAGTATTAAAAAACATTTTGGTAAACAACTTGCAGCTAAGGATGGAATTTCCTTGCCTGGACCAAAAATTGTTGGTTACCCTCCATGGTATAAATTTGCAGTATTATGTTTGATGGTTTGAGTAATTTGATCTTCTGATTATATATATTTTTTGTGATGAGTGTGATACTGCTGCTCCCAAATCTATTTCCATCTTCACTTCTTTTCTGTTTAATTTTTGTTAAACCCAGAAACTTTGCATATCCCCTTGTATGGATAGGACACTTTGTTTCGGTTCTTGGATCTTCTCCAGTATGGTATCATTTTGGGAATTTTTGTCTTTTCTGACATTTTGTAAACTTATTTTGTAGATTTTGATGAGTTCTTATGATGCGCATCTTTGGGGATAGAATAAGCTGTCATGACCACTACACCTTTGTAATGTGGCCTTTCTTGCCACGGCTTTAATATGTATATCCTGTGCTCCAACATTCATATGGAGAGTGCTGCACCTGAACACTCCAATGGCTGTCCTGCATTTTAAGAGTTTCCTGTCTGTCAATTCCCATCTTGTGTATTTTGGCTCCAGTTCCAATTTGGGAAACTTCTTTCTGGCCAATTTCATGGACACCACAATCTCAACAGTAAGTTTTAGTATTAAAGAACTTTTAATGAACAATTGTTTTTTGGGTTGCTTCATTCTGAAGTACGCAAACAAGTCTATGTCACAGAGTATCTTCATGGGTCAGGCCAAACTTAGAGTTCTTCACTAGCTTTCTTAATGTTGCTACAGATTGTGATATATTTTTGCCTTTTTCCTGGCATTGTCAATGAAATCTAAATCTCTCAGTAATTATTGGTATTTGAGGAGCAAAGTGATTTTGAGTCTTTGTCAATTCCTGCTAGGTTTATGCACCAGGTTTTTTGGGATGGATAAGAGTCTGTAGCAGTGTAAAGGTTTTACAACAAATTATTCAGTGAATAGGTCATGGATGTAGCCAAATCCATCACACAGACTAGTCTCCCATTCATTGACTCTGCCTACATTTCCAGCTGCCTCAGGAAAGTAGCCAACATAATTAAAAATCCCATGCATCCCGGACATTTTCCCTTCCACCTTCTTCCGTCAGGAAAAATATACTAAAGTCTGAGGTCACAATTCAAGAACAGCTTTTTCCTTGCTGCTGTCAAACTTATGAATGGACTTACCTTACATTAAGTTGATCTTTCTCTACATTTTAGTTATAACTGTAATACAACATTCTGCACTGTCTCATTTCCTTCTCACGTACGGTTTGTTCTGTATGTATAGCGTGCGAGTAACAATACTTTTTGTTGTATACTAATACATATGACAATAGTAAATCAAATCAAATCAAATCCAAGGAAAGTAGCTACTTTAAGTTCATTCAGTATTCTGTTTGCTCTGAATATTGAAATCTCTCATCTTAAGCAGTCCATGTTTCCACGTTTTCATCAAAGTCTTCCATGCAGTCACTTTTGCAGTTACTGGTTCTTAAAATATTATACTTCTTTAACTCCTGCTATCTTATTTCTTTTCCTTTTCAATGTGCATTCTTTTATTTTGCCCTTTCTTTAAATTTGTTGTTGTTTTGGAACTGTAAATTTTTTACATACCCAATCACCAATCCAATCACGAACAAGAAGCTTTAAGCATTAATTTTTGCTTTGTTTCACTAGTACAACTTTATTTCTGGAGTAGTAACTTTCCCTTTATTTCAAAAAGAACATAGGCTCTTTTCTTTTGAGGGCGAGGCTTGGAGGAACAAGAGTTTGTGTGTAATATTAAAATTAGACCCAGGCCAATTAAGAAAGGAAACAGGAAGCACTTTTTCACACAAAGGGTCGTACCTGAAATTTTCTGCCCAACCTGACAGTGAATACTGGGTCAATTGGCATCTTCAAGGCTGAAATCATTACGTTTCGAAAAAATGTGGGTATCAAAGGATTTGGAGCTAGTGCAGGAAAATGGAGTTGAGATAAATCTAAGCCATGCCATGAATAGCACAGTTAGCTCTAGGGACTGAAAGACTTACTTTGCTTCCTATCTTTCCACAATCATTCCATTTCTCATGAAAGCTAACCAACAGAAGGGGGATCTCTAAACAGCTGATATTGGGGCACTCCACAGATAAAAATCAGCTCAAAGATGCAAACCCCAATCAAGTGTGTTAAATTTCTAACCATCCAGTATCCCCTGTTTCCACCTGAACCTTCACCAGCTGCCCTTGTTTCAACCAGCCAGAGGCATAGCTGGAGGTGCAGCTTGAGCTACACCTGCAGCTATTCTCCAGCTTCAGACCTGAGACCCAGAGGACCGACATGCTCTGGGAGAGTATGCTGATGTCACAAGCATTGCATCTTTCATAGGCACAATGCTGAATTGCAGTGGTTTTTAAAGCACGGTCGATCCACAATGGTCTTCCATATCTCCATGTACAAAATCAGGTTGCAGGTCACTGACACGGGTGACCATGGCCGACTCCATATCAGAGAACAATTCAGAATCCTCATCCAGTTAAGTCACAACAGACCAGCTCAACGATGCATGGCACATATCATTACAAGCACAACCAACTGCTGTTTAATTTTATAAACAAGATTTGTGTTATTATTCTATTTTATGAAAATGGATATAACATATTCATTTTTCATGAGATTGTGATAATTTTACAACTAGAATATTTCAAATAAGAGTGTTTTCTTATTGTACTAATGTTTCTGATATGAAAATCTCTACTCTTTTATATTTGACATGTATTACTAATTCATTTATGATTAATGCAATAAAAATAATGTACACAAATTTATTACCTTTAGCAGCAAAAGAACAGCAAAATATTTATACTTTTGATAAGGTTTTTGTAACAGTAGATAATCCATTGGGTCTCTTTCCCCGTCTAAATGATCCAGAGATAAAAACGTTTGAGAACCACTGGTCTACGGAAACCCAGAGAGGCAAATCATTCCTTGAAAACCCCAGAACAATATTATTTCAGATTTCCAGCATGCATTGCATTTTTCTTTTGTGTTCAAATTACTGAGTTATGAAATACAATCGATTTTAAGCAGAAATAAATAACATGCCTCAAAAACAGAATCTTAATTACAGCTTTATGGAATATACTGAAAAGTGCCACAGGGTCTGTACAAGTAAAGTCCCAGGGGAATAACCCACACTAAGTCATAATTAACATTCTTCCCTCTGCCTGGGAAATGAACCTGCACTTAATTTTACTGTCTGTCTTACAGACATGTCAATGCCCTGATTAATCAAGAAACAGACTATTAAAAATTAAGAATCTTGGGGTGGAAATTTCTGGCCCTCATCGCCAGTCGCGATGGATTCCCCAATGACATGGCTGACAATGCAAATGGGCATTAATTCTGGTAGTACCTGAAGATCCCTCCATTGGCCAATGGTGAGCTACCTCTGCTGCGGGTAAACCTGCCATGGTAAGGGGTGGGGGACAAGCAGGGATGGAGGAAAGAGCAGGAGAGAGGAGAGAAGTTTATAATGTTTTCAGTTATTAACCAATATAGACAGGCAGCTGCTCTATTAACCTCAATGGTGGCTTATTGAATCTCTAGCAAATTTTTATAGAAATGACATTAATGCATTTGAAGACATTGTCCAATAGACATTTTAAAAGTTGCTTCTCCTTTATCAATGTGGTGCCCTGTATCTCAATTCAAAGTTACAATTACTTTTAAATGAAATGGTGTACAAAAATATTCAATCTAATGATGCGAAACTTTTTCACATCGTGACAGTTATTTCTCCCCTCACATCCTTCAGTTTATTGGCAGGTAAGACAATAATCAGAGATTTTGGGTGAGATTTCCCGATATCAGTGGGGGTGAGGATGAATGTCAGCTTGCACTGAAAATCAATGGAAGATAAAACATAGAACATTCAGCGCAGTACAGGCCCTTCGGCCCTCAATGTTGCGCCGGCCAGTGGACCCTCTAACCTAAACTATTCCAATATCATCCATATGCCTATCCACTGACCATTTGAATGCCCCCAAAGTAGGCAAGTCCACAACTGCTGCAGGCAGGGCATTCCACGCCCTCACCACTCTCTGTGTGAAGAACCTGCCTCTGACATCTGTCCTATAACTATCACCTCTTAATTTAAAGTTATGTCCCCTCGTGTTGGTCATCACCATCCGAGGAAAAAGGCTCTCATTATCCACCCTATCCAGTCCTTTGATCATCTTATACGCCTCAATTAGGTCACCGCGTAACCTTCTTCTCTCTAATGAAAATAACCTCAGGTCCCTCAGCCTTTCCTCATAAGGCCTTCCCACCATACCAGGCAACATCCTGGTAAACCTCCTCTGCACCCTTTCCAATGCTTCCACATCTTTCTTATAATGCAGCGACCAGAACTGTACGCAATACTCCAAGTGCGGCCGCACCAGAGTTTTGTACAGTTGTAACATAACCTCACGGCTCCTAAATTCAATCCCTCTACCAATAAAAGCTAACACACCGTACGCCTTCTTAACAACTTTATCAACCTGGGTGCCAACTTTCAAAGAGCTATGTACTTGTACCCCAAGATCCCTCTGCTCGACAACACTATTAAGGGTCCTTCTATTAGCCCTATATTTCATATGCCTGTTATTCCTACCAAAGTGAATCACCTCACACTTATCCGTATTGAATTCCATTTGCCACCTCACGGCCCAGCTCTGCAACCTATCTATGTCCCTCTGCAAACTGTAACATCCATCCTCGCTGTCTACAACTCCCCCACTTTGGTATCGTCAGCAAATTTACTAATCCAACCCTCTACACCCTCATCTAGGTCATTTATAAAAATGACAAACAGCAGTGGCCCTAAAACAGATCCTTGAGGTACACCACTTGTAACTGCACTCCAGGTTGAATATTTCCCATCAACCACCACCTTCTGTCTTCTATTAGCTAGCCAATTCCTAATCCAAACTGCTAAATCACCTTCAATCCCATGCATCTGCACTTTCTGCAGTAGCCTACCATGGGGGAACCTTATCAAACGCTTTGCTAAAATCCATATACACTACATCAACTGCCTTACCCTTATCTACCTCTTTGGTCACCTCCTCAAAAAACTCAATAAGGTTTGTGAGGCACGACCTACCCTTCACAAAACCGTGCTGACTATCCCTAATCAATTTATTCCTCTCTAGATGCTTATAAATCCTATCCCTTATAATTCTTTCCAAGACCTTGCCCACACAGAAGTCAGGCTCACCGGTCTATAATTTCCAGGATGGTCCCTACTCCCCTTTTTGAACAAAGGGACAACATTTGCCATCCTCCAGTCTTCCGGCACTATACCTGTAGCCAACGACGACATGAAGATCAAAGCCAAAGGCTCTGCAATCTCCTCTCTAGCCTCCCAGAGAATCCTAGGGTAAATCCCATCTGGCCCAGGGGACTTATCAATTTTCATACCCTCAAGATTCGCTAACACCTCCTCCTTATGAACCTCAATCCTACCCAGTCTACAACCTGGCGCAGTATTCTCCCTGACAACACTGTCTTTCTCCTGCATGAATACTGACGAAAAATACTCATTCAGTGACTCTCCTATCTCCTCAGGCTCAAGGCACAACTTCCCACTGCTATCTCTGACTGGCCCTAATCTTGCCCTAACCAATCTTTTATTATTTATACACCTGTAAAAAGCTTTAGGATTCTCCTTAATCCTATCCGCCAAAGTCTTCTCATGTCCTCTTCTAGCTCTTCTCAACTCCCTCTTTAGCTCCTTCCTGGCTGATTTATAGCTCTCTATTGCCCTAACTGAGCCTTCACGTCTCATCATTATATAAGCCTCCTTCTTCTTCTTCACCAGAGATTCAACTTCCCTAGTACACCATGGTTCCCTCTCTCGACCACTTCCTCCCTGCCTGGCAGGTACATATTCATTAAGGACATGCAGAAGCTGTTCCTTAAATATGCTCCACATTTCAGATGTCCCCAGCCCTTGCAATATCCTGCTCCACCCTATGCATCCTAAATCTCTCCTAATAGCCTCATAATTACCTTTCCCCCAGCTATAACTATTGTTTTTCGGTATGTGCCCATCCCTTTCCATCACTAAGGTAAATGTAACCGAATTGTGGTCACTATCACCAAAGTGCTCACCCACCTCCAAGTCTAACACCTGGTCTGGTTCATTACCCAGTACCAAATCCAATATAGCCTCACCTCTTGTTGGCCTATCTCCATACTGAGTCATGAAACCTTCCTGCACACATTGAACAAAAACTGACCCCTCTAACGTACTTGAACTATAGCTTTTCCACTCGATATTAGAAAAGTTAAAGTCCCCCATTACAACTACCCTGTTACTTTCACACCTATCCAGGATCAACTTTGCAATCCCTTCCTCTACTTCTCTGGAACTTTTTGGAGGCCTATAAAAAACTCCCAACAGTGTGACCTCTCCTTTCTTGTTTCTAATCTCACCCACACTACCTCAGCAGACAAGTCCACATCAAACGTCTTTTCTGCCACCGTAATGCTGTCCTTAACTAACAATGCCACTCCTCCCCCTCTTCTACCACCACCTCTGCTCTGACTGAAACATCTGAACCCCAGAACCTGCAACAACCATTCCTGCCCCTGCTCTATCCACGTCTCTGAAATGGCCACAACATCGAAATCCCAAGCATCAATCCAGGCTGCAAGTTCATCCACCTTATTGCGTATGCTCCTCGCATTAAAGTATACACATTTCAAACCACCCTCCCGTTTGCCACTATACTGCTGCGACTTAGAAACCCTATCCGTGACCTCCCTATTCACATCCTCCTGTATACTGGCACAACAATTCAGGTTCCCATCCCCCCCCGAATCAGTTTAAACCCTCCCGAATAGCACTGGTAAATTTACCCCCCAAGGTATTGGTACCTCTCCAGTTCAGGTGCAGACCATCCCTCTTGTAGAGGTCCCACCTTCCCCAGAATGAGCCCCAATTGTCCAAATACCTGAACCCTTCTTTCCTGCACCATCCCTTTAGCCACGAGTTCAAATGTTCTCTCTCCCTATTCTTTTCTATGCTATCCCGCAGCACAGGTAACAAACCAGAGATAACCGCTCTGTTAGTTTTAGCCCTAAGTTTCCACCCTAACTCTCTGAATTCCTGCTTTATATCCCCATCCCTTTTCCTACCTACATCATGGGTACCTACATGCACCACAACTTGGGGCTGGTTCCCCTCCCCCTTAAGGATCCCGAACACTCGGTCAGAGATATCACTGACCCCAGCGCCCTGGAGGCAACATACTAACCGTGAGTCCCGTTCCTTCCCACAGACCCTCCTATCTATCCCCTAACGTATGATTTCCTCCCAATCACTAATCCAGATCTTTTCTTCCCCTTGTCCCACCTGAGCATCAAGGCAGGCTCAACTCCCGAGCCCTGTACTCCATGGCTTACCCCGGTTGTGTCTACATTCCCCCAACACATCCAACAGCAGAGATATTTAAGATTGCGTAAGGAACAGCCATCAGCAGGGGAAGCTCTGCACTGAATGCTTCTTTACCAGCCCTTCTAACATCACCCAGGTATCACATTTAGGAGTAACTATCTCCCTGTAGCCTTTTTATCAACAGCCATCTCTGCTTCCCTAATAATTTTAATTCCTCACATTCCAGCTCCAGGTTCCCTAACAACAGTCCTCAAGTAGGTGGAACTGGATGCACCTCTGGGCAGGTGTAATCAGCTGGGACACTACCAGTTGTCCCTCACCTCAAACATCTCACAGGGGTACATCGCCTGCCTGCACTGCCTCACTTAATTACTTTCCTTTACCCATAACCAAATATAAACTTAAACTTACCTACTCACACTCCTAGTCTCCTTTTTTTTAATTAGTTTAGAGGTGGGGAGGGCTGGATACTCTACAACGTGTATAGTTATCGGAAATTCTTCACCTTCCCAATTTATGGAGGTCCAGGTGAAAAAAAAAACTCCTGCACAGGCCTCCCTGTGACTACTTCCTGTTTCCGGTTTTAAGTGTTAAAAAAAAACAGACACAATTTTGGAAAAAAAACACAGAAGTTTACTCACAGCTCTCCTCACACCAGCCGCTCCCAAGGAACAATAAGCAGATGTCATCTGGGCAGATGTCACTGGATTCTGCCCAGGATGTCTTGTGATTTTTAAAGGGAGCCAGGAACCCACACATCTCCAGTAAACCACATCTTCATGGGGCAGCACAATAGCACAATGGTTTGCACTGGTGCCTCGGGGACCTGTGTTTGATTCCTGGCTTGGGTTACAGTCTGTGTGGAGTTTGTACATTCTCCCTGTGTCTGCATGAGTTTCCTCCGGGTGTCCCAGTTTCCTTCACATTCTGAAAGACGTGCTGGTTAGATGCATTGACCTGAACAGGTGCCGGACTGTGGCAACTACAGGAATTTCACAGCAACTTCATTGCAGTGTTAACATAAGAATTCTTGTGACTAATAAATAATTAAATTTTAAACTGCTCCCTGAACTCAATGAAAAGCTCATTAATAAGCCTAAGAAGAGCAGTTGAAATTTTCATCAGGTAGACCTGGGGGATATGTATGATCTGGGATGGGTCAGGGTGCAGCTGTCATGAATATAGACAGCAGGAACCATGAGGTTCTGCAATTACAAGCAAAGAAGTGTTAGGTATTTTAGAAAGCATCAAGCTAAACAAATCCCCAGGGCCAGATGGCATCTGCCCTAGATTACTGAGAGAGACCAGAGACGAAATTGCTGGGCCTCTAACAGATATCTTTGTCTCTTCATTGGGCACATATGATGGCCCAGAGGATAGCAAATGCGGTCCCACTATGTAAGAGGAATAACCGGGTAATTATATGCCAATGAGCTTGACGTCTGTGGTAGGGAAATTGTTGGAGAAGATGCTTGGAGATAGAATTTATACACGTTTAGAACTGAATAGTCTCATTAGTGACTGACAACATGGTTTTGTATGAGAAAGGTAATGCTTCACAAATTTGGTTGAATTTTTTGAGAAGATGACAAAAATGATTAATGAGCAAAGTGCTGTGGATGTCACCTACATGGATTTTAGTAAAGCATTTGACAAGGTTCCTCATGGCAGGATGGTGCAAAAGGTTTAATCTCAAGGGATCAGAAATGAACCAGTGGTGTACAGAACTGGCTTGGCCACAGAAGACAGAGGGTAGCAGTGGAGGAGTCTTTTTCTGATAGGAGGTCTGTGACTGTAGGGCTCTGTACTGGGACCTCTGCTGTTTGTGATATATATAAATGATTTGGAAGAAAATGTAGCTGGTCTGATTAGTAAATTTACTGATGACACAAAGATTGCTGGAGTTGCAGATAGTGATGAACAGTGTCAGAGATTACAGCAGGATATAGATAGGCTGGAAAATTGGGTGGAGAAATGATAGATTGAATTTAATCCAGATAAATGTGAAGTGATGCATTTTGGTAAATCTAATGCAGAGGGGAGCTACACAATAAATGGCAGAACCATCAGGAGGTTCACAGAAGGATCTGAGTGTGCAAGTCCACAGATCCTTAAAGGTGACAGTACAGGTGGAAAAGGTGGTGAAGAAGGCAAATGGCATACTTGCTTTTATTAGATGGGACATAGAGTATAAAAGTTGGCATATGATGTTGCGGTTATATGTTGGTTAGACACATTTGGAATACTGCATCCAATTCTGGTCGCCATACTACCAGAAGGACGTGGAAACTTTGGAGAGAGTGCAGAAAAAGTTTACCAAGATGTTACCTAGTATGGAGGGTCTTAGCTATGACGTGAGATTGAGTAAACAAGGGTCGTTCTTCCTGGAAAGACAGAGGTTGAGGGGGACGTAATAGAAGTTTATAAAATTATGAAGGGCACAGATAGGGTGAACAGTTGGAAGCTTTTATCAGGTCAGAAATGACAAACACAAGGGGTCACAAGTGCGAGTATTGGGCGTAATGCTAGTACAGATATGGGGGGTACGGTTTTTACACACAGGGTGGAGGGGGCCTGGAATGCTGCTGCACAGTCTGTTTTAACCCTTATACGGTGGACAAATAACTATGAGCAGACATCTTGCTAGTACAACCAATATTTATTCAAACGCACACAATCAATAATCACCCACCCAACTAACAATAAGTTACAGAAAATACTAGAATTCAAGTCCAATACAAGACTTTGACTTAACTTTGCTTGACTGGTAAGTACCCAAGCAGATATTGGCCTTTATCTGTGCACTGATCTTGTTAGTTATCTGCGTAGTTTGACCGTTTGGTCTGGTCTGGCACTTTAGCTCTGGTCTTCCTTCTCAGGTGTGGTGGCTCTCCTCGTGCTGGCCATCACTGGTGATGTTCACCATTGTTGTAGCTCGTTCGTGTGGTCAGAGAGAAAGAGATTCCTGGTTGCATAGCACCCTTTATATTCAGTTTGGTTTCATGCCCCTTTTCACATTGCCAATCAATTGATCAGGACTTAATCCCCCTAATCGATAAGAGTCCAATCAGGTGCTGCCATACTGATCTCTGGGTGTGTCTCCAACGGCCATGTCTGTGGGTGCTGAAGGCACATAGGTCTCATACCTCCCTCCTACATAAGGGTTCACGGTGCCCTTATATCTGCTACACAACTCAGTGTGACCATAAAGTCCCTTTTATCCTGGAGATAACCCATATCTGTAATGTTCTATGTTCTATATCCTGTTTATTCACTCGTCAGGATTGCAGCCCATTTGTCTCTATCTTTAAACTGCAGCCTATCATTTTAGTTCTTGCCCAATTATCCCAGAGCGGGTACAAATCACCATTTTAGATGGCCCTTTTGGCCACAGTCCCCACTTTGACCCTGAACGTGAAGTGTGATGGATCACAAACTCAGGACTAGTATCTGTCAGGAACTCCCCAGTTACCCAACAGTCAAGTAAGGCCCAGATATTGGCATGCACAGTTATACTATATCCCTGCAACATATTGACATTCCGGAAGTTACAGACAATATTACTCTACAAATACAAACAAACACATATTCCAAGCCTCATTATTACAATAAGCTAGTTACCCATAAATACAAACAATCACATATTTTAAACATTTTAGTTTCAGAGTTAGCACAGGACAATGATAAATCATTGATACAGAACATTTAAATTTGGATTTTGGAGCATCATGCACACAAAATTGCTGAAGAGATAGTTTAACTCTCCAAAGTGTTTCTTATTTAAAATTGATTCAAATTTGCATAATCAACACATTTTGTCACTGTTACCATTTTAGATTTAAACTTCCACAGTCACAGCTCAAAATTTATTTCCTAGCATACGCATGCTATGTTCTTTTAAGACCGAAATAACACAATGTAACCAAAGTATAAGTTAGAAGTAGTTCAAATGATTTTCTACCAGTTTAACAAATTATGGAGGAAACTCCTCCATCACTCTGTCTGCTTTACCAATTTTATTTATGAATAACATGATTTGCACAAATGGTTCATTTGTTCCTCTTTTCAGCATTTTATCTCCTGTAACCCTAAATAACTAAGTACTAGGAAAAATCCTGCCATCTGTTGTAAAGTCATTGACACTCTCCAGACTCTTGACTTTCCAAAAAAATTAATTCCCAACTTATTAGCATTTACATATATTGAACCGAGCAAACTTTACATGTCAACATAAGGATTACAACAGATAACATTTACTCAGTACGGGAAAGTCACAAAACAAAGACATTGCTTTGTAAAATTATCTCGCATTCAAATGGTTACATCGTAAATTGAAAATATGTGTCAATGCATCCCTCTTTGAAACACAAAACCCATACAGACTCTCTCTCCGTTACCCTTTGTCAAAATTAAATTTATTTACTTCTTTAGAATTCAGACAACTTCCCATTTCTAAGTTGGTTATTTGGTGCACTCAATTTATTCTATCAATTAAATGTCACAAACTGTAATGCTTAAGTGTAATCAATCACTTTAATTTAAAAGTTAACAGTGAGAAAATCTGAATGAGCCAAACTCTTGAAATCTCAATTATCACTAGGTTGTAATAAACAATCTTGGAGTCTTGATGCTACTAGATGTGTTATTCACGAGCCATCTATTTAAAACAAAACACAAAAAATACTTTCAGCTTGGAGCCAAATGATAAATTTGGTCTCAAAATCTGTCAAATTAAAAACAAAAATGAAATTTATAACCTCCAATGTATATAACTTTTTAATTGCCAAATTAGGAACAGAAGATAGTGAAATCTCTGCCAGTTAAGAAAACCCAAGAAATAAAACACATTCCAAAGTGTTGATGTCACAATTTCTTCAAGACGAAGGAAAGAGCATATGGTTCCCTCCAAGGTTTAAATCCTTTCTTAACAAAACTTGAACCCAGGATTATTCAAAATTCAAATTGGTTATTTCAAACTTCAATTTATGTACTTTAATTTTGAAATTTCAATTTACTTTTCAAAAATTATGTTCAAAGTAACATTCCACATATATAGAACATAGAACATAGAACATTACAGCACAGAACAGGCCCTTCGGCCTTCGATGTTGTGCCGACCAAAATAAAAAAGCAATGCCCCTCCAAACTAAACCATTCCCTTCTCTTCCATATACTTATCACTTAACCTCTTAAACGCCACCAAACTTGGCGCATCTACAACAGCTGCAGGCAGGGCATTCCACTCCCTAATCACTCTTGAGTAAAGAACCTACCTCTGATATCCGTCCTATAACTCATACCCCTTAATTTAAAGCTGTGTCCCCTCGTGCTAGCTTTCTCCATCCTAGGAAAAAGGCTATCACTGTCCGCCCTATCTAAACCTCTAATCATCTTATATGCTTCAGTAAGATCCCCTCTTAGCCGCCTCCTTTCTAACGAAAACAACCTCAAATCCTTCAACCTCTCTTCATAGGACCTGCCCTCCATACCAGGCAACATCCTGGTAAACCTCCTCTGTACTCTCTCCAATGCCTCCACATCTTTCTCATAATGTGGGGACCAGAACTGCACACAATACTCCAAGTGCGGCCGCACTAGAGTTTTGTACAGTTGCAACATGATACTGCGGCTCCTAAATTCAATCCCCTACCAATAAAAGCTAAGACTCCATATGCCTTCTTAACAACTTTATCCACTTGACTGCCTACTTTCAGGGATCTATTGACACATACACCAAGATCCTTCTGTTCCTCAACACTATTAAGAGCCCTACCATTAGCCCTATACTTTACACATTTATTGTTCCTGCCAAAGTGCATTACCTCACACTTTTCCACATTAAACTCCATTTGCCACCTCTCGGCCCAGCTCTGCAACTTGTCCAAGTCACTCTGTAAACTAGAACACCCCTGTTCACTATCTACCACTCCACCGACTTTAGTGTCATCTGCAAATTTACTGATCCATCCCTCAATACCCTCATCCAGATCATTTATAAAAATTAAAAACAGCAGGGGCCCCAAAACAGACCCCTGAGGCACAACACTTGTCACCGAACTCCACGATGAATATCTCCCATCAACCACCACCCTCTGTCTTCTATCTGCCAGCCAATTCCTAATCCAATTAGCTAAATCACCCTCTATTCCACACCTGCATTTTCTGTAGAAGTCTTCCATGGGCCACCTTATCAAACGCCTTACTAAAGTCCATATATACTACATCAACCGCCTTACCCCATCCACCTCTCTGGTCACTTTCTCAAAAAACTCAATGAGGTTAGTAAGGCATGACCTACCCTTCACGAAACCATGCTGACTATCCCCAATCAATTCATTTATCTCTAAATAACTATAAATCCTATCCCTAATAATTCTCTCCAATACCTTGCCCACAACAGAAGTAAGACTCACTGGCCTATAATTCCCTGGAAGGTCTCTCTTCCCTTCTTAAACAATGGGACCACATTCGCTATCCTCCAGTCCTCCGGAACCACACCCGTAACCAACGAGGACCTGAAGATCAGAGCCAGAGGCTCTGCAATCTCCTCTCTTGCCTCCAGAGAATCCTAGGGTAAATCCCGTCCGGCCCAGGGGACTTATCCAACTTCAAACCCTCGAGAATTTCTAACACATCCTCCCTATCTACTACAATACTTCCCAATTTGCAACCCTGCACCTCAGTGTTCTCCATAGCTACATTTCCAGCACTCTGCGTGAATACCGAAGAGAAATATTTATTCAGTGCCTCACCAATCTCTTCAGGCTCCACGCACAACTTCCCACTGCTGTCTATGACTGGCCCAATATATGTGTTATTTATATGCTACACCTTTTAAACACAATCATGGCCATTGATTATACTCAAAAGGCTAAGAAAATTCCAAAAATTTATTTCAATTTAATCCAATCCAATTTCCAATTTGTATTTAAACTCTGTATCAAACCCACTGTTGTAAAATCACAATTAGGGGAAGAATATTAAGACATTAACGCAAACAACATAACAAAATCACCGACTCAACCTCTTTATTAAACACACACAATTACACATGGGAAGCTTCCAAAATTATCTTTCCACAATATCTTTCCTTCAAAACCAATATTTTAAACTGAATGAAAATGAAACATTGAAAGAAAATTAAAAAAATTAAGATAGTTATCTTCATTCTTCTTTCTTCCAAACTGTAATTAAACTCAAAAATAGAAGTAAATTCAAGAAATTTTATACTTAAATTTTAACAATTATCACACTTACTCAATCCTTTGAAGTTAAACCAAAATATAAAGCATTGCATTTATTGCCTGCAATAAATACTCCACAAAAACAAACAGACTTTTAACAACTCTTGCTTTCAATCTAATGCAACAACAATCACCTACGTTCAACAAGCAACCAGACCTCATAAACACAGTGAAATACAAAACTACTCAAATTATTAGCTAAACCTAAGATTTTCTCGAATCAATTTTTCATCTTGCCAAGTAATTTATAATATTTTTCTGGTAAGTTGAGAGAACTAGTTCCTTTCTCTCAAAATCCTGTAACACATATTGCACATTCCTTCTTTTCTAAAAAGAAGCAAAAAAGAAGTTGGGGTTCTTTGTGATGTTAGTGAGGGTGTAAGCTCCTTACCCGTCATGGTCTGTTTTAATGCGGTTCATGGGCATAATATTTTCTAATAGCACAAGACTATGCATTGATGGATCAGTGAAATGTGCATTCAGAATTATATATTGTGCTGAGATACTTTAAAATATTAATTCCCTCCCAATCAACAACATCTCCTGATAATTCCATGCCCTCCTTACAACTAATAGTCACAGAATTCATCAGACCAGGGGCAAATTCTAAACTTACTGTGGAATCGGTTGGCTCCAGAAGAGGAAATGGGAGACCTCAGTCAATATCATGTGCGAAATGGGCATTGTTTTCCAGATACAATCCACAACCCAATCCATAAACACCATCTTCCTCAGACTCAACTATTCCAAACACAGACAACATCCTTATCTGCATTGACAACTGAGATTTTAATTGATTAATCTCCTGTTGCAACTTGGAGTAATCAGAACTTGGAATCTTTTCACTAACTTGATATACTTTAAGATGACTCATAGAGAATATATTTACTTCATTGTTTTGTTCCTGCTTGTTTACTTGTCCACAAAATTACTTATTTTCTTCTCAACTAACTCTCTTGTAATTTCTAACTCATCTTTTAACGTCATTTTCTCTCACTTCTCACTCTGTAAATCTTCTAATCACAATAACTTACTCAGTTTCAACAAACACTTGCCTTTATCTGTTTTTCTCATTAAAACATCTCTGACTCACGGATCCTAGATCCAAAAATTCACTTTAGTATTCTACCCATTTCTCTTGGCGTAGTCCCAGGAGAACAAGAAGTGACTGAAAGGGTACAGTGTCTGTGAATTTACCAATCAGTCCCTTTAAGTCAGTTGGTACCAAGGGTATGATGAACGCCTCCTCCCTACTCCAGAGTGAGGTTTGAGCCTTGCCTCATGGTCAACAATGGAGTTCACTCTTCCCCTTGACTAACCTTACTTCAAAGTCTCCTTCAAAATTAACTAAAGAAGGAAGACAGGCGCTTAGCCCGGGAACAATGCTCACAGTAAAAAAAATAATTCTCCCTGGCATATCAGAAACATGAATCTACCACCAAAATACTACCAAAAGTTAGGTCTTTAATCTCACTCACAGCCGGCTATAGGGTTACTACCTCCCCCATTTAAACTAGTTCTGTTGTTGTTTCATCACATTAAATGAAATGCCTGGATCACTTAAGAAACTACTTAACAAATAAAAGGCTCAATCTTGGGGTAACAGTACTTGTCTTTTATTGAGTACCATCTGGGGTGCCATTCTGTTATATATCTTTAATTTAAACACTTTCTAAGCATTCCAATTTAATGAGACAAACAAGAACAGTAATTCAACTATTAACACTTTTAGTGCCAACTCAAACAAACAGTTGCAACTCATTAACTCTCTACTGAACTTTAACTCGATTTGAACATCAACTTTCAATTCTTTCCTTCGATCATCCAAATACTTCTGCCCTCGTGATCCCAATCCTGTCTCAGTATTGGAACAAGACTCTGCCCATAGGGGCATTCTTTCTTCTTAATATATTCCCTGATTCTTTTTTCCCATATGGGACATTCTCTGTCTCTATTACTGTTTCCTGCCGTTCTGTGTTTAACGACAAGGGGTTGGGAGTTGATCGGACTGTGGATACAGCTTTGGGCTATGTTCTGGTCCTCTGGGTTCTAATACAAACCGAAAGAGTTTATCCTATACTCCTTGTTAGGAACAATACATGCATAATAAACAATTTCCTGAAAGCAATTATTTGTCCAATAAGAAGTTTACACCTGTTGGCTCTGAGTTTTAAATAACTGTTCAATATAATGTGGTTGGATATCGGAGCAACAAAGTTACTTCTTATCGAGGCCACCCAGGGATGCCACTGTTGCCTATCGCACAGTCTGTTTTAACCCTTATAATTGTGTAGACGTCTTGTTAGTACAACCAATATTTATTTAAACCCACACAATCAATAATCATCCACCCAACCAACAATAAGTTATCTTACAGAAAATACTAGAATTCAAGTTCAATACAAGACTTTGACTTAACTTTGCGTGACTGGTAAGTACCCAATCAGATATTGGCCTTTACCTGCGCATTGATCTCAGTAGTTGTCTGCATAGTCTGGTCTCTTGGTCTGGTCTGGCATTCTGGCTCTGGTCTTCCTTCCTTCCTTCTTGAGTGTGGTCATCATCACTGGCAATGTTCACCATTGTTATAGTTCATTCGTGGGGTCAGAGAGAGAGATCCCTGATTGCCCAGCACCCTTCATACCCTGATGGGTTTCACACCCCTTTTGGCCATTGTCAATCAATTGATCAGGACTTGATCCCCCTGATCGATAAGAGTCCAATCAGGTGCTGCCACACCGATCTTTGGGTGTGTCTCCAACGGCCATGCCTGTAGGTGCACATAGGTCACGTATCTCCCTCCTAAATAAGAGTTTATGGTGTCCTTATGTCTGGTACACAACCCAGTGTGACCAGAAAGTCTCTTTGGGCCGAGAGGTGGCAAATGGAGTTTAATGTGGAAAAGTGTGAGGTAATTCACTTTGGCAGGAATAACAAATGTGTAGAGTATAGAGCTAATGGTAGGACTCTTAATAGTGTTGAAGAACAGAGGGATCTTGGTGTATATGTGCATAGATCCTGAAAGTTGGCAATCAAGTCGATAAGGTTGTTAAGAAGGCATATGGAGTCTTAGCTTTTATTGGTAGGGGGATTGAATTTCAGGGCCGCAACGTCATGTTGCAACTGTACAAAACTCTAGTGCGGCCGCACTTGGAGTATTGTGTGCAGTTCTGGTCCCCACATTATAAGAAAGATGTGGAGGCATTGGAGAGGGTACAGAGGAGGTTTAACCAGGATGTTGCCTGGTATGGAGGGCAGGTCTTATGAAGAGAGGCTGAGGGATTTGAGGTTGTTTTCGTTAGAAAGACGGCGGCTAAGAGGAGACCTTATTGAAACATATAAGATGATTAGAGGTTTAGATAGGGTGGACAGTGATAGCCTTTTTCCTAGGATGGAGAAAGCTAGCATGAAGGGACATAGCTTTAAATTAAGGGGTGGTAGTTATAGGACGGATGTCAGAGGTAGGTTCTTTACCCAGAGGGCGGTAAGGGTATGGAATGCCCTGCCTGCTGCAGTTGTAGATGCGCCAAGTTTGGTGGCGTTTAAGAGGTTAGTAGATAAGTTTATGGATGAAAAGGGAATGGTTTAGGTTAGAGGGTCACTGCTTGTTCCTAATTGGTCGGCGCAACATCGAGGGCCAAAGGGCCTGTTCTGCGTTGTAATGTTCTATGTTCTATGTTCTATATCGTGTTCACTCACTCATCAGGGTTGCAGCCTGCTTGTCTCTGTCTTTAAACTGCAGCCTGTCAGTTTAGTTCTTGCCCAATTATCCCAGATTGCTTTACAAAATGCCATTTTAGATGGTCTTTCTGGCCACACAAGCAAGGTGGTGGCGGCAGGCATGCTAGGATCATTTAAGATTTATCTAGATAGCTACATGAACAGACTGGGAATAGAGGAATACAAATGGTTAGTTTAGTTAGGAACAAATAATCGGTGCAAGCTTGGAAGGCCAAAGGGCCTGTTTCTGTGCAGTATTGTTCTTTGCTCTTTGTCTTTGTTCTTTAAGGGTGAATAGATGCAACAGCCAACATACATATGAAATGGGGAATAATCCTCAGCTGCTGAACTGGCATGGAGTTCCCATGCGAATGAATAACTGACAACTGAGGTGGCAGTTGATAGGAGTGCAGGACAGGCATCTGCCTGTAATAAGGAAGGATAGGAAAGGTAGGATTTGAGAGCCGGGGGTAACCAGAGAAATTGTGGGTCTAATCAAAAAGGAAAAAGAGGCATTCATAAGGTCCGGGCAGCTAAAAAGCAGATGAAGCACCGGGGGAATACAGAGAAAGTAGAAAAGAACTCAAACATGGAATTAAAAGGGCAAAAAGGGATCATGAAATGTCCTTGGCAAACAGCATTAAAGAGAATCCCAAGACGTTTTATACGTATGTTAGGAACAAGAGGGTTGTCAAAGAAAGAGTCGGATCTTTCAAGAACAGAGGAGGGGAAGTAGGTGAGATCCTAAATGAATATTTAGCATCAATATTCACAAAGGAGAGGGACATGTTGATCGGTAGTGTCCCAGAGGGATGTGTAGACTCGTTAGAATAAATCACAATTTCAAGAGAGAAAGTGTTAAGTGTTTTCGAAAGCATCAAAGTAGACAAATACCCAGGGCCAGATGGCATCTGCCCTAGATTACTGAGAGAGACAAGAGATGAAATTGATGGGCCTCTAACAGAAACCTTTATTTCTTCATTGGACACAGGTTAGGTCCCAGAGGATTGGAGGATATAAATGTTGCCCTGTTATTGAAGAAGGATAGCAAGGATAACCCGGATAATTATAGGTCAGTGAGTTTGACATTCATGATAGGAAAATTGTTGGAGAAGATTCTTAGAGGTAGGATACAGACACATTTAGAACTGAATAGTCTCATTAGTGATAGATAATATGGTTTTGTATGAGGAAGTCATGTCTCACAAATTTGGTTGAATTTTTTGAGGAGGTGACAAAAATGACCAATGAGGGAAGGCTGTTGTCTACATGGATTTTAGTAAAGCATTTAATAAGGTCCCTCATGGCAGGATGGTGCAAAAGGTTAAATCTCATGGGATCAAAGGTGAATTATCTAGATGGGTACAGAACTG
Source organism: Sphyrna mokarran (assembly GCA_024679065.1). Classification (NCBI taxonomy): domain Eukaryota; kingdom Metazoa; phylum Chordata; class Chondrichthyes; order Carcharhiniformes; family Carcharhinidae; genus Sphyrna; species Sphyrna mokarran. The sequence goes on from JAGIQG010000001.1 coordinate 35,782,858, forward strand.
GCTTGGCCATAGAAGTCATGATGTAGAGATGCCGGCATTGGACTGGGGTAAACTCAGTAAAGTTTTGCAACACCAATTTTAAATCCAAACAATTTATTTGATAGTAAATCCGCGAGCTTTTGACACTATGTTGCTAATGTTAGCAAAAAACCTACTTACTGTGCTGTCTGGAGAAAATACACAATTCTCTAACCAATGCTCAGGATTCCCTTCACACACATTGTTAGCCACTTTAACACTTGAATAGCAGGTTAGATGTAAGGATTCGCATTCTAATCAGCAATCTGTAACTATCTGTGTGGATATGAGTGCCTCTGCAGATCAGAACACTGCATTTGTCTGACGAAGGCACAACATAGTGTCGAAAACTCGTGGATTTACTATCAAATAAATTGGTTGGATTTAAAATTGGTGTTGCAAAACTACTGAGTTGGCCATAGAAGACAGAGGGTAGCAGTGGAGAAGTGTTTTTCTGATTGGATGTCTGTGACTAGTGATGTTCTGTACTGGGACCTCTGCTGTTTGTGACATATGTAAATGATTTGGAAGAAGGTGTAGATGGTTTGATTACTAAGTTTGTGGATGATACAAAGATTGCTGGAGTTGCAGATACTGATGAACATTGTCAGACAATATAACAGGATATAGAAAGACTGGAAAATTGGATGGAGAAATGGCAGATGGAACTTAATCCAGATAAGTGGAAAGTGGTGCATTTTGGTAGATCTAATATTGGGGTGGGGTGTGATATATAATAAATGGTAGATCCATCAGGAGTATATGCGCACTGAAGGATCTGGGTGTGCAAGTCCACAGATTCTTAAAGGGGGCAACACAGGTGGAAAAGGTGATGAAGAAGGCATATGGCATACTTGTCTTTATTGGATGGGGCATAGAGTATAAAGTTGGCATATGATGTTGCAGTTATATAGAATGTTGGTTTGGCCACATTTGGAATACTGCATCCAGTTCTGGTCGCCACACTACCAGAAGGGCGTGGAGGCTTTAGAGAGAGTGCAGAAAAGATTTACCAAGCTGTTACCTGGTATGGAGGATCTTAGCTATGAGGTGAGACTGAGAAAACTAAGGTTGTTCTCCTTAGAAAGATAGAGGTTGGAGGGTTACCTAATAGAAGTTTATAAAATTATGAAGGGCATAGATAGGATGAACAGTTGAAAGATTTTTCCCAGATCAGAAATGACAAACAAAAAGGGCCACAAGTTCAAGATAAGAGGGGCAATGTTCAATACAGATATGCAGGGGACATATTTTACACAGAGGGTGGTGGGGGACTTGAAATGCACTACTAAGCAAGCTGGTTGAGACAGATACATTAAGACCACTTAAGACTTATCTAAATACCCACAGGAACAGATTGGGAATAGAGGAATACAAACGGATGGTCTACTTAGGAACACATAATCAATGCAGGCTTAGAGCGCCAAAGGGCCTGTCTCTGTGTTGTATTGTTCTTTGTTCTGTCAATTTGTGTCTTTTGGGTGATGGCTATTTTAAATCCATTTAGATCCATTCATGCACTGCTGAGTTGCATCACTCATTTTCTCCAATTTTTTTTGTGTTAAGATTTGCCCTCATAACACAATCATGAGTAGCTGGAATAACTGCTTTATTGTAAGTTGAAGACAAATATTCCAGCAGCAACAGATCACAGGACTGATGTCTCACATGACCAACTGCAAGATTATTAGGTTACTAACAAAAATGCTAATTCTTAAAACATAAGCTTTGAAACTAACATCTCGAACAGACATCTAAACCTATTAGTTACTAATACTTGACTTTATTAGATACCCTTCTTTGTGGAATAGTAAAGTGGGCAACCAAGGAGTATGGCACATCTAGAAAAGATGTCAGAGTAGAGGGATTCTGAGAGTTTGTGTCAAGTTATGAAGAGCTTGCTTCCAATAAAAGGGCAATGACCACACTGGGAATATTTGTGTAGTGTTATGATCTCTTTACTTAAGGAGGGATATTCTTGCATTGAAGGCACTTTACAGAAGGTTCACTCGCCTGATTCCTGGAATGAAAGGGATGTCTAATGGGAAAAGGTTAAGCAGGTTAGGCCAATAGTCATCAGAGCTTAGAAGAGTATCAGATGATCTAATTGAAACATTTAAATTCTGAGGGGGTTTGATAGGGTAGATAGTGAGAGGATACTTCCCCTCATGGGGAAGTCCAAGAATAAGGGGCACAGTTTCAAAATGAGGAATCTCCTATTGTCAACAGAAATGTAGAGGAATTTCTACTCCCAGACTAATTTCATTAGTCTTTGAAATGATTTTGCACAGAGATCAGTAAAGGTTGGATCATTGAATGTATGTATTCAAGACAGAGTTAGACAGACCTTGATTGATCAGGGAGTGTAGAGTAAGGGAAAGCTTAGGAAATTGGAGTTAAGGCCACAATCAAATCAGCCTTGGTCTTTTTGAATGGCAAGCAGACTTGATGGGCTGAATGGCCTACTCCTTACTCTATTTCTCTTGACACTATGATATTAAAACTTGAAGTCTGTGTATCTAAGAATGGAATGTAGATGTCTCCTTTTGTAAGGAAATGCATCATGTAAAAGCATTGAGATACTTAGTGTACGATATATAAAGGGCAGTCCTTATGTAAATAAGTAAGGATAGCAACAGTCACATGAATTATCCCTGGTTGGACATAGAAGATGTCCTCACACTTGGGGCTAATGATGTTCGGGTAATGGAGAAGTTAATTGGCTAACTGCCAGAATGAAAGTTGCCTGAATTTGCCTTGGAGAGAAAACAAGAACAAGAACAGACAAGAGGCAGAGGAAGAGAAAGAGGGAAAATGAGTGAGCAAAAGAGAGGGACAGAGGCTCAAAGACCTACAGATGAAAATTGTAGGAAAAGCTATTTGTGGACTCTACAATCTAAATTGCAACATGGGAGTATACCCTGCGCTAAACTGTAAATCACTACCCAAGTTTGTTGATATAGTTTATCTAAAAAAGTAATGTTGAGAGGTAGCAAGGTGGCACAGTGGCTAGCTGTCGCACAGCGCCAGGGACTCAAGTTCAATTCTGGCCTTGGGTAACTGTATGGGATTTACACGCTCTTCCTATCTGTGTGAGTTTCCTCCGTATACTCTAGTTTCCTCCCAATTCCAAAGATGTGCAGATTAGGTGTATTGGTCATGATAAACTGCCCCTTAGGGTCAGCAGCGTGAGCATTTAGCTTCATGGGGATTGGGGCTGGGTGGGATTGTTGTTAGTATAGGCTCAATGGGCCTCTTTCTGCACTAATAAACTCATCCTGATTTTGTTTAAAAGTTGATTTGCAATAAAGTTTTGCTGCCAAGTCTGTTCCTGGCTGAAGAAGGTGAAAAAATCCCCAAAAGCTTATACAAAAAAAATGCATTCTAATAATTAGATTGGGGATCAGAATTGAGACTACATTACCTTTACAAACCTCATCTCACATGATAAAATCATGGGATTGATTTTAATATACAAACTGGTCCTCAATTTAACTTATCATCGTTAGCACCTTGGATATTTTGATGCTGTGAATTGTAATTTTAAATTTTGAGATCAAATTAGATGTTAGTGGATTGGCCATGCTAAATTGTTCCTTACTGTTACGTAAGGGGGTGCAGGGGGATAACTAGCTGGGATAAAATGTATGGGGATAGGTCCTGGGTGGAATTGTGGTCAGTACAGGCTTGATGGGCTGAATGGCTTCCTTCTGCACTGTAGGGATTCCAAATCTTGGAATGAGATTTGAACCCCAAATTTTCAGATTTCTATGAGACTTGAAGATCTAGTGCTACATGCTGCGGGATGCACTAAAGTTTGGGACAGCTCACTAAGTCTCAATGAAGAAAGACCACTGTATAAGGCCCTCTCACCAGAGCATATCAAGGGCCTGTGACCCATGTACAACTAGTGCAGAATTTCAAAAAGACATTGGTGATAGACAAGTGGCAGTTGAAAAGCAATGGTGGAAAAGGCGGAATAAATCATTTTACTGGGAAGAATGCTAAGAGACAGAATGAGATAAAAAGTACAGTTCTAAAGTGGGTGTAAAGGTGCAGGGAAGCAAGTACAGAGGAGATGCTAGGGGAAAGTTTTTCACTCAGAGGGTGGTGAGTGAATGGAATCGGCTGCCATCGGTGGTGGTCGAAGCGAACTAGCTGGGGTCTTTTAAAAGACTTCTGGATGAGTATATGGGATCCAATGGGATTGGGGGTTATAGATAGGTCTATGGCTGGGTAGGTTTTTGATGTGTTCGGCACAACTTGTGGGCCGAAGGGCCTGTTTGTGCTGTAGTGTTCTATGTTCTATGTTCTATGTAAAAGCAGTGGAACCTGGGTATATATGTGCATAAATTACAAAAGGCAGCAGGGCAGGTTGACAGAGTGGTTAATCAAACATACAGACTCCAGGATTTTATCAATAAGGGCATAGACTGGGAGGTTACATCAAACTTAACACTGGTTCATCCATAACTGAGATATTGCATCTAATTTTGAACACAGCATTTTAAGAAGATGTAAAGCAATTAACAGAAGGACAGAAGAGATTGAGGAGAATGATTCAAGGGATGAAGAATTCCGGTTATGATAAAAATTTTGGAGAAGTTTGAACTGTTCTTCTTGGAGAAGAGAAGATATAGAGGAAATTGATGGAGTCATCCAGAATCATGAAAGGTCTGCACTTGGGAAACAGGGGGAAACTATTCCCTTTCATAAAAGGGTTGAGAACAAAACAGCACTGGAAAAAGAAGCAGGTGTGGAAAAAGCTTTTCTTGTTGTTAGGATCTAAAATGCACTGTCAGAAAGTAGAATCATAGAATCACTACAGTGCAGAAGGAAGCCATTCGGCCCATCAAGTCTGCACTGACCACAATTCCACCCAGGCCTTATTCGCATAACCCCACATTTCCCCTGTTAATCCCCTGATGCAATCATCAATTGAGCATGGCTAATCAACCTAACCTACACATCTTTGGACTTTAGGAGGAAACCAGAGCATCTGGCGGAAACCAATGCACACATGGAGAGAATGTGTGAATTCCACACAGAGACTGACCGGAGGCTGGAATTGAACCTGGGTCCATGGCGCTGGCAGTCAGGTGATGACAGGGTCAATTGAGGCTTTTTAAAGAGAATCAGGTCATTATTTTCTTTCATTCTTTCATGGGAAGGCATGGAGGTGTCACAAGAAAAAACCAGCATTTTTTACCCATTCCTAATTGCTCTTAAACTGAAGGCAATTTCAACTCACTTAAGGGTCAGGACTCACATGTACATCAGGCCAGGCAAGACTGAGAGATTTCCTTCCCTATAGGTTCAGCAAGTGGGTTTTTATAACAATTGATGATATTACTGACATCACCATTACTGAGCCTAACTTCATATTCCAATTTATTAAATGAACTTAAATTTCAGTTGCTAACATTTGAATCATATACTTTAAACTATTCGCCTGAACCCCTAACTCATCACTAGCCCAGTGATATTACCATCATGCCACCATCTCCCACTATAGCTGAAAGGGAAAATATTGTAGCATTGTGGGAAAAAGATAGGAGAGTGTCACTAGATGAATTGCTCCTTCAGAGAGCCAACATTACATTTAATTTCTAATTACTTTCTATATTTGTATGCTGAACTTTTATATTTCATGGATGGGGATACCCATCTTCCCTGTACTAAGCTTTATCTACATTGAAATAATAAAATGATTTTTCTCTTGCCATTTCTTCTCTCTATCTGAATTCTATTCAGTATCTTGATCTTTGGAGCCAAGATCATTTCTCATTTCTGTACTGATCACATCCTTTAATAAAAGAGCTATCCCACTTCTTTTTCCTTTTTTCCTATTCTTCAAATATCAAATACCCTTGAATAATCAGTTCCCAGTCTTGTTCACTTTGCTGGGGAGACAGAACAAAGAATAATGAAAAATCACAGCACAGGAGCAGGCCCTTTGGCCCTTCAAACCTGCACCGATCGTGCTGCTGAACTACAATAAAACCCCCTACCCTTCCGGGGACCATATCCCTTTATCCCCATCCTATTCATGTATTTATCCAGACGCTCCTAAAAAGTCACTATCGTATCTGCTCCCACTAACTACCTTCCCCGACAGTGAGTTCCAGGGACTCACCACCTTCTGTGTAAAGACTTGCCTCGTACATCTCCTTCAAACCTTGCCCTGTGCAGCTTAAACTTATGCCCCCTAGTAGTTGACTTTTCCACGCTGGGAAAAAACTTTGATCCACACTGTCCAAGCCCCTCATGACCTTGTAGACTTCAATCAGGTTGCCCCTCGACCTCCATCATTCCAGTGAGAACAAAGCAAGTTTCTCCAACCTCTCCTCATAGTTAATGCCCTCCATATCAGGCAACATCTTGGTAAATCTTTTCTGAACCCTCTGCAAAACCTTCACATCCTTCTGGTAGTATGGCAACTAGAACTGAACACTATATTCCAAATATGGCCTAATGTGCAGCATGACTTGACAATTTTTGAACTCGGTGCCCTGGCCAATGAAGGCAAGCATGTCGTATTCCTGCTTGACTACTTCCTCCACTTTCAGTGGCCTATGTACATATACACACAATCCTCTGCGCATCAATACTCTGAAGGGTTCTACCATTAACTGTATTTTCCCATCTGCATTAGACTTTCAAAAATGCATTACCATACATTTGTCCAGATTGAGCTCCATCTGCCATCTCTCCACTCAAGTCTCCAGCCAATTTATATCCTTCGGCGGTCCTCATTGCTATCCATAGTTCGACCAACCTTTGTGTCGTCAGCAAACTTACTAAACAAACCAGTTACATTTTCCTCCAAATTATTTATATATATTACAAACAGCAAAGGTCCCAGAACTGATCCCTGAGGAATGTCATTTGTCACAGCCCTCCATTCAAAAATGCAGCCACTGCTATCCTCTGTCTTCTTTGACCGAGTCAGTTCTGTATCCATCCTGCCAGCTCACTTTTGATCCCATGTAACTTCATCTTCCGTACCAGTCTACCATGAGGGACTTTGTCAAAGGCCCCACTTGAAGTCTATGTAGACAACATCCACTGCCCTCCCTCATCAATCATCTTCGTTACTTCCTCGAAAACCTTGATCAAGTTAGTGAGACATGATTCCCTCTTCACCAAACCATGTTGCCTCCTGCTAATATGTCCACTTATTTCCAAGTGGGAGTAAATGTTGGCATTTGAGAAGTTGGCACTGTGCTAACGGCACTGGATAACAATCTGGAGCCTTAAGCTGAATCTCTGGGGGCATGGGTTCCAAACCCACCATAGCAGCTGTGAACAAAGAACAAAGAACAAAGAACAAAACAGCATGGGAAACAGGGCCTTCGGCCCAATGAGCCCGCACCACCACCCCGATGTTCCCACCTCTACCCGCGATTCCTGTCTATGTTTATAGATCTATGGATTAAAAACCAAATTTGAGACAATTTAGGGAGAATTTGTTTTGCCAATTAGCCTAAGAGCACATCTTTGGGATGTGGGAGGAAACCGGAGCACCCGGAGAAAACCCACGCAAGCACGGGGAGAATGCGCAAACTCCCACAGACACAGGCCCAAATCCATATATCTGCACAGCACAGCGATAGTCACTGAGCTGTCGTGTTGCCCATCAAATGGTCCAGGTCAAGCATACACTAACGACGTGAAGCACTAGGATAGTCTCGAAAAAGATCCAAGAGCAGTCCTCTTACGACCCATCGCGTGTATGCCCTTCGTTAGACAACAAGGTGGAACAAAGCACCTATAGGATAAAAATAAGTACATCAATATCATCTATTTACACACTTCCCAGGGACTCCAAAGGCTCATGATCCCTAGTTTAAATCAGTTTTCTATACCCCTCCATTCCCATTCTGTTTGTGTGCCCATCTAAGTATTTCTTAAATAATTCCAGAGTACCTGCCTCCACCACTTTACTTGGCAGCTCATTCCATACCCCGACCACCCTCTGTGTGAAAAAACTCCCTCTAGCATCCAAATTATACCTTACCCCCCTCACCTTAAGCCCGTGACCCCTCGTGCTATTTGAGTCCATCCTAGGAAAAAGCTTAACCCTGTTTACTCTATCTATCCCCTTCATAATCTTGTACACCTCTATCAGATCTCCTCTAAGTCTACGTCTTTCTAAGGAAAACAGTCCCAATTTGCCTAATCTCTCCTCATAACTCAGACCTTCCATACCAGACAGCATCCTGGTAAACCTCCTCTGCACTCTCTCCAGAGTCTCCATGTCCTTCCGGTAGTAAGGCGACCAGAACTGGACGCAGTATTCCAAATGAGGTCTAACCAGCGTTTCGTACAACTGCAACATTAAAGGCCAGCTCTTGTACAATATACCCCTTCCTATAAAGGCTGGCATACTATATGCTTTCTTCACAACCTTCTCCACTTGTTCTGCCACCTTCAGAAACTTGTTCACCTGCACCCCCAGGTCCCTCTGCATTTCTATACTCTTAATAGGTCTACCCTTTTATCATATACCTCCCCCCTACATTCTTTCTCCCGAAATGCATCACCTCACATTTATCAGAATTGAATTCCATCTGCCATCTGTCTGCCCAAGCTACCAGTCTATCTATGTCCTGCTGCATCGCCTGATAATGCTCCTCACTATCCGCAAGTCTGAAATTGAAATCTGAATTCAATTCACAAACATTGCACTTAAAATCTAGAGTCAGAAATGCTGAACAGGAAACATGTTGAACTTTGTAAAAACCCACTTGGTTCACTAATGTGCTTCAGGGACAGAAATTTGCAGTCCTTACTTGATGTGGCCTACATGTGACTCCAGACTCCAGAGGTTGGTTCTTATCTTCACTCTGAAATGGCCCAGCAGGGCACTCAAGTTGTGTCACACCAATACAAAGCTTACAAAAAGGAATGAAAAGTGTCAGAACACTCATCATTAACCTAGGCATCAGAAACAGCAATGCCAAACACAGACATGTCAACCCTGCAAAGTCCTCATTGCTAACACTGAGGGGATGGTGCCATTATAGATACATATGTTTTAATTCTGAAGTTTTCTATATGGTAAATAGGGAAAGGCAATTTCTTTTGGTTAGGAGTGAGCGACAAGTATTCATCAATTAAAAATTCCCATTAAAATAATGAGATGGAAGAGATTATGTTAAATTTATTGATGCTGAAAATGCTTTGGATATTTTGCCACAGGAAAAGGGAGGGAGGAACCATTCCATGTTTTAAAGGACTGTTGGATAAATATTTAAAAGCAGAAGACAGTGGAGGATATGTGGCTATGGAGGCAGACCAAGAAAACATTGTTAGTTTTGCATTGCCCTCGCGGAGTTATAGCATAGATATAATGGGTCAGCTAGCCTTATTCTGTGCTCTGTGTATCTATGGTTTGATATTGGAATACAGAGCTTAAGGAGAGTCTGATCATTCATAATCATCCTGAGCCACACCAAAGACACTCCTGATTCCACAGTCCTTATTCAGTATCTTCCATGTCTTTGTTATGTTTTCCAAACTCCTCTACTCTCCTGGTGATGTTGATATTCATGTTGAAAATCTGTGCCAAAGAAGACACCAGAGGTTTTGTAATTGCACTGACGTGACCATTCTTCCTTTGTGAAACTAGATAGTTAGTACTAGCAGATTGTTTATAGAACATAGAACATAGAACATTACAGTGCAGAACAGGCCCTTCGGCCTTCGATGTTGCGCCGACCAATTAGGAACAAGCAGTGACCCTCCAACCTAAACCATTCCCCTTTCATCCATAAACTTATCTACTAACCTCTTAAACGCCACCAAACTTGATGCATCTACAACTGACGCAGACAAGGCATTCCATACCCTTACCACCCTCTGGGTAAAGAAACCTCTGGGTTTATCTATAGGCGCTTCTCATAAAGTCCAATCCTTCTGCCCCACACATCTCAATATGCACTTGCGGCAAGGCTGATTGAACAATAATTAGAAATGAGAATCTCCAATGTTCCTCCACTCAAACACTATTACCCCTCTTGCCACCTTTCCTAAGATAAGGTAGGTCAATACAAAACAGGAAATCTCCTGATTTATACAGCTCAATAGCACAAAAACTCTTTATACAGAAGCCACTGGGAAAGTTATATTTTATTCAAGGGTAGTGATGGCCTGATGGTGTTATAACATGAGAACATAAGAAATAGGAGCAGGAATAGGCCATCTAGCCCCTCGAGCCTGCTCCGCCATTCAATAAGATCATGGCTGATCTGAAGTGGATCAGTTCCACTTTCCCACTTTCTCCCCATAACCCTTAATTCCCTTGTCTATCAGAAATCTATCTACCCGTGACTTAAACATATTTAGCGAAGTAGTCTCCACCACTTTAATGGGCAGAGAATTCCAAAAGATTCACCACGCTTTGAGTAAAGAGGTTGCTCCTCATCTCCGATCTAAACTGCACCCCCCCCCCCCCCCCCCCCGCCCCCATGTTGAGGCTGTGCCCTCTAGTCCTGCTATTCTTTCTAAGCGGAAAGAATCTCCCTACCTCTACCCTATCCATCCTCTCCATTATCTTATTGTCTCTATAAGATCTCCCCCTCAGCCTTCTAAACTCCAACAGTACAAACTCGGTCAACTCAATCTCTCCTCATAGGCTAACACCCTCATCTCCGGTATCAGCCTAGTGAACCTTCTCTGCACTCACTCCAAGGTCAGTATATCCTTCCACAAATGTGGCGACCAAAACTGCACACAGTACTTCAACTACGGCCTCACCAGCACCCTGTACAGTTGCAACAAGGCCTCCCTATTTTTATATTCCATCCTCCTTGCTATAAAGAGCAACATTCCATTCGCCTTCTTGATCACCTGCTGCACCTGCAGACTGGGCTTTTGCATTTCATGCACAAGGACCCCCAGGTCCCTCTGCACTATAACATGCTGCAGCTTTTTGCCTTTTAAATAATAATCCCTCCTACTATTATTTCTACAAAAGTGGATAACCTCACACTTGCTAATATCATATTCCATCTGCCAGGTCCTCTCCCACTCACTCAACCTATCTAGATCCAGATTATTGCTAGACTATTAATCCAGAAACTCACCTCATGTTCTGGGAACTTGGGTTTGAATTCCACCATGGCACATGGTGGAATTTGAATTTAATTTTTAAAAATCTGGAATTAAGAATTGACCGGTGACCGTGAAGCCATTGTCAATGGCTGGAAAAAACCATTTTGGTCACAATGTCCTTTAAGGAAGGAAATCTGCCATTATTGCCTGGTCTAGTCTACATGTGACTCCAGAACCACAGCAATGTGGATCATTCTCAACTGTCCTACAAGGGCATGTAGGGATGGGCAATAAATGCTGGTTAGTCAGTGATACCCGTGTCCCAAAAATGAATATAAAATGTTGCTTTGTAAATATGCTCTTGTTCGTTTTTCTTGCATTATTTTACTTTATTTTATAAGATTTAGATCAGATTTGTCAAACCAACTTTTTTGCATGGGAAGCCACACTTTGAACATTGTTCTCACTCATGAGGCAATGAGCAACTTTCAGAAAGGTGACATTAGGTACGAATTAAGCAGTAATAACTCGCTAGCAAAAACACAATGAGAAACAAATAAAAATGGGCATTAAAGTACAATAGGTGAGAGTGTATGTTTCTAGCTTATTCCCATGCTTAGCCACCGTGAGAATTGATAAGAGTGATGATGTGTATATGAAGGTGAGTGGAAATACTGATACTGGGATTGAGTAAGACTTATGGCAATATTATGACCTGGCATTCTCACCTGTTGACACTCCATTACTCACCCACTCTCAACTCTTTCACCCCACGACACTCTGACTATCCCCACTGTCACACCTCCCATCACTCTTTCACATCCATCTACACTCCTACATTCCCCCCACACTCTTAATCCCCCCTGCACTCTCACATCCCCCCACATTCTCACATTCCCCCTCCACACTCCCACATCCCCCATATATCTACTCACACTCTGACATTTCCTCAATTCTCAGATCTCCCACTCATATTCTCCGATGTGTCCACACACACTCATCTGATCACACTCTTTGCTCCCTTACAAACACAAAAATATAACAACACCCTTGTTTTCTTTGCCCTTTCCTCTCCTCCATCTACTCTTTCTCTTCTGTCACAAGGGGGTACCCCCCTTCACCATCTCACACAAGAAAAACTAACATGAATAATATTTAATATGTAAGAAGAAAAAAGTCCAGGAAACAAGAAGACAACAAACCATAAGATAAGGCATGGCATCATAGGGAGCAACTAGGGTTATAAGTGAGCCAAAAAAAAGTGGCAGAGCAAAGGAAAGGGGACTTGTCCTCTCTGTATCTGACCCCAAAAATTTCTCACCTCCCCTACACTCTCCATCACTCCTACTCACTCATCTTCCCCATAATCTCTATCACTCCTCCACACACTCACCTCTCCCACACTCTCTATCACCCTACATTCCCTCATCTCCCCACACTCCCTATCACCCTTACGCTCTCTCATTTTTCTCACATTCTCTATCACCCCTGCACTCTGTCACTCCTCCCACAGTCCCTATCACCCCTATACTCTCTCATCTCCCCCATACTCCGTATCACTCCCACACTCTTTCATCTCTCCCACACTCTCTGTCACTCCCACACACACTCACCTTCCCCCACAAATTCTCTACATTCGCACCTCCACCCCTCCCTCTCTTTCACCTCCCCCTCACACTCTCACCTCAACAATCATTGATAGCTTTATTGTCACTGAGACTAACTTTACATTCCAGACATGTTTTTCTTAATTTGGTTTCAATTCTATGGGCTAGCATGATAGGATTTGAGCCAATATTCCTAACAGCATTAGCCTGGGCCTCTGAATTATGAGTTCAGTGAAATTACCACTATGTCACCATCTTCTCATATTACTATGCATGCTCATTGTAACTTTATATGCTGTCGGCAGTTGAAACATGATAAACTAAAGTGAGATTAAGAAGAAGGCAACAATAGCCACATCTCACAGGCTCTGAATGTTTATTTCAGTTAAACATTACCGGAGAAATATGCAGTAACGCTATTCAATTTGGAGAGTGAGAGAAACCTCATTTCCACACTTCCAAAATAGCCTTTTGTCTGCTGAACAAGCCTGTAATAGGGTAACAGGAAACCAGCTGAAATGCATTGTGCTTAATCTATTACTTCAACAAAGGAAAAGATGGACAGGTTGTGACGACTACTATTCATATTAAAGATCTGGTCTAACTATTCCATGACATTGCCGTACTTTGTCTGCATGGTGTATGCAGCAGACTTTCATCATTTTTAAAGCTTGTATGTTATCATGTCTCAAATAGCATGCAATCCACATTTTCCATTAAGTCTGGTATGAGGCTGACAATCTTGTTAGGCAGCAGGGAAGCAATGAATTCATGGGTAATAAAGGGTCATTTAAAGTCACTGCATAGTTATTAACCCTGGCAAGAAACAATTGTGTTATTTTTGCACTGGATTACTGAGTCAGAGAAGCCCAGTTATTTCTGGTCAGATTCTCCACATGCTCTCTCTGAGTTACCTCAAATTTTTAAGGGGTGATTCTTCCAACCCATGCAGCAGGCCGGGAGACTCTAGCTGAGGTCATTTAACAGGCTTCCTGCTGGACATTCCGTACATCCCTGGCAGCCGGATTCTGAGACTGTCAGCTCTGTGCTAGAAATCAGTGTGGAGCTATATAATTTATTTAAATGAGAAATTTATTAATTTTAGATATCATTAGTGGGCCCAGGACTAAAGTTGTATACAATGCAGTCACTTTAACTCACCACCTCAGATTGCATACAACTAACTACAACCATGTCATATATCTTATTTTTGTCTCCTAATAGTTTGTTTTTTATTTTATAATATTTCTCTAGTTGAAATTAAAGAAGTTTGTCCTTCTCATTTATTTCTCCAACATTTTGTTTTCCTGCATCAGTCATTTCTAAATCTATTTTTTGTATCAAGTCTATCTGCTCACCATCTTACTTGTAATTGAACACTTCCTGAAATGTTCTGTCACATGTATTGCATCAGTGTGATTAAGGGTGGTGCTTTGTACAAATGGCTACTATATGCTTAATTAATTTTACCTGTGTCTTAGAATTTGATCTCTGCATGAAGAATTAATTTGCAAAAATATGTATGTATTATACGATAGAAGAAAGAAGGGCATATTACAGTGCACTTCCGCACAGATCAGAATGCTACATTGGATTTTTTGAAACTGGTCAAAAAGTCAAATTTCATTCTTCCAATTTCACTACAATGTCAGAAATTAAATGCTGATCTATATGATTTAAAACTTCAATTGACTGTACCATCTATTTTGAATATGTAGGATGTCAGAAAATGATTTTGTTTTACACTCCTAACATGTAATTGGGAAAACATTCAGATTGTTGACAGCTACCAAAAGTTCTGTTTTACTGGTCAGAAATAGATGCTCTGAAACTTTACAAATTATTCCATCAGATTATAAGATTCAAACTTAAACATTTAAATTTAATTAAACATGCAATAAATATTATTAGCAGTTATTATGTATATTTAGTGGGCTGTGACTTCTGAGTTTCCCAACTTGGGCAGCACGGTGACACAATGGCTAGCATTGCTGCCTCATAGTGCCAGGGACCTGGGTTCCATACTGTCTGTATGGAGTTTGCATGTTCTTCCCATTTGCATGGGTTTCCTTCAGATGCTCCAGTTTTCTTCCACAGTCCAAAGATGTGCGGGTTAGGTGGATTGGCCATGCTAAATTGAACCTTATTATCAGGGGAACTAGATCGGGTAAGTGCATCGAGCTATGGGAGTAGGGCCTGATGGGATTGTAGTCAGTGTACACTCAATAGGTTGAGTTGCCTTCTTCTGCACTGTAGGGATTCTCTGAATCTATGATCAGATTGGGGAGGGGTACCCCAAAGAATCCCTCTCAAACCTTTCCACAGAAGTATCTGCATGGCAATTGCTCAGAAGTACAAACTTTTCCTGGGCAAACGCCTGAAGCTGTGAACCATCTGAAAACGTTTTGTTCTTTGTTCAAATTGTAAACTTTGGATGATTTTGACCAGGTTGCATCAACAGTTGGTCAGAAAAAGCTACAAGAATTAAAACCTCATCTAACTTCTGGATAACAATCTTAAAGACACTGAGCCTCTCACACTTCTCCATCCACACTCCACCACCCAAAATGTCCACACACCAGAAGATGACTCCTACCACCACCCCCCCCCCCCCCCCCCCCCCCCCCCCCGCCCCGCCCCCCATACTTGCTGGGCAACCATTATCTCTCACAATATTCTGCAGCCCCCAAATTCCCATGGGACACCCCCACCCACATCGATCTAGAGGGGATTATGTGGCCAAGCCTTTTTGAAGAACCTGTTCTAGTGCTCCCCATTTTAATTCCTTTCTTTCAGTTAAGCTGCATGAAAACATATATGCTATCAAAGGATTACCTCAACCTGTTACCCACTTAATGAATTTCAGCTACAAGAAGAAAGCCTCCTCTGCACCTTATCACACTCCCTCATTTTACAGATTAATAACAAGAATGCCTTTTCAAGGTGAGGGTCGGTTTGTGGTCTTCCCTTATCAGCTAAAACATTCTCTGGAAACCCATTTACTAACTGAATGTGGAAAATAGAAATTCACTTCAAAATTAAGGCTGCGGCAAAGACGTTAACCCTTTTTTTACAATGGTAAATCGCTGTGCTGTGCAGAGACATGGATTTGGGCCTGTGTCTGTGGGAGTTTGCGCATTCTCCCCGTGCTTGCATGGGTTTTCTCCAGGTGCTCCAGTTTCCTCCCATATCCCAAAGATGTGCTGTTAGGCTAATTGGCAAAACAAATTTTCCCTAAATTGTCTCAAATTTGGTTTTTAATCTATAGATCTATAAACATAAACAGGGATCACGGGTAGAGGTGGGAACATTGGGGTGGCGGCGTGGGCTCGTTGAGCCGAAGGGCCTGTTTCCTGTGCTGTTTTGTTCTTTGTTCTTTGTTCTTTGGTCATTGTGTTGTTTCTGCTATTCAGATTCCAATATGATAGTGATAATGAGTTGAAAGTGTTGGTGTCACTTAACTAATAATTATTAGATAAATGTGATAATTTTAACAAATTGAATTTTTCTTTTGTTTCACCTTTCTGCTTCATTCTCTTTTCATGCTCGTTGTGAACATTTTACATTTGTATTAATGATCTTTTTTAGTTAATTCATGTGACATGGGCATCACTGGCAAGGCCAACATTCATTATCAAGTCCCAATTCCCTTAAGAAGGTGAGTCTTGTCGAACTGCTGTAATGTGCATAGTGGAAGTACCACCATCATACTCTTAGGTTGGAAGTTCCAGTATTGTAACCAGTGGAGATGAATGACCAAATACACTGGTGCACATCCTGAAAGGAAAACTTGGGAATGATATTGTTCCCATACGCCTATTGATGCAAAGTTTAAACTGATTTGTTAGTCACAAGTAAGGCTTACATTAACACTGCAATGAAGTCACTGTGAAATTCCCCGGCCGCCACAATCCAGCGGCTGTTTGGGTCAATGCTCCCAACTAGCATGTCTTTCAGATTGTGGGAAGAAACCAGAGCACCCGGAGGAAACCCACACAGATACGGGGGAATGTGCAAACTTCACACAGACAGTGACTCAAGCCCAGAATCAAACCATCCCTGGTGCTGTGAGGCGGCAGTGTTAACCACTGTGTTACTGTACTACCCATATCCACTCATTGTAAGTAATAGAGGTTGCTGTAACGGAGGTGCTTTTGAAGAAACCTTGCAAAGTTGTTTCAGTTATTCTGTGAATACCGCAGTTGCAGTATACCAATGGTGGAAGATTGTTTACCTATCCTTCAATGTTTTACATTTTTTTAAAAAACGTGTGCTAAATTTCTTAACTGCTCTGGCCTTCCAAACTTTCAGTTTAAATACAGCTTGAGCCCTCCTCTGTATAAAACAGATCTCAGTGGCTAAAACAAATCCTGAGGACAATCAAGACACTGTAGTTTGTCCTGTTCTTATCATTGGAGTGACCAGATCAAGTATTGTTCATGTTACATTGGGACAATTTAGGCTATTGACATTTGTAGCTGTGGACCATTCAAACAAAATTGCCAGTGATATCCAAAAGACAGAATTGGTATTTTATTCCATCAAAAAAAATATTGGCTTGTTAATCTTGCTGGGGAGCATAGGAATAGATATCAACACTGCCCATATGAAATTATTCACTTAGATTGAGCTATCTGCATGATAGTGTGATAGTACTAGCTTATCACCAAATAAGAAATTATCTCCTTTTATATTTATTTAGTCTTTCTATGCAAACAATTACATCTGATGTTCCATAAAATATATTTCATACAAAGTAAAATAGACTTCTTGTCATGTTGAAAATATCAACTAAGCATTTTCTTTGTTAATTCAACATCACAGTGTCAAAATGTTAAATTTTACTCAGGATTCTACTGCACATCAGTAGAATGATAGTATACTGGTGCTATTAGCACATAATAATTTCATTAATCCACAGTTCAAGATACAGGAAACTCAAATTCACACCTCACTGAAGCATGTCAAGAATTTAAATTCAAGGATTATAAATTCAAGGATTGATCATAAAACTTACATCTGTCCAAAGATGTGCGGATTAGATGGATTGACCGTGATAAATTGCCCCTTAGTATAAGACAGATTAATAAGGTAAAAATATGAGGTTATGGGGATAGGGCCTGGATGGGATCCTTGTTGGTGCAGGCTCGATGAGCCAAATGACCTCCTTCTACACTGTAGAGTTTTTATGTCAACCATGGGCCCAAATCTTTCCATCTATGAATTATTCAATTATTTGACCAGAGATGCATGTTGGGACCCCATGGAAGTCTAGACATGTTCCCTAACATGGGAATTACCTGGAAAATTCCCTTGCTCCCTGGGATCCACCATAAATCTCTCAGACTCTTGACTGATTCATTATCTGACAAACGATAGATGGAAAAAAAAACAGTCTAATCCCTGGATAACTCAAAAGTTAGCATTCTAATCACGCTGATTCCTTGACTCTAAGAACACATCCCTGAACTCCTGTCTGTCCCCTGACTATCCTTTCAAGCTAACCTTTTGACCCTCAGACTGCTCCGCATTGTCCTGGCTATTTCCCTGACTTGCAGTTACATCAAACATCGGATTAACCCCCGACAAGTCAATTAACCCCCCCAACCACTGCCTACTCTGCCTGACCTTTCTCAACTACCGTCTCACCCACCTACCATCTTGCCCATATACTAACACATCCATTCTAATCACTTTTCTTACCTACAGTGGCTAGCACTGCAGCCTCACAGTGTCAGGAACCCAGGTTCAATTCCTGGCTTGGGTCACTGTGAGCAGTTTGCACATTCTCCCCTTCTCTGTGTGAGTTTGTTCTGGATGCTCTGGTTTCCTCTGACAGTCCAAAGATGTGCAGGTTAAGTGGACTGACAATGCTAAATTGCCTCTTAGTGTCAGGGGAACTAGCTAGGGTAAATGCATGGTGTTATTGGGATAGGATCTGAGTGGAATTGTGGTCGGTAAGACTCGATGGGCTGAATGGTATGATAACAGCTGGTGCTCTACTCCACACTTCTGCATTGGAGCTCTCCAAGTGATGCTGCACTCCACATTTCTGTTAAAGCAGGGTATGAAAAACCTAGTGAGAAATGTACACCAGTATTCAGTCAGGAGAAAGTTCAAGTGGACCAGCAATCCAGTGATCATGTCCACTCTGTAGCAGGTCCAGACCATTAACCTCAATGCTACCATTTTAATTTTGTGTAATTGCCTCGCTCAATTTTGACACATCTTTCTGGATGTAAGTGGGGAAGATTGTACAGAATCAACTGGCCTAGATGTGCTTTTGTGTTGGGAGTGCAGATAGATACACAATGGTCATTTTGCTTTTTCTTTCAGTTTTCTGTAGGTGTTTTCTTCAGCTGAGTGATTTCCTCATGGGGAAATTGAGGGTCAATATATTATCATTTGTGAGGATTGATTAAAGGACAGAACACAGAGAGTAAGAATTAAATGGATTTATTTTGGTATTTGCTATTAATAGAGAAGGTTTCACAAGGATCTATTCTTGGATCTCACCTATTTACAATCTTTATTAATGACTTGGATCAGGGGACTGAGTGCAATGTATTCAAATTTGCTTATGATGCAAAGCCCTGGAAAAGTAAGCAGTGAAGAGGATGTAAAGATGCATTAGAAGAAGCTTTCTTATTCATCAAGAGATTTGGGTTCACTGTCAGAGGGCAGCATTTAACACCCATCCCAAATTGCCCTTGAGAAGTGGTGGCAAGCAGCATTCTTGAACATTGTAGGTACACCCACAGTGCCTGTTAGGGAGGAAGTTCCACGACTTTGACCTAGCGACTGTGAAGGAACAATGATATATTGGGTGCTTCACAGTGTAAGGGAGCCTGAGTCAATTCCAGCCTAGGATGAGTCTCTAGAGTTTGCACATTCTCCATGTGTCTGCATGGATTTTCTCCAGGTGCTCTGGTTTCCTTTCATAGTCCAAAGATGTGCAGGTCAGGTGGATTGACCATGCTAAATTGTTCCTTAACAACCCAGAATGGGTGGGGTGCAGGATTAATGGGATAAGTGTATGGGGTTAGATGCTATTTTGAAGTGTCAGTGCAGACACAATGGGCCATATAGTCTCCTTCTTCGTTGTAAATTATACTTCCAAGTCAGGAAGGTGACTGGTTTGGAGGGGAACTTGCAGGAGGTGGTATTCAATGTATCTACTGTCCTTCTCTTCAAGATGGTAGTGGTTGTTGGTTTGGAAGGTGCTGCGTAAGGAGACTTGATGAACTCTAAATGGGGCAAATGGGCAAGAAAATGATAGATGAAATCCAAAATGTCAGAGTATGCTATTATTCTATTCCGCCACCCTCCCCTGTGCCTCCCTCAGCTAGGAGGCAATATTTTTAAAAATATTTTTTTTGAATAGTGAAACTATAATATGTTTGCAATTAGAGAGATTTGGGTATTCTTGTATGTGAATTGTGGAAAATTAACATGCAGGTACTACAAGCAATGACAAAGGCAAAAAGTATGTTAGCATTTTGTTACAAAGGGATTGGAATATAAGTGTAAAGAAGTTTTAATATTATTGTGTTGATCAGTGCATCAGTGGAGAGGCAATGCCTTGAAGTGATGTGTGTAGTTTTGATCTCCTTAACTAATGAAAGACATTGCCCTAGAGGCAATACAACAGAGCTTCACTCAGCTGCTTCCTTGGATGACAGGAATGTTCTGTGAGGAGAGATTGATTAGGCTAGGCCTAAATTCCCTGGAGTTTAGACAAACGTGATGCGATCTAATTGAAACATTTAACATTCTTGAGGGTTTGACAGAGTAGATGCTGAGAAAATGTTTCCCTTGGCTTGTGAATCTAGAAATGTCACAGACACCATGCAAAGGGTTAACCATTTAGGACTAAGATAAGAAGAAATTTCTTCACTCAGAGTAAATTTTTGGAATTCTCTATCCCGATTGTTAGATGTTGAGAACGAGATCAATAGATTTGGGAGTGGGACATTGGGATGGTGCAGGAAAGTGGAATTGAGGGTCGAGATCTTGGTAAATGATTAAATAGGAAGATCAGATGGCTCAGCGCTGCTCAGATTTGTCATGCCTTTATCGATTTGAATTAGTTTTTCTAACAATCTAAAAATGCTTTATCTTTAAAAAAAAACATTTTTCAGTTGTCTACTGCTTGTCATTAATCTATTACTGTCCACTGATTTTGCACTTAGGCGTGAGGTAATTTCACTATTGGCATGCGCTCTATGCAGTTCCAGGAAGATTCCACTTTTTTTTGCAATACTCTGATCGTCACTGCCTGTTAAGGTCATTTAAGAACTAACTGGAACATAGCTTGGCACTTAACCTTTTCTGACTACGGTAGCGGGCAGCTTCTCCTGTTTACTTGCAATCTTGATTCGAAATAATTTATGACTCCCGAGATTGCTTCCAGATATGATTGTTTGAACTGTATGTTATTTTATTTCCACAAGACGAGATATGAAGACAGCTGGAAAGTAGAATTGGTGATATTTCTTTTAAAAAAAAGAAACCTGAAGGGAAAGCAATAGCATGCTGCAGTATTGAAGTTAGATGTGCGTAATAAAAGGTCTTGGATTGCGGGCGCTGACTATCAAAAATATCGCAGCGCCAATAGAACATCTGACTCATTGCAAGGCTCGAATCCCTTTAAGCAGCAGATGGTGCCTGTCATTAGTGTGCCCTCCCTACAAGGAAGTGACACTTATGAATGTCCATCCCCGTTCCCAGATCAATTGCAAAATATTAAAGTGTGCGAAATGGAGGGTTGGTGTGTGGGTTGGGGGGGGGGGGGGGGGCAGGTTAGATCTGTTTCATAATGTACAGAAATTTGTCCTGACGCCCAAGCTCAGATCCGCTGATCATGTTAATATCCACCCAAAACTAAACAACTTTTAATAACAGAGAGGGCTAGAATCGGGCGGAAATACGCCCATGTTATTGGATTGTTGTGCCGGCTGAGCAGGGGTAAAGTGAGAGGAGACTTCTATTTTTTTTTTCTGCAGACACCATGCTCCCAGACCTAATGGATCAGACAGTGTGGGTGGTGTGTGTCAGCCTGCCTCCACCCACTCGCTGTGGTCAGGAGAAATTCAACCACGCAAACAACAAGACACACACAAAAAAATCAAGACCCTCCTCTGACTGTGCTGCGAGCTGATCGCATCCAGGCTCCAGCCTTTTAACACAAGCAGAATTGAAATACCTTGGGGAGCAGCAGCTGAGGAAAAGGCTTCGTCAGAAAGACGTCATCCTGTCCTCCACGTCTACAGTGTTTGCGACTCCTCAGAGCTGCAGCAAGCAGAGACAGAGACAGTGCCCGGGGATTCAGCACCTCCTGCACTGTCTAATCCCCCTCCTCTCCCAGCCAGACAGACACAGACAGGCAGGCAGGCAGCCAGACACCCTCTTCCATTCGCCTCTCGGCTATTTCCAGGAAACCTGATTTTTTTTTTGAAAGTAAGAAACTGAACAGACAGCCCGGAGAGAGGGGGAAATCAGAGAACTGCACTACCCAAGAACTGGTACGTTTCAGCACCGCGGACAGAGCACAGATCGCCATGGCTCCGATTGTGGTGAGCGGGACAGACTTTGGTAAGCACGCATTTATTGAAACCCCTTCTTGTTGTATATTTCTGGCTGTCACTTTTGTGTTTCCGATCCATTTTTTTTTGGGGGGGGGGGAGGTCTGTGGCTTAATGATGTTCACAGTATGCTCAGCAAAGCCTAGCGCTTTTCCCACCACACAGAGAACCGGTAAATGATAATATTGATAACTAGCTAATAATGTTCTGGCGTTAAGACTTCTGTGTTCTTGCACCGCACTTATACGCGTGGATTCTCATTGGGCTAAGCTTGAATTGCCTATTCGCATCTTTTTCATTTATCTCTACTTCCTTCTCTTTCTCCCTTTCAAAGTTCTCCATGTGTTTCTCATTACTCCCCTTTCTCGACGCCCATTCAGTTCTTGCTTTCAGACTTGTTTTTTCCTTTGCATCCATATCCTTTTTTGGTGCGATCTGCCGCTTGGTGAACGCAGAGATGTAGAGTGGAGCACTAATTGGAGTCTAGCTTATCTGATTCACACCGATTCGTCTTGTTAATTAGACATTAACCAGACCCGGCGCTGTTTTTCAGCACTGGTGACAGGACAATGTGGCGAGACGATTATTGAACCTTATCAATTGCAGCCTTATCAGTTGCGCCTTCTTGTACTTTTAATTAAAAAAAACCTCCCACCTCAATTTTAGCCTCAAATGACTGCCTACACCCAATATCCACATTAACCAAAATCAGATTGGAATTGATTGCATGCCCTTTTTGGATTGCAACATGGAAACCACAATATAAATTTGGCAGGTGTAGTCTGAGATAGTCATTTTAATAAAGCGAGCATTGAAGATTGCAAAATGTCCATTGAACTGTAACTATGATTCAGAATTCCACTAAGCATCTTTGTGTTTTTATTCTCTCTGTCTCTCTAGATGAGATACCGGCCGTTGTAGGGATAATCAGTGCTTTTGGCCTGATATTTACAGTGTCCATGTTTGCATGGATCTGCTGTCAACGCAAGTCGACAAAAGCCAACAAAACCCCCCCATATAAATTCGTGCACATGCTGAAAGGAGTCGACATCTACCCCGAGAACCTGAGCAACAAAAAGAAATTCGGGGCGGATGACAAATCGGACTCTAAAGACAAAGAGCCCCCGAAAGGGAAAATACCAAAGAACTCTCTGCACCTGGACTTGGAGAGCCGCGACCAGAACGGCAATTTCACCAAATCACAAACCAAAATCCGCAGCTCCCCGCAAATCGAGAGCGTCCCCTCCAAGGTGTTGCCAGATCCCGAGAAAGACAGTCTGTCATCCGAGACCTCCGTCTCGGACAAGTCAACGGCACCTTCCGAAGATCAGAACAACGAGCCCAAACTGGGATCTTTGATGTTCTCCTTAAAGTACAACTTTGATAAGAAAGCCTTGCTTGTGGACATTCTGGAGGCTCACGGGCTGCCTGCCATGGACGAGCAGTCCATGACATCTGATCCGTATGTTAAAATGTCCATCTTGCCCGACAAAAAGCACCGAGTGAAGACTCGAGTCCTCAGGAAAACCCTGGACCCGGCGTTTGACGAGACATTCACCTTTTACGGTATCCCTTACAGCCAGGTACAAGAGCTGTCCCTACACTTCCTGGTGCTGAGCTTTGACCGCTTCTCCAGGGACGATGTGATCGGGGAGGTCTTGGTGCCAATGTCCGGGATTGATCTCTCAGAAGACAAAGTGCAGATGACCAGGGACATCACCAAGAGGAACTGCCGGGTAAATGAATGTTTGCTTGTCCTCTTGTTGGGTGGGGCGGGTGGCTGGCCTGTGAGTGCTGCTACCCACCTGGGGTAAAGTGAGCTTTGCGGTGGGCTTGTCAGTTACTGATGGGAGAGGGAGGTTGGGTCAGTGCCGGAGGCAGATCTCTCGTGTGGCTCTGTCTCTCTCTCTCTCACACACACACACACACAAACACAGGAGGAGATTGAATTTTGAAAGGATTAAAGTGGAGTCTGAAACTGAGAGAACTGCACAAAGACAAACGTTAGTTGGATTTTAATTAACTGTGATTCTAGAGACGGTGATGCATCTTACATAGGGGAGAAACCAAGTGACCTATGTAGTATCCTCTTTTTTATATTGGTTTCTGATTTAAATTTTAAAATCATTTGTACAGGCACTTCTTGAAACATAACACAATAATTTAAAAATCTTCTATTGGAAACAGGGCCCACAATAAACTGTTCAACTAAATGCTCCACAACAACAGGACTGAGGTATCGATTTTTATTTAATTTACAGAAAATGCAAACAATTATATTTCATTTATAACACAGAAATAAGCTATTTGACCCAGCTGGTCTTTGCCGGAATATATTCTGCCCCATTAACTCCCATCCCACAACACACACACACACCTTATATCTGACCCTCCATTTCATTGGCAGAATATGGCACCATTCTGATATACATCCTGATCAAAGAGGAAAGATCCTCTCTCCATGCTTCCCAGGTGAGAAAAGGATTTGCCAATCCTAGCATTGTAAGCTAAACTGAAACTGTATTTCAATATGCAAAATAAAACTAGTGAACCATTGTCCCTGAAAGATACTGAGCAAAAATTGATTATGGTATTAGATGCATAAAATCAAAATAACAAAGTAGAATGCTGACAGACACAGCTTCAGTTTTCTAGGTGAAAATGTTATTCACAGGAAGCTATATCAGTCAGTAAGGAGCATTTAAAATCATTTTAATCATGGGTGACAAGCTAACAGACAGATATTGGATCATCTTTTTGTGTCTCCTGCAGCGGTGGTGTCATCAGGAGAGGCAGTGAGAGGATCTACTATGCAGTGATAACAGCATGTTTCTGAAAGCCTATTCATGTGTTTTCTTTTGTGCATTCACAGAAATCTGTGGGCCGTGGTGAATTATTAGTGTCCCTTTGCTATCAATCCACCACCAATACCTTGACTGTTGTTGTACTAAAAGCTCGCCATCTGCCTAAAAATGATGTGTCTGGATTATCAGGTAATTATCCAGATAGGGGTGACCACTGCTAATACAACTGGAATGAGGCCAATTCACATTGGGATCAATCAATCTAGCTCTGCATCTATATACACATGTGCCTATCCTTTTATCATTGTATCTATTCTGCTAAATCAAAAGTTACTCATTAAATATTTATTTATATATATTCATAAAGAATGGTTTAGGATTGTGAATGGAGTAATTGTACAATCATTTCCATTTGTGGGATTAATATAGTTTAAATGTACAATTATTTATGTACTCTTGTCTGAAATAAGTGAATACAATTCATTGTTTGAATTTCAAATGAAATTAGAAATGTTGAATGCTGTATTGTCTTGCTTTTTTCCAGCTGCTGATCCTTATGTGAAAGTCAACCTGTATCATGATAAGAAACGAATATCAAAGAAAAAGACCCATGTTAAGAAATGCACTCTCAATCCAGTGTTCAATGAACTGTTTGTCTTTGACATTCCATGTGAGGGGATTGAAAATATCAGTGTTGAGTTTATGGTCATCGACTTTGACAGAATGATGAAGAACGAGATCATTGGGCGCCTAGTGCTAGGAGCATCAGCAGAAGGGACAGTAGGAGAGCACTGGAGGGAGATCTGTGAGCACCCAAGGCGACAAATTGCCAAATGGCATTGTCTCAGTGATGGTTAGCAGCAAAACCAAGGGTTGGACTTTACTGTTTGATAAGGAAGGAACAAGCTGTGCATTAACCAACCCAAAGCCTTTCTGAAGATTTTTCAATTTATACTAAATATACATAATTTGTACATCTGATTGTGGTACATATTGTGATCTGTACTGTATAAGATGAAGTGGCGTTGTTCTCTTGTTTGCTAACAACTTTAAATTCAAAGTAGCTATTAGAATGGGTAGGCAAAATGAAACTATTTAATGTATTTCTGCATTTTGTGTGGCTGTTCAAGTTGGGGAATTTGTTTCTGGGGATTAAGCTTTTAGGATGTTAGTTTAAACGAAAAAAATAGAATTCACTGAAAGGTTTTACAATGGAAACCTGTAACACACTGAATGAATGACAATATTTAAAAAAAGCCATTCTCATGTTTATAGCTTGAGAAGCAAAAAAAAATAATGAACAGGTCATGTTTTGCCTTAATATTGAAATATTCTGGACGGAAGGGTCACAATAGTGGCATAGCGAGCTGATACTGGCTTTTTACCTCTGGATTCAAATCTAGCCCACATTGATTGGGTGAAGCTCTTCTCCATTGGCTAACAATGAGCATCCTACATGAAGGAATCCATTTTCCAGTCAACAAGGGCCCAAAGGATAATACTATTGGTTTGAATTGAAGTTAAATTAGCAGCATTATTTTAAAGAGGCAATAGAATAGCTGGATATATCATTGGTGTAGGCAAAAGAAGCATATTGTTGTGATAAGAAATATTTTTTCAGAGGTTGAGGTGAAGGTCGAGTCAAGGGAACTTTACTGTGGAGTTAATTGTGCTGCACCTGACCTAAAATATTTGATATGGATGCCTCAAGCTTAAAATTGGAAGTATTCCATCTCCAATGCTAAAAGCCCATGCAAGCACAGAATCTACCTAAAGTACAATTTTTTAAAAAAAATTGGAGCCAAGATATTCTAACTGAATAGCAACATAAATAACAGTAAGTCATGCTGAGGGAATTTATATTATCATCATATCTGCTTTGAAGTTATTTGTTGACATGGAGCTTCAGAGATTTGAAATGTATTGGTAGTAGCACATCTTGACATTTGCAGATGTCATATGTGTAAATATATTTATACTCCTACTTATTAGAAGCTGTAACTGGGAAGCAGTTACTCATTAAAACATTAACATTGTTTATTTGTGAGATTCTCTTCTTTCCTGGCAATTTAATGTTTAGAATAAAAACAGTGGTGATCTTGAGGGAAGCTGCTAAAATGGACAAATAAAAGCTACAATTTGCTAAAACTCTGAATAGAAACAATAAGGAGAAATATAACAATATTTATTTCTCTGTGCCTTTGCCAATGCTACATATGAGTGCAAACTAAATAAATAATTGATGATGAGCCATGAGATGTAGTTTATATCTAAGGAGTAAGTTGACCTATAAATCTGTGAGTAACAAAATGGCAGGAAAGGCGGTCATCATATGCTTGGCATATAAATACATTCCATTGCACTTCACATGTTTTATTTACAGCATATATGAGCAAATAAAAACAAAGGTATGCATTTTAAATGAGAATCATGTAGAAATCATGATGCTTCTGTTTTCATAGCGGTGCCAATTATGAATCATGAATAATCTCCTATCTTCTTTTCAGATAATATCATTCTATGTCATATATAGTTTCGAGAATGGACACATTTGTTTTCAAAGGTAGGCTGCTGAGACAACAGAATAACTTTGTATGTTTTGCCTACCGTATCTTCTATAGCTTCAGGTTGAAAATTTTGCCAGTAAGATGAATTTATTTTGCTCTACTTGGAAACTGCTTTGTACAACCATCGAGCTTGTGTAAACAATGCTGCAAATGCATTGCAAACCATGCATTTATTATGCATGTTTGCTTTAAACTAAACCTCAGTGACAGGTGTAGGAACACTTGTGATTAAAGGTATTATTGTTGCAACCCTAAAAGATGCAGGAATAGAATGTGACATTAAAGTCATTAGTTACTATAAAAAATATCAGTCAGTGATTAAGCTTCAAGAATGCTATTTGATCTTGAATGTCAATGCATTTAGTGAATTGGATTTTTCTGTCACTGAACCTTATGGTTCCAGGAAAAATCATTGTTTAAATCATTAATGAGCACTCAGTGTCATTATTGATCCTTTCACTTTGGATCTTAATGGATCATATTTTGAGTTGCCATGTATTGCCATAGAACAAATAGTGCCATTTATGTTTAGTATAGATGATTTAAATCACATTTTTTAAGTTTAGTGCTTATATTTTTGTGCTTATTTTAGAAAGAAAAGGGCTCAAAATATATTTAAGCTGCTTTTGGGCACGCACACTGCCAGAGACCAAATTTCTTATCTTTTGATGGACAGATCAAGCTGAGCTCACTTTGGGAATTAGGAATACGTTGTGAAAGGATGACCTGTAGGGTAACATTATATGCATTTTTTTAGAATGAAGATAGGGAGAAATGTTAGATAAAATATACTTTTGTAGAGCAGGAATGATAGTGAGTTTATAATGGTTTAAATGGACATTTTAGCACAGGTGAATTTGGCTTGGCACAATTTAACTATTGAGAACAAATCAGACTGAATCCAGGTCAATGCAGAAAGAAATGTTACCATATTCCAACCATCTGGCATTATGAAATGGTGAAAATCTAATACTAGTATGCCAATTCATTACTATGCAGTATGGGATTGAAACTGTCACCACATGGGAAAAGATAAGGCTGCCTGAAGCCACATTAGTAATCATGAGTTCTATTGGTGTTTGTGCGGCTTAAAGGATTCCTGTTATTGTTGCAGTTTTTTTTAAACTTTCAAATTAATACATTAACTTAGAATGGAATAAAACCACAGCATTAACCAGTTTCATTCCCCAATGTGATGATTATCTATTTGTTGTTTGTCAAATTATGTTTGTTTCTTTTATTTCAAATGCCACAGATTAATCAATCAACATAAAACTGTGACAAAGATTGAATTAGTATATTCAAACAAAGAATGTTAAAGAATTTATGAACAAAGTATAATGTTACTAATGCGCAGAATCATATGGCCACTTACGAACAACTGCAGAGCTAATTCAGCTTTGGATCCAATAACATATTTATTCTATGGATAAACCATGTTTGGTTCATACTGTCTTTATTTTTAAGAAGTGTGTAAGGTATTTTTACCCCAGATAGTTCATTAATTTCCATATCATCTCATCTGTGCGAAATATTGCAACTGCAGTTGTAATTTTTGTAAAATAGTTTTGAATAATTCTGAAAGATGTAACTGTGTGTGGTTTGAAATGTCAATGTGCTGCAAATTACATACTCAAAAACTCCAGTATTAA
Source organism: Sphyrna mokarran (assembly GCA_024679065.1). Lineage (NCBI taxonomy): Eukaryota > Metazoa > Chordata > Chondrichthyes > Carcharhiniformes > Carcharhinidae > Sphyrna > Sphyrna mokarran. The sequence continues at coordinate 35,812,148 of JAGIQG010000001.1, forward strand.
ATGGTCACAGCAGTATATATAATTACACTGTGTAAATCTGTACACGTAATATGTTTTGTATGTTGCATTACAATGTGTTTACAATCAATTAAATAAAAGAATGCACACATTCGCATCATGTGGTAGTAATGTAAATTACGGGCAATGATTGTATTTATTAACTTCTTTGTGCTGTTGATGTAAGGATATGGTGCACAAGTTTTCTTTTCTTTAATGAAAAATTTAAATAATACTGAGAAAAAAATTACCAGTCTGCTAAGGTCTTGTGCCCATGTGTTTTGTGTGTGTTAAGCAAGAATAAAGCGCTACATAAATTGATTGTTTTTGTATTAGAAATGTTATTATACCATGGAGAACAGAATTTTCAGATCACAAGAGTATAAAACAAAATTCAGCAAGTAATAATTGCCTTGCTATGAAATAATTAAAGCACTTCCATGTTTGATAAGGTTTCTTCATGATTGTGTGTGAAAGTAGATCAAAATTAAGGAGTTTTCTAAAATTATGTAATTTCTTCTGCAAAGAAGTTTGTTGACTGACTTCAATGCAAAACACAGTGATTACTAGGTTTATAGAATCTACAGTGTAGAAGAAGGCCATTTGGTCCATCGAGTGTCCACCGACAACAATCCCACTTCGATCCTATCCCTGTAACCCCTTATAAGGTTTTAAAGTTTACTTGTTGGTTGCACGTAAGACTTACATTAACACTGCAATGAAGTTGCTGTGAAATTCCCCTAGATGCCACACTCTAGCATCTGTTCGGGTCAATGCATCTAACCAGCGTGTCTTGGAGACTGTGGGTAGAAACCAGAGCACATGGAGAAAACCCACACCGACACAGGGAGAACATGCAAACTTCACACAAACTTGAGCTGGAAATTGAATCCGGGTCCCTGGCGCAATGAAACAGTGGTGCTAACCACTGTGCCACAGTGCCGCCCTTCCCTCCAAGTTGCCCCCATACTAAGGGGCAATTTACCACAGCCAATCAACTTAACCCACACATTTTTGAAATATGGAAGGAAACCGAAGCTTCAAGAGGAACTCCATGCAGACACAGAGGAATCATGCGAACTCTGCACAGAAAGTGATCCGAGGTCAGAGTAAAACCCGGGTCCTGAGTGCTGTGAGGCAGCAGTGCTAACCGATGTTCCACAATGCCGCCCTGCTAAACCTTACGAAGAATCATTGAGAAGAGTTTGGGTTTCTCAGCCTTTTGAATCAAGCCCAAGATGGGATGCAATTCTTGTCAGCTTGGATCTTGTTTGTTTCACTTTCGGGGGCTAAGAATTGGATTCAATTGTAAATTTGAATTTGGTTTTTGGAGCAAGCAAAGGGATAGATTTGAGTCCACTTAGTCCATGCTGAGCATTGTCTTTGTAATGTTAAGAATGAAGTATTTTTTTTAAATGACGTAGAATCTTGACCTCAACAACTGGCCCATTTTGACATTTCAGCCTGGTTAGTTTACAAGTGGGCAGGTATCCCTCGAAACCATTGGGAAAGTAATTGCCAAATGCAAATCAATCATTAGCTACTATTTAAACTAGCTATTATGGCTTTACCAGAACAGAAACATTGGCCGTGATTCTCCCATCATGACCCCCAACTTTTCTGGCAGGTCACAGTGAGAGACGTGCATCGCCTACCTTGAACTGGGATTTATGCACACATCGGGAAAGCATGCGCATCTCCCAGAGCTGACAAATAGTTGCCAGTCAGACTACGCTAGAGACTGGCGAGAAGGCAGGTAGGTAATTTGAATCATTTTAAAATGTATTTTGCGATGGTATTCACGAAGGAGAGGGGCTTGTTGACAGCTCCTGTCTCTGAGGGAGCTGTGGACCAGTTGAGGGATAAGTAACTGGCTTGGTAATAGGAGACAGAGAGTAATAGTGGAAGGGTGTTGCTCTAGCTGGAGGTCGGTCACTAGTGGTGTGCCGCAGGGCTCGGTACTGGGACCTCTTCTATTTGTAATATATATAAATGACTTGGAAGAGGGAGTAAGTAGAGTGATCAGCAAGTTTGCAGACGATACAAAGATGGCTGGACTTGCGGATAGTGAGGAGCATTGTCAGGCGATGCAGCAGGACATAGATAGGCTGGTAGCTTGGGCAGATAGATGGCAGATGGAATTCAATCCTGATAAATGTGAGGTGATGCATTTCGGGAGAAAGAATGTAGGGGGGAGGTATATGATAAAGGGTAGACCTATTAAGAGTATAGAAACGCAGAGGGACCTGGGGGTGCAGGTGAACAAGTCTCTGAAGGTGGCAGAGCAAGTGGAGAAGGTTGTGAAGAAAGCATATAGTATGTTAGCCTTTATAGGAAGGGGTATAGAGTACAAGAGCTGGCCTTTAATGTTGCAGTTGTATAAAACGTTGGTTAGACCTCATTTGGAATACTGCGTCCAGTTCTGGTCGCCTTACTACCGGAAGGACGTGGAGACTCTGGAGAGAGTGCAGAGGAGGTTTACCAGGATGCTGCCTGGTATGGAAGGTCTGAGTTACGAGGAGAGATTAGGCAAATTGGGACTGTTTTCCTTAGAAAGACGTAGACTTAGAGGAGATCTGATAGAGGTGTACAAGATTTTGAAGGGGATAGATAGAGTAAACAGGGTTAAGCTTTTTCCTAGGATGGACTCAAATAACACGAGGGGTCACGGGCTTAGGGTGAGGGGGGTAAGGTATAATTTGGATGCTAGAGGGAGTTTTTTCACACAGAGGGTGGTCGGGGTATGGAATGAGCTGCCAAGTAAAGTGGTGGAGGCAGGTACTCTGGAGTTATTTAAGAAATACTTAGATGGGCACATGAACAGAATGGGAATGGAGGGGTATAGAAAACTGATTTAAACTAGGGATCATGAGCCTTGGGAGTCCCTGGGAGGTGTGTAAATAGATGATGATATTGATATATTTATTTTTATCCTACAGGTGCTTTGGTCCACCTTGTTGTCTAACGAGAGGCATACACGCAATGGGTCGTGAGAGGACTGCTCTTGGATCTTTTTCGAGAGTATCCTACTGCTTCACGTTGTTGGTGTATGCTTAACCTGGACTATCTGATGGGCAACACGACAGCTCAGTGACTATCTCTGTGCTGTGCAGATACATGGATTTGGGCCTGTGTCTGTGGGAGTTTGCGCATTCTCCCCGTGCTTGCGTGGGTTTTCTCCGGGTGCTCCGGTTTCCTCCCACATCCCAAAGATGTGCTCTTAGGCTAATTGGCAAAACAAATTCTCCCTAAATTGTCTCAAATTTGGTTTTTAATCCATAGATCTATAAACATGGACAGGGATCGCGGGTAGAGGTGGGAACATCGGGGTGGCGGCGCAGGCTCATTGGGCCGAAGGGCCTGTTTCCCGTTCTTTTTTTTTTTGTTCTTTGTTTATTAGTTAATTCTCAGGATCTTTCAGGTCTCTATCAAATCTCCCTCGCCGCCAGGAGTACTTTATTTCAGCAGGGGTCAGACTAGCTCCCCGAGGCAACTAGGGAGACCCTGCTGGAATGAAGGAGGGGAATTGTAGTCCCCCACGGGGTTGGGCAGCGAGGGGTGGTGCCCCCTGGTTGTGGGCACCCTGGCAGTGGCCTAAGCCTAGGAGGTACCTTTGCACTGCCCACCATGCATCGGGGACTGCCAAGGGAGAGCGGCCTATTATGAGCAGGGCCTAGCGGTGATCAGTGTAGATTAGATGAACGTAGAGATCCAGTCCAAGCAGGTGTTCAGAAAAATTGAGTGAATTAATCCTCTGTCACCAGTGCCTCAAGAGGCTTAGGCTTCCTAGCAGGACTTTGCTGACATCTTCCACCTCTTTTAGCAGACCCCTTTCCCATTGGACTTCTTGGGCACACATTGCCCATCACCATCAAGGTGGTTATCACGACAGAATTAGCACCACCCTAGCCATCTTCCTCCAAATCCAAGATGACATCAGAACATGGCGGCTTCTTGCTGGTTGTGCATACCTTCTAATTTTATTTTTTACTCTTGTACTGTATTTTTAAAACTCCACTCTAGCTCTGTTCTATGACTGTAACATTACATTATGCAGCCTGTTCTTTCCTTCACTGTGTATGGTATGCTTTGTATAGCATGCAAAAAATAATACTTTTCACTCTATATCAATGCAGTGACAATAATAAATTGAATTAAATCAAATCAAATCAATTCAAATCCTTTCTGTATCCTTGTTCTCCACCAAGCTTGTGTGCTATTTTGCAAAAAGAGAAAATAAACAGTTACCTGTGTGCAGAGGACAGAGTAATGTACAAAATTCTGTACTAATTAGTTCAATGATTCTTCACAATTCAGGCTTGAAGGTGTTGTTCCTATGCAAGTTTATTATTCAGGCGTAATATTACAATTATTATTAGTTACAAAATAGACGAAAAGCAGCCAGATTCTTTAACAAACAGGTGATCAGACTTAGCTTCTGTAGATATTTTCCTTTTGACTGTTTGTGAATTCTACCCAAAAGGTCAAACAAAAACAAAGAACAAAGAACAGTACAGCGCAGAAAACAGGCCCTTTGGCCCTCTAAGCCTATGCCGCTTATTAACTCAGGTAGACCATTTGTTTATATCCCTCCAAGGTCGCTGACTATTCTAGGGAAACTCTATTGACTCCTCTCTACAATCCAGAACCTTGTCCTTCATGTCACCTGATGCTCCCTCCATAGAAAGCTCCAGGCTGTGACATAATGGCTGTTTTGGTGACGCAATAATAACTTATATTGAGATATCATCTACAACATAGCAAAAATCCCAGGGTGAAGCACCTTGGGATGTTTTGCTATGTTGTAGATGATATCTCAATATCACTGGAACATTGCAAAACAAAATAGGTCTCTGAGCAAAATGAGGATATATTAGGCCATGTAATCAAAATCTTTATCAGATATAGGGTGAGATTCTTTGGCCTCCCAATTACATATTATCCACTAGTGAGAGTTGGCGCGTTGTTTGCTATCAGCAGCATTCTTTGGTTCCCCCTGTCAATGGGAATTTCTGTTGATGTCAATTCATTCTGGCAGGAAACCCATGGGTGGGGGTGAACTGCCGGTGGGACTGGAGAATTCCCACTGGCATGAATAGCCAAAAAATTCCAGCCATAGATTTGAAAGAGTTTCTTAAATGAGGAATGTGACATAGTGGTGTAGAGAAGAAATTGTAGAGTTTAGGGCCCAGGCAACTGAAGGCATAGTCACTAACAGTGAAACATTTACAACAAGGAAGGGTCAAGAAGCCTGAATTAGAAGAGTGCAGACATTTCAGAGGGCTGTGGGACTGAAAGAGATTACAGAAATAGGGAGGGGAAGTCTGAGATCATGTACCAACTGACTCAAGAACAGCTTCTTCCCTGCTGCTGTCAGACTTTTGAATGGAAATACCTTGCATTAAGTTATTGCATTAAGTTTCTCTACACTCTAGCTACAATTATAACATTACATTCTACGCTCTCTCATTTTCCTCTCTATAAATGGTATGTTTTGTTTATATAGTGCACAAGTAGCGATACTTTACACTGTATGTTAATATATGTGGAAATAATGAGTCAAATCAAACCAAAAAGATTATTGAAATAAAGATGATAATTTTAAAATCAAGTAGTTGCTCGATCAGGCACAAATGCAGATTAAGTAGGCATGAATAGAAGTAGCCAAAGTAATCAGCAGCATGAATGTGGTCCCTCCAACCTGGAGACAGTGCACCAAGAGGATCAGGGACTCCGCAAGAATGGTTAAGATTATTGGCATAACAATTTCAGGTGCCAAGGGCCACACTTTGAATTTCCCAGCATGCTCCTTTGCAGAACTCATGAGGGTAACACACCCTGCAGTTGAACTCATTCCGCTCTTTCCAGATGTCTCCTCACATCCGTCTTTGCATAGCCAATTCACCCTCACGCTATTGTCCTCTTGCACTTACATCCCATTCTCACCCTCTACTTGGTGCTGCAGTTAGTGTTGCTCCTGCTGCTGCTGCTCTTGGAGTTAGTGGTGGTGCTGCTTTGGATCACAGGTACAAGGTCAAGTTCCTGGATGTGGTGCAGACTAACTGCAAGGAAATGCAGCACAAGAACAGTGAAGTCCAAGACAAGTGAACTTCCAATATATTCCACAAGCAGTGAGAACATTTCCTGAGAAACAGTGCTGTGATCTGCAGTCTCCCATCTGCGCATGGTTGGAGTGCTTCAGTTTCACTGTTCAAAGGCTTCCCAATGTGCCACATTCACTGAAGAAGCACAGTGCATTCACTGGCTTATCCTTGTGATTTTCTGATGGTTCAGGAAATAGTTTGTTTGTGTGAACACAAACACGAATGTCCAAGTTCAAAGCAGGCTTAGGTCTTGTAACCATTTGGTAAGACTATGGCTGATCTGATTGTGGCATCACAAGCAGCATGGTGGTACAGTGTTTAGCACTGCTGCTTCACAGTGCCAGGGATCCGGATTCAATTCCTGGCTTGATTCACTGATTGGGCAGAGTCTGCATGTTCTCCCTGTATCTGAGTGGGTTTCCTCCCACAGTCCAAAAGATGCGATGGTTAGGTGTATTAGCCATGCTAAATTCTCCCTCAGTGTATCCGAGCAGCGTTAATGTAAGCCAATTTGTGACTAATAAATAAACTGTTCAATTCAACTTTCCTGTCTACACCCTATGACCTTTGACTCCCTTGTCAATCAGTAATCTATCTAATAGCCTTAAAAATATTCAATGTCAGTGTCTCAACTGTTCTACAGGCAAGATAATTCTGCAGATTACCAGCTCGCTGTATGGAAACAAATGGCCTAACCTCTGTCTTAAATGGAAGACCCTTTATTTTTCAGCTCAACCTCTTCAATCTCATTTCTGTCACAAATGGAAAGAATACTACAGCATTTACCACATCAAACCCCTCATGGTCTTATATGTTTCAATATGATCATCTCTCATTCTTCTAAAATCCAATAGACACAGACCCAACTTGTGCACTATTTTCTTTTTCTTTTTTTGCATTTCAGGACATTCAGCTAAGAATATCAAAGCAGTGCTGAGAAGCAGGGGCTAGGACAAGCAGCAGCTTGCCTCAGTGCAAATTAAAACCTGAATACTTGGTTAAAATAATATTTGCATTTAACAATTGCTTATCTGACAGTTTCAAGGGGATTCTCACTTGTTTAAAACCCACTATTTTTCTCGCTGTCTCAGAAACATATGATGTGGAGATGCTGGCATTGGAATAAGTACAGTAAGAAGTCTCACAACACCAGGTTAAAGTCCAACAGGTTTATTTGTAGCACAAGCCACAAGCTTTAAGGCTGAATCCTCTCCCCATTCACATAGAGGGCTTAACCCTTTCTCTACTCACATTGTCTGTAACTTTAAGACTTGATTACCTGTAAAAGCTCGCATTCCAATCATTATTTTGTGAATTCAGTTTATGTCTTTATATATCATGTTTGTGAACAGAACTCCCACTCAGCTATGAAGGGACAGCGCACCGAAAGCTTGTGGCTTGTGCTACCAAATAAATTTGTTGGACTTTAACCTGGTGTTGCGAAACCTTTTACTCAGAAGAGCAGTCAGCATAATCAAGGACCCCATGTACCCTGGATATGTTCTTTTCCACCTTCTTCCATTGGGAAAATGTTCCAAAACTCTGAGATCATGTACCAACTGACTCAAGAACAACTTCTTCTCTGCTGTCATCAGATTTTTGAATGGGCCTACCATATATTAAGCTGATCTTTTTCTACATCCTAGCTGTGATTGTAACACATCCTCTTCTTTCCTTTTCCATATGTATTTGATGAATGATATGTTTTATCTGTACAGCGCACAAGAAATAATACTTTTGTGACTATTTGCTTTGTGTGTGACAATCCTTTAAATAGACTCTGCGGACTGTGTCCCAATACATGTGATAATAATAAATCAAGTGAAATCAAATAAAAGTGAATGCAATGACACTAGGTCCTGACCCAAAATTACATTGATGAGATTTATCTCCCCTCATCCACCCAAATCCATCTCCCCTTTACTTTGTATGTATTAAGATAAATAATCACAAAGTGTCAACTAATATGCTGTTTATTTTATCACAAATAGAATAATCTAGAAATGCACCACAAAAGCTTATTTATGAAGGATATTAAATATTATGTTTGAGATTACTTTCAGAATCAAAGAATCATCAAATGACACAGCACAGAAGGAGGCCATTTTTCCCCATCATCTCTCTCCTGTTTGGGACAGCTAATCAACTAATCTCACTTACATCATGGCCGTGAAAAATCTTTTCTTTTCAATTATTAATTTCTTCTGAATTTTCCATTCTATTCAATCTGTTTTCACCATCCTTTCAGGCAGAGCATTCCAGATTACACCAATAAATGTGCATAAAATGTCTCCTCATGTCTCCTGTGTTTCTTATGGCAATTATCATAAATCACCTTTGTTCCCTTTCATCTTATTATTCCTTAGAATTATAGTGATAATAATTGACATATTTTTTGGAATTATTAGGTTTAGTGCTACTGACTATCTCTCTGAAATGTCTCTGACTAAGGCGAATGGTTTCAATAATGTAACTTCAGCAAATTCTTGAGCATTAGTACATTTATTTTACTGTGCTCTTCATGATTTATGACTTCATGAAAACTAGCTCACAGGATTCCTTGAGCCTGTTCCATTTAATGAAATCATGGCTGATCTGTGTTTAATTCCATTTACCTAAATTTGAATCAAATCCAGAGGTACTCGGACTAATCAAAATGTTGATTTCAGTTTCAAAATTGCAATTAAACCAGCACTCAGAGCACTTTTAGGAGGCAAATTTCACACTTCCAATACCTTTTGAGTGATAAAGTACTCCTTAATTTTATTCCTAAATGGAGGAGCATAAATTTCAAGATTGTTTCTCTTGTTCTGAATTCCCTGGAGCCTAATATAATTTCGGCAAATCTGTGCTGCATCCCCTCTAAGATTAATATATCCTTCCCAAAGTGTAGTTCCTTCAAGGTTGCACCCTCTGTAAAAATTGCAGATGGCCTCACGTACATTCAGAATTCAGTATTGGTGTCAACTGTCAGCCTCTGGATGAGAGGTTATGGTTGGGGTTGCATTCTTTAACTAGTATCAGAGCAGCATGTTGCTCAACGGGGAGTTTATTTTCCCATTATCCATTGCAGCAGGCCACACAAATCTCAATCCTGTGAATTTCACTTGTGTCCGTGTCTGAGAGATTAATCGTTTTTTTTGTGATCGTAACTGAAAAGCCTTCCTTCGGCAAAATTTTGAACGGTTCAAGAAGGAACTTTTCCAATGTGACTTCACTCTGAGCAGAACTGAAACTTTAATGCAAACCCAAGAGGGTGTGAAATTTCTTCACCCAGAAGGTGGTAAGCCTATGGAACTTGCTACCACAGAAAGCAATTGAGGCCAAAATATTGTATGTTTTCTAGAAAGGTTTAGATATAGCATCTGGGGCAAAAGGGATCAAAAGGGGGAAGACAAGATCAGAAGTTGGATGATCAGCCTTGATTATAATGAATGGCTGAGTTGGCTTGAAGGGGTGAATGTTTCGCTCCTTCCTATCTTCTATGTTTCTAAATTTCTAATAAAACCTAGGACTCTGTATTCTTTTGTAATTGCCCTGTTAGCCTATCTAGCCATCTTCAATATCTAATGCACACCAAACACAAAGACCCCTCTGCTCCTGCATAACCTTAGCAGTTAAATGCTTTATTTTATATTATCTCATCATGTTCTTCCTACCAATATGAATCACTTCACATTTTTCTACTTTGAGCTTCTTCCATAATTGTCTTCCATTTCACCGAGTTTTCCATGTACTTTGAAAATTCTGCACTGTTCTTCTTATAGTTCACAAAGCTTCCAATTTCATATCACCTGCAAGTTTTGAAATTTTACCTAGTGCACAAAGGCATAGGTCAACAGTATACATCAAGAAAAGTCACTACCCTGGTTCCTTGGAAACTCCACCATAGATCTTCCTCCGTCCCAAAAGCTATCTATTAACCAATATTCTCTGTTGCTTATCACTCAGCCAATTTTGTATCCATATTACTACTTTCTGTTTTATTTCCTTAATTAAGCCGCATTTGCCCCTGAGATTATTTATTATGTCCCAGATTATTGATTCCAGAAGTTTCTCCATCACTGAGTTAAATTGATTGGTTTGTAGTTCCTTGGTTTATCTTTATGCCTTCATGAACAACAGTAGAACATTTGCAATTCTCCAGTCCTCTGACATCATTCCTGACTCTAAGGAAGAGTGAAAAATTATGGTCACTGTCTCTGCAGCTGTCATTTTCATTTCTGTCAGTATCCTTGGATGCATCTGGTCCTCGTAATTTATCAACTCGAAATAAACATAGCTGACACAATCCTCCAACATCCAATCCTCAAATCCTTCTGCGTATTATTACCTCCTCTTTCACCAGGGCCAAGAATGCATCTTGTTCCTTGTTAAAGCCAGATGCAAAATATTTATTCAGTATTTCAGCTATGCTTTTTACCTCCAAGTATAAATCCCCTTTTTCCCCGAATGAGCCCTGCACCTGCTTTTGTCACTCTTACTATTCATATGTTTATAGAAGACTTCAGGGTTTCATTTTTATGCTGGCTATCAGTCCCTTTGCATACTGTCTCTGCTTCCTTTATTTGCTTTTTCACTTCCTTATTCAATCTTCTATAGCCAGCCTAGCTCTCCATTATATTGTCTATCTGATATCTATCATAAGCATATCTTTTCTTTGTCATTATAATCTATATCACTTTTGGCATCTGAGTATCTCTTGATTCATTTTGGTTAGCTCTCTGCTTTGAGGAAATACACCGTGCCCAATCTATCTCTTCTTTGAAGGTAGCCCATTATTCAGCTATCAGTTTTCCTGTCAATCTTGGATTCCGACTTATTCAATCCAGATCCATTTTTACCCCATTGAAATTGGCTTTCCTCTAATTAATTATTCTTATTTGGGATTGCTCTTTGTGCTTTCCACAGCCAACCTAAAGCTTATGACACAATCATCACTATTACATAAATTATCTCCCACTAATATTTGATCAATTTATTCCCAAGAAACAAGTTCAGCAGTGCTGAAAACTGAACTGGAAATATACTGCCAGAAATTTTTCCTGAACACACTGTAGGAACTCTAACCCCTCTCTGCCTTTTACACTATTACTATTTCAGTTTGTATTTGGATAATTAAAGTCCTCCATTAACCACTCTTTAATTCTTACTCCTCTCTGCAATTTCCTTGCAAATTTGTTCCTCAACAATCTGCTAGTTTGTGACCTAAAGATTACATCAAGAACTGATGGCATGGACAAACTGGTCTGAAGGGCCTGTTTCCATGCTGTAAACATCTATGGCTCTATGAATCTAAATGTCATGATGTACAGATGCCTGCGTTGGACTGGGGTAAACACAGTAAGTAGTCTGACACCAGGTTTAAATCCAACCGATTTATTTGATAGATCCTCTCCACGTGGATCCGGCAGTATGCGGTGTCAATAGTACTCATCTTGTAGAGATGCTGGCGTTGGACTGGGGTAAACACAGTAAGTAGTCTAACACAACATCCCCCACGACGATGGCATCGCTGCAATTGCCTCGGTACTCAATGCCAACAACTGCCGGTTTCTGGATGCAATTTTACAACTTATCCGCTTCATCTTGGACCACAATGTCTTCACCTCCAACAATCAGCTTTTCATCCAGACACACGGAACAGCCATGGGGACCAAATTCGGACTTCAATATGCCAACATCTTCATGTACAGGTTCGAACAAGATTTCTTCACTGCATGGGATTTTCAACCGAGACTATATACTAGATAACTTGATGACATTTTTTTCTTTTGGACTCATGGTGAATAATCATTGAAACAACTATATGATGATATCAACAAGTTCCATCCCACCATCAGACTCACCATGGACTATTCTCCAGAATCGGTGGCATTCTTGGACACACGTATCTCCATCAAGGACGGTCACCTCAGCACCTCACTGTACCGCAAGCCGACAGACAACCTCACAATGCTCCACTTCTCCAGCTTCCACCGTAAACACATTAAAGAGGCCATCCCCTATGGACAAGCCCTCCGTATACACAGAATTTGCTCAGATGAGGAGGATCGTGACAGACACCTGCAGACACTGAAAGATGCCCATCGATCGACAGTTCCGACATGCCATAGCGATAAACCACACTGACCTCCTCAGAAGATGAGCATGGGACATGGTGGACAGAGTACCCTTTGTTGTCCAGTACTTCCCTGAAGCGGAGAAGCTACGACATCTTTTCCGGAGTCACAGAACATAGAACATAAAGCACTACTGCACAAACAGGCCCTTCGGCCCACGAGTTGCACCGATCACATCTATACCTACCAAGCCACAGACCTATTTATAACCTCCTTTCCCATTAGTTCCCATATACTCATCCAGAAGTCTTTTAAAAGACCCCAGCGAGTTCGCCTCTACCAGCACTGACGGCAGCCGATTCCATTCACTCACCACCCTCTGTGTGAAAAACTTACCCCTAACATCCCCTCTGTATTTGCTTCCCTGCACCTTAAATCTGTGTCGTCTCGTAGCGACCATTTCAGCCCTGGGAAATAGCCTCTGAGAATCCACCCTATCTATTTCTCTCAACATTTTATAAACCTCTATCAGGTCGCCTCTCAACCTACATCTCTCCAGTGAGAAAAGTCCCAGCTCCCTCAACCTATCTTCATAAGGCCTGCCTCACAGTCCAGGCAGCATCCTTGTAAATCTCCTCTGCACTCTTTCAATAGCTTCCACATCCTCCCTATAGTGAGGCGACCAGAACTGCGCACAATACTCCAAGTGGGGTCTGACAAGGGTCTTATAAAGCTGCATCATTACCTCCTGACTCTTAAACTCAATCACTCGATTAATGAAGGCCGGTACACCATACGCCTTCTTGACCACTTCCTCCACATGCGAGGCCAATTTAAAAGTCCAATGGATCCAGACCCCAAGATCCTTCTGCTCTACAACACAGCTAAGACTCCTACCCCTTATATTGTACTCCTTCTTCCCATTATTCCTGCCAAAATGGACCACTACACATTTATCCGCGTTGAAGTCCATCTGCCACTTCTCCGCCCAGTCTTGCATCCTGTCTATGTCCCGCTGCAACTTTTGACATCCCTCCAGACCATCCACAACAGCACCGACCTTTGTATTGTCGGCGAACTTACTAACTGATCCCTCCACTTCCTCATCCAGGTCATTTATGAAAATGACAAACAGCAAGGGTCCCAGAACAGATCCCTGGGGCACTCCACTGGTGACCGACCTCTATGCAGAAAAAGACCCATCCACAACCACTCTCTGCCTTCTGCCGGCAAGCCAGTTCTGGATCCACGAGGCCAAAGCCCCTTGGATCCCATGCCCTCTCACCTCCTCCAGAAGCCTTGCATGTGGGACCTTATCAAACACCTGGCTAAAGTCTATGTACACCACGTCCACCGCTCTTCCTTCATCAATGTGTTCAGTCACATTTTCGAAGAATCAATTAGGCTCGTAAGGCACGACCTGCCCTTAACAAAACCGTGCTGACTATTTCCGATCATTCTAAACTTCTCCAAATTTTCATAAATCTTATCCCTCAGAAGCCTCTCCATCAGCTTACCAACCACTGAAGTCAGACTCACCGGTCGGTAATTTCCTGGACTATCCCTGTTCCCTTTTTTAAAAATAGGAACCACATCCGCAATCCTCCGGAACCTCTCCTGTTTCCATGGATGACGCAAAGATCATCGCCAGGGGCTCTGCAATCACTTCCCTCACCTCCCACAATAACCTGGGGTACATCCCATCCAGTCCTGGCGACTTGTCTATCTTGATAGAATTTAACAGGTCTAACACATCCTCTTTCCTAACATCCACATACTCAATCTTTTCCGTTTGCCTCAAATCTGCAGTGCAACCTCCCAGTTCACTTTCCACTATGAATACCGAGGCAAAGTACTCGTTAAGCACCTCTGCCATTTCTTCCGGATTCACACAGACTTTTCCCCCTTCACCTTTTATAGATCCTATCCCTTCTCTTCTCATCCTTTTACTTTTCACATATTTGTAGAAGGCCTTGGGATTCTCCTTAATCTTACCTGCCAAGGCCTTCTCATGACCTCTTCTGGCTCTCCTAATTTCCTTTTTAAGCTCTTCAACATATCATTGATGATGATGAACATCTCGCTAGGGCCATCCCCACACCCTCCACTTCTTGCCTTCAGACAACTTTGCAACCTCAAACAGACCATTGTTCGCAGCAAACTACCCAGCCTTCAGGAGAACAGTGACCACAATACCACACAACCATGCCACAGCAACCTCTGCAAGACATGCCAGATCATAGACATGGATGACATCATCAAACGTGAGAATACCATTCACCAGGTACATGGTACATACTGTTGCAACTCGGCCAATGTTGTCTACCTAATACGTTGCAAGAAAGGATATCCCAAAGCATGGTACATTGGGGAGATCATGCAGACACTACGACAGTGGATGAATGAACATCGCTCGACAATCACCAGGCAAAACTGTTCCCTTTCTGTTGGCGAACACTTCAGCGGTCACGGGCATTTGGCCTCTGACCTTCGGGTAAACGTTCTTCAAGGGGGCCTTCACGACACACGACAGCGCACAGCCGCTGAGCAGAGACTGATAGCCAAGTTCCACTTACATGAGGATGGTCTTAACAGGGATTTTGGCTTCATGTCACACTTTCTGTAACCCCCATGACTTGTCTGGGTTAGCAAAACTTACTGTGCTGTCTGGAGACAATAAACATCTCTTTAACCTGTGCTTAGTGCTCCTTCCACTCACATTGTTAGCCACTTTAAGACTTGAATAACAGGTTAGGTGTAAAGATTCGCATTCTAATCAGTAATCTGTAAACAGTCTGTGCTGGTATGAGTGCTTTTGGAGACCAGAACATCTCATTCACCTGACGAAGGCCATAGAGTCAAAAGCTTGTGAGTTTGCTATCAAATAAATTGGTTAGATTTAAACCTGGTGTTGTCAGACTACTTTCTATGAATCTAATGCAATGGCACCTTTTTTTTATCCTTAGCTCCAGCCAAATGGAATCATTCTCGACCATTCTGGAACATCCTCTTTCCAGTACTGCAGTGCTCTTCTTAATCAGTACTGCCAACCCCGCCTGCTATTTTTCCTTTCTTATCTTTCCTGAACACCTTCTAGCTGGGAATATTTAACACCCAGTCCTGCCCTTATTTGAGCCAGCTTTCTGTTACAGCCACAGGACTATATTTCCCCATGTGCCTGTAATTCACCTATCTTATTAACCACATTCTGGTCATTTACATTTATGAACTGTAATCCCGATTTCGACTTTATTGCTTTCTCCCTTTCTCTGACCTTACCTGTAAGTTACCATTCTCTAATTGAATAATATTTGTTTTTCCTAGTATTCTCTGTGCCTTGCTTTCCTTCTTGTCTGTGAAGTCATGCCTCAATTTTTCTTCTGATTCATAGAATCATAGAATCGCTACAGTGCAGAAGATGTCATTTGGCTCATTGAGCCTTCACCGACTCTCTAAAAGGGCATCTGCCCAAGTCCGCTTCCTTACCCTATTCCAGTAACCTCATACAATTACTGTGACTATTCCATTTAACCTATATATTTTGGAACACCAAAGGGCAATTTAGCATAGGCAATCTCCTTAACCTACATGTCTTTGGATTGCAGGAGGAAACCAGAACACTTGGAGGACATTTGGAATATTGTGTGCAGTTCTTGTCACCTCAGTATAAAACGGACGTGGAAGCATTGGAGAGAGTGCGGAGGAGATTTACCAGAATGCTGCCTGGTTGGGAGGGTAGGTCTTATGAGGAAAGGTTGTGGGAGCTGGGGCTTTTCTCTTTAGAGCAGAGGAGGATGAGAGTGATTTAATAGAGGTTTATAAGATGATGAGGGGGATAGATAGAGTGGACGTGCAGAAACAATTTCCTCAGGTGAATGTAGCTGTTACTAGGAGGCATAACTATAAGGTTCATGGTGGAAGATATAAGAGGGATGTCCAAGACAGATTCTTTACTCAGAGTATTGTTGGGATGTGGAATACACTGCCTGCTGTGATAGTGGAGCCAGACACTTTAGGAACTTTCAAGCGGTTATTGGATAGACACATAAAGCATACCAGAATAATAGGGAGTGAGTTAGCTTGATCTTGGGTTTGGACATAGCTCAGCATAACATCAAGGGCCAAAGGGCTATTACTGTGCTGTACTGTTCTATGATCTAAATGCATACAGACATGGGAGAGCAAACTCCAAGGTTATCCAAGGCCGGATGCAGATTTTGAACCAACAGACCAGCTTTAGCTAACCTCGATGAACTCTTGTTCTTTCCCGAAGTGAAGTCACACTCTCCCTGCTGCTCTTTAAATCTTGTTCAGCTCTTCCTCCTTCTGGAAATGAAGTCTTTCTCTTCACTGCTCTTCAAGTTCACATCTCGCTACTTCTCTAACTCCTATGATGCTATGTGCCCGCATGAATATCTTGCCACTCTCCAGTCCCATGTAAATAGGACTAGAGAGTGGCAATACCCACAGTGTGATGTAGCGGTTAGTAGGCCATCTGGCCCCTCGACCCTCCCCTCCGTTCAATATGATCATGGCTGATCTAAAAGTGGTTTATTTCCACGCACCCACCGGCTCCCATAACCCTTAATTCCCTTACTGATCAGAAATTTATCTACCTGTGACTTAAATATATTCAACAAGGTAGTTTCCACACCTTCAATAGGCAGTGAATTCCAGGGATTCACTACCCTCTGAGAGAAGAAGTTCCTCCTTAACTCTGTTCTAAACTGACTCCCCTTTTTTTTGAGGCTGTGTCCTCCAGTTCTTGTTTCCTTTGTCAGTGGAAATAATCTCTCTCCCTCTACTCTATCTCACCCCTTCATTATCGTATATGTCTCTATAAGATTACCTCTCAGCCTTCTAAATTCCAACAAGTACAGGTTCAATCTACCCAATCTTTCCTCATAAGCTAACCCCCTCATCTCCGGTATCAACCTGGTGAACCTTCTCTGCACTCCCCCAAGGCCAATATATCCTTTCACAAATAAGGGGACCAAAATTGCACACAGTACTCTAGTTGCAGCTTCAAAAGCACCTTGTACAGTTGCAGCAAGATCTCCCTGCTTTTATATTCTATTCCCTTTGTGATAAAGGCCAACATTCCACTTGCCATCTTGATCTCCTGCTGCACCTGCAGACTGGGTTTTTGTGATTTATGCACAAGGATTCCTAGGTCCCTCTGCACAGGAGCATGTTGTAATTTTTCACCATTTAAATAATAGTCCATTTTACTATTATTCCTTATAAAGTGGATAATCTCATATTTGCCAACATTATATTCCATCTGCCACATCCTTGCCCACTCACTCAGCCTATCCAAATCTCCCTGCAGACTTTCTGCGTCCTCCACGCAATTCACTTCCCCACTCATCTTTGTGTCATCTTAAAATTCTGTTACCCTATACTCGTTCCCCTCCTCCAGATTGTCCATGTATTTGGTAAACATTTGCAGACCCAGCACCGATCCCTGCAGCATGCCACTAGTCACCAATTGCTAACCAGAAAAGCACCCATTTATTCTAATTCTCTGCTTCCTGTTAGATAGCCAATCCTCAATCCACACTAACTCTTTACTCCCAACTCTGTGTACCTTTGTCTTCTGCAGCAACTTTTTGTGAGGCACTTTACTGAACGCCTTCTGGAAATCTAAAAACACTACATCACCGGTTCCCTTCTATCAACTGCAGTCATTATATCTTCATAAAAATCCAGTAAATTCGACAAACATGACTTTCCCTTCAAGAATCCATTCTGTGTCTGATTGATCGATCCAGGTATCTGCTATTTCTTCTTTAATGATGGATTCTAGCATTTTCTCATCTACAGACATTAAGCTAACCGGTCTCAGTTACCCATCCCTTTGTCTTCTTCCTTTTGTAAATAGCGACATAATATTGCCTGTTTTCCAATCAGCTGGCACTTCCCCAGAATCAAGCAAATTTTGATAAATTACTACTAACGCATCTGCCATTACTTCTGCCATTTCTTTCAGTACCCTGGGATGCATTCCATCTGGGGCAAGGAACTTGTCTACCTTTAGTCCCATTAGTCTACCAAGCACTACCTCTTTAGTAATAGTAATCGTTTAAAGGACCTCACCCCTACAGTCTCACGACCATTAATGTTCACTAAACTACTTGTGTCCTCTATCTTGAAGACCGACACAAAAACCTTCTTCAAGGCCTTGGTCATTTCCACATTTCCCATTATTAAATCTGTCTTCTTATCTTCTAAGAGTCCAACATTTACTTTAGCCACTCTTTTCCTTTTTATATATTTGTAAAATCTTTTACTATCAGTTTTTATATTTTGTGCTAGTTTAGTTTCATAATCTATCTTTCCTTTCTTTATCACTTTCTTAGTAATTCTTGTTGTTTTTTAAAGCTTTCCTAATCTTCTAATTCCCCACTAGTTTTGGCCACTCTGTATGCATTGGTTTTTAATTTAATACTCTTCTTTATTTCCTTCGTTATCCATGGCTGGTTATCCCTTTTCTTTCATTCCTTCTTTATCACCAGAGTATATTTTTGCTGAGTACTGAGAAAAATCTCCTTAAAAATCCTCCACTGTTCCTCAGCTGTTCTACCAACTAGTCTTGCTCCCAGTTTACATTAGCCAGTTCTGTCCTCATCCTATCATACTCCCCTCTGTTCAAGCAAAGGACACTGGTTTGGAACCCTACTTTCTCACCCTCCATCCATATTAGAAATTCAGCCATATTGTGATCACTCATCCCAATAGGATCCCTCACAAGAAGATCTTAATTCTACCTGTTTCATTACACAGGACCAGATCCAAGATAATTCACTTCCTCGTAGGTTCTGTAATATACTGTTCGAGGAAATTGTCCTGACAGCATTCTAAGAATTCTTCCACCGCGTCCGACTTGAGTCAACCAATCAATATGCAGGTTGAAATCCCCTATGATTATTGCCATTCCGTTTTTGCATGCATCAATTATTTACTTGTTTATAGCGTGCTCCACCTCAAAGTTATTATTTGGCAGCTTATAGACCACACCCACCAGTGACTTTCTCCCCTTACTATTCCTTATCTCCACCCACAACAATTTCACATTTTGGTCCTTAGAGCCTATATCGTCTCTCATTACCACTCTGATTTTATCTTTTATTAATAGACCCATCCTGCCTTCTTTTCCTTCCTATCTATCCTTCCGAAATGTCTGATACCCTTGGATATTCAGTTCCAAGTCTGGTCACCCTGCAACAATGTTTCTGTAATGACAACTAGATCATACCCATTTGTACTAATTTGTGCCATCAACTCGTTCACTTTGTTTCGAATGCTACATGCATTTAGGTAAAGTGTCTTTATACCAGTCTTTATCTGGACCCGATTTGTTGAAATGCTACTAACTTCTCCTGAGGCCTCGACTCCTTTAACTAATTGAATGTCCTCAACATTAACCTGACTCATACATTCTCCTTTACCTTTGATTTTGTAATTCCCCTATCCCGAACCCTCCACCCTACTATTTAGTTTAAACCCCTAGTTACAGTCCTAGTTATACGACGCAAGACGAGTAACACCATGCAAGACTATACTTGGAAATGTAATTGTTAAATCTCACCAATAAAGGTGTTTTTGTTTCAACATATCAAGCCCTAAGATTTCATCAATGAGACAATACCACAGCGACATAAAGAATCCATATTACGTACATATTATAACACAATCTATGCTGACTTGTTGGTATCTTACTGATAGGTATTGCCTCTGAGATTTTGTGTTCTTTTAAAACAATGTTGCTCTGTTTTAAAAATAGTTCAGACTTGATGGGCTAAATGGCCTTTTTTATTCATTTGTGGCTCATGAGCATCGCTGCCAGCATTTATTGCCCATCCTAGTTGCCCAAGATTCTGTAGTCACATGTAGGCTAGCCCAGCTAAGGATGGCAGTTTTCCTTCCGTAAAGGACATTAGTGGACCAAATGGGTTTTTTGGACAATTTACAATGTCAATTTCATGATCATCAGTAGATTCTTAATTCAAATGCCACCATTTGCCATGGAGTGATTTGAACCTAAGTCCCAGAACGTTAGCTGCGCCAAAGGATTAACAGTCCAGTGATAATACCACTAGGCCATCACCTTCCCGATAAACAATTAATCTACAAATTTTGATACTGAAAGATAAGTAGAGGCCATCACTTTCTTTTGTATTGTAGGGTTTCTATGCTTCTATAGATTCTATGGATAAAATTTCAATTTCATTAGTGGGCAAGTGGCTTTGCAGCCATCAAATCATTTTCTACTTTTCATAGAACAACTGAGGAACTTAGGAACAGGAAGAGTCCATTTATTGGTGGCACAATGGCACAGAGGTGACTTACAATGCAAGGGACCCAAGTTTATCTCTGGCCTTCTGTGTAAAGTTTGCATGTTTTTCCCATGTCTATGTGCGTTTCCTCCGGGTGCTCTAGTTTCCTCCCAAAGTCCAAAGATGTGCAGATTAGGTGGATTGGCCATACTAAATTGCCCCTTAGTACTCCAAGATGTGTAAGTTAGGTAGATTAACCATGGTAAATGTGTGGGACTATGGGGTTAGGGCAGGGGAGAGGACCTGGGTAAGATACTCTGTCAGAAAGTCAATGCAGACTTGATAGACCATATGGCCTTTTGTTGCACTGTAGGGGTTCAATGATTCTATTTTGGCCCTTGAGCCTGTTCTGTCATTCAGTGAGATTATGTTTTACCTACAACCTAATTTCATATACTAACCTTATCCTACATATCTTAATACATTTGATTAACATAAAATCTATTTTTTCTCTCAGTATTAACATTTGTAGATCAGTTGCTTTCTGTCAAACAGAATTCTATAGTTCTACCATCCTTTGAGTGCGGAAGTGTTTCTTAATTTTATTAATGAAAGATTGGACATAATTAGCGGATTATGCCCCCTCAATCGGTGGAAATAGTTTCTCTCTATCTACCATATCTTTTCCAATTAATAGCTTGAGAAAAATCAAATCACCTTTAATCTTCTAAATTCCAGAGAATTTTATGTATTGATTCCTCAATTTCAGTCATTCTGGTAAATCAATAACATGCTCCCTTCAAGATAATAACCTTTTCCAATGATGTGATACCCAGAATTTCTTCTTGTACTTTACGGTTAATCAAGGCTTTATGTAGTTGAAAGTTGATTCAAGTACTTCAACTATAAATACCAAAGTTCATTTACCTTTTGATTGTTTTCCAAACCTGTTTATTTGTACCTTGATACCAATTATCTTTTCAACCTCCATTGTTTCAAACTTCTCACCATTTAGAATAGAACATGTTGTGTACATTTTTAGCCCAAAGTACATACCTCATATTTGCCAAACGGAAATCCATTTGCAACTGCATGTCTTTCCCAACCTTGGTGCAATTTGAGTGTTTAGACAGCTGGCTTTCTATCCTATCATCCAAGCCATCAATAAACACTGAGTGAACTGAAACACCAACACAGATCCTTGAAAGACACCATTATTCATATTCCGACAATTTTAATTTCTTTCCATTATTCCTGCTCTATGTCTCCTGCCAATAAGCCAATTTTGCAACCAGGTCAACATTCTGCCCTCAATTCCATCACATAAGAACATAAACAACAGAAACAGGAGTAGGCCATCTAGCCCCTCAAGCCTGCCTCACCATTCAATAAGATAATGGCTGATCTGAAATGGATCAGTACTACTTTCCTGCCTGATCCCTATAACCGTTAATTCCCTTATAGGTCAGAAATCTATCTACCTGTGACTTAAACACATTTAATAAGGTAGCCTCCACTGCTTCAATGGGCAGAAAATTCCAAAGATTCAGTACCCTCTGGGAGAAGAAGTCCGTCCTCAACTCTGTTCTAAACTGACTCCCCCTTATTTTGAGGCTGTGCCCTCTATTCTTGTTTCCTTTCTAAGTGGAAATAATCTCTTTGCTTTTACCCTATCTAGCTCCTTCATTATCTCATATGTCTCTATAACATCTCCCCTCAGCCTTCTAAACTCCAATGAGTACAGGTCCAATCTACTCATCTCTCTGCATATGCTAACCCTCTCTGGACGAACATGTAATTGAAGAAACTTTAATTAACAGTGTCTTATGAGACACTTCAACAAATACAAACAAATCTGTACCCATCTTTCCCAGAATTCTATGTTTGAATTTCTTTGATTAGTTTTCTCCCTGTCCGTCACATTACTGAAGCAATTTTTACTCAAGTCATGAGTGACACCCTATGTGACTGTAACAAAGAGAAATTCTCCATCCTCATCTTTCTCATCTGTTAGCATCCTCTGACATTTCTCCCACACACCAGTTCTTCACATGTTCACCTCCTTAATCTGTTTATCACTACGGTTTAGGTAATGATCCAGGAATTATAATGGGCAGCATGGTGGCATAGTGGTTAGCACTGCTGACTCTGGGAAAATTCGTGGGTAAATAAGTGGGATGACAAGGATAGGGCCTGGGTGGGATTGTTATTTGTGCATTGTTGTCCCCACACTGTATTGATTCTATAACCCTTGAAGTCCTGTTTTTCATTTCAACTTCTAGCTCTTAGTTTATCAGAGTGGTTGGAAGTGTCATGATAGCGAGAATACCAGAATGATCTGTGCTGGCCATCCAGACTGCAATTATCCCATACATAAATGGGAAAGTTAAGTAAAACCTACTATTTTCCCCACGACTTTTAAATGGCATTAGTTCTATTATTGCAGACTTTGCTAGCACGAGGGGACACAGCTTTAAATTAAGGGGTGATAGTTATAGGACGGATATCAGAGGTAGGTTCTTTACCCAAAGGGTGGTTCGGGAGTGGAATGCCCTGCCTGCAGCAGTTGTAGATGCGCCAAGTTTGGTGGCGTTTAAGAGGTTAGTTGATAGGTATATGGAAGAGAAGGGAATGGTTTAGTTTGGAGGAGCATTGCTTTTTATATTGGTCGGCACAACATCGAAGGCCGAAGGGCCTGTTCTGTGCTGTAAAGTTCTATGTTCTATGTTCTATGTTCACAGTGTTTTAAATCTTAACAAATACAACACAAGTAAAACCCAAGGAGGCGTTTGCCACACTTAAACTCTTCATCTGTATCAATTGAAACACCAGCCGACAGATATAAATCTCACCCTTCTTATTTCTGTGAGTAAAAAAAAACTATTTAGATTCTGGAGCAAATGTAAAAATGAGGAAATATGGAAGAGACACGTTTTAATAGATATAATAAAATCAGGTCATTTTCATTTAAATGAAGGAATGATATTCTTTACCACTTGCGTGAGGATAAAATCAAAGTGAGAAATTTGAATTTGGTTGAATCATGAGATTCAAGACATTAAGAAGAGTGGTACCTGTGATTCAAAGAGCCAGAAACATTGACCGATGGTAACACTGTATTCTACTGTACTTATGCTGGTGCCTGTAGATGGCACCACAAAGAACCTTTTATTAATGCATGTTCATCTTACATTTATTGCACAATAAAATGAGCTGCCATCCAGCACATGAAATATTTATTAGCCATTTTTTCCACTAAAACTGATGATGAACTGAATCAATGGACATAGAAATACAAATATAATTTATAAATTTAACAGGCAGACAATTTTTAAGGTTCCATCAAAGGCATTGTTACAGAAGCACATTGAGAACAAGGGAACAATTTTATGGCGTATGCTGATCATCCATTGCATTTAAAAGTAATATACAGCTCATCATATCATTTGCAGATGACTTTTATAAACCCTTATATATAAGTTTCGTGAATCTGCCATGTGAAAACAATCTCAAAATCGCTTTGTAGAAAGAACGTTGTCTCAAAAGCTAAATCGTCATTGAAATCCTCACAATGTATCAAATTGATTAAACTTTACCACAATTACTAAGAAAATCTTCCCCAAGATATGGCCGAACTCAGAATTTTGATGCTTAGGTTTAACGAAACGTTAACTAGCAGAAATGTTACTGAGCGATGTTAATAACACATTAATTCATTAATATGAACTCCTTGGTCCATTATTACAAATAAAGACATCAAGAGCATAAGAACTAGTGGCAGGAGTTGGCGTTTGGCCTCCTGAACTTGCTCTGCCATTCAATAAGATCATGGCTGTTCTTTTTGTAGACTCAGCTCCACTTACCCATCTGCTCACCATAATCCTTAATTTCTTTACTGTTCAAAAATTTATCTATCCTTGCCTTAAAAATATTTCAATGAGGTAGCCTCAACTGCTTCACTGAGCAGGGAATTCCACAGGTCACAACCCTTTATGTGAAGAAATTCTTCCTCAACTCAGTCCTAAATCTGCTTCCGCTTATTTTGAGACTATGTCCTCCAGTTCTAGTTTCATTCATCATATATCTTATCTATTCTCTTCACAATCTTATCTGTTTCCATAAGATTTCCTCTCATTCTTCTGAATTCCAATGAGTATAGCCCCAGTCTACTCAGTCTGTCATCATAAGCCAACCCTCTCAACTCTGGAATCGACCCAGTGAATCTCCTCTGCGCCCCCTCCAATGCCAGTATATCCTTTCTCAAGTAAAGAGACCAAAACTGTGCACAGTACTTCAGGTGTGGCCTCACCAGCACCTATATAGCTGCAACACTACCTTGCTGTTTTTAAACTCCATCCCTTCAGCAATGAAGGACAAAATTCCATTGCCTTTTTAATTACCTGCTGCACCTAAGAACAAAGAAGAATAAAACAGCACGGGAAACAGGCCCTTCGGCCCAACAAGCCTGCGCCACCATCCCGATGTTCCCACCTCTACCTGTGATCCCTGTCTATGTTTATAGGTCTATGGATTGAAACAAAATTTGGTACAATTTAGGGAGAACTTGTTCTGCCAATTAGCCTAAGAGCACATTTTTTGGGATGTGGGAGGAAACCGGAGCACCCAGAGAAAACCCACGCAAGTATGGGGAGAATGAGCAAACTCCCACAGACACAGGCCCAAATCCATGTATCTGCACAG
Organism: Sphyrna mokarran; assembly: GCA_024679065.1. Classification (NCBI taxonomy): domain Eukaryota; kingdom Metazoa; phylum Chordata; class Chondrichthyes; order Carcharhiniformes; family Carcharhinidae; genus Sphyrna; species Sphyrna mokarran. The sequence goes on from JAGIQG010000001.1 coordinate 35,837,291, forward strand.
CACAGTGATAGTCACTGAGCTGTTGTGTTGCCCACCAAATCGTCCAGGTCAACCGTACGCTAATGACGTGAAGCACTAGGATATTCTCGAAAAATCCAAGAGCAGCCCTCTCACGACCCATCGGGTGTACGCCCCTTGTTAGACAATAAGGCAGACCAAAGCACCTGTAGGATAAAAACAAGTACGTCAATATCATCACTTGCAAACCAATTCCTTGTAATTCCTGCACAAAGACACCCAGGTCCCTCTGCGTTGCAACATGCTGCAGTTTTTTTAACCATAAATAAAAATCCATCGTGCTGTTATTCCTATCAAATGGATGACCTCACATCTACCAATATTGTATTCCATCTGCCAGACTCTCGCCCACTCACTTAGATTATCTATACCCCTTTGCAGACTTTCAGCATCCTGTGCAAACTTTGCTCTTCCACCCATCTTAGAGTCATCTGTGAATTTTGATACACTATGTTTGGTCCCAAAGTTCAAATCGTCTATGTAAATCATAAACAATTGCGGTGCTAATACTGATTGCTGAGACACACCACTAGATACTGATTGCCAACCAGAAAAATACCCATTTACCCCTACTCTATTGCTTTGTATTAGTTAACCAATCCTCTATCCATGCTAATACATTATCCATAATGCCGTGCACCTTTATCTTATGTGGCATCTTGGTGCAGCACCTTGTCAAATGCCTTCTGAAAATCCAGATATACCATATCCACAGGTTCCCCGTTGTCCACTGTAGAGGTAATATTCTCAAAGAATTAGTTCATTTGTTCATTTGAAATAAATGTTTTGATATCATTTGTAAATAAAGAAATAATTTCATACATTTGTTTGTCAATCATATTGCACAGTATGATTACATCTGATAAGTAAAGATGAAGTAGTGGGAAAATACATAATATTGAATAATAATTCTGACATGCATATTAGAAACATTGGAATAGGAGTCAGCCATTTAGTCTCTTGAGTCTATTGTGCCATTGAATGAGATCATAGCTCATCTACAACTTTAAAGTTGAAGATAATTTATTCTTGTCACAAGTAGGCTTACATTAACACTGTAATGAAGTTAGTATGAAAATCTCCTAGCCACTACACTCAGCACCTCTTCATGTACACTAAGGGAGAATTGAGCATGGCCAATGCACCTAACCAGAACATCTTTTGCACTACAGGAGGAAATCAGAGAATCTAGAGGAAACCCACGCAGACAATGTGCAGACTTCACCCAGTGACCCAAACTGGGAATCGAACCTGGGTCCCTGGGGTTGTGAGGCAGCAGTATTAATCAATGTGCCACTGTGTTGATCCTAACTCCCTATTACTACTCCATATTCTTACCCCGAGTTAACAAAAATCTATCAATCTCAGCTTTATATTAACAATTAATTCAGCATCAACTGCCAGTTTTTGAAGAAATTTCTAAATTTCCCCCAACCTTTGTGTGCCAAAATATTTCCTAATTTCATAGCTAAAATACATGAGGCCATGTTCCCTAATCTTGGATCTCCAAAATGGAAATCGCTTATTTCTGCCTACTCTACATGTTCACCTTAATTACTTGAAGACTTCAATGAACTTAATGTTATAAATTCAAGGCACTAAATTCCTGCCTCTGATTGTTCAACTCTTGGTGTTCAGGTATCATTTCAGTAAACTCATGTCATATTCCCCCCAGGCCATAATATTCTTCCTAGGATGTTGTGCCCAGGACTATACATAGAGCTCCAATTGCAGTATAACAAGGCACTAACATGGCTGTGAGATGACTTCTACTTCCTCGTGTTCTAATTCTCTAGATATAAAGACCAACATTATTTAACCTCTGATTATTTTCTGTATCTATACCTGACATTTCAGTGACCTATATATCTGGACTATCCCCACCCCCTTCCTCCCGACAAAAGCTCTTTGCTTTCATCTGAGTGTTTAATATTCCTACTGTTCATCTGACAACTTCCAGACCAGGTCAGTAATTTGCCCTCAACTCCACTTTCTGCTTATATTCTCATTGTGAAATGTGCTCTTTTCCAATCTGAAGGAACATTGTGAAATGTGCTCTTTTCCATTGTGAAATGTGCTCTTTTCCAATCTGAAGGAACAATGTCCAAAGCAGAAGAACTTTGAAAGATCAGCACCTCCAATATTCTCACTCTTGAAAGCCGAGCATGGAAACCATCTGACCCTGGATGTTTGTCACTCTCTGGTGTAATTATTTTCATCAATGCTTTTAACTTGCTTATGTTAATTATGGTGAGACCCTGCCAACTGATTTAACATTACCTTCCTTGAGCTGTACTGGAATAATAAATATTCTCTTCTACTTAAAATACTGGCAAAAGCAATGATTCAAAGTCTCTGTCATTTTTGTTATTTCATTTATATCCTCATTATCAGTCTTTAAGTGGGTCACATTATTAATTATCTTCTTTTTCCTCATATAATTGTTAAAAGCATACTGATTTTGACACTGTCTGCAAGTTTCTTTACATGCCTCTGTCTTGTTGTTCTTACTATATGTTTGTCACTCTGTATTGGACCTTTCCCAATTGCTGGGTTAGGTAGTAGTTCTCATTATAGAATTTTTCTTTTAGCTCTACCTGATCTCTTAACTCTTTGGTCATTCTGGGTTCAAACCCTGCCATAGCAGAAATGAATTCAACAAAAACCTGGAATTAAACATCTATTGATGACCATGAAACCATTGCCAATTGTTGTAAAAATCCATCTGGTTCAATAGCGACCATTAGGGAAGGAAATCTGTCATGATTTATGTGGTCAGGCTTACATGTGACTCCAGATGCACAGCAACATGGGTAACTCTGAAGTGCCCTCAGGAATGGGCAATAAATGCTGGCCCAACCAATGATACTCACATCCCATGAACAGATAAAACAAAAACAATGGCAGTTTTCTTTGGCAACTAAAGCGCTCGCCTTAGAAACATAAACTATTTTTTCTCCCCTTAAATTGTTCTTTGAAGAACCTTCCCCACTCCTCCATCCCCAACCCGCAATCCTGCTTCCCACGTCATGCTTAAGCCATTTAAAGATTTTCCAAACTTACTGTGAGTAGCTCTGTTTCATCCCAGCTACACCTCATAGAATCATAGAACTCCAAAAGTACAGAAGGAAGCCATTTGGCCTGTCAAGTTTGTATCAACAACAATCCTAGGCCCTATCCCTGTAACACTTTATATTTATCTTGCTAATCCCGAGACACTAAGTGTCAATTTAGCATGCCTAATCAACCCAACCCACACAGCTATGGGGAAAATGTGCAAATTTCACACTGACAGTTACCCAAGCCAAAAATTGAACACAGGTACCTGATTCTGTGAAGCGCCATTCTGTCACTGTGTCATTCTAAAGCAAAAATCTTAATATCTCTTTCACATTTTTCCCTTTCAACCATACGTTGCAGATTCTGCACAATGGCAGACACAAAAAAATGCTTCACGAGATTGCTATTTTTTTCTGACACTGCATTGGAAGATTTGGCGGGGAAGGTCAGCAGAAAGAAGGACATCTTCTATCCACACAGTGACAGAAAGATATATGGCAAGTTGTTTGACACAAGTGGGCAGAGGGAGCAGATGTGTCGATGCTGCAAAGAACATCTAATTTAGAAGGACAAGGGCAACAGAAAAATGGGAACACTACCGGTTGCAAGTTCCCCTCCATGTCACACAACTTCCAGATTTGGAACTATATCACCAATCCCTCACTGCTGCTGCATCAAAATCCTTGAACTTCCTCCTTAATGGGGAGGCAATGAATAGACTATTAATCCAGAAACTCAGCTAATGTTCTGTGGATCCAGGTTTGAATCCTGCCATGGCAGATGGTGGAATTTGAATTCAATGAAAAATATCTGGAATTAAACATTTACTGAAGACCATGAAACCATTGTCGATTGTTGGGAAAACCCAACTGATTCATTAATATTCTTTAGGGAAGGAAGGAAATCTGTTATCCTTACTTGATCTGGCCGACATGTGACCCAGCAATGTGGCTGACTCTCAACTGCCCTCTGAAATGGCCTGGCAAGCTATTCAGTTCAAAGGCGACTAAGCATTAGGCAATAAATGCTGGCCAGCCAGTGACACCCATGTCCCATGAATGAATTAAAAAAAAAAACTATTATTTTATTTACACCACATGGACTACAGTGTTCAAGAAGGTGGCTCGTTAGCAATTTCTCAATGGGCAACCAATTTTGGCCTAACCAGCAACATTCATCTCCCATGAAAGAAAAAGTAATCCCACCTTACCTGTCTTCCACATACCCCAACATCCTGCAGGAGAGTTGATGAAAAGCAAAAGTTGTAATCCTATCTAAGTTTTTTGTAGGAGAGTACTGATAGGCTTTTGCACTTGTAGATCATAGAACATAGAACATAGAACATTACAGTGCAGAACAGGCTCTTCGATCTTCGACGTTGCGCCGACCAATTTAGAAAAAGCAATGACCCTCTTACCTAAACCATTCCCTTTTTATCCATAAACTTATCTACTAACATCTTAAACGCCACGAAACTTGGCGCATCTACAACTGCAGCAGGCAGGGCATTCCATACCCTTACCACCCTCTGGGTAAAGAACTTACCTCTGACATCCGTCCTATAACTACCACCCCTTAATTTAAAGCTATGTCCCCTTGTGCTAGCTTTCTCCATCCTAGGAAAAAGGCTATCACTGTCCACCCTATCTAAACCTCTAATCATCTTATATGTTTCAATAAGGTCTCCTCTTAGCCGCCTTCTTTCTAACGAAAACAACCTCAAATCCCTCAGTCTCTCTTCATAAGACCTCCCCTCCATACCTGGCAACATCCTGGTAAACCTCCTCTGTACCCTCTCCAATGCCTCCACATCTTTCTTATAATGAGGGGACCAGAACTGCACACAATACTCCAAGTGCGGCCGCACTAGAGTTTTGTACAGTTGCAACATGACGTTGCGGCTCCGAAATTCAATCCCCCTACCAATAAAAGCTAAGACTCCGTATGCCTTCTTAACAACCTTATCGACTTGATTGCCAACTTTCAGGGATCTATGCACATATACACCAAGATCCCTCTGTTCATCAACACTATTAAGAGTTCTACCATTAGCCCTATACTCTACACATTTTTTATTCCTGCCAAAGTGAATTACCTCACACTTTTCCGCATTAAACTCCATTTGCCACCTCTCGGCCCAGCTCTGCAACTTGTCCAAGTCTCTCTGCAAACTATAACACCCTCTTCACTATCTACCACTCCTCCGACTTTGGTGTCATCCGCAAATTTACTAATCCATTCTTCAATACCCTCATCCAGATCATTTATAAAAATTACAAACAGCAGGGGCCCCAAAACAGATCCCTGAGGTACACCACTTGTAACCGAACTCCATGATGAATAATTTCCATCAACCACTACCCTCTGTCTTCTCTCAGCTAGCCAATTCCTAATCCAATTAGCTAAATCACCCTCAATCCCATACATTTGCATTTTCTGCAGAAGCCTTCTACGGGGCCCCTTATCGAACGCCTTACTAAAGTCCATATTACCCAAAGGGTGGTTCGGGAGTGGAATGCCCTGCGTGCAGCAGTTGTAGATGCGCCAAGTTTGGTGGCGTTTAAGAGGTTAGTTGATAAGTATATGGAAGAGAAGGGAATGGTTTAGTTTGGGGGGCATTGCTTTTTATATTGGTCGGCGCAACATCGAAGGCCGAAGGGCCTGTTCTGTGCTGTAATGTTCTATGTTCTATGTTCTATATATACCACATCAACTGCCTTACCCCCATCCACCTCTTTGGTCAGCTAACTCAGCAGAGACAAGGCATCCACGTGGATATTTCTGCTCTGTGTTATCAACTACTAACCATCTGATTTTCTGTTAAGATTCATTGAAGAATCTGAACAGAAAATCGTAGACAATCTGCCTGCAGTTTCTCAAATTGCATGTCTGGCAACACAAAGGCCCTAAAATAGCAAGGACTCAGAAAAAACAGCTTCACACTGAAGAACATTAAATAATTATATAATTTTTAAAAATGGAACATATGCTAATGTCAGCAAAACACATGGGGTACCAACAACTGAGTAAAAATAAAACATGTTTTTTAATGCCATAGATAATGAACCAAAAACCAAATGGATAAACAGTGTAATCCATGGATTTGGAAAATCAAGTTCCCATGCCCAGCTTTGTGGGTGAGTTAGCAGTTAATTTCTTGAAAGAAACCTATTTCAATAAAGCTGCCACCTACATTGTAATTTTAATACATGTCAAAAATGTTTCTTTCTTATCAAAAGCAATGGAAGACATGTATATGTTTCCATTCAGTTTTTGTTCTTCTTCTGAGTGAAATTGAAACCCAATAGAAGAAGAACACAAGAATAAAAGAAGGTCCTGTCTCAAAACAGACCCTATTTCAAATGGATAACAATCAACATAACTAACAGGCAGAAAATATATAGCATTGGAAATGATCTGATTGGAAGTCATATGCAATTGGGTATTTTGGCCTTTTCCCTCCAGTTTTCATTCATTTATCTTGCATACATACATCCTCAGCATGGCAACTTACTAATCATTGGCTATGGCTTACTCTTATCACAAAAGTGCCCCTTTTTCCCTTTAGGCCTTTATTCTTTTACTTGGTTCATGAGATATCCCTACAAGTGCACACTTGTAAAGATGTAACATCACAAGCTCTCACTCTTCCAAACATTAACACAGAAATCAACAGCTCTGTGATTTAGACATTGAGTTACAGGCATCTGCACCTTGTATGGTCAGCCATTTAGGTCCTTCGATAAAGATTCGGAGGAAGACTATAGAACAAGAACAATACAGCACAGGAACAGGCCTTTTGGTCCACCAAGCCTATGCTGATACATGGTTTCTATCCCTCTGTTTACTTCCTGTTCACATATCTATCAAGATACGTCTTAAATGCTGCCAATGTACCTTCTTCCACCATCTCCACTGGAAATTTGTTCCAGATACCCACCACTCTCTGTGTGAAAACTTTGCCCACACATCTCCCCTAAACTTACCACCTCTCACCTTAAATGCATGGCCCCTTGGACCCTTTCATCCTTGGGAAAGCCTCTGACTATCCATCCTATCTATGCCTCCCATAATTTTGTAGACTTCTATAAGGTTTGATTTCATTTGATTTGTTATTGTCACATGTATTATCATACAGTAAAAAGTATTGTTTCTTCCATGCTATACAGACAAAGCATACCCTTCATAGAGAAGGAAATGAGAGAGTGTGGAATGTAGTATTACATTCATAGCTAAGCTGCAGAGAAAGATCAACTTAATGCAAGGTAGGCTCATTCAAAAATCTGACAGAGAAGAAGCTATTATTGAATCGGTCATGTCCTTAAACTTTTGTATCTTTTTCCCAAAGGAAAAAGGTGGAAGACAGAATGTCCAGGGGTCCTTAATTATGCTGGCTGCTTTGGCAAGGCAGCGGGAAGTGTACACAGAGTCGATGGATGGGAGGCTGGTTTGCATGATGGATTTGGCTACATTCATGGCCTTTTGTAGGTTCTTGCAAGTTTGAAAATTTCTTGCAAATTTCTTGTAAGTTTCTTTCTAAGGTCATCTCTCAGCCTCCATCTTTCCAGTGAAAAGAATCTGAGTTTATCCAGCTTGTCATGCCTAAAACCCTCCAGATCAGGCAACATCCTGGTAAACCTTCTTTACATCCTTTCCAAAGAATCCACACCCTTTGAGTAGTGTGGCAACCATGGAAGTGATACTCAGTATAAAACATGTTAATTATCCAGATTAGCTAGCTATATTTTACCTTTAATTACTTTTGAGATGTTTACATATTGGGGAAGCAGAGCTGTTTAAAATAATAAAATGATTAAAATATGATAATATTGACTGATTAATTAGATTTGTTAATGAAGATTAAAACAAACATGGATAAATTTGTAAAACTAAGTTGGATGTTGGACAATCTTGCTTTGCTCTGAACTGGTAGACCCATGGATCTCATTGTTGTTCGATATACTGAGTGCTGATGTATTGCCAGAACATTCTGCCCATAAACTGTTTCCCTCTCCAGGCTTGCTGAGTTTTTCTGGTATTTTTTGTTTTTTATTTTAAGATAAACAAAGGCTCAGTACTAGTGCCGACACAATGATGTCCATTAAAAAACTATTTTAAGACAAAAACAAATGAATTTCATTTGGTCCCGTGGCAAACCCAAAAATTGTTCACAAATGTGAATCTTTTTGAGTTTGTAGAGATAAAGTTTAAAAATTCTATTCTGCACTGAACAGGCCTTTCAAAAACTCCTTAGGGACTAAAGAAGCCCTGAATTGATGGTTAACAGATTTCCCATTTCTCTCCCTCCGTCTCCACTGGCCCAGTAAAAATTACAAACTGCCTCAGAGGCACTGAGATCGTGAGATGAACTCCAGGATCGTAATTTTGAAACTGTACTTGCAACTGGTTCTGACCCTGTAGCACTTTGAAACTGTGGCCTCAGATATCTGCAATTAACTCCAATTAACATTCATCGAGCATAGTGAGAGGATGCAACAGAAATTCCATCCATCTGTTTAATTGAAAACATAGAAGTGATCTATCTCCTCCATATTATTATTTACATAAATAAAATATCAGTCTTACAAATGCAGATCCAGAAACAAAAGATTTATATTTTTCACTCAATCTTTAATTAAAATTAAAATTTAAACTTTTTCTGTAGCGAAACAATGCCTCTCTAATGTCGAACTCAAAATTTCATTGTGCAAACTTGTTAAATCAAAATTCGGATTACACTTTTTATTGTGTTATCTGAATACGACAAAAGATAATACAAGAAATCTGTGAAAGTAGGCTCTTGTTATGGTAAGAATGACAGAGCAGGGAAGACAGCTTAACCTTTAAAAGATGTACATCAAAATAAAATAATGTGGGAAGTGTTTGGCATTTGAGTCAATTCTAACACAATCATAACAAAGCTCTTTTCATTTATGTGTGTGGGAAAACTCGCACAAATACTGCACAGTTTTTGTTCTTTCATGGGTTATAAGCATCACTGGCAAGGCCAGCATTTGTTACCCATCCCTAATTGCTCTTGAGGGGGTGGTAGCCAGCTGCCTTCTTCGACTTTTACAGTCCCTATCTGGTGTGATTACAATCACAATGCTGTTAGAGAGGGAGTATCAGGATTTTGACTTAGCGACAGTGAGGGAATGGCGACATAAGTTAGGATGGTGTGTGTTTTGGAGAGGAACTTGAATGTGTTAGTGTTCCCATGCATCTGCTGCCCTTGCCCTCATGATATGTTTTGAAAAGCCCTGTCAAAGGAGCAAGCCTTAGTAAGTCGCTGCAATGTTTCTTATAGATGGTACACACTGCTGCAACCGATGGTGGTGGGAGTGAACATAGAAGGTGGTGAATGAAATGCTGATCAAGCCGTTTGCTTCACTGCATTGAATTTGAGTATGGTAGGAATTTCACTAATTCAGGTAAGTGGAGAGTATTCAATCATGTTCCTGACCTGACAAGGTTTGGGGAGTAGCTTGTTCAAAGAATTGGGAAAAATGTTATTTATTGCATTTGGCTGCAAAGAATCTGATAGCTACTTCCCAGAGAAGAAAATTGGATGGGCACCATTACAGCATGTAATCTTCTGTACATGAGCTTTCTCTTTGCACCACACATAGAAATTTCTTTATACCTTTTTTAATTATAGTTCTTGTCACTTAATTGTGTATTAATCCTGTAAAATTAGGTCTGAATTTGCTAAAGCATGCTTATAACATAATAATGCCACATCTATTTTTCATGCCATTATTATGGAGCTGAAATTACAAAAAAATTATAATGTGAGTGGGGGAAGAGCACTAGCAAGCACATGGACGGGTAACAAATGTGAAAGGAGGGCTGTGCAAGGAGGGGAGGTGGAAAAGTGAATGTTCACAATGGCATGCAGAGAAACAAGAGGTGGTTGAAGAGGACAAAAAAAGGAAGGCAGGGTGAAAATTGAGGGGAGGGAACAATGCTGCATGAAATACCACCAATCAAGGGAGTGTAAGGGCTAACATATGTATTACTGGAAAGCGATGCTTGCAGACTGCAGATTATGCTCGGGTGCCTGTTGGTATGGCTCATTAGGGACAGTTTGCATGAACACTAAACAGGTTAGGGCTTTGTGAAGGTTACTGTTGAACATAGCCATTGTGGAAACAGGAACTATGCCATGGCTCCCATTTAAGTTCAGAAGCAGGCTGACAAGAGTCAGAGAGTGCAGGCATTCCTACTGTTAAAGAGAAAGGAATCATAGATGATAGGTAGTCCAAAGGCTATATGGAGGTTATAGTAAGATGTCAGAGATAGGAAATGATGCAGAACAGCAATAGGATAAATCATTGAGAACATAGTGTAACTTGACGGCAGGGAGGGGCAAGGGTTGTGTGCTCCACAGGAAAAATGCAGAGATTGGTGTGCAGAACTGCCTTATAGTTGATGTCACTCAGTATGGTGGGGTGCCTCATAGATGATGGACTTGGTGGATTGAGAGTGTCAATGTCCAGCACCTTCAGAATCTTAGGTGCAGGAGGTTGGAAAATAACAGATAGCATCTCTACCTGCACATCGCGAGGCTCCAGATAAATCAGAGGCATGTCAACAGCGAGTGAGGGAAGGTCGAACTCCATCTGGAATTTTCATGCTGCATCACCATCTCAGCATCTCCTGTAAAATAGTTTTCCAAAATCAAAATTAAGGTCAGTTCTTTCTGTGAAGGGTATGGTATAGTGTGGGAAGGCAACTATGCTGGCCCCTGGGGTTCCTTTTTGGAACACATATTCAGTTATTGTTCTGAAATAGTGAAAAAGGATCTAGGCCAGTTAGACAGGACTCAGAGCCCAATGCCCAGGTAGGAAGAGCAAGCCAGATGTCTAATTTTGTGCATTGAAAGGGATCGGCACAACTTGATAGATTTGCATCAGATTTGGAAAAGCTATCTGGTGGAAGACAGGAGAGGAGAGTGAAGGCTATAGTGAAGTGGGCATAGCTGTATCAACTCTGTCACCCTCACAGTGAAGGTGGGATGGGGGGTAGGGGTCAGTGGGGTGGTCACAGGTTAAAAACTAATGATATTCAACAGTGGCCAAACAGATTCATTCATTCATCATGAGCAAATAAATGTTTGTAGATTTTTAAAGTCAATGAGTGGAGTTCAGAGCCACATTTGTTCAATGATAAAATGCATAAGTTCTCACCACCTGCAGAGCTCCAGATGTCACATCTATGGAATAGAATACTGCTCACTTCTGTGTGTATGCTAGAATCCCAGGGGAAGGTTACATGTGGAACAAAGCATTCTGAAGGACCAAATGTTTGCTGCCCAACTTCTGTTACAGATTTCCCATTCACACATTTTTTCTCAGCACTCTTTGACCATTCTGGTATTCAATATTTAATTTTAGAGAGGAAGCAAAAGTGAGAATGGATCCAATACTCCAGGTTGTTTTCCTACAAATTCCCATTCAAGTCAGGAGATGAAAGAGGGAAAGGCATCAACACACACAGCTCCAGCAGGAGGCACTGTATGTGGGACAAGGCCAGCAGAAGTGTGAGAGTCAACAGGAGACTGAGGAGTAGAAATCCAAAGAGTAGAGACAACTTGCAACACTGGATTATCGTCCATGACTCTCGTTTTCTATGTATGCGGATGACACCAAAGTCGGAGGAGTGGTAGATAGTGAAGAGGGGTGTTATAGTTTGCAGAGGGACTTGGACAAGTTGCAGAGCTGGGCCGAGAGGTGGCAAATGGAGTTTAATGTGGAAAAGTGTGAGGTAATTCACTTTGGCAGGAATAACAAATGTGTAGAGTATAGGGCTAATGGTAGGACTCTTAATAGTGTTGATGAACAGAGGGACCTTGGTGTATATGTGCATAGATCCCTGAAAGTTGGCAATCAAGTCGATAAGGTTGTTAAGAAGGCATATGGAGTCTTAGCTTTTATTGGTAGGGGGACTGAATTTCGGAGCCGCAACGTCATGTTGCAACTGTACAAAACTCTAGCGCGGCCGCACTTGGAGTATTGTGTGCAGTTCTGGTCCCCACATTATAAGAAAGATGTGGAGGCATTGGAGAGGGTACAGAGAGGTTTACCAGGATGTTGCCTGGTATGGAAGGCAGGTCTTATGAAGAGAGGCTGAGGAATTTGAGGTTGTTTTCGTTAGAAAGAAGGCGGCTAAGAGGAGACCTTATTGAAACATATAAGATGATTAGAGGTTTAGATAGGGTGGACAGTGATAGCCTTTTTCCTAGGATGGAGAAAGCTAGCACGAGGGGACATAGCTTTAAATTAAGGGGTGGTAGTTATAGGACGGATATCAGAGGTAGGTTCTTTACCTAGAGGGTGGTTAGGGTATGGAATGCCCTGCCTGCGGCAGTTGTAGATGCGCCAAGTTTGGTGGCGTTTAAGAGGTTAGTAGATAAGTTTATGGACGAAAAGGGAATGGTTTAGGTTAGAGGGTCATTGCTTTTTCCTAATTGGTCGGCGCAACATCGAAGGCCGAAGGGCCTGTTCTGCTCTGTAATGTTCTATGTTCTATGTTCTAAATGAAAGGCAGTGCAGGACAGCATTGCAATTGTCCAGAGAACTGGTCAACCGCAAAAACTATTTTTTCCAAAATGACCTGTTGCCACATGGATTTGAAGGCTTCCCCTGCCTCCTCAGAACATGAAGATGAGGAGGTGCAGGGAGCCTTGGGAGCTGCTGAGGAACAAGATGAGCACCATGATGTCCTGAAGCAGGGCAGATATGGGAGGCATGCCTGGATACCCTCATAGCTGAAAGGTTTCAAGAATAGTAAATTTTTAAGTCCACTCATCAGGAGAGATCTCCTCTAGCTTTCCAAGCAATTTCATGACTTCTGAAGGAAGAGATGCATCGTCGCTGAGAGGACATTGTGCTGCTTGTGCTCTTGGGCCTTAAGTGCTCATGATTCCTAGGATCAGATCTTAGCTACGGTCATTGGTGTCCTGGTAAAGTATTCGCTCTGTCAACTTAAAATCCAGCAAGAATGAATGGTGATATAAGTTAAGACCTACGCCAGGCAAGGACACAAAGACTGTCACAAAGGAAGCGCGGACTGGGGTAAAGCTCTCATTCCAAAGTGTGTGTCTTTGTTTGGGACGTTATCAGTCAGAAAACCCAGATGCACACAGAGTCACAATACTGAGAGACCTTCCTCAGTTATTGCTACCCCTTGGGGTCTAAATGCTGAGAACTCACCCATCATATACTTCAAACAAAGAATTATACACTTCCCCCTGATAATAAGCAAGAATATGCAACTAAATTGCACATGAATGTTATCCTAAAAAGGAACATATTCAATGTTCTTTTTTAAGGAAAGTCGAACCTTCACATAAGAGGATTGCAAATGTTCGGACCAAAACTACCTGACCACACTACATTCACTTGCCCATGGAATGTGCTTCATGAACTTGATAGAGTTTTTCGAGGAAGTGACAAAATTGATTGATGAAGGTAGGGTAGTGGATGTTGTCTATGTGGACTTCAGTAAGGCCTTTGACAAGGCACCTTATGGTAGACTGGTGGAGAAGGTGAAGTTGCCTGGAATCAGAGGTGAGTTGGCAAAGTGGATACAAAACTGGCTTTGCCAAAGAACTCAGAGGGTAACAGTGGAAGGATGCATTTCTGAATGGAGGGCTGTGACAAGTGGTGCTCCTCAGGGTTAGTGCTAGGACCTTTGTTTGCTGTTTGTAATATATATAAATGATTTGAAAGAAAATGTAACTGGATTGATTAGTAGGTTTGCAGATGACACAAAGGTTGGTGGATTTGTGGATAGTGGATTTATGGACCATCAGATGATACAGCAAGATATAGATCAGTTGGAGACTTGGGCGGAAAGATGGCAAATGGAATTTAATCTGGACAAATGTGAGGTAATGTATTTTGGAAGGTCTAGTACAGATAGAAAGTATACAGTAAATGGCAGAACCCTTAAGAATATAGATAGGCAAAGGATCTGGGTGAACAGGTACGCAGCTCACTGAAAGTGGAATGCAGGTGAAGAAGGTAGTCAAGAAGCATACGGCATGCTTGCCTTCATCTGCTGTGGTATTAAATTTAAAAATTGGCAATTCATGTTGCAACTTTATAGAATCTTAGTTAGGCCACACTTGGAATATAGTGTTGAATTCTGGTCACCACATTACCAGAAGGATGTGGAGGCTTTGGAGAGGGTACAGAAAAGAATTACCAGGATGTTGCCAGGTATGGAGAGCATTAACTATGAAGAGAGATTGGAGAAACTTGGTTTGTCCTCTTTGGAACAACGGAGGTTGAGGGGAGACCTGATAGAAGTCTACAAGATTATGAGAGTATAGTGGATAGTCAGAAGCTTTTTTCCCAATGTGGAAGAGTCAGTTATTAGGGGGCATAGGTTTAAGGTGCAAGGTTTAAAAGAGATGTACGAGGCAGATTTTTACAGAGAGTAGTGGGTGCCTGGAACTCGTTGCTGTGGGAGGTGGTGGAAGCGGATACAGTAGTGACTTTTGCAGGGAATCTTGACATGTACGTGAATGAGATGGAAATAGAGGGATATATTGCTGGAAGAGGAGGGAGTTTTAGTTAAGTCGGGCAGCGTGATTGGTGCAGGCTTGGAAGGCCAAAGGGCCTGTTCCTGTGCTGTAATTTTCTTTATTCTTTGTTCTTTGAACGGTTTACAAAAAGTGCAATTTATTCACAGTGATAGAGCACTTGTGATCCTGTGTTGAGATCAAAACTTTATAACTTTTCTAACCCTACCACTACACCATGGTGCATGACCTACATCCACAAAAGAGGTGGAAGTGGCCTGCTGACTGTTACATTCTGTTGCCTGTGATAACCTTGACTGACAGCTTCTGGTAGCCCAGCCCTGGAGAGGCCTTAGCCTCATAAGGGCTTCCTGCTCAGGGACAGAAACACCTACAGCAGCTTGCACTGTCACAATGGTGTAAGTACAAGCAGAAGGATCTCAGATCAGCTGCATACTCTTGACATTCTTGAGTTGAGGTCCCTGGAGGATCCAGCTGATGTTCACTTTCCCTGTGGATGCTAGCATGACCCCAAATGAGTCCTACAGCAGATGGTGGACCTGGAGGGAGGTCAATGTACCTCATCCCCATGTAATGTACATTCTGATGATGCCTACCAAAGTGTGTGACTATAAGGTGCAGGGCCAAGCACAAGTCTGGCAGAAACTGCTGGACCAAAGTCTCCATGATGGTCTCCAACCTCAAAGTGCCCTCATGTCAGAGACTTCTCCATCAGGTTCCTCCAACATGCTGAGAGACTCCCTGTCTAATGTTGCAGTGCCTCTTTTTGCATCCACACCATTGAGCTGGGAGCTGCTTCCAGAGGCCCATTATCTCACAGTTCTTGTCGCTGACTTGGGCAGCAGGGTGACACAGTGGTTAGCACTGCTGTTTCACAGTGCCAGGGACCCGGGCTCAATTCTCAGCTTGGGTTGCTGTCTGCATGGGTTTCCTCCGGGTGCTCCGGCTTCCTCCCACAATTCAAAGATGTCAAATTAGGTGGATTGGCCATGCTAAATTGTTGCCATGCTTAATGTCAAGGCGACCAGCTAAGGTAATTGCATAGGGTTAAAGGGATGTGACCACAAGAGACTCAATGGGCTGAATGGCCTCCTTCTGCACTGTAGGATTCTATGATTCTATGACTGTTGAGGGGGTGTGTTTGTGAGGTGTTCTCCAGAAAGTGACCATGACCCTAACCTAGAACAATGCTCACCGAGGTGTGCATCTCAGCACTGGTATAGTTTGTGAGTGAGTGTTGGGACAGTTCTTCCTGAGTGGCCTCATCCTCAGATGTGCTCAAAGGGATTTGGAGTATTGCTGGGTTGACTAGCCATCTGCACTTGGCTGCTATCTAAAAAAACACGAAAGGATGGTTTTATTGGATGAGCTGAAGCTAATTCACTCAGAGTAAATTGCAGTGTTGCATGAAGTGGTGGAGCTGAGATCCGTATTTGGTTATTGTAAGAGGCCAAGCTCTGTGTCTCCACCAGAGCAACCCCTGTCCTTGTTAGTGAGCTCTGCAGCAGTCTCCTTGAACCAAGTGAGGGTGACAGTCTCTGCCATTCCTCCCACGGTCTGGATTCACTCTCGCTTACTGTGCATAAGATCGGCCTGTATGGGAAGAAAAGATAGAATGATCAGAGAGGATGGACCAGACCTGATCTCCTGGTAATGGTTTCCCAGATTGGAGAGGTGGAGGTTGTGTGCTTTCTAAATCCATCTCTGAGATATGAAGACATCCGGTGGGCCTGGACTCATCAAATAAAGGCCTCAAGCATCTTGGTGGTGAAAGAAAATGCTGCCGTTTTCCTTGAGGCTACTAATCTTTTGTTTTCATGTTGCTGATACCCTGCATGGCCTGGTGAAGACAGGTGGCCCGGAGTGAGTGTGCTGGACCAATGTCAGAACATGAAACTATCAGCTGAGGGCAGGCAGACAAACCGAAGGGGAACTCGCCTGTGCCAAATGAGGTTCCAAACACAGAGGACGAAATTTTACCAGCACGTCCGCCTGAGTTTTGCACGATCCCACCCAAAGGCAACAGAGAATGCTGTTCTCTGAGCCTTGCCCTTTCCTGGGATTGGAGCTGGCATGCTGGTAAAATTCCGGCCAGAATCCGATGTGGGAGTCCGACATTCTAAACAATGCGTCGGTATCCACGCAGGAGACTGGCCAGATGTCTGTTGCTGATGTTGACAAAGTTGAGGATCGGTTGAGGGAAATAAGGATTATGAGGAAAGAGATGTTGGGGCTGTTAGGCAGCTTAAAGACATATAAAGCTCCGGGGCCTGATGGCATTTACCCCAGGTTGCTAAGGGAGTTGAGGGAAGACCTAGCTGGGCCTCTGACGCAAATCTTTGTCTCTTCCTTGGACACAGGTGAGGTCCCAGAGGACTGGAGGATAGCAAACGTAGTACCGTTGTTTAAAAAAGGTCAGAGGGATCACCCAGGGAACTATAGGCCGGTGAGCTTGACTTCAGTTATAGGTAAGCTAATGGAGAGGATCCTTAGGGACAGGATGTATGAGCATCTGGAGCGCTGCGATCTGATCAGGGATACGCAGCATGGCTTCGTCAAGGGGAAGTCTTGTCTTACAAATCTAGTGGAATTTTTTGAAGAAGTGACAAAAACAGTTGATGAAGAACATGCTGTTGATGTCGTCTACATGGATTTCAGTAAGGCGTTTGACAAGGTTCCTCATGGTAGACTGATAGAGAAGGTGAAGGCGCATGGGATACAGGGTCAGGTATGTAGATGGGTCGAGAACTGGCTCGGGAGGAGGAGACAGAGGGTAGTAGTGGAAGGCTCTTTTTCCGGCTGGAAGCCTGTCACTAGTGGAGTGCCACAAGGCTCAGTACTAGGTCCTCTTCTATTTGTGGTCTACATAAACGACTTCGAAGTTGGGGTAGGTGGTGAGATCAGCAAATTTGCTGATGACACTAAGATGCTTGGATTGGCGGGTACAGAGGAGCAGTGCCAGGCAATACAACAGGACATAGATAGGTTGGTAGACTGGGCAGATAGATGGCAAATGGAATTTAATCCGGATAAATGCGAGGTGATGCATTTTGGCCGGAAAAATGTAGAAGAGAGTTATAGGATAAAAGGTAAAACTATACGGAGCGTAGAGACGCAGAGAGACTTGGGGGTGCAGGTTCACAAGTCTCTGAAGGTGTCCTCACAGGTGGAGAAGGTGATAAAGAAGGCGTATAGTATGTTAGCTTTCATAGAAAAGGGTATAGAATACAAGAGTAGGAGTTTGATGTTGCAGTTGTATAGAACGTTGGTTAGGCCTCACTTGGAATACTGCGTCCAGTTCTGGTCGCCGTACTATCGGAAGGATGTGGAGTCCTTGGAGAGAGTGCAGAGGAGGTTTACCAGGATGCTGCCTGGTATGGAAGGACTGTCTTATGAGGAACGATTAGATAGACTGGGGTTGTTTTCCCTTGAAAGACGTCGGCTTAGAGGGGATCTCATAGAGGTGTATAAGATTATAAGGGGTATAGATAGAGTAAATGGAGGTAAACTTTTTCCACCTTTAGAAATGGATAGGATGAGGGGTCATGGCCATAGGGTGAGGGGGGCTATGTATAAGACGAATATTAGAGGGCAGTTTTTCACACAAAGGGTAGTGGGGGTGTGGAATGCACTGCCGAGTAAGGTGGTGGGAGCAGGCACACTGGGGCTGTTTAAGGGTCTCTTGGACAGCCACATGAGCGGTATGCAGATAGAGGGATATATTAGGACTGTTTAACTACGGCTTTTTTCCACAGGTAATTCGGTCCATACTTGACCAACATTGAGCATGCATTTGGCAGGTGGTGCGAGGACAGCTCTTGGATGTTGATTCATGGGTTGCCTGGTACCTCATGTCGTAAATGAGCGCTTTATGTGGACCATCTGAAGGGCACCATGACAGCTCAGAGACTATCGATGTGGCTGTGCAGACACTTGGAATTGGGCCGGTGTCTGCGGGAGTTTGCGCGTTCTCCCCGTGGTTGCGTGGGTTTTCTCCGGGCACTCCGGTTTCCTCCCACAACCCAAGAATTCGCTCTTAGGCTGATTGGGAAACAAATTGTCCCTATAGTGAGAGTCTTCCATATTAGGAATAACCTAAATTTAGAATAAGATAATGGAATTGCTACTATATAGTTATGACAGCGGCGCGGGCTCGTTGGGCCGAAGGGCCTGTTTCCCGTGCTGTGTTGCTCTAAAAAAAAATGGGAAAGGTGCTGCCAGAACCACCAGCCACCACACGTAGTCTCAAAAAATGGAGAATTCTCCCCTGAATCTCGGTCATGCACCACTCAGTCGTTTTCTTTATCATATCAATAGTCTGTCTTAACTTGACTGGCATCAGCTCAAAAGTTGATCAACTCGAACAGACTTTTATGAAGGGCTCTATCAAATGCCTTCTGAGAGTCTGTGTAACCCATAACCATAGGCCATCCATCACTTCAGTCACCTTTGAAAATATACAGTCAGATTGTCAGGCATGACATACCTCTTAGATTGTACATTTGATATGTGATGTACATTATGTACGTCACGCCAATAATTTATTGAAACATTTGTGTTGCTCCACAGAGACTGTGACTGAAAAAGTTGAACAGCTAATTATCATAGCTCAAGCAAATTCTGGGACAATAAGTCAATGTTGCTATAATCAAAGCATACTTGTAAATGTTTAATTAAGCCTTAAAGCTACTCTGGGAAACATTCATAACAAGTAAGGGAGCTGCCTTCTGAGATTGTATTCCTTTTGGGGGTCCTTAAAAGGATTGCGAAAGGAGCTCAGCTGTTAGCAGCAAGTTGTGAAGAGATTCTCACCAATGATTTTTTCAGAGATTCTCTGATATCCGGCAGGAATTTTAGCAGAATGCCTGGAGTAATACTGTAAATAGCCATTGTGTCTCCTTGCTCTGATATTGTGCTCAGAGCAGACTTTTCCAAAGTAATAATGAAACTCAGACATGAAGCTCACATATTCATGACTCAGCCGTGTGAAGAATGCTACTTAATGTTCTAAGATCTTAAGATCCCTACTGCCTTTGATGTTCTTACAACTCAGACTGTTAGCTTATTCCAAGTGATCAATGTTTTGTTTATCAATATAACCATGTTCGAAGTTTTTACTGAATTAAGAAATATATATAACATTTTGATTTGATTTGACTTGACTCATTATTGTCACATGAAAAATATTGCTTGTTGCACGCTCTGCAGACAAAGCATAACATTCAAAGAGAAGGAAATGAGAGCGTGCAGAATGTAGTGTTACAGTCATAACTAGGCTTTTATCTTGGCTCCCAAGTAAAGCTAATGGAATTTTAAAACAAATTACATTATTAAATAAGCCGTGGGGATAAGTGCTGCCTTGATTGTTTGCTATGGTTTCTTTGGACTGCAGAATTGTACATCACAGGCCGTATTGATGAAGCAATGTGAATTTTCCATTTGTAATCATTATGTGCAGTCATTCTCTTCGTCCACGTCTCTTCCCAGAACTAGCGTACAGGATTTGGAGCCATTTGTTGTGCATAGAAAATTATTATTTTTACAAGCAATAAATAAGCTTTAATTACAAGTCTTCCTGGCAATTTCGATGGACATTTCCAGCATATTAATTTTTAGTCAGAAAAGCTGCAAGTTAAACTGGGTGATTGAGAATTTAGCCTGACAAGTATTTCTTAAAATACAAGAGAACATTATGTTCCTTAGGATAAAAATCAGAAAATTATTGCTATCCGTCCTCAGTCTGGCCAGGTTTTATTTCTCCCCAACAATTCCATTATAGGATGTGAGAGTCATTCCTTGCTAGTCTCACTTGGCCTCCTCCCTAACTCCTCTAATACCCCCTCTTGCTTTGAGTATCTGAATCATCACATCAGCTTTATTGCTGACATATTCTCCATTCCTTCTTCTCTTAGCTTCTACCAGGGGTGGCATGGTGGCACAGTGTTTAGCACTGCTGTTTCATAGCATCAGCAATTCCTGCTGGGCTACTGTCTGTGAATACATGATTCTCCCTGTGTCTGTGTGGTTTTGCTCTGGTTTTGTCCCACAGGCTGAAAGAAATATCGGTTAGGTGCATTGACCCAGAGTGTGGCGACTAGGGGAATTTCACAGTGACACCATTATGATGTTAATGTAAGCATTACTCGTGACTAGTAACTTTTTCACTGACTACCCCCTCGGTAGTTTTAACCAACTTTCAGTTTCCTCATTTCTTTATGCATTGACAACACAACTGTTTTTCCTCAATCTCAGTCAGCCTTCTGATAAACTATTTAACTTCTCCAGCTTCCTATCACTCATCATCTCTCTGCATCTGAGATCTTGATCATTGCTGAGGAATGTTTGGGTAATTTATCTGTCTATCTTTCCACAAATGTTTTGTGAAACATTGTAATCTCACTATTCTGACTACTTGTTCCAAAACAGAAACCCACTTCTCAAATTATCAACTCTATTCTATTGACATCCTTTCTAAAGTGTTCTTCCCGTGCTGCTCATGATACTCAAGTATGGTATACACAAGACTTTGTGTTGCTGAAGGTTGGTTTCTATTCTCGAGTATTCTGGTCCTCTAGATATGAAGGCCAGAATTTAAATAACCTTTTCCATTATTTTCTGCACCTGTTTATGACATCTTAATGATCTACACACCTGAATTGCCATGTCTCTTTGGATCTCTGTTAGTTTTAGCTTTTCCTTATTTATAATGTATTCTGGTGCATCCTTTCAGATTCAAAATGGATGACCAGACATTTGCCTATATTGATATCCACAGGCCACTAGTACTTGTCAGAGTTTAGAAGAATGAGAGATGAACTTATTGAGACATATAGGGTGGAATTTTATGAAAAAAATTCGTACTATCCAATTATGTGAAAATGGGAGAGTTTCCAATCCATTTTTTGAGCAAGTTTTTAGTGCCACTCTTATCCATTGAGTGCATGAAAAAATAGGCGAGACTGTTCCTCACTATTAGAGTCATTGTGAGCAGCTGAATTCATCAGCCAGCCTGATCAGGCAGCAGAGGGAGCTATTGTGCATGTGCAAATCTCTGTGCATGCACATGCACCATTCCAACAGTAGAGGTCTGACATTTCGAGAGAGAGCTGTCAGGCCTCTGCTGCTGCAGCCAGTCTTAACCCAGTCCTAACCCAGTCCCTCCACTCTGAAATCACGTGGGCCCACAGTGGGTCACAAGCCCACACTGCCTGAAAATTTAGTCCCATCATGTCCTTCCAAAATGATTGTAGCTACAGAGTAGCAGTAGTCTCCCCTACCTCACCCACCAATACATGCAGAGTAGCAACGGGTCTCCCCATTGATCACAGAGTGCATAGCAGAATACTTTCTCTCTGCGATCAGGCCATCCTGATCCTGACCCTACCCTTCTAGACCCTACTTTGCCAGGCTCCATCTTTTCCATGAGCCACCACCCCCAGACTCCACCCCAGGCCCTGCCCCACAAGACCACTCATGCATAGACCCTCCCTCCCATTCCCCCCATAGGCCCAGCTCCATTCAGGGCCCATCCTTGGCATTGATCGGTGTGCACTGACAAGACACCAGGCTGGAAATGCTCAGGTGTCAGGGCAATAATGCCAGGCTGGTACTATCTAAGAGGCACCCTCCTGCCCTTGACCTTCCAGGGGCCTCAATGGCCTTCTGTTCTATAGTGAGGGCAACAGAACTATTCCCTGGATACCAGGCAGTGCCTAGGAGTTTGGGACTGACCATGATGGATCTGGTTCTTGTCACAAGGGCAGATTGGGCCTGATCCCAGGGCCAGTCACAGGGGTAGGTCTGGGAGGCCAGCGATCAGGAGGGGGTTGCGGGGCATACCAGTGATTGGAGGCCAGCAATTAGATTGGGAAGCTGGCAATTGTGTGTGGGGAAGAGGGGAGAAGGAGGAGTGGGAAGGAGAGGGGGCAATGCCTCAGGCAGGAATTAAAGGCTGCTGCATTAGACAAATGTGCATAGTGTTACAGTAATGTATTAGCATGGATAGAAGATTGGTTAACTAACAAAAACAAAGAATGGGGGGTAAATGGGTGTTTTTCTGGTTGGCGACTAGTGGTGTGCCTCAAGGGTCAGTGTTGGGGCTGCAATTGTTTACAATTTACATAAATGACAAAGTCTAGTGTGTCAAAATTCACAGATGAAATTAAGATGAGTAAGAGCAAAGTGTGCAGAGGATGCTGAAAGTCTACAAAGGAATATAAGAAAATAAGAACATAAAAACTAGGAGCAGAAGTAGGCCACCCGGCCCCTCAAACCTGCTCAACCATTCAATAAGATCATGGCTGATCTTTTTATGGACTCAGCTCCACTTACCCGCCCACTCGCTAGAACCCTTAATTCCTTTACTGTTCAAAAATTTATCTTTCCTTGTCTTAAAAACATTTAAGGAGGTGGCCTCAACTGTTTCACTGGACAGGAAATTCCACAGATTCAGAACTCATTGTGTGAAGAAGTTCCTCCTCAACTCAGACCTAAATCTGCTTTCCCTTATTTTGAGGCCATGACCCTGAGTTGTAGTTTCATCTGCCAGTGGAAACAAGTTCCCTGCTTCTATCTTATCTATTTCCTTTATAATCTTGTATGATTCTATAAGATCTCCGCTCATTCTTCTGAATTCCAATGAGTATAGCCCCAGTCTACCTAGTGTCTCCTCATAAGCCAACCTTCTCAACTCCAGAATTGAGACACTAAGACATTTTCACAGAAACTTTATTGCAATGTTAATGTAAATCTACTTGTGACAAATAAACTTTAAACTTTAAAACTAGAACTTGGGGGAGGCGGTGGGGGCATGGCCTTAAAATAAGGGGGAGAAGATTTAGGACTAAGTTGAGGAGGAACTTCTTCACACAAAGGCTGAACGTCAGCCATGATCTTATTGAATTGCGGAGCAAGCTTGAGGGGCCAGATGGCCTATTCCTGCTCCTAGATCTTATGTCCTAATGTTCTTATGAATAGGTCCCACTCTCTACTTCCCAGAGTGAATCATGGTGAGGCACTCTGCAATGCACGGAGTGCTGGAAATTTGTTTTGGTAAAGTCAGATGGAAAATATTTCTGTTTTCATGTCCTTTTGGCACCTAATTTTGTTTTGAGAGAATCCCAGCCTACATGTTTCAACAAATAGTAAGGACTCCTATAATTTTCTCACAAAGTTGCTTTAAGATCTGGAAAGAAAGCCATCTGGTGCTGGGGATTTGTCATACTTTAGTGCCATTATTTTCTTCATTACTGTTATTTTGCTCATGTTAATTTTTGGGAATTCTTGATCCAACTCAGCATTAGATTACTTGGGATTTCTGGAATGTTCACCATTTTCTTATTGTCACTAACAATATCACTGTTATCAATTTTCAAGAGTCCTGCATTACTTCTGACCGTCCTCTTTTACTTACTATAATTATGCAAGAACAACTTATATTTATATTGTACCTTTGTCATAACATAAGGTGCCAATGCAGTTCAAGGAAATGTTATAAAGTAATATTTCCACTTGATATGATTAATATCCTTTGTGTTGAGTTTCTATTCATCACCCTATTTTTAATCAATATTTGTTGTTCTTTAATCTTCCCATTCATCATCATTGATGCTACATTTTGCATTTCTACAAAAGAAATTTAATTGCCCATCTCATTGTCATAATTACAATTACAAATGTTTATTAAAACACAAGTAATGCATCAAAATATTGTGTTCTATTAGGGAAGAATCAGCAAATCCATGGAAAGTAGTTTTGCAATATAGGTTTGACCATTAATTAGCATGCTGTATGGAAATACATGTATACTTTTGTTTTTCAAATAGCATCTAAAATTGTAACTTTCCTCCAGGGTTTCAGGCTTACTGATCTGTTCTCTTTCTTTCTGTGGTGGGATCATCATTAAATCCATTCTAAATACTAAGCTTATGCAAATTGTGCACTTTTCCTTTGTCACAGAGGTGTTCCTGCTGATATGCATGAATGCTTCCTTTTGGAATAGGTCCTACTGTCTGCAGTACAGTTCAGTATTGTTAATTACTAGCATCAGGCACTAACCAGACTGACAGATCAGGTGGCATGTTAAGTTAGAATTGAACCCAGTCACGCATGATGGGATAAAAATCTCCTTTCTGCGGCTTAAGGATGAGATTTATCAACATCAGCCCAGTTTCTGATGGCTGCAAACTCAAAAAGCACAATGGCCCAAAATTCAATACCACTTTGCGGTTGATTAACTTTCTAACTACGAGATACGTGATTGTAGATTGATGTTAAAATTAATGTTGTCAAATGATTACAACATTAATTACTATTAATCTCTCAATTAAAAATGTTGCTCTCAGTTCATCTTAGTTTTAATTGAATATTTAATTGATGCAATTACGATATCCATCTCCTTCAAGTTTATTTAATTACGGATGCCATTACTATGACTGAGCCACAAAAACTCATAAAGTGCAATGTTTATTGTGAAAAATAAACTTGTGTTACTGAAATTTAGATTGACATCAGGGACAAGGAGTTGTTTTATCCATTGAACCATCAAAATTTGGCAAGCAGCTCAGAGCATTAAATGGAATCCAAAGTGAAAGTTACAACTTGGATGCAAAATTGACTCAGCGACAGGAATCAACGATCGATGGATATTTTCGAGACTGAAAGGCTGTTTCCAATGGAGTTCCACAAGGCTCATTACCCAATTCCTTCCGGCTCTGGTCGATGATATAGACTTAAAGTAAAGAAAAAGTTTATTTATTAACCTAAAGTAACTCTTGCATTAACACCACGACAAAGTTACTGTGCAACTCCTCTAGTTGTCACAGTCCGGTCGGTGCCTGTTCGGTTCAATGCACCTAACCAACATGTCTTTTACACTGTGGGAGGAAACTGGAGCATCTAGAGGAAATCCACATATAACACAGGGAGAGCGTGCAAATGCCACACAAACAGTGACCCAAGCCGGGAATTGAACCCGAGTCCCTGGCGCTATGAGACACCAGTGCTGACCACTGTGCCATCGTGCTGCCCAGTAGGGGCCCAAAGTTGGGGACTTTGTAGAATGTTATTGTTCCTTAAATCTCTGGTATTAAGGACATCCATGACTCTTGAGCTCAATAGCAATACACAAAAATTTGCTCTGCCCACACCCCTGGGGATAATTGCCATGTTCCTGTCACATGACCTCTGATGTTGCCATGTCATCACATTCTCATGTGACCACTTGTTCTGCAGACATGATTAAGGGGCGGAATTGTCCCCCCAGAATTTTGAGCTCCACAAGAGTCTGAGAACTGGAATGTTTCACCTCTGTTTTTTTTTCAGCGAGCTAACCCATGTAATTTTCCTATAGCCTGGCAACTTTTTTGGCAGTCAGGAGTTTCATGTTTAAGTAGACTGGGGAGCCGGTTGCAAACTGCAAAGCATGCACCCTGATCTTGCATATACCATGTACAAGTGTACACATTATTGGGAGATCTGTCAACCACCCCCTTCAGCAGAACCCTCTAATCATCACTTCCCCACAGGCACTCACCCAATCATTACCCCCCCACAGACACCTTCCACCCAATTGCCTCCCGCCACCCCCCTCCCCCAATCACCAATCTCCCGATCGCTGGCCTCCTTATTGCCGGCCCGACTCCCAAATGGGAACCAACCATCAACTCCCATACCCGATGCAGAGATTCCCCCTTTCTCTTCCCTCCTATAAATTCCTGCCCGCACCCCCTCCTCCCCCAATCTGGCTCTGCTCCATCTGACTCCACTCATGTGAGGTCCTGCCCCCTTAATCCCAGCAGGTAGGATCAGAGGGCCCTGTTGACACTGCCCAAGGGACACTACCGCCCCCACCCCCAATCAGTCCCAGCAGTGAGGCCATTGTGTCAGACCACTATTGGTGAGGACCATCTGTGATCCTCGCCAGTGAGGACCTCCACCGGTGAGTCTGGAGATCTAAATGAATTGAATTATTGTGTCCTATTAACCTCATACTGTGACTCTTTTACCAGTCTGGTTAGCTGTCATGGTATATGTTTATACACTTTTGAGGACAACATCATGGCCAGTCAGTAAATTAAATTACAGCCAGGATTTTAAAATGGTGAAGATGACTCACCAATGGCCGTTAATGAAATTTCCCAGCCCTGCCATTGTTAATGGCATTTTGTATGGTTTATCCAACCCACTGTGGGGGCATTACCTTTGGCAGGACCAGAAGATCTCGCCACGGGGCTGGGGAAGAGGTGGAAAACTCTGCCCTATATTTTGAACTAAATAGTACTCTAAAATCTTTGTTTCTTTTTTTTCAAATTTTAATTCCACAGACTCTCCACTCTATTGTGAACACAATAAATAAAGTTTTTTCTTAAAAAATGCACCTATATATTTAAATGTAATCCTTTTGAAATGAGAATGCATATCAACATGATATGGAAGATGTATTAGTTGAAGGTGTGCCTAGTGCCCTAAATCTATACTCTGAAAATTTGAGCCTTAATGAAATATATATTTAGTGCAGTGAGGGAAGTACATGCACAGTGGAGAAGTGTGGCCTGCTACTGCAATCATCCTTGATAAAAGCCTTCAACTTCCAATACTGTCCCCCAGAGCCAATGCTGCTGCATGTAAAAGGAAGCAGGTAGGTATGGCCAAAGTCTCTACACCAGACATTGCCTCATATTTGACCCCTTAGCGCACAATTACTGTGTACATGCTGGCATAAGCAACATAATGATAGCTCTGAAGCACAGACCATTTTCACAAAGACACTTGAAGTTTTGTGAAACTTTGCTAGGTCATAAACTTTTACCGGTTGTTACACTGGATTTTTTTCTCTAGATTTAGAGAACCATAAAATAGTATAGAAGAAGGCCATTTAGTCCCATGAGTCTATGCTGTTTCATTCAAAAAGCAATTCAGTTTGTTCCACTTCCCTAATCTTTTCCTAAAGCTCTGCAAAATCATTCCCTCCTACAGATATTTATATGTTTCTCTTTTGAAACCTGCTATTGAGCATGTATCTACCACCCTACCAGACTTTGCTTCTGCTATGGAAGTTAGGTCCTAGACTGGAAAATTAGATTTTCCACTGTGAAAATCTCTCTTCCCTTATTATGATAAGGAGCTGGAAGTGATAAATGCTGGTTTACAGGAGCTGAGAGTGGAGTGTCACAGAAACTCCAGTAGATTAGCATGAATGAAATGATTCAATAGAACCCAATTTCATTTTAAACTGTTACTTATTGCAATTGTGTTTATTTATAAAGTAATTGAAATTGGCAATGTTGTGTAAGTTGTCAATTTTTGAGTAACTGCATGAGAGAATTATCCCTAAAGAATTTGAAGGAGGAGCAGTGATCCTTGCAAACTGGAAAATTGGGGTGGAATTTGATAAGGTTCCCCATGGTAGGCTTATGAAGAAGATAAGGAGATGTGGGATAGAAGGGAATTTGGCCAATTGGGTAAGTAACTGCTGTCTCATAGAAGACAGAAGGTGGTGGTGGAGGCAAAATTGTCAGAGTGGAGGCCAGTTACCAGCAGTGTACCACAAGGATCAGTATTGGGTCTTTTGTTGTTTGTGATTGTGATTATCAATGACTTGGAAGAGGGGGCTGAAGGGTGGATTAGTAAATTTACTGATGACACCAAGATTGGTGGAGTAGAGGATGAGGTAGAGGGCTTTGTAGGCTGCAAAGAGACATTGAAAGGATGCAGAGTTGGGCCAAAAAGTGGCAGATGCAGTTTAGCCCAATGATTCATTTTGGTAGGACAATTTTGAATGCAGATTACAGGGTCAACAACAGGGTTCTGAGGAATGTGGAAGAACAGAGAGATCTTGGGGTTCATATCCACAGATTTCTGACTCAAATGAATACAACTGTGAAGAAGGCTTATAGTGTGTTAGCGTTTATTAAAAGGGGGTTTGAGTTTAACAGTCATGGGGTTATGCTGCAACTACGCAGGACCTTGGTGAGATCACATTTGGAATATTGTGTTCAGTTTGGTCACCTCACTATAAGAAGGATGTGGAAGCATTGGAAAGAGTGCAGAGGAGATTTACCAGAATGCTGCCTGGTTTGGAGGGTAGGTCTTACGAGGAAAGGTTGAGGGAGTTGGGGCTTTTCTCTTTACAGCAGAAGAGGATGAAAGGCAACTTAATAGAAGTTTATAAGATGATGAGGGGGATAGATAGAGTAGATGTTCAGAGACTATTTCCTTGGGTGGATGTAGCTGTTACTAGGGGGCATAGTTATAAGGTTCATGGTGGAAGATATAGGAGGGATGTCCGAGGTAGGATCTTTACTCAAAGAGTGATTGGGATGTGGAATAGACTGCCTGCTGTGTTAGTGGAGTCGGACACTTTAGGAACTTTCAAGTTGTTATCGGATAGGCACATGGAGCACACCAGAATGATAGGGCACGGGATAGCTTGATCTTGGTTTCGGCCATAGCTCGGCACAACATCGAGGGCTGAAGGGCCTGTACTATGCTGTACTGTTCTATGTTCTATGTTCTAATTCCTCATGGGTTTCCAGATCCCAGTGTCAGCATCAAATGGAGGTCACTGCATTAATTGCAGAAAAGTTTTACAACACCAATTTTAAATCCAACCGATTTATTTGATAGTAAATCCGCGAGCTTTCGACTTTACAGCCTTTGTCAGGCAAATGCAGTGTTCTGATCAGATCCTTTGTTCAGGAAGGGGCACAGAAGAAAGTGAGAAACCAGCCAGCACATCCACTTTCAAATCACACTGCTGCGATCGGCCCATCTGACTGCTATTCCAGTGAATGTAACCCTAATTCCTTATTCTGCAAATGACCCACACCTTATCATTTCTCTGTCAATGGCTACCAGAGTCTCTTCTGGGTTACTGGAATCAAATCACCACAAAACAACATTTCCAAATTCATTTTATGAAACAGTCCATCTCATATGCCATATAAAATTCAACTATTGACCTTTGTGAAGTCCTTTACACCTTCACTCAGGGTGTCTTTGCTTGTTCTGGTGCTGCTATAGTGTCACCCCAGTGGAGGCCTGTGATTTTCACTCAAGGGAAATGCAGATGATCTTGCTTGTATACTTGAGCTGCTCCAGGCAGAGAAAGCTTGGCACTGGGTTGCTCCACTTTGGCATGGACAAACTCATCCCTGGCTTGCCAACTGTTTGGTAACAACATTGAACTCACCTGAGGGAGGAACAGTGCTCCAAAAGCTCATGATCCCAAATAAATTTTGGACTTTAACTTGATGTTGTGAGACTTCTTACTGTTCCTACCCCAGTCCAAAGCCAGCATCTCCACATCATGACTCAGCTTGGTGACATCTCAGTACTTATAGTAAACTGTTCAAGGATAGGTTGCTGAACTACTGTGCCCACCCTGTAAACCACTTTGAGCACTGGCATCTGCGGCCATGATGGCAGAAATTTGAGCCTGCAAGGCATAAAAGAATGTTCCCAGAAAGTGGCAAAAGTGCATGGCCAGAGAGTTGCCTAAAAGGTGACACAAAGGTCTTATGCTATGATAAATAACACAATGCCCAGTAGCACAAAACCATTTAAAGCAACCATTCACTGGAAAAATGGGGCCATGTGCAAAACCTGAATTTTGACAGGGACAAACTCCGCTTGCCTTAAAGCAAACTGATGTTGTCTTGTGATTGAGCTTCCGTGCTGCACCCAGATTGTAGCTGGCTTCTGATTGTGCTGCAATGGAAACTGAGATATTAGCTTTCAGACACTGCGTCATGGTTGAATCTACAAGTGTTTTCATTGGGCTGATTGCCCATGCCACACTGAAAAAGATAGCATCAGTTTCTGCCCAAAGCTTTGTTCCAAGATGAACTCCTCTGCGTTCCTTGACTGTGACAGTGCATTGACAAGTGGGCACAAAGCTTGCTCAGCCTGCTTTTCATCAATAAAGTGATGGAAGAGGTCATGAACAACACTATCAAGCAGCACCTGCTCAGCAATAACCTTTTCAGCGATGTCCAGTTTGGTTTTGGCCAGGATCACTTAGCTCCTGACCTCATTACAGCCTTGGTTCAAAAATGGACAAAAGAGTTGAATTCCAAAGGTGAGATGATAGTGACATCAAGGAATCCTAGCAAATCTGGAACCAATGGGTATTGGGGGAAAACTCTCTAACGGTTGGAGTCATACTTGACATATAGGACAATTGTTGTGGTTATGGAGAGTCAGTCATCTGAGCTCCAAGACATCTCTTCAGCTGCTTCCCTTCACATTAAAGTCAGAAGGGAGGGGGGTGCACAATGTTTAGCACTATTCGTGATTCAACAGATACTGAAGCTGACACTACTGACACTATTCAGACACTGATGTGCAAATGCAACAAGATCTGGACAATATCCAAGCTTGGACTGACAAGTGGCAAGTAACATTTGAGCCAGACAATGACCATCATCAATAAGAGGCACCATCACCTCTTGATATTCAATGGTGTTACCATTATTGAATATCCCACTATCAACATCCTTGCGGTTATCATTGACCAAAAAAATCAACTGGATTTGCCACATAAACACATGGCTACAGGAGCAGGTTAGAGGCTAGGAATACTGTGGCGAGTAACCCTCACCTTCTGACTCCCCAGAGGCTCTCCACCATTTACAAGGCACAAGTCAGGATTTGATGGAATACTCCCCACTTGCCTGAATGGATGCAGTTCCAACAACACTCAAGAAGCTTGACACCATCCAGGACAGAGAAACCTACTTGATTGGCACCACATCCACTCCCTCCACCATCAAAATCCAGTAACAATGGTGTGTACTATCTACAAGATGCATTGCGGCAATTCACCAAAGATCCTTAGGCAGCATCTTCCAAACTTACAATCACTTCCTTCCTGAAGAACAAGGGCAGCAGATGTATGAGAACATCAGAAGTTGCATGTTCCCTCCAAGCCGCACACCATCCTGACTGGGAAATTGCTGTTCATTCACAGTCGCAGGGAGAATTCCCTCCCCAGCTGCATTGCGTGTTAATCCACAGTACATGGAATACTGTATTTCAGGAAGGCAGCTCACCCCACTTTCTCAAGGGCAACTAGGGACAGGCAATAAATGCTGGCCAGCCAGTGATGCCCATATTCCATGAATAAATAAAGAATAAGACTATTAGGAAGGCAAAGTGCATGTTGACCTTCAGTGAAAGGATATTGGAGTATAAGATTAGGTAAGTCTTACTACAATCATACAGGACTTTGCTGAGGTCACAGTTTTGGTTTCAATATCTGAAAAAGATATACTTGTATTGAAGATGATACAGCAAAGTTTCATTTGATTATTGCTGGGAGGGAGAAGATTGTCGTATGATAAAAAGCTGAGTAGGATAAGTTGGGTCTATTCTCTCTGGGGTTTAGAAGATTGAGAGGTGATCACATTGAAACGTACAAGACTCTGAAGAAGGCATTGAGAAGTTGCATGTGCTGGTTGGAGTGTCAAGAACATCAGAGTTCCACATCAGGATAAAGGACTGAGCTGAGGAGATTTTTTTTCACTCGGGCTTGTGATTCTTTAGAATTCACTACCCTAGCTGGTTGAGAATGCCCCATGGTTAAGTCTATTCAGAGCTAAGATTGATAGATTTTTATTGTCTCATGGAATCAGGACATATAGGGCAGAAGTAGGAATGTAGAATTAAGGCAAATGATTAGCCATGATTTTACTGAATGGTACAGCAGGCTTGAGAGGCTGTTCAATCAACTCCTTTTTGTATCTGATACATTCTTCATGACTCTTCTCCCAGGTTAGACAGTCTTTGACTCTTTGAACTGGTAATTTTAGAGAAAAGAGTACTCTCAGACAGTCTACTTCAAGATGTCACAAGCTCAATGAAAATGTTTTTCCGTCCAGTTTGTGAAACCTATACTAAGGCAAAACCTTACAGATAAGATGTATTACAACTCATGCATAACTAAGAAGACAGAACAACAGTAATATTATGAGAACCAAACATCACCCTCTTTTAATAACTAATATGTGCAACATGTTGCAATGGCTCAGTGCTTCAATGGCTTCAGTTCGTCCAGCTATTGAACATGGAAATTGGAATCCACATTTTTCTGCTTCACTTCTTGGGGATTTATCAACATGAGGTCCAGAAGATTGTTGTGTTAAGGAATGAGGGACTGAGAATTGTCTTCCACGGGTCAAAAGAGAAATTCACAACTAAACCAAGGATTTAGCAGAAAACAATCTTGTGAGAGATAAGCAACAATTTATCATAAATGAAAGAATATCTGAAAGAAGATTTGGAGAAATGTGCCATAACCAGCAAAATAGTTTACACTCAAGTTGTTACACGTTTCCATTTTTGGCCTTCACGTTAGGTGCATTGGCCATGCTAAATTCTTCCTCAGTATACCCAAAAAGACACTGGACTGTGGTGATGAGGGGATTTTCACAGTAACTTCATTGCAGAGTTAATGTAAGTTTTACTTGTGACTAATAAATAAACTTTTTGTCCACTATGAACAGCTGTTAAATACTATTTATCTTCCATTGGGGTAAACACCTATCCCAGAAGATTCAGTGTCAGTAGTATTTCACCCTATTGGTAATCTGAATTTGATCAGTAACTTGCTGCAAATGGAGCTCCAATATAAAATAGGGAAGATACTTCAGAAAGGTATTCAGTTTTTCCTTACTTTCATTCGATTTGATACTTAGTTTTTTAAATTTATGTCTCTTCCCTTCCAATAACAAAGACCTTTCACAACCTCAGCAAATCTCCAGCCAATGCTGGCACCTACTCCACAAAGATCAAGCTAGTGTCCCAATAACAGCAGCAGGGTGATCCTAATCTATGATGTCTAGTCAAATCTCGCATATGTTTGCTGGCAATATAGGACATTGCATAACAGTGTTAATAATGCAGTCCTCAACATTCCGAGATGCCTAAGTAGTAAACCTCAGCGCTGTCTTTAATTGAAAGACACCTACACATAAAGACATTGCAGCTCATAATCTGTCACAAACAGTTTTCATTGGAAAATTATGTTTTATCATTTGTCAAATATGAAATGAGAATCCTTTGAGTGGCAGCAAGCAATTTTATGCTGTTTCCTTTCCTCATAATATTTTCAACTATCAGCACTTCAGTAAATTTGAATTTAATGCTTGACTACTTCCAGAAATATCATTAAGAGGCTATTGATAAGCACTCATGTTTAAGGAAGATAGAACAGCTCTTACCTTACCACTATGGCAATAGCCTTGATTAGTGTATATGGACTGTTGAACTCTATGCAGATAATGGGTCAATTGTTGTCTCTAATTGGCCACAAATTTAGAATTATTTACATGCTGTTTACCAAAGATGTGTAAATTTTTCAGTGCACTCTATAATCATATCATTTCTCTGTTGCAGTGTGAAATTAGATAAATTTATGTTACAAAAACATTGTAGAAATTCAGAATTGGTTGAGAGACATCAATTTGCAATTTGTGCCCTGATCTGTAAGTTCCTCTGCGGCTTGTTTCTTACAACACCGCAGTAGTGTCATGGTATTATCATCAGGCTAGTATCTAGGGACCCCGGTAAAGTTCTGGGGAGCTGAGTTCAAATCCCACCATGGTAAATGGTGAAATTTAAATTGAAAAAAAAATCTGGAATTAATAATGGCATGAATCCATTTCCACACACCCGCATGTCATAACATTCAAGGCTCTGGACAGGTAAATGGGATTAGGTGAGAGATCAGGTGTTTCCTGTTTGCTGGTGTAGACTGGATGGGCCGAAAAGCCTGTTCTGCACTGTATGATTCTGTGATTGCCATTAAAAACTCATCAAGTTCACTAATGTCCTTAAGGGAAGAAAATCTGCCATCCTTACCTGGTCTGGCCTACATGTGACATCAGACCCACAATAATGTGATTGAAATGCCCTCAGGGATAGACAATAAAGAACAAAGACTAAAGAATACTACAGCACAGGAACAGGTCCTTTGGCCCTCCAACCCTGCACCAACCATGTTGCCCTTCTGGCAATCAATAATTGCTGGCCAGCCAGCGACACTCATGTCCCATGGATGATTTTTTTTAAAAATCAGCTGCAGTGCTCACTTCCACTCATCCAGCTCTTCCCTCATTTTCATTCCCCCAACCCCCCTCTGCTCCATCTTTTCTTGAAGGCTCTTCTCCCAAAATCCCTTTTGTTGCAAAGTCATTGGCTGCTTCAAACATCACCTTACAACTTACCCTTCTTTCTTTCTGGGTTCAGTTGCACATCACACCCTCTCCTCCCATTCTGCTATGCACAGTATCTTTCACCTTTCAGCATTTGCTTTCATTTCCATATCTAATTGTGTTAAAAACATTGCATGGAAGGCAGTTTCTGTGGTACCTATTTACTAATCTTCATTCAAGAATAATTAGGGATGGTCAACAAATGCTAATCCTGCCCACTGATGTCCACATCATGTCAAAAAACAATGAAAGAAAATGTATTTGACCTGCATATTCAGCAGTATGTCTTTAAAGATTATCCTCAACTGAGATGACAATGGGGTTTTGGCTCACAATATCAGTTCATCTTTCTGTTATACATCCCGTCACTATTCTTCTTTCTTTTGAGGTCAGGAGGAATGAAAAATATGATAGATATATATGTCAGGCAGCTGAATTGATATCGTCCACTTTCTGCTCGCATCCGAAGAGAAAATAATCCTCAAATTGTTTAAAATCTATCCTCATTCTGTTGAAGTTGTTCTATTCAATTTCAACATATTATTCTTCACATAAGGCCATATTAAATCCAGATGACAAACATATTCATTCCTTGCTTTTATCACTATGGGATATTATGGCTGAGATTCAGTGAGGCAGATAGGAGTCTCGCTCACTGCTGAGAACCTGTGGCATGTCCTCTTGAGTTCCATGGCGGAGGTCCAAGACAGTCAGGCACTTAAATGGCCGACGTTCGTGAAGGTAGCCCTACTCAATCTGGCAGCTCGTTATTGCTGGGGATGCTGCTCATTACCAGAGACCTATGATCACTTGGAGACTCAAGGCCGAAGGTGAGTGAGGGTTGGATTTTACCACAAAATGAAGATCAAACAAGAGTGGGGAGGCTTGGAGAATAGGTCCAGTGGATGGCTTTCAGCAATCCCCTTTCCTCCAGTCCCAATGTTTGGTCTCTCAATCAGACACAGGGCCTGACTGAAAAACAGCTACTCTCCCATCCCACCAGTCACTCCCCATCTCCCTAGCCACCCCAAACGGATTTGTTAGGTGATCTTCTGAGGGGGCAGGAAAACAGAGTGGACTCAGCTTAATCCCTAAGCCAGAACTAAATCATGTTGGATTAAAGAATAATGTGTGTTAATTGGCTCATTTAAAGCCATTATAAAGTCAATGACAAGAATCCCATGTCAGTCCATCATGCTGTCTGACTTTACTACGGGAGGATTTTCCACTGCTGGGAAACAGACTCTCCCACAATTAAGTAGGTCCAGACGCTATGTTTTTCATCATGATGGGCTGCATTAAATCCAGTTTTCAATTTGTTTTTGCAAAAAGTTAATTAAAAAGCAATTAAAAATAAATTTATCTCAATCGTCTCTCTGTTGTGAGTTCAGCTTTAATATTGGAACATTGATTACCTCCATAAGCATTTTGAAAAACAGAATGTGGTGACAGTACACAATGGTGACCCTAGAAAGAAAACAGGTTAACCTTTTGGATAAGAACCTTCAATGAATCACCTTTCTATAAACAAAACAAATCAAATTATTATTTGCCTTTGTTTGTGCAACTGGACAAATATACATTTTTTTCTTCCTTTGTGGTCAGACTTTATTGTACTCCCCTTCAGAGGAAAGTATGTCCAGATATCCACAACGCAAATCTGCAGAAATGAAAAGGCAGAGGGCTGAGATTTTTGCAACAAACCATTATAGAATGGGCTACAGTTTCATGACATGGAAGGTTTTTACTCACTCATTGAAAATTGAGTTTTTCAGTTCATTTCTAAGTAGTTGAAGGGGAAAACATTGCACAAATATGATTTTACATGCGGTACAACAAGACAATCTAATTTGGAGAATTTGATAATAAAACATTTATCAAATACATTATAATTCTGTAGCTTCAGTCAATATGCTAGACATTGTACAAGGAGAAAGCTACCATACATAATGTGAAGCTTCTGCAATAAGGCCTGTTTTTTCACAACATAAATTAATAATGCAGTTGAGGGCAATATAAGTAAGATATTGCTTTAGCAGACTGGCTGCAGGGGAAACTCTCTAAAGATCATCGCTCCAACCTTCAGGTATTTACTTCTGCAATATTTCTGGACCAAATGCTGTTGTTATTCATGTAACCTTGGGCTACGGTTTGAATTGCCCAAAAAGCAATAACGATATATTTCGAGCAGGAAAGGTTGCATATTGTTTATATGGTAATGTTACTACATTCCGTTCTTCTGAGGAAACTGAACTTGCTCAAAATGTATTTTCACTACAGCAGATATAAGCTACCTAAGGAGCTTTCAGTCAGTTGCTGTGAGCACATCACTAAGTGGAAATGATTTGTGTAGTAACATTAGAGGGCAAGTCCAACATGGATAACATCATGGAGGGCCACAATTCTCCTGGTTCTCATTTATTCCGGACAACTGTCCTCTGGAAAAGAACTGACATTTATGAATGTGGTAACTTGAACCCACAATAAAGATGACAAGAGGACAATCTTCTTTATATAACAAAATAATGAAGTTATGAAATGAGCAAACAATAAGGACAACACAAACAGGAGCAACTAGTACACAGGTCTTGCTTGTAGAACAATCTGTAAAAAGCCCAAAATCTGCATGGCTGAAGACATCACTCGCACATTTGCAAATCCACCAAAAGACATCAGTAGTGCATTAGCATAGAGTTTATTTATCTATTAGTCACTAGTAGACTTACATTAACATGGTAATGAAGTTACTGTGAAACTCCCCTAGGAGCCATACTCCAGCATCTGTTTGGATACACTAGTCAATCCACGTAACCCGCACACCTTTTTTGGACTGTGGGAGGAAACCAAAACATCCAGAGGAAAATCACACAGACACAGAGAGAACATGCAGAATCTGCAAAGATGGTGACCCAAAGCAGGAATTGAACTTTGATCCCTAGATCTGTAAGGCAGCAATGCTACCGTACTGACAGATGCTATTATAACACTCTGAACAATCAAGAAGGAAATTAGTTGTGTGAGTAAAAAGAAAGGCAATGAAAAATTCTCGTTTAAGGAGGATATTAAATGTATACTAACAAAGTGTTTTATTATTTATAGAGGAGGAACAGGCCAATGGATATTTATTGTTCTTGAGCATAAGCATTTATCAACCAGTAAATGATATTTTTATAGTGCCTTTAAAAATCCCAAGGTACTTTACAGGATCATTATCAAAGAAATTAAGACAAAAATTCAAATAACGAGATGTTAGGACAAATGAGCAAAAGCTTGGTCAGAGAGTAGATTTTAAGAAAGGCCTTGAAGGAGGAAAGTGGGGTAGAGCACATTCTCCCTGTGTCTGTGTGGGTTTCTTCTAGATGCTTTGGTTTCCTCTCACAATCCAAAATAGGGAGCATGTTTCAGTTAAGCCTAGATTCAGAGTCTAAGAATCTGAAGGTGCAGGCACTAATGATGGAGCAATTAAAGTTGGGAATTAGAGTAGAGCAGAGATCACGAGGGATTGTGGGCTGAAGGAGATTGCAGAAATAAAGAGGGGCAAGGGCATGTAGGGGATTGAAAACAATTGTGACAATTTGAAAATCAAAACGTTGCTTGACTGGTAGCCAATGAAGATTGCCAGGGGTGATGGGGATTGGAGTTTGCTCCAAGATGAGAATGCCAGCAGCATAATGTACATATGGGGTCACCTTATCTGGGGGTTGAAGGTCAGATAGAACATGCTAGACCTTGGGATGAGGCTTCAGGTAGAATGTGTTCATGTTAGGAAAATATATTATCAATGAACAGTAATGACGGCACTTGGCACACATCAGAAAGACAAGACAAGGGGCCTAATCACCGGTCTACCAGAACGGCAAGATGGTGAGATTATGTCAGAGGCCAAAAATCGGGTTCATGCCCAGTTTCTCACCTCGTGCATTTGTACCAGCTCTGTTTTGCCTTTCAAAAACAAATGAAGAGTTACTCTGCATTGAACTCGAAAGTGGAACTGAAGATCAAGAACGAGAATTCACCAGTGAAGCAGATCACCAGACAAAGCCTGAGGCTGGAATCTTACCGCCATTCACGCCAGCGGGTTCTTCCCATCCCTTAACAGTGAGAGCAGGTTTGTCTGGCTGCCAAGTTCTCCGACATCTCTGCAGCAGGGATGTGGCATGAATGCCCGTTAGGATCGAGCCCTGGCAGTCATAAAAACTATCTAGAGGAAGATAGGAACATAAGAACTGAAAAAGGCCACTATTCCTTCAAAATATCGTGTGTCACCTTTAGAACATCTGATGGAAGAGTTGTGAAAAAAGCTTGGTGAGACAGAGATGATTATAAGAAAATAGACTGATTAAAACAGTGCAAAAGAAAAGATAAAATAGCTTTTGTGTATCTGAGTAGGCTACATTCAGCCTATTTTATTCTAACAGAAATAAGTACAAAGTGATTTTTGTTTTTTTTTCAAAAAAGGGAAATATCATGATAATAGCTGATTGAGGTTATGGACCCCAGTATTATATGTTACACAGTACACTCTGTACTACATATAGGGTCACTGGGGTTGAAGATCAAACGGCAGGGTGTTGGAGATGTGTGTTCACCATTAATACAGTTAGTTCAACTTGCCATTGACCGTATCTATTCTAAAAACAAAACAGAAACTCACCTCAGGATTCAATGTGACAACAAGGTTGCAAACGGAGGGGCTTCATTTTGGACTGTTGCTACTTGGAGAGGGATTGAGTCAGCGGTTTGGGATTTTGTTGTGAGGTCCAAAAGCAATTATACCACTCTTTCCAATTTTAATTGGAGGAAATTGCTTCATTAGTGTGGTTATTAGACAAGCAGTGTGACAACTTAGTAAGAGTGGAGGAGTCAAGCGAAGCGTGGTGAGGTTCAGTTGGATGTTATCAGTGTACATGTGAAAGCTACTGCTGGGCCTTTGGATAATGTTGCCAAGGGACAGCATGTAGATGACAAATAGATAGGACCAAGTATAGATCCTTAGGAGACACTTAAGTGCAGGAATAAGATGATTTGATTTGATTTGATTTGATTATTATCACATGTATTGGAATACTGAAAAAGGTATTGTGTTTTGCACATTATACAGACAAAGCATACCATTTCTAGAGGGCATTGGAGACAAGGAAAGAAGAGAGTGCAGAATATAGTGTGACAGTCATAGGTAAGGTGCAGAGAAATATCACCTTGGTAGATTTATTCAAAAGTCTGCTGGCAGCAGGGAATAAGTTGTTCTTGAGTCAGTTGGTACATGAACTCAAACTTCTGTACTTTTTTTACAATAGTAGAAGGTGGAAGAGAGTTTATTCGGGTGCATGGCATCATTGATTGTGCTGGCTGCTTTTCTGAGGCAGTGGATTGGAGACCGTTTGTGCGATGGACTGGGTTACATTCATAATCCTTGATACTTTCTGGTGGAGAAATCTTTACAAGTCATTCTTCGGCTAGAATTAAATAGATGAGAATAGAACCATGTGATGTGAGACCAGCTGGACAATAATGGAAAGGTATGGAAGGAGGATGATATAGTTAATTGGGTCGAAGAATGCAGACAGGTCAAGAAGGAAAAATAGGATAATATACCTTTGTTTCAGTCATATTAGGATGTCATTTGTGACAAAATCAAAAATATATATGTATATACTTTAGTATTTCTTGTAATGTGGGTAACTGACAAGGTTGTGTTTGTTGCCCATTGAGTTCAAATTCCACACCAGGACTTGAACACAAAAATCAAGGCTGATACTTCAGTTCTAGGGGGGCTCAGCAATCTCTACACATGGGTCAGCCCTGGAATGGTAGTGTGAGTACAGTTAGTATTTTCCTACGATTTTTGAGATTTTCACACACTATGGCCGATGAATGTCTGCACATGCACAATTCATCTGTATTCTTGTTGTTAGGCTGAGAAACAGCTCTGTGCACATGCATTGTTCATTTCATTTGTTGGGGTGGAAGCTAGAACTGCTCAGGAGAGAGAGCAAAATCATAAGTGAAATGGAGTGAAAAGAAAATCTGATGACTTCAAAGCAAAATACCATCCCACAAAAAGTGCAAGAATTAGCAGGATATGACAACTGCAGGAAGCAGGTCCCAAAGCAAAGAAGAAAGTCCAGAATCAAAGAGTGGGACAGGAAAAGGTACGAGGAAGATAGCCTGCTCAAGGAGCAAGAACAGAAATATGAAACAGTGAAGTTAAATTGAAGGGCAGAGGAAAAGACTCTGAAATAAAAAGACGGAGCAGGCTCAAAGCAAAGTGGCTTGAGAGAGACTAGGTGATCTGAGGAAGCAGCCAAAGCTTGGTGACTCCATTTTGGGCTCCTAGAGCAGTAATATTCTGCTTAGCACTGCTGAAACATGAGATAGCAC
Source organism: Sphyrna mokarran (assembly GCA_024679065.1). Lineage (NCBI taxonomy): Eukaryota > Metazoa > Chordata > Chondrichthyes > Carcharhiniformes > Carcharhinidae > Sphyrna > Sphyrna mokarran. The sequence goes on from JAGIQG010000001.1 coordinate 35,878,514, forward strand.
ATGTGGAATGTGAAGCATGCATGCACATTAGACTCTGTGGAAAGAACATTGGAAGGAGAGCTTAAAACCCCAGAGGAGATCCTTGCTGCAAATATCAGAGAGCAAGAGATCCTTGGGCAGAATTGAAAAGTGGGTTATTTGAGCATGGTGATTGAAAACACTTATGAGGAAGACAGAGCTTGAGAAAGACTGGTTAGCTCACGGTGTGAGAAGCATCTGGTGGGGAGGGGGTAACTATGATCCATGGGATCTGATTTGATGGCATCTGTCATTTGATTTTGGAGTGTGGTTTGTTCAACTGTGGCTTGTCTATTAATTTAAAAGTACTGCATACTTCCTGTGAAAATTGGATAAGATCAATGTATGCTACATCTGGGTGCTCCGATTTCCTCTCACAGTCCAAAGATGTGCAGGCTAGGTGGAATGGCCATGATAAAATTACTTCTTAGTGTCCCAAGAAGTGTAGGTTTGGTAGATTAGTGGAATAAATATGTGGTGTTACAGGGAGAGGACTTGGTTACGATAATCTGTCAGAGAGTCAATTCAAACTCGGTGGACCAAATAATCTCCTTCTGCACTGTAGAGACTCTGCAGTTCTATGATATTGTAAATAGTGTTATATTTATGAATTTGCATAGAAAGGAGTGGTATGGAATCATTTACTGATGTAAATATTGAAAGCTTTTCAGCCTTTTATGGTCTCGTGTAAAATAGTTTATTTCTTGTTTAAGAAATGCTTTTTTTTGAACGCTCATCAGCAGGCTCCTGTGAAGTTTCTTCAGTAACTGCTCCCCACATTTCTAAACAAAAAATAAAAGTTAGGATTTATTGAACTGATTTCCACGCAGGGAAATGTGTCAGGCTGCGATCAAAAATATATGGTAATTATTGAAATTTAACTTATTCATTCTTTTTGCAGACAGGACATAAGACAACTTCTTACACTGTTAAATAGATGCCAGCATCATAACTATACTGAAGCAGCATGGTTGGTTCAGGTATACTGTCCTTCAATGCTCTGGATGCTAAAAGAAAAATATAGAATGCAAGCGGTGCATAATTAGTACTGTGAATGACAATAGATAATAATAAAAAGATTATTTTGACTTACAGATGAGAAATAAGTGGGCTTGGATGGTCAACATTTCCAAATCATAAGCCAAGTTATAAGTAAAATTAACTTATTAGTCACAAGTAAGTCTTACACTGCAATGAAGTTACTGTAAAATTCCCCTAATCATCACACTCTAATGTCTGTTTGGGTCAATGCAACTAACTAGCGTGGCTTCCAGATTGTGGGAGGAAACAAGAGCATCCAGAAGAAACCCATGCAGACATGGAGACAATGTGCAAACTCAACACAGACAGTCACCCAGCTGGGACTTGATCCTGGGTCCCTTGTACTGTGAGGCAGCAGCAGCGCTAACCACTGTGCCACCGTGCCACCCACTGATGACTCAGTATTATTAGGAAGTAGAGATAGTTAAACAAGTTGTATTTTTGGATAGTAGGAATAAGTTACGGTTTTACGTTTAGGTTTAATTTATATTTTTTGTGGGTTAAAAAGGTGAAACTTGGATCTAGTTTTATTTTAGAGTTAAGAGAGGAGGTCTGGAGCTGTTTGCATACCTGCATTTTAATGAGGTTGTATGAATCTTAAAGCAGGAAAAACTATGCAATTGCCAGCAAAAAAGAGGCCAGAGAAAACAGTTTCAGTTCAGCAGGAAGCAGTATTCCACAGAAAGTGTCAGAATAGGCAGGATATGAAAAGAGAAAAATGGCAAGTCCCAAAATATGGTTCCAAAAACCAGGTCATGAAAAAGTCCAAGACAACATTTAAGTCAAGGGATAAGTACAATAGTTGTGAACAGATACTGTTCAGTGAGTTAAGAGCAAGGAGCAGAGGAAGACTCCAAGTTTAAGGTGAGAAAACTGCAGAAAGCAGACTTAAGGTAAAAGTGTTGTTTGGCTGAATGTGTGAGAGAATGTGTGGAAGGTGAAACTTGAATGCACATGGCAATCAAGGAGAGATAAATCTTGGAAGGAGACATGGAAATTTTGGAGGTGGATGTTTGTCAAAGGCTTCTGAGAGACAAGAGATGCATTAGCCATGCAAAATTCTCCCTCAGTATATCCAAACAGGCATTGGAGCATGGTAACTGGGATATTTTCACAGTAGCTTCCTTGCAGTGTTAACATAAGCCTACTTGTGACACTAATGAATAAACCTTAAGATTGTAAAGTGAATAATTTGAGCATTGAGATTGGAAGCCCTCTTATGAACTGCAGAGCTCCAATGAGACCAGTTGGTTCGCAGTGTGGCAAGCATCTGGGGGGGAACGAGTTGATGTGAAACCCACGGAGTTACTCTGGGAGCCACCTGTTATTTGGTTTCACAGTGTAATTGTCTGACCACAAATTAGATGTACATGGCAAATATTTTACTCAGAGGGTGACGGGTGACTGGAACCCACTGCCGAGAGAGGTACTGGACGCAGATACAATAGTGACATAGAACATAGAACATAGAACATAGAACATTACAGCACAGAACAGGCCCTTCGGCCTTCGATGTTGTGCCGACCAAAATAAAAAGCAATGCCCCTCCAAACTAAACCATTCCCTTCTCTTCCATATACTTATCAACTAACCTCTTAAACGCCACCAAACTTGGCGCATCTACAACAGCTGCAGGCAGGGCATTCCACTCCCTAATCACTCTTTGAGTAAAGAACCTACCTCTGATATCCGTCCTATAACTCATACCCCTTAATTTAAAGCTGTGTCCCCTCGTGCTAGTTTTCTCCATCCTAGGAAAAAGGCTATCACTGTCCACCCTATCTAAACCTCTAATCATCTTATATGCTTCAATAAGATCCCCTCTTAGCCGCCTCCTTTCTAACGAAAACAACCTCAAATCCTTCAACCTCTCTTCATAGGACCTGCCCTCCATACCAGGCAACATCCTGGTAAACCTCCTCTGTACCCTCTCCAATGCCTCCACATCTTTCTTATAATGTGGGGACCAGAACTGCACACAATACTCCAAGTGCGGCCGCACTAGAGTTTTGTACAGTTGCAACATGATGCTGCGGCTCCTAAATTCAATCCCCCTACCAATAAAAGCTAAGACTCCATATGCCTTCTTAACAACTTTATCCACTTGACTGCCTACTTTCAGGGATCTATTGACACATACACCAAGATCCTTCTGTTCCTCAACACTATTAAGAGCCCTACCATTAGCCCTATACTCTACACATTTATTGTTCCTGCCAAAGTGCATTACCTCACACTTTTCCACATTAAACTCCATTTGCCACCTCTCGGCCCAGCTCTGCAACTTGTCCAAGTCACTCTGTAAACTATAACACCCCTCTTCACTATCTACCACACCACCAACTTTAGTATCATCTGCAAATTTACTGATCCATCCCTCAATACCCTCATCCAGATCATTTATAAAAATTACAAACAGCAGGGGCCCCAAAACAGACCCCTGAGGCACACCACTCGTCACCGAACTCCACGATGAATATCTCCCATCAACCACCACCCTCTGTCTTCTATCTGCCAGCCAATTCCTAATCCAATTAGCTAAATCACCCTCTATTCCACACATCTGCATTTTCTGTAGAAGTCTTCCATGGGCCACCTTATCAAACGCCTTACTAAAGTCCATATATACTACATCAACCGCCTTACCCCCATCCACCTCTCTGGTCACTTTCTCAAAAAACTCAATGAGGTTAGTAAGGCATGACCTACCCTTCACGAAACCATGCTGACTATCCCCAATCAATTCATTTCTCTCTAAATAACTATAAATCCTATCCCTAATAATTCTCTCCAATACCTTGCCCACAACAGAAGTAAGACTCACTGGCCTATAATTCCCTGGAAGGTCTCTCTTCCCCTTCTTAAACAATGGGACCACATTCGCTATCCTCCAGTCCTCCGGAACCACACCCGTAACCAACGAGGACCTGAAGATCAGAGCCAGAGGCTCTGCAATCTCCTCTCTTGCCTCCCAGAGAATCCTAGGGTAAATCCCGTCCGGCCCAGGGGACTTATCCAACTTCAAACCCTCGAGAATTTCTAGCACATCCTCCCTATCTACTACAATACTTCCCAAAAGTCAATACTTGACTTTTAAGGGCATCTTATCAAATACGTGAATAAGAGGGGAATAAAGGGATATTGTCCCCAGAAGAGTAGGAGTATTAGTTCAGTCAGGCAGCAAGGTCAGTTAGGCTTGGAGGGCAGAAGGTCCTGTTCCTATGTTGTAATTTTCTTTTTAGTGTTTAGGTCACCTATTGGTTTACTGGATTGTGTGCTCACTGTGCTGTGGACATTGGAATATAAGATAGATCATAGAATAGGCAGTGTTGTTCCTTTGTTTAAGAAGGGTAGCAAAAATAATCCAGGTGAGCCTTACTTCAGTGATAGAGAAATTATTGGAGGGGTTTCTTCGAGGCAGGATTTACTCCCACTTAGAAATAAGTAGATGTGTTAGTAAGATGCAACATGGTTTTGTAAAGGAAACAAAGTTAGTCTAACTAACTTGATTGGGTTTTTCGAGGAAGTGACGAAGATGATTGATGAGCATCAGGCGGTGGATGTTGTCTACATGGACTTCAGTAAGGCCTTTGATAAGGTTCCTCATGGCACATTGGTGCAGAAGGTGAAATCATATCAGATCACAGGTGAGCTGGCAAAGTGGATACAGAACTGGCTCAGTCATAGAAGGCAGAGGGTAGCAGTGGAACTTTGCATTTCTGAATGGAAGGCTGTGAGAGGGAAATGGCGTTTCTCAGGGATCAGTGTTGGGATCTTTGCTGTTGGTAATATATATAAATGATTTGGAAGAAAACGTAACTGGTTTGATTAGTAAGTTTGCAGACATCACAAACGTTGGTAGATTTGCTGAAAGCAATGAGCACTGTCAGAGGATACAGCAGGATATAGATCAGTTGGAAAATTGGTTGGAGAAATGGCAGGTGGAGTTTAGAAACCAAAGAAACCCTATAGTGCAGAAAGAGGCCATTCGACCCATCGAGTATACACTGACAACAATCCTACCCAGGCTTTATTCCCGTATTTTAACTGCTAATCCCACTAACCTACACATCCCAGAACACTAAGGGACAATTTAGCTTGGCCAATCCACCTAACCTGCACATCTTTGGACTGTGGGTGGAATCCGGAGCACCCAGAGGAAACACACGCAAACATGGGGAGAATGTGCAAACTCTGCACAGACAGTGACCTGAGCCAGGAATCAAAGCCAGGTCCCTGGAGCTATGAAGCAACAATGCCAACCACTATGGTACCATTTAATCTGGACAAATATGAAGTAAAGCATTTTAGAAGGTCTAATACAGATAAGAAATATATAATAAATGGCAGAGAGGCTACAGAAAATGTTTATCATGATGCTGGAATGGAGGCCATTAGCTACGAGGAAAGATTGGAGAAATTGGTTTGTTCTCACTGAGTGATGGAGGTTGAGGGGTTGACCTAATAGATTACAATAGGTGACCTACAAGATTATGAGGGGTACAGTAAGAATGGATAATCAGAAGCTTTTTTCCAGGGTTGAAGAGTCAATTGCTAGGGTCCATAGATTTAAGTTACAAGGGGCAAGATTTAAAGGAGATGTACAAGGCAAGTTTTTTATCCAGAGGGTGGTGGATGCCTGGGGGGAATTATAGAAACCCTACAGTGCAGAAAGAGGCCATTTGGCCCATCGAATTTGCACTGATCACAATCCCACCCAGGCCCTATCCTCTTATCCCTACATATTGATCCGCTAATCCCTCTAACCTATGCATTTCAGGACACTAAGAGGTCATTTTTAGCATGGCCAATCAACCTAACCCACACATCTTTGGACTGTGGATGGAAAACTGAGCACCCAGAGGAAACTCACGCAGACACGAGGAGAATGTGTAAGCACCACACAGACAGTGACCCAAACCAGGAATCAAGCCTAGGTTCTTGGAACTATGAAGCAGCAGTGCTGACACTGTGCTACTGTGCTGCCCGTGGAAAGTAGCGGAAACAGATACGATACTGACTTTTAAGGGGAGTCTTGACAAATATATGAATAGAATGGAAATGGAGGGAAGGGTAGGGATAATTAGTTTAGTCAGGCAGCATGGTCAGTGCAGGTTTGGAGAGCCAAAGGACCTGTTCCTGTGCTGTAATTCTCTTTGTTCTTTGTTTGTTCTTGATCCTATGATTTGTCCTAGGCCTAGTTCCAGCCTAGGATCTAACTGATCCAGTGGTAGCACCAGCAAGGTGCTCACCATAATTTTCCAAAATTCTCTGAAAATTGGCATTGTATTAAAAAGCATACGTATTATGACCCTTTATTCTGATATTGCTAGTAGAAAAACTGTTGAATAATCTTAAAAGGATAAGTGAAAATAATAAAATAAATGTGCAAATATGGAAATCTGAAATAAATTCAGAAAAAGCTGGAAATTAATAAAAGCCCCATTCATACCTGAAAAGAGAAAATAGAGGTGAAACCACTGGGCAATGGAATCATCTTGGGATGGCCTTTACCTGAACTGTGCAGGCATCAGTATTCTGGTGAATCATACAACTAGACTTGTAGAGTGAGTTTTAAGCTCGTGGTGAGGAAAAGTTTCTGGAGGAGAAGTTTGGAAGGTTAAAGAGAATGGACAGGCAATCATGCAATTAATGATGATGTGGGTATTGATAACCAGATTGTGATTGAGAGGGACAGAACCTACAAACATAAAAGTGCTCCAGCAAATAAAGTCAGAGGGAAAAATAGTTAAAGGACAAACTAAAAGATATTTATTTTTCTGAATGCACATATTCCAAAATGGATGATTCAATTGTACAAATAGAAGTTAAAGAGTATGATATAACAGCCATTACAGAAACATGGACCTGAATTTCACTCCCACCAGACTACCATTTCCCAGCAACAAACATCAAAGCAATATAATTTCGCACTTGCTGACCAATCAAAGGCCAAAGCAGAGCACTCATAAGAGTAAGGCATTGTGAACACCACTCTATCATCAGTGAGATTATTTCATTTTGTGTATCGTTGTTGTGTGACAGTGACAACTATATTATATGCTCCTTGTTTGCAACTCTAATAAAGATATAAATCAAAATTCTCTTTCAATGCCTTAAGTATCTGTTATGTTTCCTATAGGTGAAGGTCTCTTTAGTGCTTTATGATAAGCAGCAAGGGCAGCAAACCTTATTACAGAAGTTGTGAGAAGACGTTGGAATCATGGGATTGTCTTCTCAGAAATGTATAAGGAGGCAACGCCCTTGGAATAAGATCAAAGCCAAGTCCTGGCAGTGCAGCTAAGGGGGAATTGAAGCAAGGTGCCCTTAGTGCCCTGTCTCCCTACAAATTCTTCAAGTCTCTCTCCACAACCTACCCCTGCACTTGCCTGAGTTCCTCGTCAGATCCATCAATAGAATCTGCCTCCAGGGCCTGTGGAATCACTTCATTATCCTCATCCTCCAGTGAGTTTCCCACTTGCCAGTATCAGAATGTGTAGAACAGAGCAGACAATGACAATAAGTGATACTCAGTCTGGAGGATATTGAAATGCACCCCTCTGATAAGTCCAAGCAGTGTACCTCATCTTCAGCAGCCCAATGGTCCTCTCAGCCTCTTGCCAGTGTGGAGAAATGACACTGATTATAGCTTTCTTCCACCTCTGACTGAGGATGCCAGACTGGCATTGTGAACTATCTTTTTAAGAGATATCCTTTGTTATCCAGCAGCCAACCATCCAGCTGAGCCAGAGGCATGAACAGCCTTGGTGTCTGGAGAGTGCCATGGGATTTAGTATCATGGAAGCTATCAGAGTACCTTGCGCAGGCTTGCAGAATCTCCGTCCTGTGATTATATAGTACCTGCATGTTTATGGAGTGGTAACCATTTCTATTTATAAAAACAACTGGCTGACCCACAGGAGCTTTGACAGTACTGTCCATGGCACACTGCATGTGGTGTGGGAGAACCCAGCAAGAGGTGCAGAACCTCTGCTCACTCAGTCTTGCTACATTAGTCCGTCTAGTGATGATTGAACATGCGCATGCGCAGAGTACTGGAACTGTCAAATTCTACTGTGAATAGGCCCTACCCCCGCCCCTCCAAACTTTTATTGGGATTCACTGTTGCGATCTCCACAGTACACAGAGTGTGGAGATTCAAGTCTGAACTCTCATCGAGAAAACAATTGTGAATTATACCATTTTTCTCGCCAATTCGGCAGTTAGAATTTTATAGGAGAATTGGGCCCAACATCTCCACATCCAGTCTGTCCAGCTGCCAGAATGTTGTACATCTCAATTAGATTGCCTCTCATTCTTCTTTCAGTGAATACAGGCACAGTCAAATACAGGCACTGCCATCTTAGGAATCAGTCTGGTGAATCTTTGCTGCACTATGGCTAGTTTATAATTCTTAGATATGGAGACTAAAACTGATTCTAAGCTAATTAGCCTGTTATTTCCTGCTTTTTGTTTCTCTTCCTTTTTGAATACAGGAGGTACATTTGCTATTTTCCAATTTAATAGGATATTGTCTGAATCCAAGTAATTCTGGAAAATTAAAACCAATACATTCATTGTCTCAAAAGTCACTTCTTTTAAGGCACTAGGATGAAGTTCATCTAGACCTGGGGATTTGTCAGCCCATAGCTCCAATAATTTGCTAAATTCTACTTCCCTGGATCTATTTTCCTGAGATCCACTCTTACCAGTTTCTGATATACAGTTATTTATGTGATATCATTTCTAGCCACTGTAGTACAGACTGATGCAAAATGCCAATTCCAATTCTTCTACCATCTCCCTGTTTTCCATGATTAGTTACTCAGACTAATTTCCTCTAGGAACAATGCTCAATTTATTAACTTTTCTCTAATTCAAATATAGAAACTCTTACTTTTTATATTTCTAAGTGGCTTTCTTTATACCCTAATTTTTCATTACTTATTCATGTTTTTGTTATTCTTTGCTATTAATATTCTGTCCAATCTTCTGACCTGCCACCCTTTCTTTGCACATTTATATGCTATTTTCTTTAAGTTTGGTGGGTTTTTTTTATTACTCATAGAACGTAGAACATTACAGTCAGTATAGGCCTTTTGGCCCTCGATGTTGCGCCGACCTGGGAAACCAATCTAAAGCCCAACTAACCTACACTATTCCAATATTATCTATGTGTTCATCCAATGATCATTTAAATGCCTTTAATGTTGGCGAATCCACTGTTATTGCAGGCAGGGTATTCCATGCTCTTACTACTCTCTGATTAAAGAACCTACCTCTGACATCTGTCCTATCACCCCTCAATTTAAAACTATGTCCCCTCGTGCTAACCATCTCCATCCGAGGAAAAAGGTTCACACCGTCCACCCTATCTAATCCTCTGATCATCTTAGATGCCTCCATTAAGTTACCTCTTAACCTTCTTCTCTCTAATGAAAACAACCTCATGATCCTCAGCCGCTCCTCATAAGACCTTACCACTACACCAGACAACATCCTCTGCAGCCTTTCCAATGCTTCCACATCCTTCCTATAATGCGATGACCAGAACTGTATGCAATAATCTAAGTGCAGCCACAACGAAGTTTTGTACAGCTACAACATGACCTCATGGCTCATAAACTCAATCTCTCTATCAATAAAAGTTAACACACTGTGTGCTTTCTTAACAATCCTACCAACCTGGATGCCAACTTTCATGGATGGTGCATCCTTTACATAGAATTTTTCTGTATCATTGGAACGTAATTTTTCTGTGTATTCTGAAATATCTCATTAAATATGGATATTTAATGGGCTAATAGTATCCCATTATCCTGCCACTGCACTTCCAATTACCTATCCTTAGCTTAATTTTGCAATTCAACTTAGAGAATTCTGCTTTATTTGCCACATAATTGCCTTTACTTAAGTTTAAAATGCTACCTAGTCTTGGACCCACAGTTCTCTCCCTCAAGCTTAATATAAAATTCAATCATGGGGGGAATTTTCCTGTCCCACTCACCTTGGGAATTGTAGTAGGCAGGGCGCAGACCAGACAAAGGTCTGTTGACCTTGGGTGGGGTTTTCCGGTTTTGGGACCAGTGTGGGCGGAAAATCCTACCCATGGTATAATCATTGCTATTCAGGAGTAGCAATATTTGGAAGAATTATATAAATGTGCTCAGCAATCAGTTGGGATTTTATATTGTAATGCATTCAACAAGAATATTAATGTGAAAATAAAGAGATAAAAACAAACTTAATTTCTGCCTCAGACCTGTGCAGCAATCCCAGATCTTCACATATGCAAACTTACTTCAAGCCATGTATAAATAATTTGGGTACTACTTAAATAGTTATATTGATATTTTAATAGCTAATGTGACATTTTATGTTACAATTTCAAAGGAGTCAGAAATAATTATGTAAATTATAACACTAGTAATCATTCAGATGTTGATCTATACTGTGAATATAATGCAGAATGCAATACATTGGTTTCGTGAAGGGTAGGTCATGCCTTACTAACCTCATTGAGTTTTTTGAGAAAGTGACCAGAGAGGTGGATGGGGGTAAGGCGGTTGATGTAGTATATATGGACTTTAGTAAGGAGTTTGATAAGGTGGCCCATGGAAGACTTCTACAGAAAATGCAGATGTGTGGAATAGATGGTGATTTAGCTAATTGGATTAGGAATTGGCTGGCAGATAGAAGACAGAGGGTGGTGGTTGATGGGAGATATTCATCGTGGAGTTCGGTGACAAGTGGTGTACCTCAGGGGTCTGTTTTGGGCCCCCTGCTGTTTGTAATTTTTATAAATGATCTGGATGAGGGTATTGAAGGATGGATTAGTAAATTTGCAGATGACACTAAAGTCGGTGGACTGGTAGATAGTGAAGAGGGTGTTATAGTTTTCAGAGAGACTTGGACAAGTTGCAGAGCTGGGCCGAGAGGTGGCAAATGGAGTTTAATGTGGAAAAGTGTGAGGTAATGCACTTTGGCAGGAACAATAAATGTGTAGAGTATAGGGCTACTGGTAGGGCTCTTAATAGTGTTGAGGAACAGAAGGATCTTGGTGTATGTGTCAATAGATCCCTGAAAGTAGGCAGTCAAGTGGATAAAGTTTTTAAGAAGGCATATGGAGTCTTAGCTTTTATTGGTAGGGGGATTGAATTTAGGAGCCGCAGCATCATGTTGCAGCTGTACAAAACTCTAGTGCGGCCGCACTTGGAGTCTTGTGTGCAGTTCTGGTCGCCACATTATAAGAAAGATGTGGAGGCATTGGAGAGGGTACAGAGGAGGTTTACCAGGATTTTGCCTGGTATGGAGGGCAGGTCTTATGAAGAGAGGCTGAGGGATTTGAGGTTGTTTTCGTTAGAAAGGAGGCGGCTAAGAGGAGACCTTATCGAAACATATGAGATGATTAGAGGTTTAGATAGGGTGGACAGTGATGGCCTTTTTCCTAGGATGGAGAAAGCTAGCACGAGGGGACACAGCTTTAAAATAAGGGGTATGAGTTATAGGACGGATATCAGAGGTAGGTTCTTTACTCAAAGAGTGATTAGGGAGTGGAATGCCCTGCCTGCAGCTGTTGTAGATGCGCCAAGTTTGGTGGCATTTAAGAGGTTAATTTGTAAGTATATGGAAGAGAAGGGAATGGTTTAGTTTGGAGGGGCATTGCTTTTTATTTTGGTCGGCACAACATCGAAGGCCGAAGGGCCTGTTCTGTGCTGTAATGTTCTATGTTCTATGTTCTATGTTCTATAACTCAGTATTGCAAAAGCAGGAAGACTCCTGCTGAGATAGCTAATGTGGCATTTCTTTCTCTCACTGCACATACATATCAGTGGAGTATTTCCCTCAAGCTTGTTCTTTTTCTAGATTCATTTTTCCAAAAATATATATTTTTTTACACAGACATCTCGAAATTAATCACCACAGCTGCACAGCGAAATGATCTACAATGTCAGCACTTGGTGTGAAAATGAACAAATGCCACATGGCTGTGGATAGACAGGTGGCTATTTAATTGACAGCAACAAAGTGTAGACAAATGAAGTACATTCCGGTGTGGGAAAAGTGAGTGACAATGTGCTAAAAAGCAGAAAGGGACCAATTTCCCTTTTACTATTGATAAATTATCTTGGGATATTATGCTGTTACGTTTTTTTTTAGAGCAACACAGCACGGGAAACAGGCCCTTCGGCCCAACGAGCCCGCGCCGCCGTCATAACTATATAGTAACAATTCCATTACCCTATTCTAATTTTAGGTTATTCCTAATATGGAAGAATCTCAATATAGGGACAATTTGTTTCCCAATCAGCCTAAGAGCGAATTTTTGGGATGTGGGAGGAAACCGGAGCGTCCGGAGAAAACCCACGCAACCACGGGGAGAACGCGCAAACTCCCGCAGACACCGGCCCAATTCCAAGTGTCTGCACAGCCACATCAATAGTCACTGAGCTGTCATGGTGCCCTTCAGATGGTCCAGATAAAGCACTCATTTACGACATGAAGCACCAGGCAACCCATGAATCAACATCCAAGAGCTGTCCTCGCACCACTTGCCGAATGCATGCTCCTTGTTGGTCAAGTTGGACCGAATTACCTGTGGAAAAAAAAGTCATAGTTAAACAGTCCTACTATATCCCTCTATCTGCATACCGCTCATGTGGCTGTCCAAGAGACCCTTAAACAGCCCCAGCGTGCCTGCTCCCACCACCTTACTCGGCAGTGCATTCCACACCCCCACTACCCTTTGTGTGAACAACTGCCCTCTAATATTCGTCCTATACATAGCCCCCCTCACCCTATGGCCATGACCCCTCGTCCTATCCATTTCTAAAGGTGGAAAAAGTTTACCTCCATTTACTCTATCTATACCCCTTATAATCTTATACACCTCTATGAGATCCCCTCTAAGCCGACGTCTTTCAAGGGAAACAACCCCAGTCTATCTAATCGTTCCTCATAGGACAGTCCTTCCATACCAGGCAGCATCCTGGTAAACCTCCTCTGCACTCTCTCCAAGGACTCCACATCCTTCCGATAGTACGGCAACCAGAACTGGATGCAGTATTCCAAGTGAGGCCTAACCAACGTTCTATACAATTGCAACATCAAACTCCTACTCTTGTATTCTATACCCTTTTCTATGAAAGCTAACATACTATACGCTTTCTTTATCACCTTCTCCACCTGTGAAGACACCTTCAGAGACTTGTGAACCTGCACCCCCAGGTCTCTCTGCATCTCTATACTCCATACTATACATGTATGTCTTGTTCACTTGACAAACATTACAGAGGACTGAGAGCCTCTGGAACTCTCCTCCTCAAAAGATAGTGAAAATAGAATGTTTCTGGATATTTTTAGGACAGATCTTGGTAGATTCTTTAACAATAAGGAGGTGAAAGGATATTGGGGGTCAGCAGGAATGTGGGGTTGCGGTTACAATCAGATTAGTCATGATCTGATTGAATGAACAGACTCGAGGAGCTGAGTGCTCTACTCAACCTTCTAATTCATATGTATATTCAAATAAAATGTCTAGGTGTACATTAAATCAAAATGGCAGTCAGAACAGGCAGAACCAAAATAGCTGTCAGTGGTCTTTTATCAATAGAAAGACCCCACCACTCTCGTTTCTTTTCTCATATCTTTTGTTGTTGCTCCTAGGTTCAAGATTCACCTGAGTGTACAGCTTTGCATGCTTTTGTTTAAGGAGTATTTATCTAAAATTATATAAGTACAGATAATAAGAACAAAAGAAAATAAGGGCTAGGAGCCATCTAATGTCAAGCTATGAAAAATAGGGCAAACATTGCATTGATGTTACTTGTATCTTGAAATTTCCCCTGACTTTGGCATCTAGAACACAGGGGCATAATCTCAGGAAAAGAGGTTGATAATTTTAGACTGAGATTTCAACATTCAGCAATGGCAGAAATGAAAATAGGCAGGTCCCATGACTTACATATATTCTGCCACCACTGGAACTTAAAACTAAGCCCTTATTTTTTAGCTTAACTAGAAAATGGCCGGGATACTTGTTGAATATAAGTTTGATGACAGCAGTTTGGGACCAATTTTCAGTTCACAACGATAGAAAGAAGTCCCAGGGAAATAAGCTGCCTCTCTGTTATCAAGAACTCAGCAATGATTAAAGCAGAGCAGGATTCTTGCGAACAAAAGAGTAGAATCTACTCAATAAAGACATGAGAAATAGGAGTAGGATAGGCCATTCACTATTTCAAAACTGCTCCACCATGCAATAAGATCATGACCTTTTCTCAATCCACTTTACCATCTGATCTCCAAATCCCTTGATTCCCTCAAGTATCAAAACATCCATTTCAAACTTGAGTATATTCAACAAGTATCCCAATCATTTTTGTGAAGCATTCCAAAGATTCACAAATCTCTGAGTGAAAATCCCAGTTTTTAAATGATACCCAATGTCCTAAGACCATGCACCTCTATTCTAGACTCCAAAACCAGGGGAAGTAACCCCCCAAGGCACAAGTAATGTCAATGGAATGTGTGCTTTATTTTTCGTAGAACACACATTTTTGATGTAATTTCCATTCAAACAGGTTATTTATCATTGGAACAAAAACCTTTGTAAATAAATATAATGAACTATATAATGGAGTGGGAGAGAAATGGGAGACAGGGTAACTCCGGAGAGTAGGAGGGAAGATCAGAGAGTGCCTGAGGGCCTTCAGTGCATTTGTTTTAATGCGAAGAGTGTGACTGGCAAAACAGATGAACTGAAGGCAATAATGTTCGAGAAGAAGTTAGAAGTGGTGGCGGTGACTGAGACGTGGCTAAAGGAAGGGCAGGACTGGCAATTGAATATTCCAGGGTATAAGTGTTTTAGGCATGATAGAGGTGGTTTGAGGAGAGGAGGGGGAGTGGCGTTATTAGTTAAGGATCACATCATAGCAGTGCAGAAGGAGGGTGGTATGGCTGGGTTAGGAATTGAGTCGCTATGGGTGGAGTTGAGGAATAGGAAGGGAGAGGTTACTATGTTGGGTGTGTACTACAGACCGCCCAACAGTCCGCGTGCCGTGGAAGAAGGGATATGTAAGGAAATTTTAGATAAGTGTAGGAAGAATAGGGTAGTGGTAATGGGAGATTTCAATTTCCCTGGGGTAGATTGAAAGGTGCCGAGATCGGAAGGTGCGGATGGGGAGGAATTTGTACAGTGTGTTTTAGAAGGGTCCTTGGAGCAGTATGTGGATAACTCGACTAGAGAGGGATCTGGTTCTGGGGAATGAGCCAGGGCAGGTGGTTGACGTTGTAGTAGGAGAGCAAGTGTCTAATAGTGACCACAACTCTGTCTGCTTTAGGGTATTAATGGAAAAAGATGAAGCCTGCCCTAAGGGGAGGGTGTTAAACTGGGGGAGGGCTAGATATAGCCAGATTAGGCAGGATCTTAAGGATACCAACTGGGATAAGCTGTTCGAGGGCAGGTCAACACTGCACATGTGGGAATCTTCCAAGAGAAAACTAAAATTTTTGCAGGATAGACACGTGCCGGTAAGGAGAAAGGATGGGTAGGGTAGGATTAGAGAACCGTGGGTTACTAGGGATGTTGAGGACTTGGTCAGGAAGAAGCGGGAGGCGTACGTCAGATCCAGGCAATTGGGGACAGAGGCAGCGCTGGAAAAATATAGAGAGTGTAGACGGGATCTTAAAAGGGGTGTCAGAAAGGCAAAAAGGGACCACGAAATGGCTTTGGCAGGTAGGATTAAGGAAAATCCTAAGGCATTTTACTCCTATGTAAGGAGCAAAAGGATGGTTAGAGGGAAGATTGGACCTCTCAGGACAGAGGAGGGGAACTATGCTTAGAGCCTGAGGGAGTGGGGGAGATCCTGAATGAATACTTTGCGTCGGTATTCACGCGGGAGAGGGGCCTGATGTCTGATGCCGGCTTTGAGGATTTTGAGGACCCGTTAATAGAACATAGAACATAGAACATAGAACAATACAGCACAGAACAGGCCCTTCGGCCTTCGATGTTGTGCCGACCAAAATAAAAAGCAATGCCCCTCCAAACTAAACCATTCCCTTCTCTTCCATATACTTATCAATTAACCTCTTAAACGCCACCAAACTTGGCGCATCTACAACAGCTGCAGGCAGGGCATTCCACTCCCTAATCACTCTTTGAGTAAAGAACCTACCTCTGATATCCGTCCTATAACTCATACCCCTTAATTTAAAGCTGTGTCCCCTCGTGCTAGCTTTCTCCATCCTAGGAAAAAGGCTATCACTGTCCACCCTATCTAAACCTCTAATCATCTTATATGCTTCAATAAGATCCCCTCTTAGCCGCCTCCTTTCTAACGAAAACAACCTCAAATCCTTCAACCTCTCTTCATAGGACCTGCCCTCCATACCAGGCAACATCCTGGTAAACCTCCTCTGTACCCTCTCCAATGCCTCCATCTTTCTTATAATGTGGCGACCAGAACTGCACACAATACTCCAAGTGCGGCCGCACTAGAGTTTTGTACAGTTGCAACATGATGCTGCGGCTCCTAAATTCAATCCCCCTACCAATAAAAGCTAAGACTCCATATGCCTTCTTAACACTTTATCCACTTGACTGCCTACTTTCAGGGATCTATTGACACATACACCAAGATCCTTCTGTTCCTCAACACTATTAAGAGCCCTACCATTAGCCCTATACTCTACACATTTATTGTTCCTGCCAAAGTGCATTACCTCACACTTTTCCACATTAAACTCCATTTGCCACCTCTCGGCCCAGCTCTGCAACTTGTCCAAGTCACAAAGTCACAAGGGGCCACGAAATGGCTTTGGCAGGTAGGATTAAGGAAAATCCTAAGGCATTTTACTCCTATGTAAGGAGCAAAAGGATGGTTAGAGGGAAGATTGGACCTCTCAGGGACAGAAGAGGGGATCTATGCTTAGAGCCTGAGGGGATGGGGGAGATCCTGAATGAATACTTTGCCTCGGTATTCACACGGGAATTTCCTTAACAAAGTTAAAGGAAATAATCATTACGAGGGAAGAAGTGTTGGGGCTTTTAGGTAGCATAAAGACTTATAAAGCTCCGGGGCCTGATGGTATTTATCCCAGGCTGCTAAGGGAGGTGAGGGATGACTTGGCTGGGCCTCTGACGCAAATCTTTGTCTCTTCTTTGGACACAGGTGAGGTCCCAGAGGACTGGAGGATTGCAAATGTAGTACCGTTGTTTAAAAAGGGTCAGAGGGATAACCCAGGGAACTATAGGCTGGTGAGCTTGACTTCAGTTATAGGTAAGCTAATGGAGAGGATCCTCAGGGACAGGATGTATGAGCATCTGGAGCGCTGCGATCTGATCAGGGATACGCAGCATCGCTTCGTTAAGGGGAGGTCATGCCTTACGAATCTAGTGGAATTTTTTGAAGAGGTGACAAAAACGGTTGATGAAGGACAAGCCGTTGATGTCGTCTACATGGATTTCAGTAAGGCATTTGACAAGGTTCCCCATGGTAGGCTGATAAAAAAGGTGAAGGCGCATGGGATACAGGGCCAGGTATGTAGATGGGTTGAGAACTGGCTTGGGAGGAGGAGACAGCAGGTATTAGTGGAAGGCTCTTTTTCCAACTGGAGGTCAGTCACTAGTGGTGTGCCACAGGGCTCAGTACTAGGACCTCTTCTATTTGTGATTTATATAAATGACTTGGAAGAGGGGGTAGGTGGTGTGATCAGCAAATTTGCTGATGACACTAAGATACTTGGATTGGCGGGGACTGAGGAGCAGTGCCAGGCAATACAACAGGACATAGATAGGCTGGTAGATTGGGCAGATAGATGGCAAATGGAATTTAATCCGGATAAATGCGAGGTGATGCATTTTGGCCGGAATAATGTAGAGTGGAGTTATAGGATAAAAGGTAAAACTATCCGGAGTATAGAGATGCAGAGAGACCTGGGGGTGCAGGTTCACAAGTCTCTGAAGGTGTCAGTACAGGTGGAAAAGGTGATAAAGAAAGCGTATGGTATGTTAGCCTTCATAGGAAGGGGTATAAAATACAAGAGTAGGAGTTTGATGTTGCAAGTGTATAGAACGTTGGTTAGGCCTCACTTGGAGTACTGCGTCCAGTTCTGGTCGCCATACTACTGGAGAGAGTACAGAGGAGATTTACCAGGATGCTGCCTGATATGGAAGGGCTGTCTTACGAGGAAAGGTTGAACGTACTGGGGTTGTTTTCCCTTGAAAGACGTCGGCTGAGAGGGGATCTATTAGAGGTATATAAGATTATGAGGGGTATAGATAGAGTAAATGGTGGTAAGCTTTTTCCACCATTAGATTCGGATAGAACGAGGGGTCACGGCCTTAGGGTGAGGGGGGCTATGTATAAGACTAATATTAGAGGGCATTTTTTCACACAAAGGGTAGTGGGGGTGTGGAATGCACTACCGCGTAAGGTGCTGGGAGCAGGCACGCTAGGGTTGTTTAAGGGTCTCTTGGACAGCCACATGAGCGGTCTGCAGATAGAGGTATATATGAGGACTGTTTAAATACTTTAATTGTTTCCACAGGCTATTCGGTCCACCTTGTTGACCAACAAGGTGCATGCATTCGGCAGGTCGTGCGAGGGCTGCTCCTGGATGTTACTTCAGGAGTGGCCTAGTGCTTCACGTCGTTAGTGTATACTTAAACTGGACCATCAGATGGGCAACATGACAGCTCAGAGACTATCGCTGCTGCTGTGCAGATACATGGATTTGGGCCTGTGTCTGCGGGAGTTTGCACGTTCTCCCCGTGGTTGTGTGGGTTTTCTCCGGGTGCCCCGGTTTCCTCCCACATCCCAAAAATGTGCTCTTAGGCTGATTGGGCAACAAATTGTCCCTATATTGGTCTCTATATGTCATTAGGACGTTAGGACGGCGGCGCGGGCTCGTTGGGCCAAAGGGCCTGTTTCCCGTGCTGTGTTGTTCTTTGTTCTTTGTTCTTTATTATTTAGCTCTTCCGGTATTTTCAAGCTGAATTAATAGAATATGATATACTTCCTACAGAAATGCACCATCAGATAGTTTCAGACAAAGAAGGTTACTTGTCATAGATCATACAGCACAAAAGAGGCCCTTCAGCTCATTGAGTCCACAGTGACACATTAGAAACACCTGACCTTCCACCTCATCCCATCTGCTAGCACTTGACCCATAGCCCTGAATGTTATGATATACCAAATGCTTATCCAGGTATTTTTTAAAGGGTGTGAGGCAACTGCCTCTACCATTCTCCCAGGCAGCACATTCCAAACCATCACTACCCTCACATCTCCCTAAATCTTCTGTCCTTACCTTGAACATTGTTCAAGAAGGGGAAGAGAGACCTTCCAAGGAATTATAGGCCAGTGAGTCTTACTTCTGTTGTGGGCAAAGTATTGGAGAGAATAATTAGGGATAGGATTTATAGTTATTTAGAGAGAAATGAATTGATTGGGGATAGTCAGCATGGTTTTGTGAAGGGTAGGTCGTGCCTTACTAACCTCATTGAGTTTTTTGAAAAAGTGACTAAAGAGGTGGATGGGGGTAAGGCGGTTGATGTGGTATATATGGACTTTAGTAAGGCGTTTGATAAGGTGGCCCATGGAAGACTTCTGCAGAAAATGCAGATGTATGGGATAGAGGGTGATTTAGCTAATTGGGTTAGGAATTGGCTAGCAGATAGAAGACAGAGGGTGGTGGTTGATGGGAGATATTCATCTTGGAGTTCGGTGACAAGTGGTGTACCTCAGGGGTCTGTTTTGGGGCCCCTGCTGTTTGTAATTTTTATAAATGATCTGGATGAGGGTATTGAAGGATGGATTAGTAAATTTGCAGATGACACTAAAGTCGGTGGAGTGGTAGATAGTGAAGAGGGGTGTTATAGTTTGCAGAGAGACTTGGACAAGTTGCAGAGCTGGGCCGAGAGGTGGCAAATGGAGTTTAATGTGAAAAAGTGTGAGGTAATGCACTATGGCAGGAATAATAAATGTGTAGAGTATAGGGCTAATGGTAGGATTCTTAGTAGTCTTGATGAACAGAGGGATCTTGGTGTGTATGTGCATAGATCCCTGAAAGTAGGCAGTCAAGTTGAGAAGGTTGTTAAGAAGGCATATGGAGTCTTAGCTTTTATTGGTAGGGGGATTGAATTTCGGAGCCGCAACGTCATGTTGCAACTGTACAAAACTCTAGTGCGGCCGCACTTGGAGTATTGTGTGCAGTTCTGGTCCCCACATTATAAGAAAGATGTGGAGGCATTGGAGAGGGTACAGAGGAGGTTTACCAGGATGTTGCCTGGTATGGAGGGCAGGTCTTATGAAGAGAGGCTGAGGGATTTGAGGTTGTTTTCGTTAGAAAGGAGGCGGCTAAGAGGGGACCTTATTGAAACATATAAGATGATTAGAGGTTTAGATAGGGTGGACAGTGATAGCCTTTTTCCTAGGATGGAGAAAGCTAGCACGAGGGGACACAGCTTTAAATTAAGGGGTGATAGTTATAGGACGGATATCAGAGGTAGGTTCTTTACCCAAAGGGTGGTTCGGGAGTGGAATGCCCTGCCTGCAGCAGTTGTAGATGCGCCAAGTTTGGTGGCGTTTAAGAGGTTAGTTGATAAGTATATGGAAGAGAAGGGAATGGTTTAGTTTGGAGGGGCATTGCTTTTTATATTGGTCGGTGCAACATCGAAGGCCGAAGGGCCTGTTCTGTGCTGTAATGTTCTATGTTCTATGTTCTATGAACCTTTGCTCCCTGTTGTGACTGATAGTATAACTAAGGGGAACAACTGCTCATTATCCACTATGGTCATGTCTCTCATAATTTTGTACACCTTGATCAGATCCCTCCTCAGTCTTCTCTGGTCCAACAAAAATAACCCAAGCCTACCCAACCTTTCTAAAAGGTATTTATCTTTATATGTACTGTGTGCTTTTTTCACTTCTGTATTAACATGCCCTTCCACTTTCGCAGATCTGTGGACAAACATGCCAAGGTCCCTTTGTTCCACAGAATTTCCTAATGTCCTACCATTCATTGAGTACTTTCTCGTCAAATTACTCTTTCCAAAGTGTATCAGCTCAAACTTTCCAGGGTTAAATTATACCTGCCACTTATCTGTGCATTTCCACCTATATCTTCTTGTAGCCCAAGGCACTCTGACTCACTGTTAATCACCCTCCCACTCTTTGTGTCATCTTTAGATTTATTAATCCTATCCCCACTTAGTCATCACAGAATAGAATAGAATCCCTACAGAACAGAAGGAGGCTATTCGGCCCATCAGCGAATGCATTGACTGCAATCCCGCCCTGGCCCTATCCCCTCAACCCCATGCATTTACCCCAGCTAGACTTCCCGGCACTAAGGGACAATTTAGCATGCTCAATGCACCTATCCCACACATCTTTGGACTGTGGAAGGAAACTGGAGCACCTGGAGAAAACCTACGCAGACGTGGGGAGAATATTCGAACTCCACACAGACAATGACTCAAGCCGGGAATTGAAATCAGGTCTATGGCGCTGTGAGGCAGCAGTGTTATTGTGCTACTCCTACTACTGTGCCATCGTGCCGTCCCTATCAAAGTAATTTTTATAAATGATGAATAGTAGGGGTCCTGTGATATGCCACTGGACACTGGCTTCTAATCTCTAATGCAGCCTCCTGTCATCACCCTTTGTCTCCTAAAACAGATGTGGAGATGCCAGCATTGGACTGGGGTAAACACACTAAGACGTCTCACAATACCTGGTTAAAGTCCAACAGATTTATTTGGTAACAAAAGCCACTTGCTTTTGGAGTGCTGTTCCTTTGTCAGGTAAATGGGAATTCTGTTAACAAACAGGGCATATAAAGACACAAACTCAATTTACAAAATAATCATTGGAATGCGAGCCTTTACAGGTAATCAAGTCTTAAAGGTACAGACATTGTGAGTGGAGGGAGAGTTAAGCACAAGTTAAAGAGATGTGTATTGTCTCCAGCTAGGACAGTTAGTGAGATTTTGCAAACCCAGGCAAGTCATGGGGGTTACAGATAGTGTGACATGAACCCAAGATCCCAGTTGAGGATGCCCTCATGTGAACAGAACTTGGCTATGAGTCTCTGCTCAGCGACTCTGCACTGTTGTATGTTGTGAAGACTGCCTTGGAGAACACTTACCCGAAGATCAGAGGCTGAATGCCCCAACCGCTGAAATGTTCCCCAACAGAAAGATTACATTTGCCTGGTGATTGTCGAGCAATGTTCATTCATCCATAATCAAAGTGTCTGCATGGTCTTCCCAATGCACCATGCCTCGTGACATTCTTTCCTGCAGTATGTTAGGTAGACAATGTTGGCCGAGTTGCAAGAGTATGTACCATGTATCTGGTGGATGGTGTTCTGATGTGAAATGATGGCATCTGTGTCGATGATCCGGTACATTTTGCAGAGGTTGCTGTGGCAGGATTGAGCGATGCTGTGGTCACTGTTCTCCTGAAGCCTGGGTATTTTGCTGCGGACAGTGGAGTGTTTGAGGCTCTGTGGTTGTTTGAAGGCAAGATTTGGAGGTGTGGGACAACCTTGGCGATTGTTTGTCTTCATCAGAGTCACTGAGCGGAGACTTATAGCCAAGTTCTGCATGCATGAGGATGGCCTCAACTGGGATCTTGGGTTCATGTTACACTATCTGTAACCCCCACAACTTGTCTGGGATGGAAAATCCACTATCTGTCCTGGCTGGAGACAATACATACTTCTTTAACCAGTGCTTAACTTTCTCTCCACTCACATTATCTGTACGTTTAAGATTTGATTACCTGTAAAGACTTGCATTCCAGCCATTATTTTGTAAATTGAGTTTGTATCTTTATATGTCCTGCTTGTGAACATAATTCCCACTTAACTGATGAAGGAGCAGCATTCTGAAATCTAGTGGCTTTTGCAACCAAATAAACCTGTTGGGCTTTAACCTGGTGTTGTGAGATTTCTTACTGTCCTACAACAGAGCTAATTTTGAAATCACTTTATCAAATTATCCTGTATCCATCTGAATTTACCTTGTTTACAAGTTTCGGATGTGCAACCTTGTCAAAGGTTTTGCTGAAATCCATATGAACTACATCAACTGCACTACCCTCAGTGACACACCTGATTACCTCCTCAAAAAATTCAGTCAAATTTGTTAGGCATGACCTCCCTCGAACAAAGCCTTGCTGACTATTCCTGATCAAGCTTTGTCTCTACAAGTGGAGATAATTGTTCTTTTTTAGAAGTTTCTTTCAAAGTTTTCCTTCCACTCACGTGAGATTCACTAGTCTATAGTTCTCTGGTTTATCTATATAAGCCTCCCAAAATAGTGGGACCACATTAGCTGTTCTCCTGTCTTCTGGCATCTTTCCCTGTGACCAGATAGGAATTGAAAAATTAGGTCAGAGCCCCTGCAATCTACCCTCTTGCCTCGCACAGCAGCCTGGGGTACAATTCATCTGGAGCTGGAGATTTATCCACTTTTAAGGTTGCCAATGCCCCCAATACCTTGTCCTTCTTCCCCATGTCAATTTGTTCAAGAACCTCACAGTCTCTGTCCCTGAATTCCATACCATTGTCCTCATTCTTTTGGGTGAAAATGGATATGATGTATTCATTCAATACTCTATTAATGTCCTCCAACTCCACTCATATTTGCCCCCTTAGTCTGTAATGGTCCTTATTCTTTCCCTGGTTATCTTCTTTCCATTGACATACTAATAGAGTATCTTGGGATTTTTCTCTACCTTTACCAGCCAGAGCTTTCTCATTTAAAAGACCTTTCTATTCTGAAATGTCTTCACTCTAGCCACATCTGTCACTTGCCTTTCGCTTGAAGAACATATTCTGTGTAAATACCAGAAAGTTTCCCTGAGTTTATGAGCTTTTTTGTCAGAATGGTTTAAGCATTAAATCATAAGACCTGACAATGTTACACTTTACAATAGCATATTCTACACTATGGATAGAATTGAGATTGATAAACAGCTTAATGATGTTGGGAGTCAACTAACACTGACATTTTGTCCCATTTAGAATGACAAACATATAATTCAAGGCCCAGTGAAATTATTGATGTTGCGCCTTGTGGTTTCTAGAAGTTTGAAATAATCACACGTTAGGTAAAAATATTGGAGCTAACATAGATTGTACTTTTTGAAGCTTTCTTTGTGGGTGGTAGAATTGTCAGTTTGGTCTACAGACCGCAGGAGAATAATGAGTGATGTGGCATCCTGGATATATCTGTGCACATGCATATAACAATATAGTTCCTTATTCTTCTTGAATAATTCACAACATAACAATTTTAAGTAAAGCACACCAATAAATATGTCAGTTACAATTACATAGAGTAGTGTAGAATCATGATTTAGATACAATCAACTGTTGTCTAAGATACTCCATGACTGGCTAAAGAGTGCTGCCAATCAATTCTTAGAAGCTGAACTGATATAGGGATAAGTTACTGGAGCATTTCAATCAGAAAAGAACCAGATATGATCTCTGGTTTGGCAGTCTTGACTGGAATTGTGAAAAGATCACAAGTCCTCCTGAATAAGGAAGGTATAGTCAGCCAGGCTTCTGCTCTTGATTGTCATGTGATCCCTTACTAGAAAGTGTGTCTATATCAGGTTGTGATACCTGCACCATTATCCACACCATTACATCTGATGTTCCCCCAGAGATTCATCCTGCCCCTCTGCTATCTGCATGTTCCCCGTCAAAGGCATTCTCCAAAAATACATCATCAGTTTCTATACACATGCTGGTGATATCGACCTCACTCCCACTTCTCTTGACATCCTCACTGTTTCTAAATTGTCAGACTGTTCGCCCGGATGAACAGAAATTTCTATCAATTTAAGATGGTAAACTCTATTACTAGCTACCTATTCCAACCCTCTTTCAGACAGCTGACTAAGGCTGAACCAGACTTTCACAGTCCTAATGTTATAACTTACCACAAATGAGCTCCCAGTAGAATACAATCAGAGAGATATAGCGTAGAAACAGGTAATGTCATTACTAAGACCACATTTTTCCACCTCCAAAACATTTACTCATTCTGTCTGTGTCTGAGCTGATCTTCTGCTGAAGCCCTTATCCGTAGCGTTTGTGATTTCTCAGCTTGACTCATTCAACAGACTTTTGGCAGGTCCTAAATTTAAAATCACCCAAAGTTCTGTCATCCATGCCCTAACTTGCTCTGATTCCTGTTCAACACTTTGGTGCTAGCTGACCTACATTGACGCACAAGGGTTAAACAATGCCTTAATTTTAATCTTCACGTCCCGGCTTCCAAATTCATCTGTAGAGATTCAGCCCCTTCATTGTAATCTCCAACTCACTGCCCTTTGAAATATCTGCACTCTATAATGCCGGCCTCTAGAATGTATTCAATTTTAATCACTCGAGAACTGATTTTCAAGCCTTTATACGTCAAGACCTGAAACTCTGGAACACCCTCCCTAAACATCTCCACCCCTCTATTTCTGTTTCCTCCTTTAAGACATTCCTTAAAATGTTTGACAAAGCTTTCAGTCACTGGCCCTAGTATCTCCTTATACCTTTTTTTTAATAATGTGAAACACCTCTAGATGTTCACTGAAACCTCATAATCAGGAAATTTCCAGGAAAAAATCCTGCTTAGAGTTGTTGCCTAATACTCACACATGAAGTGTCTTGAGCTAGCTCATTCAGGAGATGAGCCTTGAAAACATTGGAAGCGCTAAAGGAAGAAGGACACCAGCAAGAAATTTATCATAAGTACAGAAAGCATTAAAAAAAGGTGCACTAGGCCACATTAAGCTAGAGAAGTAACTTGGTTACATGAGTCAATATGCAAACACCTTTAAAACTCTTTACAGAATCACTCAGCTTTTAGTCACCGACACTCAGTGGTTCCACAATCATGCTTTTGTCAACTTATGTTAATTTTTGCCTGCCATTCTGTGAAGTAAAAGCAAACAAAAGCACTATATTAATGCCATCCAAATTAAATTTTCCAAATGGCACAAAATCATGTGCCAAGACACTCATGCATTGCAGAATTCCAATTGTTTTTTTTATTTGTCAGCACGCTTGTTGCCAATTGACTGGGGTGTCAGATCTTTATTGCATGAAGTCCCTTGATGAAAGAACATCCAGTCCCCATCAGCACATTTAATTCAATTCTGGAAGAATTATAAATTTTGCTCTCGACTTGTCTTTGACAGAGAATGAATACCTTGATCTGCAGAACCATTACATGTGTCAGATGACCAGCTCATTTGTTGGAAATGAATGGCGAAAGAAAGCAGGATGTTAGACAGATTGGTTTTAATGGACCAAGGTGAGGGCAAAACCACACGTTTGACAAATTATTCCTGCAGTGTACAGTGCAATTGCTTGGATTTCAATCAATATACAGTGACTGTGTCCACACCTTGACAAACTATCAGCTATTTTTTGAAACATTGATACAGAGAACTGTAATACCTTCAGATCAGTGAATGTCACAACACAAAAACAGATTATTTCATAGAATCTACAGTGCAGAAAGAGGCCATTTGGCCCATCAAGACTGCATCAACAACAATCCCACCAGGTCCCATCCCCGTAACCCAACATATTTACAGCCCTCATCCCCCGACACTAAGGGGCAATTTATCATGGCCAATGAACTTAACCTGCACATCTTTGGACTGTGGGAGGAGACCAGAGCACCTGGAGGAAAACCCACACAGACACAGAGAGAATGTGCAAATTCCACATAAACAGTCACCCAAGGCTGGAACTGAACCCAGGTCCATAACGTTATGCAGCAGCAGTGCTGACCACTATGCCACCATGCAGCCTCTAATTGAATCACTGACTCTTCTTATTGTCCATCTGATCTAACTCTCCTGATTGCTATGTCCTTTTAATATTAATACTTATCAAACAATGAGCTTTTGTTTTTAACACCCAGCAGTCTGCTTATCTAGCTGCCATCTGTGAATATCTTCCTGTTATTTAATGATTATCCTCTATTGCTTTTCTTTCTGTCATTTTAGTGAACAGTCAGCACCTGCCATCTCATGATTCTCCTTCTTGAAGACCTTCATTCAGATCATCCCTTAATCTTCTGAGATCAAAAAAAAAAATCCCTAGATCTGTATTTCTGTCAACTTTACATCCTTGATAGCAGTGAATCCATATTAGAGCATTTTTATTATTTGCCTATTCTTCAAATAATGGAAAGGTCAGAATTATCCTGAAGAAAATGATTAGATGAAATTAGCATCTCAAAATCTGCTGAAGTTATACATTGAGAACCAGCACTCACTTCCCTGTAGCCATTCATTAATTTTAATGGATGTATTACTGTGTGAATTTGCACAGTGATTCCAGATGCGAGTGATCATTGAAGGTAATCGATCAGGATGTAATTGAGGATTGGTCAAAATTTTGGGAGTGAAGGGAGTGGAGGAGGGGGTATTCAGTGGTGTGGGAAGGTGGTTGTGCACCCCGTGGATGGTTGGGAGGGTATTCAAAAGACTGTGAATATAGTTGGTCACTCTTGTGAGGGGTCGGGTTGTTGTCAAGGAATAGGACATTCTGTCAATGGGAATTGGGAAGGGAGGGCAGTGAGAGTGATGAGAGGTTCCATGGGTGGTCAGGACAGTAGTGGTGGTGGAATGGGGGCATAGTTAGAGCTGTCCATGGGAAGTTTGGGATCTTTAATTTGGGGTAGTAAAGGGGTAGTTGGAAGGTCATAAAGTCGTAGAGGTTTACAGCATGGAAATAGGCCCTTTGGCCCAGCTTGTCCACACTGCCCTTTTTTTCAATGGTCCTGTCATAGGGAGGTCATGTAGGTAGTTTGGAGGAGAGCCAGAGGAGGCTAGGAGAATTGGCAGGGGATCCTATATGTGTTTGGGGTGAGGGGCCTGGTGGGGACAGATCAGAATGACCAAAGCAGGGATTAGAGGAGATGGGTGAGGAGAGGTCTGTAGGTCAATACTGTGGTTACCCAGGAACTGGAAGTGATGTTAATTTATCCAACCTTTCCTGGATAGTTTCCTATGAAACAGTCAGAACAATACTGCAAACCTCTATGACCTTCTGACTTACTCTTCTACTACTTCAAACTAAAGATCCCAAGTTGCCCGTGGGCAGCTCTAACTATGCTCTCACCTCACCACCACTGCTCTCCTGACCACCAATGGACCTCCCATCTCTCTCATTGCCCTCCCCATCCCCATTGATTGAACGTCCTATTCTTGACAACCACCTGACAAATTGAAAATTGCAATTCGAGCCAGAAAATTGAACGAACCCCAGTGCAGAGCAAATGTCCATATTTCAATCGGGTCTTTTAGGGTTACCCTAGCAGATCTTTGGGGTACCTCTGAACACAACACCCCATAGATTGCAATTTATGGACAATAGTGAAATATTTTCTATTAGCATAATGGCCCTCAACCAGGAAGCACAGATCAGCAGAAGGAGCAGAGAAAGGTGAAGGATGGGTTGATGTCAATGTGAGTTGGTGTGATCTGGAATGTATTCCCTGAAAGGGTGATAAACGCAGTCACTTACAATCGCTAATCGGATAAAGGAAACCATCTGCAGGGCATAGGGAAGGTGCAAGGGAATTTGACTAAGAAGTTCTACCAAAGCACAGACCCATATGAAATGGGCCGAATGGCCTCCTTCTGTGCTTTATTATTCAAAAAACTTTGACATGTATTACTCTGTAATTCTATGAGTGTAAGGGAAAAGATTATCACGGTTTAAGTGAAGATCACTTCTAGATGATACAAGAACATGACTGTTATATTTACTTCATACTTTGCAACTGATTGTAACTGAAAGAAGAAAGAAAGTATATCTATATACTCAGCACACCCAAAAATTCTTGAAAGTGAGCACCAGGAATTTAGGAGGAATTAGACTTGTTTAAAATACTTTTGGGTTCTGTGGCTTGTTGGGGCTCCCCACTCTCAGTGTGTCAATTACCTCTATTTCTCACTCTACAAATGCTGCCTGACCTGGTGGGTATTTTCTGCATTTTTATGTACAGGCTTTATGCTGCTCAGTTAGTTCCATTAGCTACATGGCTAGAATATGATGCAGAATGACATCAACACGGCAAGTTCAATTCTGGTATCAGCTGAGTTTTTCTGTTCAGGGGACTGCTTCCTCATTTTACCCCATAGTGATATGATACCATGCCCTGATTAGCAAACCTGGGAGAACAAGAACACCAATTCCAAAGAGCTGGAGGAGGAACGGTGGGCCTCCTTCTATTTTAAGAGCCCAAAATTTCACTGAGTGGAACAAGCAGTTGTTTTTCAGAACTGCAAATCTCAATGATATTATCTCTCATGAAAAATAGATTATAGATAGCATGGTGGTACAATGGTTAGCACTGTTGCCTCACAGTGCCCGGGAACTAGATTTGATTCCTGTCTTGGGTCATTGTCTGTATGGCGTTTGCACATTCTCCACGCATCTGGATGGGTTTCTTCGCACAATCCAAAAATTTGTGGATTAGGTGCATTGGCAATGTTAAATTGTCCCTTACTGTCCTGCAATGTGTAGGTTAGAAGGATTAGCAGGGTAAATATGTGGGGTTACAGGAATAGTGCATAGGTGGGATTGTTGTTGGTGCAGAGTCATGGGCCAAATGGCCTCTGCACAGTACGGATTCTATGATTCAGATGGGTTTGGAAAAGGTTGGTTCATTTGAATGGTGTACGGCCAGTATCTCCACAGCAGTGACCTTGAAAGATCAAATAGAGAAGAATGGAATCCCAATAGGATAGAACTGGACATGAATTCCATTCCAAATTATAGGAACAGAGCTATTTGAAGAGCTCGGCCAGGCTCATTGTATGTGCAAAGGCACATTAATGACATTCACTATAGGAGATGCCCTGGAACTTCAAAGAGCTGCTGGGTAATTTACTTTCTTTTTGCTTTGAAGAAAATAGTCTTTTAAATTTTATACCGAGGTGTTTGCCCCACCCAGCTGAAAAGTTGAGGATGAGCTCACTTCCGCTTGACCTGGTCGTCTTATAGTCATTTAGCGGCTGTTAGCTATTAATTGGCTCAACGTGAAATGTCCACACCATCTGGGAGGAAGTCTTGCTTCTGAGACCAGCCAGTCAAATGGCAGGTAGTTCCTTTGCCCCTGCACTGCCACCACTGCTGCTAGAGTTACAGGCAGCAGCCCATGAAGAGCAGCTATGGAGCTGGAGATCCAGATAAGGCCCAGAGTATCTCTGGGGCCAGACTAGTAGACCTCACTGAGAGCAGAGAGGTATAGCTGAGAGGGGTGGAGAAACATGGTGAGGGGAAATTATCATTGTGGGGCTCCTCTATTGGGCACAGGGTAAAAGATCAGTGATTGTAAGAACTAGGCTGTAGGCGACTGATTTTCGATGTTGCAGCCTCAACTGTTTACCATATACACAGACAATCTGGAGAAGTCTGGGTCTCCTATTCCGTAGCTCCTCTTCATTGGCTGCTGCCTGTAACCCCATGATACCTGATTTTATGTCCCCACCCACATGCACCAACTGACTCCTGATGATGGGTGAGGAGAGAAGGGTTTCAGGGGCAGTATGTGAGCCATAAAATTCTTCCCAATAGATTGGCGTTTTTAAGATGATCCCTTCTGAGACCAGTGATCTTTTTCTTGGCTGTTCCTGAGAACTTTACTCAGCCCTCAGTGCTGATCACACCAAATTTCAGCTGATATGATTTTGGTTGAGACATTTTAAGGGTGGAATGATGTTTGTGTGAAGTTATTTGCAGCCTCCATGCTTTTGCCTTTTATCGCCAGAAAGTTGCCTATTTAAATAAATTCAATCAATTATTCCATATCATTAAAATAGACCAATACAAACAAATAATATCCACCAAGTAGAATTTCAAGACATGCTTCCTCCTTTGAAGGTGTCCTGAAGCAAACCTTGATGTTATGATACAGAAATTAATTTTTTTATTTATATTCTTCAAGATATTTCTACTATTTGTCTTTAAAGTTGACAAAATGATTGATTTCAAATCCCTTTTCAGCTGAATTCTTTACTTCAAGGGATGAGCCACAAAAAACAGATAATGTCGGCCTCCCACTGAAATTATGGTGAATCAAATGAGCCTGACTGGGGAATTATATTGGGTTTTCTAATTCACACAAAAGGAATTACCGTAGATAAAGTAGGAAATCAATTATGTGTACAGGAGCTTCAGGGGGAATTGAACTCCTCTGGTTGTCTGTGTAGTGACATTGTGGCCTGAATTGCACAAGGAAACAGACACGCAGGGCACAGTGAGCCTGTCCAAACAATAAAACAGTAGAATATTGCCAATTCTGGGAGTCTGTAGTAAAAAGGGAAAATTTGAGAACATTCTGCAGGTCAAGCAGCGTCTGTGGAGAGCGAAAAGTAGTGTCAACATTCCAGGTCAATGAGCTGTTCACATTTCTGTTTAAGTAACAGCAGAGACCAGGAAGGGTGCTTGGAGCATGCATCTTCACCCTCCCACTTAGAACATAGAACA